>CM060620.1:23427061-24047061 GCA_030578275.1 Meda fulgida
ACATTTTTTAGATTTATGCCAGTTTAGTTGATTTTATTTGGCAATTTCTAAAAAATGCTCTCTGTTGCAGTGACATACATGTGTGTTTGTGTGTGTATGTGTATGTGTGTGTGTGTGTATGAGATAGAAAGTTCGTTCCACTTTGGGTTTATGCTCTAGGACCAGACCTTGATTTAAATGTAATTTTTTTTAGATGTATGCCAGTTTTGTTTTTTTTATTTGCAACAGGGAGCATTTTTACAGAAATTGGCAGTCATACGTGTGTGTGTGCGTGCGTGCGTGCGTGTGAGATAGAAAGTTCGTTCTACTTTTTATTTATGCTCTAGGACCAGACCTTGGTTTATTTGTAGAAATTTACAGATTTATAATGGATTTACTTTTATTTTTTTGACAAACAAAATTAAAAAAAGTCATTTTGTTCATTTTCCCATTAATTTTCAATGTGGGGTCATTTTGACCCCAAAGACCTTAAAAGGTAAAAAAAAAAATTACACACCTTTAGAACAACCAAATCAAGCCCAGTTTTTTGTGCATGTTTATATAGATTATTTAGGAAAAGTCACATAGTTTCATGCCCCTGAGATGAAGGTAACATTTTAAAAAAATGAAGGAAAAGTCCAGTGGGGTCTACTAGACCCCAAAGAATGATGTCTTATACAGTACCATTCTGGAGCTTGAATGTGGTAGTTGTGTAGCAATGTAGGGACAGAAGTTCTCAGATTTTATCAAAAAGATCTTAATTTGTGTTCCGAAGCTGACAGAATGTCTTACGGGTTTGGAACGACATGAGGGTGAGTAAAAGATGACAGAATTTTCATTTGTGGGTGAACAAACCCTTTGTCACGGCTTCACCAGATCTACAGACTCCGCCCACTCGTTCACTCTCCCCTGATTACTGAGTCACCACACCTGTACCTTGTCACCTGTTCACTATATACACTCACTTGCACTACTCGTCATTGTCTGATCTCGTTTTTTCCATGGACACACAGACTCAACCTCGATCCTTACCTGTTCCACTTACCTGATATTCTTGTCATCTGATCCTGTTCCACGGACCGTCTACCATCTTCAGGGACTCTCATCTGTGTTTACCATCCACCTCATTCCGATCTCCACCTGTGAAGGACATTACTATTATTCATCAGCTAAGTTCCATTCAACCATCATCATTGTGTTCAACTCACCATTTACATCTGCTGGTTTCTGTCCTTCTGTTCAAAATAAACAGTTATATTTAACTCACCTGCTTCATTATCCTCGACACCCTTTAAGCTATACTAAGAGCAAATACATTCTACCTAGGAGAGTTGTTTTGTTTTTAAGGTTGTTCTTATGAATTTGTTCCTGACTTATTTTAAAATGCTGTAATATGAAACTTTATGTATAAATGTTACTGCAGATTTGGGAAAAAACAAGTTTGTGAAAACTGAAAGTTCAATCTGCAAGAATATTAAAATGTTACACAGTTGTCATTGCTTCTTTTTTTATGTACTGAGTCCTGTTGAAATACAGTAATTTATCATTTGTACAGTTTCACAGTAAATAAAAAAAAAAAAGTGGACAGAATTGTATGGTGTAATCTTTTTTTTTTTATTGTATTAAAATATATTACTGGAGAAAAGACTATACAATAATTGTATGTTTTAAAGAAATTTACTTTACTGTAAAGCAAGTTAAATTGTACTGTAAATATTAATACAGTATTTTTACTGTAAGTTTAATTTCTACAGGATATATTTTTTAGTGTATTTAGCCTAATCCTTTACTCAGTACTTAAATATATTATTCTGTAACAAGTATACCTTAAAGTTTAACCACTTTGCATTAAACCACCATACAAATGAAAGACTGTTCCTGAAATATTACAGTAGATAAATCTACCTCTTTAAAATGAGCAACAGCTGTTAAATGACATACATAAACATGAGAGGAAGGCAACATGTTGACCAACACCTGCATAAGTTAACAGTTGGAAATGGAACAGCAGATGATTATGAGAATTATTTCTAATAATATTCCAGTTATTATTTTGCATTGAATGCAATGTATCGATGAATCACATTTAAAAAAAAAACTTTATATATACAATGAATGATTTGCTGCCATTGTGTGAATAATATGTAATAATGTAATTAATAAAAAGTAACTGTAGTCTGATTACAAGTATTTTAAAACATAATAATTAGTACTTAATTTTTTTATCTGATTATATAATCCATATTACATGTAATCAGTTACTACCCAGCACTGTCTATACTTGACTTGATTTATTTATGTACAAATGTTTAATGAGAAAAAAATGACAGTGCACCTTGAAGAATTGCTGTTTCCTAGGATGTATTTGAGTGAAACAGCCAGTAGGTGTCTCAAAAACACAGTTCAGCAACAAGTCAGCAGAACTATTTAGAAAGGGACACACACACTTACAGGTATTAAAATGAGATGAGATTAATTTATAATAATCAATAGCTAAGACAAGAGTTGTTTTAGATCACATTTGAAACTGGACACTTCAGGAAAGATCCACTATTATTAATTTGGAGAGTATCATCCTGATTATGCATTTGTAGGTATGACTTAAGATTTTCTTTAGATTTTATTAAAAGTTTTTTTTCTTTGATAGTGTCATAATGCACTTTCTGAGTGTTTCTGCTTGCAAATTAACTGATGGTGAGAGTCAAAGTAAATTATTTTATACTGAAATAGTTTAACAACAGAGAAATGACACGTACGTACAGTGTCTGTAACTTTACTGATAACCTTACATTTAAAGAATTGAAATACTTTTTAATAATGTTTTATTTATTCAGGTTCTTTTTGTCTAAAATTAATTAGCAGCTGAAGACTTTCAACGTTCAAAAAGAGGCTTTATTTAGGAAGCAAATGGCAAACATGTTTTTAAACCACTGTAAATTGATGACGCAAATGCAGTTTGCTGTTGCTACATGGTTCAAAAACATTAAAAATTAAAAGGAAGTGTGAGAAAAACAGCAACACATCCACTCAAAGTTTACAGTTACCTCTAGAAAGCGAGGAATGAGGTGGCACTTCATGCATGACATCCGTTGGCTATTGGAAACCATGACTTTGCCGGCCTTGAGCTGGAGACATTAATCTAGCATAATCAGGATTAATGCAGAACACAGCCCTTTTACTTGCACTGACAGATGGCTTCAATTACGTGAGCACTTTAATACATTTAAGAGAGTCATAAACTTATCGATTAGATTAGCAAAACTCAAAACAAGCATGGGTCTATTCTAGGAATTACAGAAAAATTAATACATTTTCTTAGGGGAAAAAAAGATAAAAATCGGAAAATGTAAGACTAGGATGACAACATGATTACACAAGTAGTATGTAGAACTGCAAAAAGATAGAACATAAACATAATTATCCAAGTTTTAATGGCTATAGAGCATTTTTGGAACAATTTTGTGATTCAGTAACCATAGCAATCCCATGGGAGAACTACACCCAGGACCACAGAATAAAAGACACTCTCAGCATATTGCATCTCAGGAAACAGGGAGTCTGATATTTTTGTGGGAGTAGGTCTGCCAGGACTGTCGTTGTACTTTGGCCATTAGCTAATTACAGGGACGTACTTCACTGCAGTTCTCTGAATGGATCTTTTAGTTGCTGTTATCTTTATATCCATTTGGTTTATTCAGCCAGAATGTGTAATACCTATGGGGGCAATCAGGAGCTGGGATTCAGAACAGTCTCATTGACTGAACCCACAGACACAGCGCACCATTTAGCAGTGACGTGAATAAGAAATATTTCATCTGGAGAGTTTGGCTGAGTCCTTTTTAACCTGCTGCTAAATCTGTCCTGCTATAAGGCCTTCTTATCCTGAAATGTGCTCGCTCTTTCTCTGAGTCTTACCGTTAAATTTACACTTTTGTTGCATTATTATACATAATTCTAAGTATTATACAGATATGGTTAAATAGAGCAATATTATACATAGTATAATATACATATACTATACATTATATGCTATACATATAATAATATTTCAAACTACATTACATCCATTTTCAAAAACCTGAATATTATTTAGTCAAATCTGTGATATGTTGCTCTAATTCTACCACTAGATGTCACTAAGATATTGCTTAAACTGTTGATTAAAGCTTAACGTTTGCATAGATGGATATGAGATCCAGACAGAGAACAGTCGGCTATCAAAAATCTGACATGTCATAGAAAACATGAGATAAGAAGTTTACTGATTGAGGATTTAATGTTTATTTAATGACTTCATGATTTAAATGATTTAAATTAGTTTGTAAATCTCTTACATGGACATAAATACCATAATTTGGAGTAAATTCTGGTTTTACATCACAATGGTGAACTATGATGAGCTATCTGCTAACATTAGTCAGAAGTTTGTATAAGAACATTTTACATGATAAGCGGGTCATCTTGCTTGTGTTCTTGCTGTCTTTCTTGTGTGCAGATGTTTTTCAACACATCAAAGATTACCAACTGCTGTCTGCTTCAGCTCAAACATGTTGCAGCCTTAATGATTACTGTAAAATTGCAGTGTTGCTTAAGTGTTAGCTAATAAACAAACAACAAGTTTTATTTCACCTTAAAATGATAGATTAACCAAGAACAAATATCTTGGGGGAACCATTTGGTTAACTCAATATTCCCTTTACAGTGAATGTCACATTGTCCACACTACAGATAATATGGAACATTTCTTTCCCTCCTCAACTCAAATGCAGTAGGAAGTATGTATAGCCTAATTGTTACTGATGCCATGAAGTATGATTTTGGATTTATGTCATTGCACTATAATGCAACAGTAATTACTAGATTACTGTATGCAGGTTACCACAATCAGCACTTGATTGATTACAACATGGTGCAAACTGCAACGGCTAGATTTCTAACTGGGACTAAAAAGGGGGAGCTCATCAATTATTATTAAAACTTATTCCCCCTGTTTCACAGACCAGACTTAAGCCTAGTGCTAAACTAAAATACCATATTGAGATGTTTTAACTGAAAACAACTTGCACTGACATATCTTAAAATATATTAGTGACATTGTTTTGTCTCAACATGCACACCAGTAATGTTTTTTTTCCAAGGTACGTTTATTAAAACTGCCTAAATGTCCTAATTAAACTAAGGCGTAATCCTGGCTTAATCTAAGCCCTGTCTGTGAAACCGAGCTATCCTGTGCCTTTTATTACTGATTATGCACCTTATTTTATTGTTGGGTTAATGACTTTATTTTTTTGGTATGGCTGAATTTGTACAGCACACACTGTGTTGTCTTTAAATGTGGATAATGTCCATAAAATTTTTTTTATATTTTAAAATATATTTTTTTAAATATAAATCAATAAATAAGTTTAAATTGTACTGTGTGAACACTATACCTTGATCATTTAATCTAGACTGAAATTGTGGGCTGTCATGAATTGCCACACTGTAGCTTTAAGGAGGGGGCGGGCTGCACAGCGATGACGCAGGAATAATAATGAAAGGATGCTTGAAAATTCCTCCTAGACTGCAGCGTGTGTGGTGACCAGCCGAGCCGCACACTTCACACATCCCAACAAGAGTAATTACACAGGCAAGCGGAGAGTTAGACAGAGACTCAAAGAAGACTCCAAACAGGGGAAGAGAGAGGCTCTGGGCTCTGGAGAGACTTGCAGAAGAGACATATCTCAGTTATAAACAGAAAGAGTGGGACTTTGCCATACTTAAGTTCAATTAAGGATACGTCTCAATTTATATAGCAATCTACTTGGTAGAAAAAAAACTTTAAAAAGCGTAAGCTCTTTGCAAAAAAAGAAAAAAAAAGTTATCGTTCATTGGTGTCAAAGATGTCATGTTTCCTATCACTATGTCTGTCCATTTGGGTAGTATTCATGATGCCTGGCAGGACAAGTGCACTGAATGACAACATCGATGTGATGGTCGTGTTGCCTCGCAACAACACATACTTGTTTTCTTCCCAGAGAGTTTCTCCGGCTATTGAGTACGCGAGAAAAACCCTCGAGAGATCAGAACTGTTTGCAGGCTTTAAATTCAATGTGCGATATGAGAACTCCGGGTGCGGGGTGGACGCTCTCTACGCGCTCGTGGACAAGCAGAGAGAGGAGCGTCCCGACCTGGTCCTCGGTCCGGTGTGCGAATACGCGGCCGCGCCGGTGACGAGAGTTGCAACTCACTGGAACATCCCGGTGATCTCAGCAGGTGCTCTGGCCACTGGCTTCAAGGAGAAAAACAGCGAGTACTCGCATCTCACACGAATCGCACCAACTTACCTGAAAATGGCTGAGACGTTTCTGGTGATATCCAAACATTTCACTTGGAGAAAGGCATATTTGATTTACGAAGACGATAAAGACGAGAGAAACTGTTACTTTACGATAGAGGGTGTTTTTACAGTGCTTTCAGATTACAACATAGTCACAGACCTCGCTGTGTTGAACTCGCACGAGGAGAGAGTAGACACCGACGGGATCATCACGTCCATCTACGGGAGCGAAGGTACTCGTTCACTCGTCCTTCAATTACTAAATGCTTTACGCAAGCCGTTTTAACATTTAGAACTAATATATATATATTTCGTTTCTGTATACTTTTTCATTAGCTACAAGTATTTTTAATTTTGAATACTTATAGATACTAGTATGTATTTAATTATTCACTTGTAGCCTACTCATTCATTCTGCAATCTTCTATAGGCTACCAATAGTATGTACTCCGCATTTACAAGTACTACTGATTCATAGTTATAAGGAATAAAACGGCTTGCCATAGATGCCAAAAGTGTCTTACATACATTTGTTAAAAGCACAATCCCCTGGAGAATTTTCTTGCCAGAAGGGGATAATTAGAAGAATGGATGGCAACTTGCTGGGTTTGAGCCTGATACTTTTCAATTACTCGAAACAGTGAAGGTCTCTGAAGAGACTTGCAGGAGAGACACCTTTCAATTACTAGACTAGATCTTAAAGGAGAACTCCGGTCAATTTTAACATTGAGCTCATTTTTTTGTACATTTGGAGTGTTGTCAGTACAGACAAAAACGACAAAAATCCGTGTTGCCTACACCGTGTTATCCTCTTTTTAAAATTCGCACCCTGTTGACTTCAGTAGGGCAAGTTCTAAACCTGCTTTTAGCCTCTTAACATCCTTGATTTGTCATTACAAGTGCACAGCCATGTGAGTGGTGTTATTAAGAGTGACCACGGTCAATCTGACTGCAGTAGATGTGAAAGATATTAATAAAAATGATGTTAATTCAGCCAGCTCACATACCTGTATTTACTTCCTGTTTTCGGTCAGGTCAATCATTGGTAACTTAGCAACATCATATCATAATGTCATAGAATATCATAATATCAGAACACCACACAGCACCGTCATCGGCTGACAGTTTGAGCCTCCACTGTAGGCAACATCGATTTTTGTCGTTTTTGTCTGTACTGACAGCACTCCAAATGTACAAAAAAATGAGCTCAATGTTAAAATTGACCGGAGTTCTCCTTTAACTATTAGACTACACCATAAGTGGTAGTAATCCACATTGATACTAAAAAGCCTATAAGACTGCATATTTCCAAATGAAGGAATTTCAGTATAACATGATGTAAATGGGAGACATTTCAGATTTGGTGACGATAAAGGGGTACTTAAATGGTTTGTACTGTAGCGGTACGCAACGTAACTGGGTGGATTTGCAAAGTAGGCCTATTGGCCTTGGTAAACACATTTCCTTATGCTATTAAGTCTCTTTTAGTTTAAACTGGAACATAGTTTTTCCGTAAGTGTTGTATAATACCAAATGAAAATGCATTTGTAATCCTAACAGCAATCCCAAACTGGAGCATGTCGCAACAGAGGAATATAGAACATATACAAACGTGTCAAATGCAGATATTTTCCTAACTAGGGCTGCTTTGATCCTTTCCTGATCTCCTCAAGCTCCCCGTCTATAAAGATAGGTAAGAGGTCAGTTGCAGTCCATAAGAAAGCCTGTGGAAAAAATGTTCAGAATTTTGACAGGCGGTCAACACAGAGCAAGAGCTGTAGGAATTTTGGGGAGCAATTGTAGGCTTTAGCACTCCCCTAGACATCCTCAAGCACTTTTTAACAGCTTTTCTCATGGCGGGTAAAGTCATGCGCTGTCTGCCTGGCTGATTCTCAATAACCAGAGAGGATACACCCTCCCTGTATCTCACTCTGTTACTATTGGTGTTGGATACATTGTGGCGCTAACTGATATGCCTGCTGTGAAAACTATGAACTGTCTGCAGTTATCCTTCTGTTATCCTTCTTTCAAACATCATATCCGTCTGCCCCAAATCTGTGGCGTTTCACAGAAAGTCTGACTGTGCACCTCCTTACTGATCCTGTTTCATAAACAGTGCATTTCTCACATTCCTAGCAAGGATGTTGTCGATTTTAGAAAATATACACATATATACCTCAATTCAAGGGCCCTTTATCACTTTCAAGACAGTCTTGTGCATTTAAATGAACATCTAACGTTTCTGAAAGCTAATATTGCATATTGCGTAAATGCTGGTAATTAAAGGAATGTTCCACCAATTCTGAAAATGTCAGTATGGAATGACTGAAACGGGGCAAGAGGTTAATGCTGTCTTGGGGCTGTTTTGACACTAACAATGACAGGGTAACAGCTCTTGAGGCCTTTTATAATTCTTTCCTTTTTCTACCAGTTCACAGCAGCTAGAGGTCCTCAACATGTTGCGATCCCTCACAGCAGCTATAAATGTACAAGTATGGAATGCTCCTCGTATAATGACATATACTTCCTTTGATCTTTCCATCACAGGCCATGCAGAGTTTTGAATGTGGAATCTCAGTGATGGGATGCATTTGTCAGGCCACCACCCAAACACTCAGGGCAAAATTTGACATCTGTTTCAAGTGTCTTCTAAAGGATAACATTGAACTGCACAAGTATAGTCACAGAAATGCTGCCATTTTTATATTGTTTACATTAAACAAGCAGTATGGCCAAACGTTTTTCAACTACAATATGCACAGTTTAGTTTTTTTGAGGATGTGGGTATTTCAAGCAACCTGTCTACAGGATCATCACCATTGGGGGAATCTGTGACGAGGGTCAATCATTTAGTCCGCTTAATCTCCGCTCCTTTTCTTACACTCGACTGCAAGATCGTATTCAGATTAGCCTCAATCCAATCAACAGCTGATGGATAGATCCAAGTCCCCGTCATTAATGTTTTCCTTTACGATAATCTTTTTCACTCAGATGTACATCAGAATACTGAAGAAAAGATTCCGTAACATTGTGACTTTAAGCGACAGTACTGCCTGTTCATGTCAGCATCTGCCCTCTGCCAAGTGACAGTTGTTATTGGGCCCAAATACTGTACAGTTTTATTTGATATCAGCATAAAAAAATATGGGAATCTTTTCTTCTCCCTTTTAAAAACTGGTAAGCCTATTTATTTGTCTATCCTAATTATGCATGCTATGGTAGTTGCATTGTATCGTTGCGATTTAGCATTGCTACCAAAACAGACCTGTAACCCACCAGCTTGGGTATAGTACTAAATATAGTACTATAGTACTAAAGTGTATTAAGATTAGTATTGTGATAGTACTAAAGCAGCCATTTTTCCAAAATAAAATCTACCAGAATTGGTCTGTTTCAGGAACATCACATAAAAAATATTTTTGAAAGCTTTTTGCCAAGTGACAAAATAGTTGGCTATAGCTGAACTGAACCAAACATGGATCCAGCAGATTGTCACTTCCGCCTCCGCCAGGATAAACACCCGATGGAGGAATATGTGAGGGAGTTTTTTTTAGTTTTGCCATGGGGTGGACTTTAAGGACACAGTCTTAAAGGATATGTTCATCCAGGGACTTAATAAGTTTCTTTATTTTCTCATTCCTAACGATACCCCGCATGACACTCTGGCGCAATATATCGGTTTTGCCCTTTTATTGAGTGGTTCGCCATTTATGGTGGGCTTTGCAAATGAGGAACCCCACAAGTTCACACTATTCTCGAAGCCTGTCCTAGTTCATGTCATGCCAGATGCGGAGGAGACTGTCCCCGAGGCCGCTGAGGAGGAGGCTGTCCCCGAGGCCGCTGCAGAGGATGCTCTCGAGCCTGTCCCTAAACACGCCAGTGCTGCCCAGGAGGCCGTTCCTGAGTCTGTTCCTGAGCACGCCGCGGAGGTCGCTCTCGAGCCTGTCCCTGAGCACGCCAGTGCTGCCCAAGAGGGCGCTCCCGAGTCTACCCCTGAACTGTCCGCACAGTTTGGTCGATTGACCTGGCCCTCCCACCTCCCCCGAGAACGCCTTCGTTTCACCACTACCCTGGACTATATTCTAAGGAACGTCTGGAATCTACTCCTTAAGGGGGGGGGGGGGGGGGGGGGTATGTGTTTCTGTCTTGTTTCATGTTTAGCTGCTCCCCGTTATGTTTATTAGTTTTCCCAGGTGTTTCCTATTAGCCATGCCCTCTTGTTATCTTGTTTAGCTTGTCTACCTCTGTATTTAAGCCTGTGTGTCTAGTTCAGTGTTTGTTCAGTCCTTAACGTTTGTTCGTTGGTTGTTCTGTTCCTGAGCCTTGTTTCCTGAGTCTGAGGTTACGTTTGTGTAGTTTGAGTTTGTGTAAATAAATAAATGCTGCAAGTGGATCCTACTTCCCCATCTGCTTCAATCACCCGTGACAATAACCCTATGAGCATAAAAGTTTGTGTTTATATTACCATCAATTTCTGACATAGCCACTGTATAAATTAGCATATATTTGAATGCTAAATGATGCAGCCTGTTCCATGAGGTAGATTGCTGGCATTGAAATTAGTATTCCAGGCATGGTAGATGCTTCATTGTTTGCTCATGAAAGGCTGCAGTGGTGTAAGTACTGTAGCAGCGAGTACTGATACAGTACAGATGGCAAATATGCTTAAATGTATCTGGATGTCAAAATAATAAATAACATTATGAGTTTGAACATATTTTAACTACTTGTCTCTACTGATGGCTTGTTTTTTCCCCCTTTTTTATTAAATATCATTTTGTCAAATTGATTTATGTGGCTGCTTATAATAACAGCATTCATCGGTATCTACTCTTTCACACAGTTTCTCATAATAACAATCCAGTACAGGTTGCCAAAAAGTTTTTGATTGCCTGCAGTCATCTTTAAAGGAGTTCATTGGGATATTCTCCAGCGTCTGTGACGCGTGATTTGATTCATTGGCCATTGCAATGCCCTTGTTTTTGTTGTTGTCAGTCTTTGCTATGCAGTTTTTGAACCTGTTGCACGAGGCTGTGGTGTGTCGGTTGGCACAGCTGAGGCAAATGTAATGAAATACAGATAACTTTAATGACAAATGGCCCACCCTGCACATGAGCGCTAAAAAAAAAAATAGCACCTGTTTTTTGAAAAACTGTAGAGTGGGAGTGTTTTGTGCTCAATATCAGGTACAAATCGGGTATAATTGATGGTATGGAGATAAAGGTTAGGATTATGATTTTTTTGGTGGTCTCACAGCACACCATGAGTTTATATTAGCACCATTTGCTGTTTGCTTTTGGCATCTGATAGAGTGTTTGGACACGGAAACGACACCTTGCTGTTGAATGTCTAACATATAAAAGATGTAGTATATACACTGATGCTATTATAAATACTACTTTTTTTAGCATCATAGTGGAAAAAATACTTTATTGTATTTGAAATATATTCCCTTTTTCAATAGTAGCCTACATTGCAAATATACCAACAAAATGTTTTACTATCTTTAAATATATTAGAATTTAGCATCATGCTCTTATCTATTTTCACAATACAACATTTAACACACTTTAAAATAATTTTACTTTAGTATATTTTCTAATATATTTTAGAAAAATATATTTGAAGTGAAAATTTATTCACAGTTTATTTTTTTACATTTATATACAGTTTATTTTTTAAAAGTGTATTTATTTGCACTTTATTAAAAATATATTTTAGGTATATTTTATCTGTGTGCTGGAAACGATCATCATAACAATGCATTGAAAGTATACTTTCAAAATACATTATAGTATATTTTTTACAAAGTATAGCTAAGTATTATTTGTTTATTAATGTGCATTTGTTACTGAAGACAAAGTAAGCAATTTGTAGTATTTGGAATAAACCAAAGGTATTACTGAGCACATACTGAGGCTACTTCTTACTCAGATATAATACACTTATGGTCGGTGCCGATAGCCTCGTGGACAAGTGCGCCGATATGTAGCGCTGTTGCTGCTTTGGGCGACCCGAGTTCGAGTTCTGGCTTGTGGACATTTCCATATAGCGCTTCTCTCTCTCTCCCACCTCACTTCCTGTCTAGCTACTGTCCTATCCTAATAAAAACGCCAAAAATAAAACGATATATATATATTACACGTATATATATATATATATACATACAGGTCCTCCTCAAAAAATTAGCATATTGTGATAAAGTTCATTATTTTCCATAATGTAATGATAAAAATTAAACTTTCATATATTTTAGATTCATTGCACTCCAACTGAAAAATTTCAGGTCTTTTTTTATTTTAATACTGATGATTTTGGCATACAGCTCATGAAAACCCAAAATTCCTATCTAAAAAAATTAGCATATTTCGTCCGACCAATAAAAGAAGGTGTTTTTAATACAAAAAAAAAGTCAACCTTCAAATAATTATGTTCAGTTATGCACTCAATACTTGGTCGGGAATCCTTTTGCAGAAATGACTGCTTCAATGCGGCGTGGCATGGAGGCAATCAAACTGTGGCACTGCTGAGGTGTTATAGAGGCCCAGGATGCTTTAATAGCAGCCTTAAGCTCATCCAGAGTGTTGGGTCTTGCGTTTCTCAACTTTCTCTTCACAATATCCCACAGATTCTCTATGGGGTTCAGGTCAGGAGAGTTGGCAGGCCAATTGAGCACAGTAATACCATGGTCAGTAAATCATTTACCATTTTGGCATTTCCTTCTCCCCAGTCTTCCTCCAGACTCTGGCACCTTGATTTCCGAATGACATGCAACCACTGAGCAACAGTCCAGTGCTGCTTCTCTGTAGCCCAGGTCAGGCGCTTCTGCCGCTGTTTCTGGTTCGAAAGTGGCTTGACCTGGGGAATGCGGCACCTGTAGCCCATTTCCTGCACACGCCTGTGCACGGTGGCTCTGGATGTTTCTACTCCAGACTCAGTCCACTGCTTCCGCAGGTCCCCCAAGGTCTGGAATCGGTCCTTCTCCACAATCTTCCTCAGGGTCCGGTCACCTCTTCTCGTTGTGCAGCGTTTTTTGCCACACTTTTTCCTTCCCAGAAATTTCTTTCTGTGTCTTATCCTCTTGCTTGAGGATGTCAATGATGGTCTTCTGGACAGCAGTCAGGTCGGCAGTCTCACCCATGATTGGGGTTTTGAGTAATGAAACAGGCTGGGAGTTTTTAAAAGCCTCAGGAATCTTTTGCAGGTGTTTATAGTTAATTAGTTGATTCAGATGATTAGGTTATAGCTTGTTTAGAGAACCTTTTCATGATATGGTAATTTTTTGAGACAGGAATTTTGGGTTTTCATGAGCTGTATGCCAAAATCATCAGTATTAAAACAATAAAAACACCTGAAATATTTCAGTTGGTGTGCAATGAATCTAAAATATATGAAAGTTTACTTTTTATCATTACATTATGGAAAACAATAAACTTTATCACAATATGCTAATTTTTTGAGAAGGACCTGTATATATATATATAAAGACAATTATGCTTTAGTACAATTTAATTACGACTAAAATATACTTAGTACAAAATTAGTTGTTTCAAAATATCACACTTCTAGTTAACTAATCATTAAAACACTTTAAGTATACTAAATTAGTCTGCAAATATATTTTTTTCACAAGGGATGTCTAAGCTAAATGTATATGAACATCTATTTTGTCAGATCTCACCGATGCTAAATGTCAGAAGATATAATATTTCAATGAGGATGGAATATAGTGTTGCAATGTTTTGACAGTAAATGACGTGAGCACAGAAGCACAAACTGGCTGAGTGGTCCTGAGGGAGTGAATTTACTAAGCCAGACATATGTTATTTTAGCCCTGCTTATTTTACATTATGTGCCATGCTGCCAAAGTTGGACAGAGGCGCAAGACAGTAAATCCTTATACTATGTAGTGATCAGAGGCGGACGGAGTACACAGCTTCATTACTTGAGTAAAAGTACAGATACCCCTTGCTAACTTTTACTCAAGTACAAGTAAAAGTACTACAGTCAGATGTCTACTTAAGTAAAAGTACTGAAGTACTTGTTTTTAAAAGTACTTGAGTATCAAGAGTACAAGAGTACATTTTCGCATTACTACTGCCACTTTATGTACAGAAACGTCCTACATGGAGTTATGAAAAATGTTAATATTAATACCTTGGAGAATGTAAAAGGAATTGAAAGTAAAATCAAGTCATTTTCATCTTTTTACCATGTTGCCTTATTTAACTTTCAAGAAAATTTCAGAAAATTCAGAAAATGTAAATAGTCTGGCGATGTGGGGCCATGGGTTGGCACATTCCCGGGAGGGACCTGCTGCGTCTTCATCCATTGTTTCATCCATGGTTTCGTCTCTTATCTAAATCTGACCATGAGTTGACTTTGGCGGAAAGCTGAAGGTGATTTCTGATAGGCTGTCTCAATCAGTGGCACCTGCACAATCCAATCACGTTTGAGAGGGAAACAACAAATTGGGGGGTTCCGAAATTTTAATTTAAAAAAAAAAAAAAATTTTTTTTTTTAGAAGTAGTAACGGGTAGAAACGGTTATGGATAGAAATGTAGTGGAGTAAAGAGTACAATATTTGCCTCTCAAATCAGGGTTTCCGTTGTCCGGTAATTACCGGACATTGGCCGGTAAAAAAATCAAATGTCCGACAAAATTAAATCTCTCCGGTCAAATTGTCCGATTAAAATTGCCTAATAATCCTGTCCCCCTAACACAATCTGAATTTGAGAATAAGCCTAAAACGGATAAAGCAAAAATACACCGATCTTTTGCTATGTTATAAAGGAATAGGCTCTATTGTTTGAAAGTTATGAAACAACATCGCATGCTGCATTTCAAATAAAGCGCACGCCTAAAATGGCTGCAATATAGACCTAAACAACGAACGATTGAGTGAGACGTTTCAAATATGGCCAGGCCCAGGCAGACTAGCTTTAAAAGCTTTTTTTCAGAGGCCAGACGATAGTGAATCAGGAATTTTATTTTGTGATTTCACCGGAATTAATAGAGTCTCCACAACGGCGATTGAAACGTGTGTCCTAGTGAAGATTGCGCAACTCGCGCAGCGCGTCGTCCATGCAACTGATAGCAGCGGACACGAGCGCTCAGCTTGATTTCAAAAACAAAAGATTTTAGCGCTAGATCTCTTATTTAATAACAGGCTAAAATAATGATCTGCTAGTTAACTGGAGATGTTTTATTTATATGTATTAGGTAAATCCGTGCCTCAATGTTTCAAAAGTGAATGTGTATGAAACCACAGTAAAAAACAATTGGCGTTGATTGACGCCAATCGGACGTTCATTGTTTTTTTCCGTCTATTTGAAAGTTAAGCTAATAATAACATGTTGCATTCTATACGGCCTGATTATGTCATTTTTTAAGTTACATAGACTGCCTCCAGTTTTCCTCAACTTGACTAATTAAGATGCGATATATTTGACCGGCATATCATCAAAATGTCCGTAAAACGAAACTTTTGCCGGTCACTCTGACCGGCACCATTTTTTTCTAGCGGAAACTCTGCAAATGTACTTGAGTAAAGTCATGAGTACTCCCCAAAAATGATACTCGAGTAAAGTACAGATCCCTCAAAATTGTACTTAAGTTCTGTACTCAAGTAAATGTACTCCGTTACTGTCCGGCTCTGGTAGTGATATAGCACAAGTTTGCAAAGCGATATTATTTCCATGTGCACGTTCACACTATGCTATATATACCCCCAGGTGCATTAAATGTGGCACAACCAACGGTAAGTGTGCCATGTGTTGCCCCTTTGCATTCCTCAGCTCATTTGTAACTAGTGTCATTGGGAAAAATCCAGATTTTTGAAATATTGCTGGCTGGAGCTGTACCCCATGGAATCGCTGGAAAGCCAACACAGGGCCTGTAGTGTGCTGTACTCTCTGTAATTAAAGGGTGCTATAGTGCAGGAATACTGAGGTGAAGTTTGTCCCACTCAGCTGAGGATATTTCAAGCAGCGCATTACACTGACTGAGCTGTGGGGAAAGTTCCAATCCTCTGAATCTTCCTATTTATGGGACACTTTGTGAATATTATTATTTATTTTTTTTTAAACTCTGTTTGCTTACTTGTTTGTTTATTTATTTTTGACCTCCTTGCTCCATGGGAATATATTTCATACCTGAGACTGTGTTTATGTTAGACCAGGTCAAAAATAAGCTATTCTATGATACTTAAAGGCTTGTGATTACATAATTGAATCAATGCCATATGTTATTGTAAAGCTGGCCAGTAGCAAAAAGGTCATAATTAATCTTAAATGAACAGCACTGAACGTGTTCTCAGGATCAAGACGATTATACAGTACCTTAATGTGCATGTTGGATTCATGGTCTGTAAAACTCTTATGAGGACACAGTGCTTTATTTTCTCTGCAATAAATAAAATGGTAAACGTAAGGAAAATTATGATTCCGGTTCTGGTGCATACAGTATTATCATATTAACAACCTGTCAGTAACTGATTTAGGTCTCACAAGCCTTATAATTGTATCAGTTTTTGGAGTTGTAAATGACAATGTCAATGACTTGTGGTTCAGTATGTGAGTCAGATTCATTGAGAAACAGCTGCAACTGAGTCATAAGTTGTGATTCACAACTTAGAACCAGTCTTTTGCTCTGGAATCAGACTTCACAGGTCGTGCTCTGTTTTATAATCAGCAAAAAGAAACTGCTCAGAAGAGTCATCCTTTCTGTATGTTTCGTGCTGAATAGTTTGGCAAGGAACACTTTCAGAGTGTTTTAGGTCTGTGTACCGACGTTATCATTGGAAGACACGTGCGAGAACCGAACGCAATAAAAATCATTCAGTCGCGTTATTTTAAAAAAAAAATATTTTCTTGGCTCCCCAACCTAGACATAAATGCCTTTTGACATTATTGTATACACTTAACCCAGGTGGCGATGGTACAGTAGCTTAAAGTTGTTGTTTTGAATGGCAAATAACACTCTGTTCCTTGTTGTTTTGCAGTGGTGATTATGTGTGCCAAGGCGGACAAAATACGAGAACTCATGCTGGCATTTCATCGACAAAAATTAACCAGCGACAGCCACATCTTCTTCAACATCGAGCTCTTTAACTCCTCTTCCTATGGTAAAGCTGTATTCTTGGTTGTTGTGCACTGATTACAGAGCTTATCTCTTTCCCCAAGATGAGCCATAGTTAGACAAGATAGTCCTATGACCCTGTAGCACAATGAAGCAATCTGCAGGTCTTCTGCTTCATAGAGATTACATTCAAGAGATATTTGTCTCATCAACACAATAGCGCCTGGATATTGTCTGGTTTATAAAACATAGCCATTACGTTAAGACAGCGTCTTAAGTTCTAGTATGACCCACTAGCAGTTAGTCAGGGGCAATCAGTCTTACTTTTCGGTATCAAATTAGGCCAATCTACATTTTTATGTAACTGATTTAAAAAAGCTATGTACAGTCTAAAAGAAACAAATTTGATGTCTAACTTGTAAGACTAGTCTTAGAGGTTTATGCAACCGGCCCCAGGTCTAGGATGTTCCACTGATGTTCCTATGCATATCTAAAAGCCCCATTGTTGCAGAAAAAGTAACAGGGTAGATATTTTACCCATTGTCATTGAGGTTTTATCAGCAGACACTGGCAAACACGCTTGTATAATGCCCTTATCATGAGAGACATACTTTTTTATAGCAAATCTTGCAATATGTTCATGTGAACATGAATTTATTACAATAAAAACACAACATTATTTCACAGGGGATGGATCCTGGAGGAGAGGAGACAAATTTGACAATGAGGCCAAGGCTGCCTATAGCTTTCTCAACACTGTAACATTGCTTAGGTCCACTAAGCCAGAGTTTGAAGAGTTCTCCATGGAAATGAAAAAGTCACTACAGCAGTCGGGCATCCCTGTTTGTGAAGACTGCAGTGCTGTACGTGAGTCTTTGAAACGAAAATAATGTTAAAATATATATATATATTGAATACTTTCGTATTCAAAAGCCAAATATAAGATCTAAAGATCTTTGTTTCTTTTTTATCTGTTCATATTGGATATTTTATTCACGTTTCAACTTTATATATATTTATATATATGCAGAATCCTCTTGACTATTTTACAACACACCATCCTTTTTTCCACTGTTAACAATATACAGGCAAATCAGCCAGTCATTTAGTCAGCCAGTCAGTCAATCAATCAAATTTTTCTCTTTTCTGCAATTCCATCCATTTTGTGGCCTGCAATATTCAGAGAGCTGATGATTCTTTTATTCACACAGTTTAAAGTCAGAATACAGTGCATTCACACTTTAAGTGCTTTTGAATGGAGTGACTTGGCGTTCCATATAGGCCCTATATTTTGGTCTGGCTCTTTGTCCCCATCATGTCAGCTTCCTTTGAAAAGCCATCAGAGTTTTCTAAGAAAGACTGTGGAAACTGTCTTTCTGAAATAAATAATTGTGGACGAATCGAAGTGCCAAGGTTAATAGCCTCAGTTGGGGCTCTGTGTGATGTTTCACAAACTTGGCCCTTTGCTTTTAGCTACCGCTTGTATCTGCTCAGTTTTTTTTTCTGACGGCGGTGTTCATGCTGAATTAATGAGCTGGATGAAGAATGCTCACTTTATTCATTAAGGAAGGTGAAACATTTTTTGGAATTGGCTTACAGTGAGTGGTGTTCTTATGAGCATCTGCACAGATTTAAGCAATTCATAGTAGATGCCAGGAAATGCAGCCATACTCATTTGCAAAGAGCCCCCCATATGCATAACGTAAATCTGCTGTATAAATGACAGTTTCCACTGTTAACATTCTAGAAGCTCAGCTGTATAATCCAGCTACCAAGTAAGACCTTTAATAGAGTCGTGAAAAATGGATATTTAAAAAGTGCTGTTTTAATTCCAAAGGTGCTGTCAATCATATGTCCTCAGTGACTAAAATGACTGAGTCTGTGAAAAATGCAAAGTATTTTTATGCACTGATGACCAGTAGGTGGGTGTGTTGGATTACCACAGTCATTAGGAACATGTTTTATGTATTCAGTATAATGTATTTTATGTTTTATGTGTTTGATTGGATTTCTCCAAAGTTTCTTCCATGTTTTCCACTTGCAAAATACTCGCAGAAGAAAAGGTTTTAAAATTATCTTAAAAACAGGCAACATTCTTCAGCATCATTAACTGTTTCTAGTTGAGAAACGTCATCTCTTCAAAAGAAGGAAACCGTGAATTTGGTCAGACTAACATGTATTTTATCTTACTTAGTAATAGTTGTAATCTGTTGGCCCTCGGGTTTATCTGTTACTTATTTTCATCTAATTTCGGCTCGCCCATCGTCGTGCGTCACTCACTGTATATTACCAAGTTCCAGCATGACAAAACCATTGAGGCTCAAAAAATCTCTAGAAATTATTTTTGGGCAGATTTAGCGTTTATAAAATATCTATCTTCTCAGGTGTGCATAATCCAACCACAGCTTCTTAAATCAGGTGATTTGTGTTAAAGTCGAGCAATTTAAGGTCAAGTTCCAGAAATGAGGTTTTAATGCTTGGCAAATATATGTATATTTACATCTCTGTACTTGAGTAAAACTGCTTCAAAAGAGGATCAAAGCAACTAGGCACATTCATTAGAGATGATCGAACTCAATACACTAGACTGCATATGAATTTAAGGCCACCCATGATTGCTTCTTTCCTTTCCTTCTTAACAACCCTTATCTAGAATAAGATATGCAGCCAACCGCTTTGCTGACCATTAAGGGTCCCTAAAACCATCTCACAGGATCTGAACACACTTTGGCCAATTGGTTAAACTGAGACAAACAAAGGAAGTCACAGACTTAATATAGGCAGTTCATTCCGCTTCAATCGTCTCCATTTGATCAACAGTGGAGGGTGTCACTGTTTTCAGAACAGACCTGCGATAACGACCAATATAATTCTCTCATGACAGCCTTTACTTTATCACATTTCTCTATCTTATAATTTATGCAAAATAATGCTCAAGGAATGTTTGATCAGAAAGAAAGGGGAGCTATGGAGGACTAAATATTAAAATATATAAATGAAGACATGAAAAAATGAAATGTATTTTTAAATTGAATATGCTAATCGTATTTTCATTAATTTACTAATTGTATAATTTATTTCTGCATGTATTTATTTTATTTATATTGTTTCTGGATTTTCTTTCTCCAATATAATAAGATAACTAATGTCAGTGTTTGGGATTGAGGAGATGAGGCGAGGACTCAATCGCAGAAGAATGAAGGCTTTTATTAAATAAAATAAATTAAATAAAAAAAAATACTACCCCTAGGGGGATGACTTGACTTGAAAACAGACAGGAGGAACATTACAGGGTAGAGTTACAACGAACCAGCACAGGACTGCTAACACAGGGAGAATAAATAGGGAGAGGAAAACAAAGCAGGTTACGAAGGAGGACAGGTGGGGCAAATAAATCAATCAGGTAACAAGATGAGAGGGGCTAGACCAGTGTTTCCCAACCCTGCTCCTGGAGGCACACCAACAGTGCACATTTTGGATGTCTCCCTTATCTGACCCATATATTTCTGGTCTTGGAGTCTTTACTAATGAGCTGATGAGCTGATTCAGGTGTGATTGATTAGGAAGAGTTGGAAAATGTGTAGCGTTGGTGTGCCTCCAGGAACAGGGTTGGGAAACACTGGGCTAGACAATTGACAGGAGGGCACATGGCACAAGGAAACATACATTACAAGCCATGTGCTCACACCAAACATGACAAACAAGCACATGGCCAGTAAAACAAAATTACAAGCCATGTGCTAACACAAAACGAGACATGAACACGCAGCTAATGAGACGGGGAGGGGAGGAAGGGGCCACCTCTTTGGCCACCACTGGGGGTGCGACAGGGAGAGTGGACGGCTCTGGGACCACCGGGCTTGGGACCACCAAAGTCAGATCCTCCTGGACCACCAGATTTGGAACCTTGGAACCTTGGAAGGCCTTGAATTGGAGAATGCATTCATACAGGGGGCTAGAGAGAGTGGAGGATGGTGGATGGTGCAAGCCCTTCTTCCACAGAGTCCTCATTATGGCTGGTTAGTTCTGTCAGAGTTTTGGATTGAAGAGATGAGGCGAGGACTCAATCGCAGAAGAATGAAGGCTTTTATTAAAAAAAAAAAAAAAAAAAAAACTCTTGGGGGGAAAACAACAGACTTGACAACAGAGAGGAGGAACATAACAGGGAGAATAAATATAGAGAGCGAACAAAGCAGGTAACAAGTGAGGACAGGTGGGGCAAATGAATCAACAATCAGGTAACAAGATGGGAGAGGCTAGCTAGATAATTGACAGGAGAGCACATGGCACAAGGAAACATACATGACAAGCCATGTGCTCACACCAAACATGACAAACAAGCACATGGCCAGTAAAACAAAATTACAAGCCATGTGCTAACACAAAACGAGACATGAACACGCAGCTAATGAGACGGGGAGGGGAGGAAGGGGCCACCTCTTTGGCCACCACTGGGGGTGCGACAGGGAGAGTGGACGGCTCTGGGACCACCGGGCTTGGGACCACCAAAGTCAGATCCTCCTGGACCACCAGATTTGGAACCTTGGAACCTTGGAAGGCCTTGAATTGGAGAATGCATTCATACAGGGGGCTAGAGAGAGTGGAGGATGGTGGATGGTGCAAGCCCTTCTTCCACAGAGTCCTCATTATGGGTGGTTAGTTCTGTCAGAGTTTTGGATTGAAGAGATGAGGCGAGGACTCAATCGCAGAAGAATGAAGGCTTTTATTAAAAAAAAAAAAAAAAAAAAAACTCTTGGGGGGAAAACAACAGACTTGACAACAGAGAGGAGGAACATAACAGGGAGAATAAATATAGAGAGCGAACAAAGCAGGTAACAAGTGAGGACAGGTGGGGCAAATGAATCAACAATCAGGTAACAAGATGGGAGAGGCTAGCTAGATAATTGACAGGAGAGCACATGGCACAAGGAAACATACATGACAAGCCATGTGCTCACACCAAACATGACAAACAAGCACATGGCCAGTAAAACAAAATTACAAGCCATGTGCTAACACAAAACGAGACATGAACACGCAGCTAATGAGACGGGGAGGGGAGGAAGGGGCCACCTCTTTGGCCACCACTGGGGGTGCGACAGGGAGAGTGGACGGCTCTGGGACCACCGGGCTTGGGACCACCAAAGTCAGATCCTCCTGGACCACCAGATTTGGAACCTTGGAACCTTGGAAGGCCTTGAATTGGAGAATGCATTCATACAGGGGGCTAGAGAGAGTGGAGGATGGTGGATGGTGCAAGCCCTTCTTCCACAGAGTCCTCATTATGGGTGGTTAGTTCTGTCAGAGTTTTGGATTGAAGAGATGAGGCGAGGACTCAATCGCAGAAGAATGAAGGCTTTTATTAAAAAAATAATGATAAAAAAAACTATCTTGGGGGGGGAAACAACAGACTTGACTTGACTTGGAAACAGAGAGGAGGAACATAACAGGGAGAATAAATATAGAGAGCGAACAAAGCAGGTAACAAGTGAGGACAGGTGGGGCAAATGAATCAACAATCAGGTAACAAGATGGGAGAGGCTAGCTAGATAATCGACAGGAGACCACATGGCACAAGGAAACATACATGTCAAGCCATGTGCTCACACCAAACATGACAAACACAAGCACATGGCCAGTAAAACAAATCACAAGCCATGTGCTAACACAAAACGAGACATGAACACGGAGCTAATGAGAACACTCATAAGCCACTCATTCTGCAGCAGAGGGATGACAGATCATTATCTAGTCTCATGTAAATTACATTTAGCCAAGGCTGCAAAGCCGACTCCGTGTTATAAATATATTAGACATATAACTTCTGCCACTAAAGATTGCTTTATCAATAATTTTCCTAATCAGTTTCATCATCTTATCATCCCGGATAGCTTAGAAGAATTTGATATTGCAACAGAAACTTTTAACTCTCTCTTTTCCAGCACTTTAGACACAGTTGCTCCGTTGCGCTTAAAGAAGATTAAAGAAAATAGTTCAACGCCATGGTACAACGAGCACACCCAGGCCCTTAACCCTCTGGGGACTAAGCCCTTTTTGGTCCGTTTTCTCTATTTTTACATTTGGGCTTATAAACTGTGTAATGGAGATGGAACACTATGAGTTTGGTATCCATGGATTTAGAAGACCCCAAGCTAGCATAAGCAATGTGTAATGTGTTTATAAAGGAAGTATGAGTGAAAAATGTACAATAAACTAGAGAATTTCAAAAACAGAAATTCGATTTTTGAAATTTATTTCTGAAAATCACACATCACACAACAATAGTGAACAGTTTTTGAACAAAAAATATATTTGTCAAAGCCTTATCTTGACAGACATGTGTAATTGTTAAATAAAATCTGTAAAGAACAATGAAAAATTTTACTTTATTTACAAATCGTTTTTCTTAGGAATGCTTAGAATTTTCTAAGCAATGCTTTCTCCTCGTCACTCTCCAGTAATTGTTCCAGAGCTTGTTCCACCGTAAATCGTTTACTGCTTGCCATCATAAAAGTGCTAAACAATAAATAAATGCTATAATTGTATGTATAAATATATATATTATAATTGTTCTGTCTCTCATATAAAGCTCTGATAATCCGCTCCGTAAGCCTCCGTTCGCTCTCTCTCCTTCTCTCCATTCGACGCAGTTTGCATACCACCCCTCGCAAGGCTACAGAGTCCTCTGATTTGCTAGAATACGTCATGGTAACCTTCCTCTGATTGGGTAAGAAAAATATTCCTCCATCGGCAATTTTTCCATTGGTTATTGCTCGCGGAATCTGCCAAACAACATCGATTTCATTGGCCTTTTATGTAGTGGTATTGCGCAACACGGAAGTGTGTATATTTACAAGCCGGGTAAGTTATCACTGTTTTCAGCGGAATCGGTAAAAATGCGGAATGCGGTAAAAAAGACCGCACCTCTCTATCATTAATAGTTTTTAAGATAATTACACATTTGTAAAAGTATGCCATTTTGGGCGGTACCGCCCAATCCGTCCCCAGAGGGTTAAGAGAGCAGCCAGAAAAATGGAGCGCAACTGGAAGAAAACAAAACTAGAGGTATTTCGGATTTCATGGAAAGAGAGCTCGATTGCTTACAGAGAGGCTTTAAAAGCTGCTAGATCTTCTTATTCTTCAACCCTATTAGAAGAAAATAAACATAATCCTAGCTATTTATTTGAAACAGTGGTTAAACTAACGAAAAAGAAAGCTTTCCAAGCAACACAGCAGTGATGACTTTAATGAACTTCTTCACTTATAAGATCGATAATATCAGGGAGAAAATTATAACTATGAAACCGTCTACTACAGTATTGCATCAGGGAGTGCACTGTAGTCTCCCTGAGCAAAAATTTGATTTATTTGTTGCTATAGGAGAGGAAGAATTTAGCAAATTTGTTAATTAATCTAAATCGACAACTTGTATGTTAGACCCTATAACGACTAAGCTACTGAAAGAGATGCTTCCAGATGTCATAGTTCCTCTTCTAAATATCATTAATTCATTTTGTCTCTAGGATACGTACCACAAACCTTTAAGATGGCTATGATTAAACCGCTTGTTATAAAAACGCAACTTGATCCTACAGAATTAGTCAATTACAGGCCGATCTCGAATCTTCCTATTCTGTCAAAGATATTAGAAAAAGCAGTATCCTCACAACTGTGTTCCTGTCTTGAAAGAAATGATATCTGCGAGGATTTTTAGTCCGGATTTAGACCGTACCATAGCACTGAGACAGCTCTCATTAGAGTCACAAATGATTTGCTCTTATCATCCAATCGTGGTTGTATCTCTCTATTAGTGTTACACGATCTTAGTGCTGCATTTGACACCATTGACCACAACATTCTTTTAAATAGACTAGAAAGCTATGTTGGCATTAGTGGAATTGCACTAGCATGGTTTAAATCATACTTATCAGACCGTTATCAGTTTGTAACAGTAAATGAAGAGATGTCTTATCGATCACAAGTACAGTATGGCGTACCAAACGGCTCAGTACTAGGACCGTTGCTGTTCACTCTGTACATGCTACCATTAGGAGATATAATTAGGAAACATGGAATTAGCTTTCACTGTTATGTCGATGATACTCAGCTCTACATTTCTTCACGCCCTGACGAAACTTACCAATTCACAAAATTAACAAAATGCATAGCTGATATAAAAAATGGGATGGCTAGTAATTTCCTACTACTAAATTCTGAAAAAAAAGAGATTCTAATTATTGGACAAAAAACTTCCACATGTAATAACCTAGAATAATATCTAACACTTGATGGCTGCTCTGTCAAGTCTTCGTCGTCGGTTAGGAACCTGGGTGTGCTCTTTGATACCAATCTTTCATTTGAAAGTCACGTCTGTAAAACCGCATTTTTCCATTTTAAAAATATATCTAAATTACGCCATATGCTCTCATCGATAAATGCGGAACAATTAGTTAATGCGTTCATGACATCAAGTCTAGATTATTGTAATGCCCTACTGGGTGGTTGCCCTGCACGCTTAATAAACAAATTACAGCTAGTTCAAAACGCAGCAGCTCGAGTTCTTACCAGAACCAGGAAGTATGACCATATTAGACCGGTTCTGTCAACACTGCATTGGCTCCCTATTAAACATCGTATAAATTTAAAAATATTGCTGATTACTTACAAAGCACTAAATGGTTTAGCGCCGCAGTACTTGAGCGAGCTCTTAACGCATTATAGTCCTTCAAGTCTATTGCGATCTCAAAATTCCGGCCAGTTAATAATGCCTAGAATATCAAAATCGCCTGCTGGCGGTAGATCCTTTTCCTATTTAGCACCAAAACTTTGGAACAGTCTTCCTACCATTGTCTGGGAAGCAGACACACTCTGTCAGTTCAAAGCTAGATTAAAGACACATCTCTTAGACCTAGCATTCACATAATACATTATCGACTTCTATAACTGTCATGAGTCTGTTCTGTGTTTCTGTCTTGATAACGCCCCCTTGTTATCTTGTTTAAATTTTCTACCTCTGTATTTAAAGGAATACTTCATCTCTGGAAAGATGAATGTGTATTTAAAATGGGTCATTTATGTAGAAGAAATGTGAAATTATTTTTGAATTTGGAGCTTTCTAGACTGAGAAAAAACAGAAAATGTGTTTTTGGCTTATGTGGATTGAAGACAACAACTCCCAGAATGCACTTGCTTCGCTGCCCTAGGAGGCCACGCCTACCGGTAACAAGCGCAGTAGTTGTCTAGGCTGCTAGTGAGTCTCCGTGATGAGTCTGCCCGGGATTTCGAGATCGCCCAAAATGTCCGGCATTCGGCTTTTGCGTTCTACAGTCGCCATTCATCATGTTTACTGTGGCGAGCAGGACAAGTGAGCGCCGCGGGAGAACAGCGCGAGGCCGGTGGCGTGATTACTGATACCTGACACCTGTGAGACGCACTGGTCTCGTGTCTCTCACGGAGGAGCGCAAATTTTCTTAGCAATGTTAAAACGCACATCAAACCGATCACTTGTTTAGCGTTCATGTAAACGCTACATTGAGATTCACCAATCAGAATGAATTCAGTTAGATTGAAACAAACGGTGTGTATGTAAACAATGAATGGCGACTTCAGAAAGCAAAAGCTGAATCCCGGACATTTTGTACGATCTTGTCGGTCCGACATGTCCGGGAAAAAGTCGAAGGTAACCCCTACTGAGCTTTCTCCTATTACTCAGCTTTCTCCACAGAACATAATTGCTTTCTGTATCTGCAAGTGAAGTCCGAACCACTGATCTGGAATAGGTCTGTAGCGTGAGTGGGTCCCACCCCCTGGATAAATGATGAGTTAGTGTTTGTAGTCTTACCCTTATTCAAAGAAATTGGACTTCCTGCTTTTTATGATGCAACATGACAATTTTTGCGTCATAAAAACCAGGAAGTGGAACACTTAAATCCTTATTTCTCCCATCTCAGGGAAAAATAAGGGAATAAACCCTGACCATTCGAAAATGTGACTGGGTTTCTAAAGATACAAAGTCTAATGCAAATGGGTGAAGTGTTCCTTTAAGCCTGTGTGTCTAGTTCAGTGTTTGTTCAGTCCTTAATGTTTGTTCGTTGGTTGTTCTGTTCCTGAGCCTTGTTTCCTGAGTCTGAGGTTATGTTTGTGTAGTTTGAGTTTGTGTAAATAAATAAATGCTGCAAATGGATCCTACTTCCCCGTCTGCTTCAACCAAACCCCTGTGACAGAAGGACTGAACCAAACATGGATCCAGAAGATTGTCACTTCCGCCTCCGCCAGGATAAACGCCTGATGGAGGAATATGTGAGGGAGTTTTTTTTTGTTTTTCCATGGGGTGGACTTTAAGGACACGGTCTTAAAGGACATGTTCAGCCAGGGACTTAATAAGTTTCTTTATGTTCGCATTACACTCTGGCGCAATATATCGGTTTTGTCCTTTTATTGAGTGGTTCGCCATTTACGGTGGGCTTTGCAAATGAGGAACCCCACAAGCTCACACTATTCTCGAAGCCTGTCCTAGTTCATGTCATGCCAGATGCGGAGGAGACTGTCCCAGAGAACGCTGAGGAGGAGGCTGTCCCCAAGGTCGCTGTCCCCGAGGCCCCTGTCCCCGAGGCCGCTGTGGAGGAGCCTGTCCCTGAGGCCGCTGCGGAGGAGGCTGTCCCTGAGGCCTCTGCGGAGGATACTCTCGAGCCTGTCCCTGAGCATGCCAGTGCTTCCCAGGAGGGTGTTCCTGAGGCTGTCCTTGAGCATGCTATGGAGGTCGCTCTCAAGTTTGTTCAGAAGCATGGCAGGACTGCCCAGGAGGGCGAACTCGAGTCTGTCCCTAAACACACCAGTGCTGCCCAGGAGGCCGTTCCTGAGTCTGTTCCTGAGCACGCTGCGGAGGTCGCTCTCGAGCCTGTCCCTGATTACGCCAGTGCTGCCCAGGAGGGCGCTCCCGAGTCTGTTCATGAGCATGCTGTGGAGGGCGCTCCCGAGTCTACCCCTGAACTGTCAGTACAGTTTGGTCGATTGACCTGGCCCTGACCTGCCTGGCATCTACGCTAATTTTAGTGTCTTTGTTTATCCAGAGGTTTTCCCGCAGCCTGCCAGATCCAGGCCATATCCAGATCTGACTAGGACCTGCACGATGACACTGCAGTGCTGAAGTGCCAACTAGCCTCTCCCTATGGAGGATCCCTTTACAACTCTACAGATAAAGCGTTGTGGGAAAATTCGGTTCGCGTACCTAACCCGAAGTAATAAAATAAAATTCTGTCAAATTTATAGGCAAGACAAGTAGTTTGTTTAGGCATGGTTTGTAGGGAATTACAAACCTGCGCACATATATTCAAATGCACATTACTAATCAATTCTTAATGCGGATGTGAACGCCATCAGCGTTTATCACAGGTTCGGGTTTAAAGTCTGTTTAGAGAGAATCTCTGTTACCTTAAATTGTGTTTATCTCTGTAAAGCTGCTTTGAAACAATCTACATAGTTAAAAGCGCAATATAAATAAAGATGACCTGACTTGACTTGACGTGTTAACACAAAACATGACAACATGAAAGCACACAGCCAGTGTAAAACACAAGCTGCGTGCTACACAGTACAAGACAAGAAATGACATGAAGGCACATTAAATAAGACACACAGACAAGACAAAACAGGAGTGTCAGGCCTCTGTCACAAAACCATGAAATAGATTAGACAGAAGTGACAGAACCCTGACAACTAAACACATTTTTCTGCCTCACCTGTTGCTTTAAGCAGTGCATTATAATTTAATTGTGGTACATGGATAAAGAATAAGATCTTAATATTTCTGTAAAGGTTTTCACAACATGTCATCACAGAATATAATATGACTCAGTCCTTGCAATTGGACTCTGATTCTTATCTTTTGAAGAGGTTTCACCAATCATATGAAAGGCTTCATCATGTAAGGTTTCGAGTGGTCTTCAATCAACGAGAAAAAGTTATTCTTCAGCGATTTAATTCTAAATGACTACAAGCTCTTCACGTAAAAATAGATGATGTCTGAACAGTTAATTGTCTTTCATTCTCTCATTGCATTCCAATATGGAGAAATAAAAATATGAAAATAAGTAAAATCAAATATTACATATAGATTTAAATAAGTGAAAGAATTCATGTTTAACAGATTATTGCGGAAATTATTAAATCAAGTAAACTAAAAATAAATTAACATCATAATAAATTTCCCATTGGGTCATTTATATTTTTTTCTTTCATTTTTCATATTTGTTTCTCCATAAATGGTGTTTTAGAATTCTGTGCTGGCCTTTCTGTCATTGCAGCATACCTGGTAGTGACAGTCAGACTCTACTGGGTAATTTTTTCACCAGGGTGAGGAAACTGACATGCGGTTGCACCTTTTCATGCCAGAGCCTGAAATTAATCAGCCCAAATAAACAGAAACAGGCTTATAGGTCAAAACAGTGTGTCCAGTGAGCCCTGGGGATGAGTTACATTCACTCTAATGATGCAGAGCTTGTTTGGGTTTAATCACTGCAGTTGGGCCAATTATGAATTAGTCCCGTTATGGAGTTCTCTCTCCCCACCCAATAACTATGGAGCAATGTAACACATCAAATTATGTATTAAAATTATATATATATATATATATATATATATATATATATATATATATATATATATATATGTGTGTGTGTGTGTGTGTGTGTGTGTGTGTGTGTGTGTATATATATATATATATATATATATATATATATATGCTTTATAAATAAGAAATTGATTTTAGTCAATTTAAAAGTTTTATGAGATAAACAAAAGTGAGAGTAAGATTTTGAGACTTAAAGTCAAAATAGCCAGGCTCAATAGGCAATAGAAAAAGGGAAAAATCCTTACAGTGTATTTCATTTAAAGATGCTGCAAACTGTCATGGAAAACCACAAATCTCAACAAGGGAGGCAGGCCTTGAGACCTCTCCTTTAACATCTTAGTTAGAATAATATAAATTTAATCAAAATCTCTTCTACATCTCTTTCATATCACATTCTTGAACTGAGATGGCATCAGTTTTACACAAACTGTTAGCAATAGTGCCTGATCTTAAATATCAGCAGGGTTTGTTTCGCAATGAGAAAGCATGACATTTTTTTTGCATGAGGAATGTTTTGTCCGATACATTATGTTGCTGAATCACAAGCTGTGCTCTGTATGAAAACACGGCAGGGTTTGTTATGCTCTGAATGCTTGGAGATTTCACCTCTGTTCACGCTTCCAAAAATGAATATGTATATAAACAGTCATATGACTATATCAGCTTTTCCTGCTGTTTCACTCTTATTAGGCAGTTGAGGGTGAATGTAAATATACAGTAATCTTGGCAGCCGGATATCGAGTCTCCCGCGGGCTGAAGACTGACTAAGCCCCAGGTTTTACTATTGTTTGCCTTGGGCTGCGCACATGCAGCATGCGGCTCTGTGGCAGGAACGGACCATTAATCCATATCAAAACATGAGCATCTACTAGTACGTGCTTTTCAGTATTCAGGGCGGCTGGGCAGCCCTTATTATTTTTTAATTGGTTAACACATCATTGAGCAAGACAGTGCTGTTTATGGATCCTTTCCATCTTTTTCACTTTTGATGTTAGAAGACACTGCATGCAGCTGTTCATTCATTTTCAGTTTAACTAAAAAATTTAATTGATCAATGAGCTGCTCTTGGATTCTCTCATGATATCCTTTGCTTTATCATATTTGACTACTAATGTCTAATAATGTAAAATTTGGGCAACGTTTCTTCAGAAAGCAAGGAGAGTTATAGAGGGCTGAATATTAAATAAAAGACTGACGAAATATAAAAAATAAATGCATGTGTACTGTAATAATACACAGAGGCAATGTATTCTAAATGTAATCATCAAATTTATTATCTTAATTGACTAATTTATAAAACAATTTAAAAAATAACTTTGTATTTAGATTCAGATTTATTCATTTTATTTATGAAAATACTCTGTTCTATTTATATTGTTAATGAAATATTGTTGTAGCCGATAGCCTCGTGGGCAGCACTCCAACACCTAAGTTCGAGTTGTCCTTTCCTGATCACGTCCCCCTCTCTGTCTACCCTATTTTAATAAAGACAAAGACGTTGAAATACATCTTATTAATAATAAGCTATTAAAATACAAAATACAATTCATATCAAAGAGAGTGTAAATGTGTGAGCCCTGTGATGGACTGGCCATCCGTCCAGGGTGTCCCCGCCTGTGCCCTGAAACGCGGGGATAGGCACCCTGCATCCCGCAACCCTGCAGAGGATTTAGGGGTTTGGGGATGGATTGAATTTTTTTTATCACTTCTCTATTTCTTACTCTAATATGCTAATGAAGAGTAAAAGCCTGGATATTTGCCTTTTTCGTTGATGAATAGAGGTGTCTCTCTCAGAAGCAAATGTCATTTTGATTAAGAAATTGCTGTCTTCACCCTAATGTTCCTCAGACCTTGCTCTTTTATTGCATTGCAGGTCAATATGTTTATGGAGGGGTTCCATGATGCTTTGCTTCTGTATGCAATTGCCTTGCGTGAAGTGATGAGTAACGGTCTGACGAAAAAGGATGGACTGGAAATCACACACAGCATGTGGAACAGAACATTTGAAGGTAATAAAGGGGAAAAATGCTGTGCTTTTCCCTGCAAAAGTGCTATGGATACTGGACTGTGGCAAACATAATTTGCATTTTATAACAAAAATTAATCGGCAGCTGTAGTTCTAAAATGCAAATATATACTCAGAAGCGGGAGAATTGACTGGTTCAATTTTGTGTTAAAGTTCAGCGACAGAGAAGATAAACAGTGGCAGCAAACTCAGCACTAATCAAGTGAAACCTTGCACTAGCCAGACGGTGTCTGAATAGTATGGTTACATGAGAAAATAAACATTACACTTGCATAACCCTTTGGTTAATCAGGCTGATTTTGCATGTGTGCATCTAGGGTTGGGATGCAGCATTAAATTGACATAAGGCCCTGAATGTGTTCACTGCATAACAGAGCACGTTCTATAAATTGCAATGATTTTATATATGAGACTTTGGGAGAACCCATAAAAAAATATAACATTACTTGCAAGGAAGGGATTTGAAGCAATATAACATGATAACAGTATGCACACTCAGTTTGTAGTATGATCATTTACATGTTTATTTAAATTATACAAATTATGTTAATTGCATAAGTACTCTATCAATAGTCACAATAGCCGCAAATGACATCTTTTGACCCCTTTAACCTATTTACTATCAACGGACCAATACACTGTATACACTTTCATTTAAAAGTTTGGAGTCAGTAAGTTTTTATTTTTTATTTTTTAAAGAAATTAATACTTTTATTCAGATTGGATACATTAAATTGGTCAGTATTGACAGTAGTAAATGCTTGGCTTTTAAACTTTCTGTTCATCAAATAATTCTGATTTTTTTTTATGGTTTCCACAAAGAAATGTTTCTTGAGCACCAAATCAGCATATTAAAAATAATATCTGAAGGATCACGTGACACCGAAGACTGGAGTAAAGGACCGTTTACACCAAGAACGATAACTTTAAATACAACAATACAACTATATTGGCGTTGACACCAACGCATGATATTGTTCTGTTTATTCTAAGCAATGTAGTTTTGTCGTCTTCCACTTTAAATGTGTGATTGGTTGTCAATGTTTTTATTGTTCATTAGGTGAAAAAAAAACTGTTCTGAAAGTGATTCTAACAATATTGTTCATCCGTGCCATTAACATTATAGTTGTGGCGTGGACTCTGCTATTCTTTTACATTTATAATGATTTTTAGAACTATTTCTTTATTGTTATTGTTATCGTTATAGTTATCATCCTTGTTGTGAACGGGCCTTAATGGCTGCTGAAAATTCAGCTTCATCCATCACAGGAATAAATTACATTTTAAAATGTATTCAAATAGAAAACTGTTATTTTAAATTGTTATAATATTTAACAATATTACTGTTTTTCACAGTATTTCAAATTCATGCAGTCTTGGTGAGCATAAGAGACTTCTTTCAAAAACATTAAAAAAAATCTTACCGAACCCAAATTTTTGAAAGGTAGTGTATATAGCAGTTTTCAAGAAAACATATAAATTGGTTGGTGGGTTGGAAACACTTTTGTCCTTGAACAAATCAACATCCTATTAAATTCTATTTTACACTCTTAAGCTTATTATTAAGAAAATAGTAATGCATATTTTGTGCAAAAAGAACAGTGGAATCTGAACACTGACCAAGTCCCATTTTATTCCCATAATTATTATTCACCACATTTGATTCCCAGTATTGTAGTTGCGAACAGAGGGTTCGCCAGTGTACTTGCCACTGTAATTCATTAAACTTCCCTTACAAAATAGGTGCTCAGACATGTCTGCGGCCCAGACCTGTCTCAATGACCACAGGAAGACAACTAAACGTGAAATAACAATGTTTTGCTCTGGCAGAATCATCAGGAACAGGGTCATGTTTTCCTGTTAAATTAAATAATATTTTAAACATCTCAAGAATTCAGGAATACCGATGTGCAGATGAAATGACCATTTCTGCAGTTAAAGCCAACAAAAATGGCAGGAGGCGGATGAGATTTCCTGTTGTATTGCCCACCCGGATTTTGCCGATTCTTGCTGGTGTTTTCCTTGGAATGTTTGACTTTTCAAACTAATTAATTTTCTCATTCCTCGCATTCCGTTATACAGGCATTGCTGGCCAGGTTTCTCTAGATACCAATGGTGACCGAAATGGGGATTTCTCTATTGTTAGAATGACAGACCCAGAGGCAGGAACGCACGAGGTATGCGCTTGTAATCATTTCTGCTTTATTTGACCAAAAAAGTCATGACAGTAAGTGAAATTCAGTCATTTCAAACTAATTTGCAGGATTTGGTTTACTATGTTTGTGCCAGAATTATGTCTGAAGTAAGGAAAGAGATGTCTTTTTATGCCTTTAGACTATCATGAACTTTGGCACCAATGGGACTTTCAAAACCATGCCAGGCTTTAAGAGGGAATGGTTCTCCTTGCGAACAGCACCAGAGCATCCACCCCCAAAACACATTGAACCATCATGTAAATTACCACTACTTCTTAAAGACTGACCCTTTTTGTAACAGCATGATATGCACGTGTCATATATGTATTATTATAGTTTATGTGCAGCTTTCCTTATAAATGGTTTCATTTTCTTTTCTAAGCAGGTGGACTAGGTGTTTCGGCAGTGACTGGGCTAATTGTAGGGGGAATTCTGGGAACAGCTCTCCTCATGGTATTCTACTTCTTTAGGTAAACACCCCCATTTTTTTTTTCTTCATAAAATAGGTCAATGTCTTGAAGTCCCCATGTAGTCAATAATTGTATGCTTTAAAACTCATCTTTGTTCACCAAAATGCCACATGTAAAAAAAAAATCCTCTGAAATTTTTTCTTTCTAAACCGGGTAGCCCAAAAATGTCTACTTCTGTATTTCTCTCTACAACGTTGAACACATTACGGTAATTAATATGATTAGCCTTTTGCTTGACTACATTATCAAACAGCTAATAATGTGTTGCACAAACCATGTTCCCGTTCGCCATCTCAGTCTGCCTTCTACAAATCAGCATCCTTACAAATACTTTGAACAACTTAGAACATCACTGGAAAAAGGCATATAGTTCATATTAACACTGTAAAATACATCATATACATAATTCACCCGCTATATTGCTAAATGTACATTATTTTTTATATCAACAGAAAAATATACCGGGATAACCTGGCTTCTCTTGAGACTCCCCTGCTTCAGAGCATAGTTAATGATATGCTAAAGCCCGCTTGCACGTTGACGTGATTGGTTACAAGGTAGTTTGTGACTTAAGGACCACCGGCGATTTTAAAAACTGCGTTTTTGCAGTTTGGTTTACTGCAGTTTTAAGGAGAAAATACTCAGCAATGGTGTTAAATTATTAATTTGCACATGGTTTGTCTTAAATCATATTATAAATACCACATAGACTTGTAAACAATGTTCAAAACTTGATTTTCATTTTAGTTATAATGAAATAAGTGTCTGAAATTTAAATCTCAGTTTTATTGTTTTAGAACCATCTGGACAAAACATACTCTGTTACTAACATAACTGCGGTTCCCTGAGATAACGGGAACGAGTTTTGCGTCACAAGATACTTTGAGAAAACTCCTTTTTCTCTAATACTTAAACCTTACTGAATCACGCAGTAAAACGGCACAAACCTATGGCTGCAAGAACATATAGCGCTTGCAAGTCACCCACTCGGTTGACCGATGCTAAGGATAGCAGGAGGGCGGTCTTTAGCGAAAGGGGGCGAAGCTCAGCCAACTGGAGTGGCTTGAAGGGATGGCCCCTGAGGTCCCTAAGGACCGTAGACAGGTCCCATGTTGGAATAGTAAGGGGATGAAGCGGGTTCAGCCTTTTGGCCCCCCTCAGAAAACGAACAACTAAATTGTTCCTGCCTATAGACTGGCCGGCCACAGGAGCATGGTACGCTGTAATGGCCACCACATAGACTTTGAGCGTGGAAGGGGTACTCCCCTTGTCCAGCAGCCCTGCAGGAAAGACAGTACCCACGAGACATCAGAGGATGTCGGGTCTTCACTCCAGACTGCACACCAAACAGAGAAGACAGACCACTTAAGGGCGTAGAGCGTCTAGTGGACTGGGCTCTAGCCTTATAAATATTGTTTAGGACTCTCGCGGGGAGGCCCATAGGCTCCTGTCAAGAGGCCAGACATGAATGGCCCACAACTCAGGTTGAAAGAGATCAACCTCTGCCCTTCCGAAGATACTCCAGATCCAGTGAACCATCTGGGGATGAAGCATCCATTCTCCTGAGGTCACATTGCCCCTTGGTTCAGCCTGCCTTGATCTGAGTCCACCATGGTGGTTTATGTAGTACACCACAGCCATGTTGTCCGAGCGGACTAAGACATGGTGCCCTGTGGAGTCTGTGAGAATTTGTGAGGCTCTAACTCTAGGATCTCCTCTTCCTTCCTGGAGGATCAGGGCGGCTTCTTTGGCTCATGATTCAGCGTTATTGTTTGACAGGGCCCCTGGCGCTTAGGAAAGGGGTAGTGCTTGACTGAGTGGGAGCGTTGTTGAGGCTCAGGCTCTTGCTTGAGCTGAGCGGTCGAAGGCAAGGCTTGCAGGCTGCTGAGTCAGCACGCTTCTCTGGCAAATTAAAGCAGCTGCAGAGCTGGAGCGCTTGGGCAGGAAGTGGCGCATTGTCTGTGATGACTTCTGTGCTGCGGTGAAGTACTTTGTGAAACAATCCACGGCAGGGTGACAAGAAGAGACAAGAAAAGCAGCCTCGTCTGCATCCTTAATCTCTGTTAAGTTTAGCCATAAGTGGTGTTCCAACACCACTAAGCTGGCCATGGCGCTGCCAATAGCCTGGCGGTCGACTTTGTAGAGCACAGGGCCAAGTCTGTTGCGCTGCACAGCTCTTGAAATTCAGCAGGGTCTGGGCCAGACTCGTCCATGGATCGCAGGAGTTCAGCCTGAAAGAACTGGAGGACCACCATGGTGTGGAGAGTGGAGCCCGCTCGGATCTCAAGACGGCAAGGGGGGAGTCATCCTCTGAGCCCAACCAATCCTCCGTGTTAGAAGCTGCCAGTGACATGCTGTCATCGGGGAGATCCTCTTCAGATCCCCCAAACGAGACCCAGTTACTCGCGCCAGAAGAGGCTGTGGAGGCAGAAAGTAAGGTATGCGGGATCTGCGCTGACGTGAGCTCACTCGTGGCCGACTGTTTCTTTCTCCAAGGTTCCTTGGAGGAAGAGAACGGGATAGTGCGAGGGGCAGAGCCGCTCTCTGAAAAAAAGCTACATACCCCAGACAGGCACCACACTCACTTTGCCCGAAGCATTTGTGGCGTGGCATTTGCAACAACATTGCAAGGAAATTTGCTCTTATAGTAATCGCCAGAAGCCACAGGGGAGAACGCTGAATCAGCTTGCGTGCAGAGCACTGTCAATCAGCTTGCTTGCAGAGCGCTGATCAGTCAGCTTGATCTTCGACGGTGAGAAGGCTTCTTCTTTTGGCTCGTCCTCCAGCGAGGAGAAGATCTTTGTCTCTTCAAGACTGGAAAAACTGGAAGAGAGCGCAACTCTCTGAGAGAACAAAGGAAATTAACATTTGAACTCACTCTTGTGCACCATTCTATACGCAAGTCTCACCTCAGAATCATCCTAATCTACATGTCTTTCCCTCTTCCCCCATTCCTTCTCTCTCATGCTGAGATCACCCAAATTCACTTAAGAAAATATATGGTTCAATATCATACATGTTTGGTATCATTTGAAATATCTCAGTGCGACTGGTACAAATGTCTCATTCCCAAAGAAGTAAACCAAAAGGTAATAGATTTCTTAAGAGTTTAGAAATATATTGCACACAGGAGGTGTGTGTCTTCCAGGCAAATGGCCTCCTGCTCTCAAAAGGTGTAACCTCTAAATGCAAATTCCCATTGTTAGCAAGCGTTTCCATGTAAAAAAAGTTTCTGTCTTGGTCTAATTATGAATTGCAACAAGAGGCTCAGGGCGATTTTGTAACTCAAATTAGCCTGTGATGTGGAGTGCTTGCAAAACACTTCGCATCATTTATTTTATAAATGTCAAGGTTTGCATCTCTCTTTATTCCAGAAAATTGTATTTAATCAAATTACTTTGCCATGCAGAAAGACAGTAACACGTAGAGACCTTCACCCGTTCTTTTTGAAAAACTCCATTGGGCCGATTTAGACGGGCTTGCAGTCGCTATAGGAGAATTATCCGATGTCAGATTTCCCACTTATATAGATGGGTAGCCCCGCCCGGGATGCAGAGCCATTGGTTCCCGCAGTTTCCCTGCTTGATACAAAAAGGAGTTTTCCCAAAGCGTCTAGCAACACAATACGAGTGAACCGTATTAATAGGGAACTAAGTGCCCAAATGTTTATTGAGATAATAGAACATTATTAGTGTTGCTGATACTTGACATCTACATTCATGATATTGTTCTTCATCGCTCCTCAGGAAGAATTACAGGATAACCATTGAACGGAGAACTCCTCGAGAAGAGTGTGACATCGGAAAACACCGTCAGTTGCGGGAAGACTCCATCAGATCTAACTTCTCTGCAGCGTAGTCTGCAGTTGTAAGTCGACTGCTGGGGTGTTCGAATTCGGGGAAGTGCATCTCAAATGGGTCTGTTGGCTCATCAAACACCATCCCAGGAACCTAGAAATATTTATATACATGCTGTAGTGTTTTTTCCTTGTACATTTTTCTTGCTCTACAATTCATAAACTCAGGAAAGTTGAATTTTTGGAGGAGAAGTGCTCGCAAGGCTTCTTGATTCTCTGTAAAGAAAAAGGGTCTTTTTTTTATTTAGCTACAGACCTTTTTCCCCTGAAAAACCTTTTCCCATTTTTTCCCTGTAGAAGCCTGTCAGTTTTGTAGAAAAGAGTGGGCTAACTTGAGTCCTGTCAACTGCTGGGTCGGTGGGGAGAAGCAGTTATGAGATATTGAGGACTGTTAGAGTGAAACTCAGAACTTATGCTTACTTAAAACCTAACACTCTCCCCAGTGATCTCGGCATCAATTTACATTCCTCTTCTTCGATTAGATAATGTCCAGTGGAACACATTGATAAGCATTCATTCTTTCTTCTTTGTAGACTTGGTTAGGAGGCACTGATGAATAAAAAACTGATGTGAAATTTAAAATGATTTTCCTCTCTGTCAACACGTATCTCAGTAAGCTTTGATATATCAAATTTGGCTGCATGCTGAAACTGAAACACTGAACTGTTTTTATTTATGATTATAAATTCTGATTTTCTACAATAGGTTTTAGTCCCACTAATTATAATAATCGAATATAGTTTCAACTCTCTGTCATATCTTGATTTACACTGCCATGTACAGTATCATACATGCTGCTGGGTGCCTCATAACCAAATTTTGTCTGATGGGTGTTCACAATTTTGGCTTCAAGATTCAATTGATAAAACCGACTGTTGTAAAACTTAACCAATCTAAACTATGTCTATTCATGTCAAGATTTTTAAAATAGGAATAATTTCTGCTTTTGAAACTTGTCATGCTTTAATAGCAGCAAAAAAGTCTACTATAGACCTCCTCCACCATTACATTTTTATGTCAGTCGTTTTGTACAGACCACTTTTTATTGTTAAATATCACACTTTTTGAATGCTAGAATGCTAGTTGATTCTGCTCAAATCATGCCTGATTCTTCATCGTCCTGCACTTTGTTGCATCTGTTAAGGTGAACTCCAGAGGCAAGCAATTCGTTTGGTTTAAAAAAATAAAAAGGAGGTTGTGAGAAAGTTATGTAATAGATATATAGATATGTCACAACATGATTTCATACACAACAGAAGCCGGTCTACCTATCAAAGAAAGATTTTGAAAAGCTATGTTCAGTTTATATTGCACATGTACATTTTTTAACTTTATGTCTTTAGATTGTCTTTATCAGGAGGTGGTTATCAATAATCTATAGCGTATTATAAATTATATTTTTAACTTTTGTGATTATTCAGTAATGAGGATGAGATGTAAATGTGAAATGTCACATTTAAAACCACCTCTATGGTGTGCGCGTCAAAAAATATAGGGTTTTATTCAGGCTTGGTATGATGGAAATTGTATACTGATGTAAGTAAATGTATCAACATAAGATGTGATGTTATTTATTGATATTTTTGTAGAGGTTTCATTGTTCTTAGTGTTGATTTTAACATTGTGTCTTGTGTGAAATATACAGAATCATTTTTGTAAACAGTATATCTGCCTTGTCAGAGCAAATTTTATCTGATAAGTATATTTACAAGGCTTTGCAAACACTCAGAAGAATTGTAACTCATTTAGATTGATACATATTGACCAATTAAAAAAAAATCATAAAAAATTATGAAATGAAATAGTCTCTCTGTGTTTACCACTAGTGCCTCTCAAACAACTTGCAAATGGTCCATTCTGGGTAGGCCGACTTTAGTCGTATAACATCTTTTGCTCTTGTAATTTAGTGTCTAAAATTCATAACTAACAGTGTGGATATGTTTTCCGTGAGCTTGTGTCCATTCAGTTGACCAATGGACTATCATAGCAGTGGTCTGAAATTCCTCATAGATCTCCAAGAGAGTGTGTGCAAATGATCCCAGACTGCAGAGACACTATGTGAACACAGGTCATGTAGCCAAAGCAAACACAACTTACTTCCTTTGCTGCTCATCGCAACAGGTGTCTCACACACAACATTTTTTCCATTGCTAGTCCATCTATACAACTCTCCAGGACAAATTTTAATGTTCACTCAAAAATGGAAAATCTGTATTCATTTACTCACTCTCATGTCATTCCGGACCTTTATGTAGAAACACAACTGATGGATTTCTTTTTTGGCTGAACTGTTCCTTTAAGATTCTCCTAAATGTTTATCTCACCAGACACTCTACAAATTACCATCAAAATTATGAACCAATAGTCTGAAGTCATGACTCTAAATGTTTATTGGAGTACAGTATGAGTTCAAACACACTTCAAAGAACCATGAAATCCCAGTTGATACAAAGTCATTCTTTGACCTCACATCTGGCATTGGAAAACCACATGGAAAAATTCCTTGAATGCTTCTTAATCAGAAGACTACAGACTATGAGGCTGAACCTGTTGACTAAGCAAATACCCTTAAACAGAGAAGAAAATGTACCTGTCTGTATACAAACACACTACAGCTCAAAATCTTAACAAACTGTTATTGTAATGCTTTTACTTTTTCATATCTTGTTACATTGTCCTAGTCTTAACACAAGCGAAGCAGATCTATTTTCAGCACACTTTGATGGAGTGCATTTTTCTTTTTTTTCTTCATAAATGCAAAGGTTTCCTGTAATCATGGTGTTCAAGTGTTTTCAAGAGGAATCCATTAGTGTTGGGTCCGAGTCCACCTTTGACGAGTCCGAGTCAAGTACAAGTCCTTAACAATCGAGTCCGAGTCCAAGTCAGAGTCCAAAGAGGGCCGAGTCGGACTTGAGTCCGAGTCCTTAACATCCGAGTCCGAGTCGAGTCCAGCCGAGTCCACAAAGATTTAAATGATTTGAAATTGACCTTTCACAAAGACCTTTTTTTTCTTCATAAATGCAAAGGTTTCCTGTAATCATGGTGTTCAAGTGTTTTCAAGAGGAATCCATTAGGGTTGGGTCCGAGTCCACCTTTGACGAGTCCGAGTCAAGTACAAGTCCTTAACAATCGAGTCCGAGTCCAAGTCAGAGTCCAAAGAGGGCCGAGTCGGACTTGAGTCCGAGTCCTTAACATCCGAGTCCGAGTCGAGTCCAGCCTAGTCCACAAAGATTTAAATGATTTGAAATTGACCTTTCACAAAGACCTTTTTTTTTCTTCATAAATGCAAAGGTTTCCTGTAATCATGGTGTTCAAGTGTTTTCAAGAGGAATCCATTAGGGTTGGGTCCGAGTCCACCTTTGACGAGTCCGAGTCAAGTACAAGTCTTTAACAATCGAGTCCGAGTCCAAGTCAGAGTCCAAAGAGGGCCGAGTCGGACTTGAGTCCGAGTCCTTAACATCCGAGTCCGAGTCGAGTCCAGCCGAGTCCACAAAGATTTAAATGATTTGAAATTGACCTTTCACAAAGACCCGCCCCTCTTAGTTACTGTTGCTACGTCCGCCAAGCCGTTCCGCTCTCACTCCACATGTTCTCACACAGTGAAAAATATATTGCGGAGCAAAGAGGACGCTGAATATGCGCCAACATACAAGACAGAGCAGCCTACTTTTGGTATGAAATAAAGTCTCATCTTTTACATTTTTAGAATTATTATGAAATTCAAACAATAAATCCTGTTTTGTGGTGCTTTAATGTGTAGGCCTCAGTTCAAGCAGCACATGAACTGATAATCTCTTCTAGTTATAGCACAAATTAAGCATGAATGAAAATCAGAACTGCAAAAAGATATCAATACACACCATTTTTCAAGTTCAAGTCCACTGACTTTAATCTACTAACTCATTTGGTTTGTTTGTCGGACAAAAATGGCTGTATCTGCATTATGATTGGTCAGATCGCCTGTCAATCAAATTCCGGCGAAAGGTCTCAACACTGAGCTCTTAAATTAATATTTTAAACCTTACACCATGATTGCAATGTATAGTCAAAGTCATACGTTTACCTATTGTACATCTTTCAGAATCTGCAAGGTAATGCTCAAGAATGCAACAAGATGCATTAAGAGCCAGGGGTAAACTTTTGAGCAAATGGTCATGTTTAAAGTTTTCTTATTTTGTTTTACATGCTAATATCTTTTTTAGCCTCGGAATTGCATGACTAAATTAATATAATTTTTCAACAAAATAAGAACAATTTACATCCAGTTTCATCCTTAACGGACTTCTTGAGCATCACTAAGTGTTTGCAGGGTTTGTAATAGTTGTGTTTGAGTCCCTCAGTTGTCACCAGTGCGAAAAGATGGATCTCACAATCATAGTCACTGCTAGTAAGGAGTCAAATATGCAGAAGATGCTGGAAAAGCAAATAATGTGCAGGAGCTGGAGGATTTTTCCTCATGAACAACCATTACAAAAAAACAAAACAGTTGTGGATACAAACACAAAATACAAGATAAATTACTTGATTGTAATATTGTGTGTCAGGTAATGATATTTACAATCAAGTAATTTGTCTTGTATTTTGTGTTTGTATTTTGTCCTTCCGGACTAGGCGATTAAACATCTGTTATGTGAAAAAGCTTTTTCAGTGAAGTACTAAATAGAAACAATGTTTTTATGATCCTTATTAATAAATGAATAAAAATTCAATTTTGGAGATTTTGAAAGGTGTATGTAAACTTGTGACTAAAGTGTAAATGTAACAAAAATCATTACATTATTAAACACCAAAATGTTGCTATGTTTATCACTTTCTCATGTTGCTATGGTTACTACGTCTTGTCAATCATCACAATTTCAAGACTCACAGGACTAAAATTTAGCGGATTCACTCCCACATTTAAATGCATTTATCACTCTTTATAATTTACAGTGTGAAGACTGTGAACGTAACCACTGGTCCTCTAGAAGCACGAAAAACAAAACTATTATTTAGATTGTCAGTAGCGCTCCCTTTAAGCCAGCCCATCACTTACCGCGTTCTGCACTCTCCCTAAAACTCTCGTCATAAACACTGAAGTGTCCACACTGCACATTGAATCTCCCATTTATATCGCATCAAGACGTTGTTTATGAGGGGATTTGCGAAAGGATAAAGCTTGTGCTTATTCTGAACATACATTTTAAGCGAAATCTCCGCATGTTGACTCTAAAATGCCTCTGATTTGCCACTGTGTTCATGCGCTTAATATACATGTCTGTGATTGGCTAATGCTCAACGCGGAAACAACACAAGTAGTTTGGTTTCGTTTTTGAATAATATTTTATCCTCTTGTGCCCGGACTCGACTGGACTCTGGAAAATGTCCGAGTCCGTGTCAAGTCCGAGTACAAATTCATCCGAGTGCGTGACAAGTCCGAGTTCATTCAAAATTGGACTAGTCCGAGTCCGAGTTCGAGTACCCCAACTCTAGAATCCATTATTCAGTGCCTCTGCCATAACACATGTTGTAGTTGCTGGAGTGATTCTTAAATATTAGTACAGTGTGTGTCTGTGCAGGAAAGTGAATGACCATTTGTAGTGATTTGTGAAATTATCTTGTAAAATTCAGGGAGATAAAAGCTGTCCGTTAACATTAACATTCTTTATTACAATCGTGCGGTTGCTCATGTGGTAAAGGATATTGGTACAGGTTTTCCTTATGATTTTTTTGATCCAATCACTTGAGCAACAAAATTAGTCACTTGTAAATTTATGATATTATATATTTTGGAAACTACTTCTGAATGAAGGCGAAAGATGCATTTTGCAGACAGATGGAGTAACAGCATTTGCCAGCAATGGCTAACTGGACTGTGCTAACCAGCCAAACCTTGACCCCTGTGAGAAATCTAACGTTCTTTTTGACATCTGAAGACATGACTTTTGTGAAATATGGCATAAAAATCATATATTATTACTTTTAGAATGTAAAACCTGACATACTAGTTGTAAGTTGCTGTTATAATAGTTTATGATCTGAAGTGATACCCACTCATACTGTTGTTTAAGATCCCACACCCAATCCATGGCCAGAACAAACATTTTTTTCATTCCTTAAAATGTGTTGCTTTCTCTTGTGAAATCTTATCAGTCCTTTGTGAAATACCACTGATGAAGCTTGAACAAAAGTGTCAATAAATGAATGCAACAAAATATTTCTTGAATGACTTTACTGTAAAAAAAAAAAGAAAAGAAAAAAGAAAAAAAAGAAGCCTGTTCATTTAAATCAGTTTAAACAAAGATGCATGCTGAGATAACTCATTAAAAACTTGCAGGAAAAAGTGCCTTTTAGATTCGGAAGTTCTGAAGATTCAAGAAGTAAAATTTTGAAGAAACCTGAAACCTGCCACTTTTAAACGGCATTTTATGTTCAGCAAACTTGTTTTAATGTAGGTCTTAATGCACAGCTGAAAATAATCTATGAAAACATGCACCAAAGTTGTTGGTGCCAAATCAGATTAATACATTTAAGTAAATTCATTAAACTGAACTAGCAGCAACCATATACTAAGTTTTACACATAATAACAATTTCATATTTCCAAAAGAATCTCATTATTTTCCCTGAAGAATTAAAATGCATATGAATGTAAGTATAATATCTTTCAGAACATTATTTTTAGACCATGCAGTTATTTTGCATCATAACTCTGAAAGATATTTAAACATCTTTTAAGCAGATTCAATAAATAAACAAACTAATAAATAAGTTATCTAAATACTGATCTTACATTCCTTCTCTACTGCACATAAAAACACGCTTAAAATTCCAACCGCAAGCAGCTCTGACATCCATAGACATCGCCTCCAAAATTCAGATTAGTTGTCAATCAATTTATTTTTTACCTTTGGCTGAATATTTGATTACCATAAAGATTATGATGCAAGATTTGCAGGTTATCACGTCCACAAACAGGCTTAAGAAGAACTCTGTAATTAAGGGTTTTAACTGCATTAAATTAAATCTAAATCAATTATATTCTTGAAATCATAACAGTCTTGAACTAAGCCCCAATGCAGAGGCTTAATGCTTTATAAAACCCTTTACATAACATTTTTATCTGAGTACCAAACTTCAGCACTCAACGGAATGCTCTCCCTTATTGCACAATTGCATGTGATGTTGGATAAATATTATTATCCAGGCGGGATGTTGTGAGGGATGCTTTCATTAAATTTACTCAGTGGCCAGATTAACATCTGTGCTGTTACAAACAATACAGCTCTCTGAAACAGCCTCAGTATCAACACTGCCCATTGCTCTTCCAGTCCTCTCAGACTGCTTATGACCTCTGTGGCCTTAGTATGTCCTCACAGAGACGTCAGAGTTTCCTTATCAGTTGTGACTCTTTGTCCCAGAGAGTCTCTGTTTGAAATACACATTTAAATCTTGAAGCAATTTCAGTCTTCCTTCCTCCTTGATGCAGGGTTTCCTTTTCATCAGTCTTGTTCAAGGTCTGTCACAGTCTTTTTGAATGTTTTGACTGATGTTAAAAACTGTTTGCAATCAATACCTCTGTCTTAATATTAATCATCTGCAAAATAATCTGTCTAAAATAATCTGGCTTTATGCATGACGATGCAAATCTAAATATGCTCTTTGTTCAACATCAAAATGAAAATATCAACATTTCATAACATTAGATTTGGTTAGAGAAGTCAAGCTATGCAGCAAAGCATGAAGTATTATGCAATGCAAGCATTAAAATACCGCTTGCTATCCTGTTTCCATAGCAATAGAGACATTTGAACAGTCCAGCAATCTATCTCAGACCGTTTTATTTTTTATCAGAATGAGTTGATGGAGTGGAGTGGAGTTAAAAAGAGAAATACAATCTCAGTGCAAAAAAACAGAGCCAATACTTCAAACCTTACTGTGACTAAAAAACAACACTGATGATGATGTCCCTTACGGAACTAAATATATGGGAATATACTACAAAATATGCATTGACCATGCATGTATATATATGAATTAATATAAAATATTTATAAATAAAGACAAAAATAGCATTACATGTAATATTCACAAAATTGTATCATTTATTGTGTACATATATTGCACATACATGTTCCCATATAAATGTGAATGTATGTTCACTCACATACACATTCACGGAATGAGTTACATCAGATTTCTAGTTCCCAGCATGCTTTGCTTTTGACTGTTAAAGGAGAGTAAATGTTAAAATTAAGTGTTATTTAATGTGTTTTGCGCAATATTAATATAGGGGGGAGATCTGTTCGTTTTTAATGCTCTATTATTTTTTAATTTAAAAGATTTTCTGGTATGTCTGAGTTTTTGGGGTTACTATTGAGCTGAAGAGTAGAGCCTGTGGTACTGTTGACTATTGGCCAAACACCATTAAGACTATAATTACTGCATTTTATAAGTGTCCGTGCAATCCTCAGTACAGTGATATTCTCTTGGCTAAAAATTTTAGTATGTGCTTGTGATATTATGAACTAGCTTGAAAATATAAAACAGGTCAGGTTAGCAATAACAAATCAATAGGATTTGTATTATCTTTCCTCTTCCTTTTAAATACAGCATTATATTAATTCAGTACATATATGCCTGTAGAAACCACTTCCGTAATGAAACTGAAATTTAACATAATTTGCTGACTTTATTGTTAAAGTATCACTGCATGTACACAAAGTTATGCCTTAAAAGAGTATATGAGATCAATGAAGGAAAGACTATATCTTTAAGACTACTTTATTGGGTCTCTTTATTTTACAGAATAAAACTGGCAGCTGTGGTTGGTCACACTGCTACTAAAATCTGTTTTGTATTTTATATACTGACATCCACCATAACTCTAATGGTAAAGAGAAAAACTACATGATAAATCAAAGTTCATAACAAGCAGCTTTTCCACAAGCTGAGTTCCACATAGTGTCATTTGCACAAATACAAAACACCATCATGTAACACAAATGGCACAAAAATTATGCAATAAACATTAATTTACCAACATAAGATGTTACATAAACCCTAATGTATATAACTGATAAGAAAAAAAACTAAGAAACATAATTATTCAAATGAAAAAACATCAAATGTGAATTGAAGTATACTTCAAAAAAGGATACATTAGTGTAAAATTACACCGAATGTAAGGTTAGATCTATTAGAGTTTTTTCTCCATATATACTGCACAGTTAAAATTACATAATTTACAGTGTAATTTTAGGCAGAAAAAAACAGTCCATTAAAGTCTGCAAATGAAAGTCGCAATAGTCTTTTCTTCCCTTTTATGATATTCAAGTGAAACGGCATCTCGAACCAGAAAAAAATTAGGGCAGGACTTGATCTTGTCCATCGGGAATTGATTGGATGGTTGGTATGATATGATATGATATAATATGAAATGATATGATATGTTGATATGTAACGCTAATGTCCAATAACTTGCAATATTGTGTCTAAAATGAAAATTACTCAATACTTATTTCTTTGTTATTGAACAGCAGCATAAACGTTTCTTAAAAGATTATTTTAAGCATAAGAAACAAACAACAATGTGCCACCAGTGCGCCAGTCTGTGTCTGAAGGTGTGGTTTTGTAAAAATGTGCAGACAGCAGTATGATGGTTTACTTTATTAACCGGTTAATTCACAGTTTGTTTAAAAAAAATCCAGCCTACACCTCACGTGACAATGGATGAAATTATAAAAACTGAGGCTCCTATTACACAAGCAAAGGAAAAGTTTTTACTTGAATTTGGCCTGCTTCCAAAAGATCTGGATGCGCGTCAAACCACGATGGTTCTCAGCTGTGTTTCCGTCTTCCATTCCCTTTAGGTACACCCAGCACAGATTTCAGTAACTGAATAGACTTTGAGAAATACAGGCCACACGAAACGTGTTTGTAGTTTTAAGAATTAGCCCTGTAAGTTTAAGGGCAAGAAATAGGAGCATATAGTCATCAGGCTCAAAAAAGATCCTAAATCCTAAAAAATTCATATAATAGATTTTCATGTTTGTCTCTTGAAATACAAATGAAACTGTGATAACATATGATTGTTGTCTGTTTTAGTAAAGTCATGGGGTTATTATTTCGTGATGGCTAAACAAGAAACCAATTTGGACAATTTACCATTTCAGACTTATCTTATATTCTTACGTAACCTTTACACATAGCCTACATTTCGTGTGACATACACCAACAAATATGGATGTATTGTCAGTATATAAAGTGTTTACATATGGATAGCCTTAAAAATATAAAAATCTTTATGAATCATTACTATTATATTTATATGATTAAGTTACATTTGACTAATTTTTAAAGAATGTATGAAACCGTTATATAAAATTATGTAAACGTGCTGAATAGGCAATAACATTAAACATATTTAATTAATGCCATTGACTAAACTCAATAAAATTAACTTATTCATTCCATGAATTTTAAAATTGAATGACCAAAATTCGTAAATATTTCTACGTTTTAAAAGTTATTCATACATGCAATGTCTTAAGATGCTGTCAGAACGTTAATAATGTAGCTATGTTTCCATGTTATGCAATCATAAAATAATGCATGAGTACTAAAATTTTCAAAATTGACTTGTGAATAATTTCTAATGAGATCATGTTCACTGTTTGGGATTGTGTCAATAGTAAGATTTAGTTTTCTTAGTGTAAACTAACTTAAATTGATGTCCATTTTTTTCACACTCATATGGTAAAGCAACAGTCTGATATGGATTCCCTAAGAGTCAGGTGACATGTCCTGTCCTGATGACATTATTTATTTGTAACACTTCCAACTATTGATCTTCTTGGATCAATATCCTTGATGTCCTCTGTTAATGTAGTGGACGTGTGGCATTTGTGGATAAGAAATATTCATAATAAACCTACACCTATACACCTAAGCCTAAATCTTCAGGTGCTGAACAGGGTTGCGTTTCCCAAAAGCATTGTGAGAAGTAGATTGTAGAAACCATTGGTGGCAATGGTTATATGATGTACTTAGGCTTACAATGCTTTTGGGAAACATAGCCCAGCTTTGTGGACATGTTGATGGACAACGAATTTAGACAAAGGGCAACGAATTTAGACATATGGCAACTAATTTGAGAAGTACTGTGTCTGTTATCATTTTGAAACAGTCCATATTGTTAGAAGCGCTATAAATGAAGGTGACTTGACTTGACTCGACATAGTTTCTGTTGGATAGGCTTTTGTGTTATGACTTGACAGTCTCCGTTGGACAGGCTTTTGTGTTATGTCTCAAACCAATAAGCCCTGTTTAAAATCAGCAAATATACAGTCTCAGTTCTCTCAGTTTGCCTAAACATAAGAAGCAAGACCTTAATTAGTCAACAATATCTATTCATTTCAAGCACACACATAAAAAAATAGCTCTTGATCTAGAGTTGACAGACTGAAGAATACGGCACAACTCATTCAGCAAACTGCATGTTTTCATTTGTAAAACACAAAAAATCAGTTGGCTTTTTTTCTTATGGAAAGGACTTCAGATGAGGAAAAGAAAACATGGGCTATTATATTCATATCAATGTAATTCTATTTATGCACAAATGTTCCATAGAGAGTCATGCAATTCGTGTCTCGGTACTCAGCTGGGGCTGCTTTTAAGCTTTGAAATATTCTTTTAAAACATGATCTTAATTCAGAGCAACCAGCACGCCACACCATCAGACATCTCGTGGGTACAGCAACTCTGATGTCAAACTGCATTTGCTTCAGATCATTTGAGAATTTCATTGAGGAGTACTCCTTTGCTCTCCTTAAATATTTGCGAGTGAAGCCTGGGGGAAAAGACCAAGCTTTAACATTCAAAGCAAATAACATCTGACTTTAAAACTGCATTATGGGATGAAAATCCACAAAGTACTCAGACTTTAAGAATGTGTCTGATCCACCCTGTTTTATAGCCAGGCTGTGCTTTTTTGTAGAATGAAGTTCTGGAAGGTTTACCTGACACATTCCCACGATGGCCGTGATTTGGATTTTATTAAAAGTGCATGGGAACCGCCTGGGAGTGGTCAAGATGTTTCAATTAAATTACACCCATACCCTTCTTTGTCCCCAATTATTAATATTTATAGCAGGGGTAGGGTGGAAGCACAACACTGGCCCAGCCTTAATCACAATCCCATGTAAATGAAAAAAGTGCCACTGACACTTTTGGGCATGATCTTGCTTAGAAGTTTCTGATTTATTTCTTTTCAAGTCAGTCTGTGCACTTTAATTCAAATCATTGGTTTTACGACATTTCAGACTACACACAATTTTCCTGAGTCCTCTCTGAGAATATCTTTGAAAACATTGCACTTTTAAAGAGGAATTTGAGTACAGAAACAAAATGCCTTAGTGATTATCACATATAGACTACAGATATGACCAGATACCAGGCCCGTCACCAAAGGGGCGGTGGGGTGGGTGGGGGCATTGGGGGGCAGTGTCCCCCCAGATGACACAACGAACCCCCCTAATTGTATGGTCACTCAGCAAACTCATGATAGAGAGCAAAAGCGTTATTTCTGTGGATTTGGCCATTCATGTATTCCAAAGCAAAATGTCTTGAGCAGCATTTAGCTCACAGGAACACTAATCTCTACAATGGTAACTTTAAATAGCATATTATCTTCAAAAATATTAATATTAAATTATGTCTTAAAGTTAAAGGGATAGTGTGTGTAAGGTTGGGCAAGGCTTACCTTCCACTGGCCAAGGACTTGAGACTAGTGTGAAATTTTCTCACTCAAACCATTGACTTCTGCTGCTTCTGACTGTTTTTAGAGGGAAAAGCTGCCCATAACTACTAGTCTAGGATTAGTTTTCACTGTAATATTAGCATATTGGCATAACATATTCGTCAAACGATCCAAAACATATTTGTGTTTCCACTCTAAAGCAGAGATTTTCAACTTTTTAGGACATGCGCCCCCCCCTACGTTTATCTATTAAAGGAATCCATTATCAATTTCAGTACTGTTTCTGCAATTCCTGAAACACATCAATTTATAGTCTTGAGTTTTCTTCCGGGAACATATGTCACGATATTCCCCATTTTAATACTTCCCACCCAAGGAATATGCAAAAAAAAAAAAAAAAAAGTGCAAGGCCTGGTTGAGTTGCATTAGTATTGTGTTGAATCTCAGTTATGGTTAGGGGTGTGACATTTCCAAAACAAAATCAAAGCAGTTGACCAATCACAACACACTGGTCCAGCCAACCAATCAGAGAACATTGCACTTTTCGGAAAGAGGGGAAATAGAGAAAGGAAATAAACAGAGCATTGATGACAGAAATTTGTGAAAAATAATGTTTTTTTTAATTTTCAAGGATGAAAACATTCTAGTAGGCCCCAGAAACAAAATAAAGACTTTGTAAAAGGGCATAATATGGTCTCTTTAGAATACTTCTTGAGTGTGGGGCAACTAAATGACATACAGTGCTTATAGGCCACATATCCGTATTAACATAACTTAATCACCAATTTCAAAACAAAATAGGTTTTCAAATAGTAGATAAAGTACAAAAAACGAGCAGAGGCTACTTCCTTTTTAATCACCAAACGGAAACACATCGCTCACTTTAGTGTAGCGGGATCTCATTGAGTTCCCTATCTGTCAGTCCTGTTCGACGTTATGTTGAAGACTGACAAATGGGGTCTCACTTGGGAGCCCCCATCACCTTTTTAGAAAAAATGGCTAATGATTTGAAGCCCTCTTTCTGGTGGTCTATAGCGCATTCAGCTGTGTTTCACCAACAACAGTACATGGATAAGTGCAGGGATTCCCCTCTGTGCACTTTAGCATAAATAGCAGTTTTCCTAAAAGAGCAAAGTGGACAGTGAGCATATTTTAAAGATACCTTTCCATCTCTGTGTTTCTGGATGCAGTCGTTTCCTGTCCTCATCTGACAGCCACTATCGTTGTCTCACATGTCTGGGCCAAGGGCACTGTGATAATATGACCATTCACAAAGCAGAGCCACGAACATGGTTAACACCCTGGGAGATCTGAGGGTTACGGTGAAAGCATTTCCACCGGGTCAGTCCCCAGGGACCTCCCGTTCCTCTAGCATGTCATGTGCTGTCGACCTGCAGACCGATGGTCTGGGTCCTTCTCACAAGGGACCCATGTCATTCAGTGCTCTGGGGGAGGACCAGATGTCAATAGCTGCATCGGAGAGCGGGCTATTGTCCTCTGAAGTGGAAGATGAGGCTGAGCTTCCCTCTTTGGGGGTGATTGCTCATGCCGAGTCGGATTCAGAGTTGATGGTTGGATGATTGGCTCCTGGATGCGACCGGTGGTTCACAGCCGCAATCCACCACAGTGCTTTTCTCCCCGGAAGTGCATGATGACCCAAAGCCGCTTCGCAGCCTTCTCTACTCTCACTACCCTTGATGGTGGGGCCGCCAGAGGATACGTGGAGATTTCCCAAGTGGAGCGAGCAATTTTGGTGCACTTGTGCCGCAAAGTGCCGCTACCAGGTGTAAATGTCTGTGTCTACCATCCAAGGACTGTAAAATGATGACAGCCCTGGCTGCTAAGGCTTACAGTGCCGCTAGACAAGCTGTCTCTGCCTTGCGATGGCCATCCTGCAACTATACCAGGCCAAAAGCACTGAAAGAACTGCATGAGGTTAGCTGGCTAAACCTTGCTGAGATGCGGGATGCCGGCAAAGTATGCTATCTCAACACCCCCATCTCAAAAGGTGGCCTCTTCGGCGACACTTTCAAAGATTTCGCCCAGTAATTCTTGGCCGTCCAGAAGCAGATGGAGGCCTTGATGGCCCATCCAGCCCCGAAATGATACCTCCACCACCAGGCCACCTGGTCCCCAGTCTGCTGGTCGCCGAGGGTGTCCCCCTGCTCTGGCGCAGGAAGGTGAAGCAGCCCGTCCCTTAGGCTACTAAACTCTCCAAACGTCGATCGAAGTGGACCTGAAAGGGGCAGCCCAGAGATGAGGGGAGATGCTCTGCATCAGGTGGTGAACGCACCGCTCCTTCACCTGGAGGAAGGCTGGGTGGAGAATCTTTTATTTCCTTTAAAACAGTTTTTTTCTGTTTCGCCACTGGCTCAAGGGGCAGCGGCATCCACTTTTTCAATAAAAGAGCAGTTTCCTTAATCTCTGGGCCATATGGGGCATGGTCTGGCAGTGAGCAATGCCCCCCTCCCCCTCCACATTTGCCACAAGCCAAGAGGTCGCGTTTTTTGGACGCATTGTCTCCTCATGCATCTCTGGCCATCCCCTCACGGGTTCCTTGGAGACAGAGTCTGGGAGCCTGGCCAGTGCTTCCCAGCCCGTCCCGCTGGCTCTTGTGAACACTTAGACTCGGCTGTGCGATTCAGTTCAGCCGTCCCTCCAGGTTTAGGAGAGTCCTCTTTACCTCTATGGCAGGCAAAGACGCCCCTGTCCTCCGTCCAGAGATTGCGGTCTTACTGACGAAGGACTAATAGAGCCTGTCCCTACAGCCTAAATGAAGTCGGGGATAGACAGCCCTTACTTCATCTTATCCAAGAAAGGCGGTGGGTTACGACCGATCTTGGATCTGTGAGTCTTAAACCGGGCCCTTTGCAAGCTCCCATTCAAGATGCTAATGTATAAATGCATTCTCACTTGCATTTGTTCCCAAGATTGGTTCGCAGCAAATTACCTGATTTCCACGTCTCGATTCTGCCTCATCACTGACCATTTCTTTTGCCTTTGAAAGTCAGGCGAGCTAGTACAAGGTCCTCCCATTTGGGCTGTCCCTGTCTCCCCGCATCTCTACCAAAGTAGTGAAAGCTGCCCTTGCATCACTAAGGGAAGTGAGCGTTCAGATTCTAAACTATCTCGACGACTGGCTCATTCGAACACAGGGATCTGGTGCTCAGGCACCTCAGCCATCTGGGGCTCCAGGTCAACTGGGAAAAGAGCAAGCTCTACCCCTTGCAGAGCATCTCTTCTCAGTATGGAGTTAGACTCTGTCAATATGACAGAGGCTCCTGGGGCACATGGCATCCGCAGCCATGGTCACACTGCTCGGATTGATACATATGAGACCACTTCAGCACTCCATGTCCATAGTGCCACGGCACACTCCATGTGACCATCACACTGATCTGTCGCCGATCTTTCAGCCCTTTGTCAGACCTTGATTTTCTACGGGCTGCCCTTAGAACAAGTGTCCAGGCACTTTGTTGTGAAAACAGATGCGTCCAGAACAGGTTTGGGAGCTGTATATAGTGGGCACGCATCCTCTGGCTCCTGGAAGGGACCTGGACTGCTGTCGCATATCAATTGCCTAGAGTTGATGGCAGTGCTGATTGCCCTGCGCTTCTTTCTGACGTTGCTTCTGAGACCAGATATGTGCCCAAAATTCTCACCAATTCCTTCCGGGACCAGGTGGTGAACTTGAGTTGTTGTGTCTTGTTCGCACCCTGCGTATTTACATGGACCACACGCAGAGCTTAAGTAGCTCTAAACAGTTCTTTCTCTGCTTTGGAGGTAAGCAGAAGGGAAAGTCTGTCTTCAAACAGAGGATGGCCCACTGGATAGTTGATGTGATCGCCTTGGCGTACCAATCCCACTCTTGGAGTGAGGGTTCACTCCATTCGGAGTGTTGCCTCCTCCTGTGCATTGGCGCGCGGATTTGGCAGACGTCTGCAGAGCTGGGGGCTGGGCAACACTTAATACATTTGCGAGATTCTAAAATCTCCAGGTGGAGCCAGTTTCTTCCTGTGTGTTGGGTACAAACAGGTAAAGTGGGGAAGACTGGCCTAGCGAACCCTGGATTGAGTCTCTTCCAAGCAGTCAGACACAGGTGTCCGACGCCAGGCCCAGTACTCAAGGTGCATGCCCGGTTGGTCAGACCTTGAATGAATGAATGAATGAGACATTTATATAGCGCTTTTCATATGTACTACTGCACACCCAAAGCGCTTTACAAGCGACCACCAGTGTGCAGCACCCACTTGGATGATGAGACGGCAGCCACAGTACAACGGCGCCAGTGCGCTCACAACACACCGGCTATAGGTGGAGAGAGGAGAGAGAGTGATAGAGCCAATTCAATGGATGGGGATTATTAGGAGGCCATGATTGGCAAGGGGCATTGGAGGGAATGTGGCCAGGACACCACCAGACCTTGTACTGGGCTAGATACCCCATATGTTGTGATTCCCCCATATGTGTATTCTTCCATGTTGTGGTTTCCCTGTCGGCAAACCAGTGTCTTTCCCTGGGCAGATTCTGCTCTTACCCGTCTCTGAATCTGTAGTAGTTACATCCCAGGACCTACTGCAGATATCTTCCATATGTAGCACTGCCCCTAGGGTCAGTCCATATGTGCATGTCCACAATTTCCTCCCTATGGTTAGGATGTGGCTTTTGTAGCATCCCTCTCCATTCAGAATAGGTTCGCTTCCCCAGTGTTAACAACTCTGGTCATGGCTGTAAGGGAAAATAGAGAGAGAGCCGAATCACTCTTCCTGTGAACTAATATATCAGGAACAGCAGCTATGACCGTCTCCGTGGTAAGCCCTGTCCCTTACATCCCATTGGCATAGAGGACTATCATTTTGGGCTTACATGGGGCGCAGGGTAGGTTACGACTTTATTGGAACAGTTGCCAAAAGGACACACCACAGCTTGCCAGTATCTGCGTCTCCAACACTCGTAATACAGTTCAGTGGTTGTGGCGCTTTCCATTGGAACGACATGTGACTGACAGATAGAGGAACGTCTTGGTTACTGATGTAACTTTCATTCCCTGATGGAGGGAATGGAGAAGTTATGTCCCTCCTGCCACAACCCTGAACAACCGCTGATTAGCTGGGACCCCTGTCTCGGCTCCTCAGCATAAACCTGAATGAGTTGATGTGTGCCGCCATCTTATATACCCTCATGTATGGGGGAATGGCTCGGCATGCAAATTCCACTCGCCAATTCCCTTGACTGTTTTTCTAAAACTCAGAGGTGATTGGGACTCCCAAGTGAGACCCCATTTGTGAGACCCCCAAAATGTTTGACTTTAATAATGAGACATTTATCTTTTAAATTCTCATTTGTATTTTCGTAACAAACATTTATTAATTTTTATTGTTAAATGTTTGTTACGAAAATACAAATGAGAATTTAAAAGATAAATGTATATCTTTATAATCAATAACAATATCTTATAACAATATTTTACATTTTCTCACCTTCTGTTTATTCACAATTTAAATGTCACAAATAATCTGTTTTTGTTTTTCCGCATGTTTTTCATAATAATAATAATTGGGGAAAAACATCTGTGACTATCATGTGATGAAAAATCCTGTCTGAACCTTTTTGTTGTAGGTTTCACATACTGTAGCTGTTGTTCACGCATACATTTTTTGGAAATGGAAGCTTTAGCTTAAATTCTGCCGGGAAGACTCAATTGCTACGTCACTTATTACCTTCTCATCTATCCAATCGTATTCTAATACTTGTGGTATAAAAGACCGGTACTTACACATGTCTGAGTTCGCAGATGCTGACGCTTCCATTCACCTCCATCCTCCCCACCACCACCAGGATGGTCCCTTCCTATACCTCCCGGGGGGTCGGCTGCGCTCCTGCCTTCGTCTTCAGGCGGGAAATGCAGAGTCCAGACCCTCGGATTGTGAGCTATGGACGGGGCCTACACCAAATAACTTTATTGCTTGCTGGGCTGTCAATAAATGTATTATTTTTACAGTATTTATTTTCCCGAGTCTTTCTGGTAGAACTGTCATTGTAATTTCATAGTGAGCAGATGATTGGTACTGATATAGCAGCCTATTAATATAAGCAATATTTAGAACAGCATGTCAAGAGTCATTTTTGTTTATATGCTGATACAAGTCTGCAGGAACTAATCACCAAATCTACAGAAAATGTGTACAGCCTGCATAAAAATGTACTTGTGATCTAGGACCCCCCAGTCAGACAAATCATAATATTTGTAAACAAAGACATTTGCAACTCCACTGGGTCGACAACTATCACCCAGCAGCCAGTCTACAAAGGAAAGAAGGGACAACAACTGGGACATGTATAAGATTAATGCCCTCTTTACATTGAATTTCCATTCTAAAACGAAAAAGAGAGAATTTTCATTTACTCTGGAGGGAATGTACCCTTCAGTTTACCCTTCAGTAAATGTACAGTAAATTGCTTTAGATAAAAAGTATCTGCTGAATGACATGTAACTGAAGTGATAACAGGTATGTTGTTTATTGATTTGGGCAGTAAGTAATACGATATTTCAACTGCATGTTCAAATCAGGGATGATAGTGTTGGAAGGTTCAGAATGGTCCGAGTGTCAGAAATCTGCACTGACACAACCAAATATTTCTTCTAGAATGTGACTATACAAGCAGCCAATAGGAGATTAGGATAAACAGATGAATGTAAATTAGTCATGATGACCATAGTGTTCTTACATGAAACATCAGCAAATGAGTTTGCACAACCTGAAGTTCAGAGTAAAATGTAATGATTTGACATGAAAGCTGTAGAAATTGCTGCCTAAATATGCATATATGATGAAAGAGCAATAAAAGAGCTTAGAAACAAACACAGAGAGTAGCAAGCATAATTTTTAATTTGAGATTGTGAGTGTAATATTTTTGATTTTGTAGTACCCAAACTGTAACTCAAGGAGCAAGGAATGGAGGTGAAGATGAGGATATATTTGCACGAAGTCTATTGGAAATACAAACAAAAGACCAATCAGGATCATGGGGAGCTGGGTTCCTGTTTCAGAAAGGAGGTTAAGTGAAAACTCTGAGTATGTTATCCCTGAAATGAGGGAAACTCTGGTATTTCCATTTCAGAATGAGAGGTATGTCAAACCCAAGAAAGCAGAGTAAGACAAGCCCGTTTCTTAAAGAGAGGTAACTTATCAGTTAGTTACCATGGTAACTTACTCTCTGAACCTAACCTGGTCTGGAGCAGGTTTTTTTTATGTAAACCCAGAGTTTTTCTTATGTAGTAAATGCATCTTTATTTAAGAATTTTCAGATATTTTGACTGGAAACAACAAGACAATAATGCTAAGTAAAAAAGATTTTTGCAGTGTAGTACATTCATTCATTTTTCTATATAACATCGGAGAGAGGACATTAGTAAGGCTGCTGTATCAGAGTGGGAAGGAAAGTGTGCCTCGCTCTCACGCTCTTCCTGAGAGTTTTTGTGTTGTTTCCTGGACACAAACCCATGAGATCCATCAAAGAGAAGTTTCACAGGATTGCAGGACAGTGGTGGAGAAATCGTTTTAAATTAGGCTAATCTGATAAATGACGTTCATTTGATAACATCTAGCTATGACCTCTGAAAGCAACCTAATAACTAGATTATCCTTTAGGATTTCCAATGTGGTTGGATGCATTGATAACATGCAAATTCCCATCATCGCACCTTCTGAAAATGAAACGGATTACTCTATGGATGGAAGGATGCCAGATAGAAGGATAGTCCGAGATATATGCCGTAAGCCCCACCACAGCTGTTAAATACGCACAAATTATTCACAATTTATTTGGTCATCTTTATTTCCTACAAATACAAAAGCAACAGTTATTCTTTTTACTGTTGGATTTTAATATTCTTCAAATATTGTGTTTCTCCTCTTCATCTATCAGTGGTGGTGCAGGTCCAGCCTATGTCTTCTTGCTGTTGGCCCAGTAAAAGTCTAATGATAATTTCATTAGCCTAATTAAAAAAAATGTAACAGGTTGGATTAGAGAACATTTAATTATGTGAAAAGAGCATTATACTACATGGAAACAGCTGCTGCACATTGAAATAGACTGAATTATATTTATTTAATATGCCAGATGTTTGTAAAGTCATGTAGCCTACAGCCATTAACCGTTTATAATTAAAGATTTAACTGATTGAATTATTAATTTATTGTTCATTTTTAGATCTGCCACGATTTTTTTTTTTTGCCTGTGGGATACCATGAAAATGAGTATTAGTTCAATATTTTACCTTTCTGTCAGTTTTCACCTAATAATATAACAGTGATTAATACTTGTGTATTGACTCAGAAGTATGTGGACATCTTTTTGTCCAGTGCTGTTGCCATGGTGAATCATAATTTCGGGGAGCCCCATTGATCATGCCTTTTCACAGTCGTGGAGCACGTGCTTAACTCAAGAGTCAACCTACTCAATTCAGCTGTTCTGAAACTGAAAACTCAGAGTTTCCCATCTCAGGGTAAATCAACTCAGAGTTCAAGTTTTAACTCAGAGTTGGTTGAACCTCCTTATTGAAACAGGCCCCAGGACAGATATTCACATGAAAACAATGACAGACAAAGGAACAAGCAAGCTGAAGGGCTATTATACACAGGGGGTAACAAGGCAAACAAGACACACCTGGAAACCAGGGAACTAATCAACATTAAAAACTACAAAAGTACAAAAAAAAAACTGGCACAGCAAACAGGAACACAAGCTTCAACATAAAAGTCCCAACACGACACATTTGTAATTTAAGTTAATTATACTACTTGACTGACTTAAAGGGAACCTATTATGCTACTTTTTAAAATGTAATGTAAAATGTTATGTGTAATGCAATGTTTAAAATGTAAAATATGTCTCTGATGTCCCCAGAGTGTGTATGTGAAGTTTCAGCTCAAAGTACTGCACAGATAATATTTATATCAAGTTAAAATGTACACTTTTGGGGGGTGCCCAAAAAAGTGCAGTTTTTGTGTGTCCCTTTAAATGTAAATTAGCTGCTGCTTCCGGCTCCCTTTCAAGAAGAGTACGGAGCTTCAAGAGCTCATTCTCCAGCATTCCAGCAAAAAAACAGGACAATATCACGCAGTAAAATGTCAGAAACGGTCCTAACGGTGTTTGGTTCGAACCGGAGTCAGACAATGATGCCTAGAGCCAGAGAATATATGCTGTGTGGAGATAGAACAGTTATGGTTTAGTTTTGTTTATAACTTATGTTGTCTCCTTGCTTTTCCACTACAAGCATGTTGTAGCAGAATAGACCACATCGGAATGATGGCCAAAACTTTACTGATGAGTTTATTGTTTATTGTACATCACACAACAAAAGATGGAGTGTCATCATTCATTATCATCAACATACACAGTGAATTACACAAAACCACTTGTTATATACAGAGTTTACGCCTTTTCAGGGGGTGCTTAATAAACTGGTATACTTTATACCCATAAAACAACTCCTATGAACTGTAATAAAGTGTGCACTCTCCTTTTCATTACTGCCGTGACCACTATTGCTCCGGATACTGTAAGCTGGATCACAAACAGTTGGTACTGATATGCCTAGAGTAACAACTTTTTAGCAAAGACTGCCTTGTATTTCCTCTCGTTCACAAAGCAGTCTGGAGTGAATTTGGTTCAGGTATATTTTGGGGCACATTTCCTTAAAAATAAAACTAATCCACTCAATCCTCAGTGGCTCAGATTGTGACGCTTGAAATGAACAGAAGATGCAGCTTTTTGTCTGCTTTGGAGATCAGCAGAAGGGAAAGGCTGTCTCCAAACAGATGTTGGCCCACTGGATAGTGGATGCCATAGCCTCAACATACCAGTCCCAAGGCAAGCCATGCCCACTTGGTGTGAGGGCTGACTCCACTCTGATGTTGACTCCTCCTGGGCGCTGGCACGTACAGCCTCTTTGACAGACATCTGCAGAGCTGCTGGCTGGGCGACACCTAATTCCTTTGCGAGATTCTACAATCTACGGGTGGAGGCGGTTTCTTCCTGTGTGTTGGGTACAAACAGGTAATGTGTGGCAAGACTGGCTCTGTGTCTTGTTTGCAGCACCATGCCCCTCTAAGGGGGGGATGCAAGCTCCTTCTTTGCTCTCCACGTCAGTTCCCCACTTGGCGAACCTTGGATTGAGTCAGTGGGTCAGCCCTTGTACTAGATGCCCCATATGTTGTGTATTCTTCCACGGTACGGTTTCCCTGTCAGTAAACCTGTCTTTCCTTAGAAAGATGCTGCTCTGCCCCATCTCTGCATATGTAATTGTTCCATCCCTGTCTAGGCAGGACCTACTGAAAAGATCTTCCATATGTAGCACTGCCAGTCCATTTGTGTATGTGTTTCTAAAACTCGAAGGGAATTGGGGCTCCCCTTTGAGACCCATGTCTATGTTCCCTCCATCAGGGAAGGAGGGTTACATCAGTAACCAAGACATTTCCTGTACAGAACCAATGGGATGTTGCGCATTCATGGACAACACAAAATGAACGAATCACTAGTGTTGGGTCCGAGTCCACCTTTGTCGAGTCTGAGTCGAGTCCAAGTCCTTAACAATCGAGTCCGAGTCCAAGTCCGAGTTCAAAGAGGGCCGAGTCAGACTTGAGTCCGAGTCCTTAACATCCGAGTCTGAGTCGAGTCTGGCCGAGTCCACAAAGATTTAAATGATTTGAAATTGACCTTTCACAAAGACCGCCCCTCTTAGTTACTGTTGTTACGTCCGACAAGCCAATCCGTTCTCACTCCACATGTTCTCACACAGTGAAAAATATATTGCGAAGCAAAGAGGACACTGACAATGCGCCAACATACAAGACAGAGCAGCCTCCTTTTGGTATGAAATAAAGTCTCATCTTTTAAATGTATTATTATTATGAAATTCAAACAATAAATACTGTTTTGTGGTGCTTTAATGTGTAGGCCTCAGTTCAAGCAGCACATGAAATGGAAGCTTTAGTGTTAAGTTCTGATAGGAAGACTCAATTGCTACGTCAATCATTACTTTATCATCTATCCAATCGTATTTAATACTTGCTGTATAAAAGACCGGTACTTACACACGTTTGAGTTCGCAGATGCTGACGCTTCCATTCGATTGCTCGCATCAGTTGCCGACCAAAAATGTCTCAGAACTCGCATCTCGTTTGCGACTACTCAGATTCTGACGATGATTTCGTCCCGCCTTCTCCTCCCGCTGCACGCCGCAGCTCATGCATTCAGTGCTGTGTTTCTCCTTGGGCGCAGTGGTCTTCCGGGAGCATGATCAACGCTCTCGAGGATGCCTGCATACCCATCAGCCAAGGTCTTTCAAGGGAAGATCTACTCCTTCTGGCCCAAAATACCCTGGGTAATCCTCCAGTCGCTCTTTCTTCAACCCCAAAAGCTTCTACTTCAGCAGTCCAGCCAAAACCAACCGGCAGGAAAAGAACTGCTAAAACATCTTCACTTCATCCAGCCAAAAGAATATCGCTACCTGCTCAGGTGCCATCTTCTCCGCAGATCGCCATCCCCACAGACTCAAACTATTAGCTCATATCTGCAGTTCAAAGCCTTTCTAAGACGGTCAAAGGACTGGAATCCAAAATGTCGTCCCTCGAACATTCCTTTGCTAATTCAAACCTCAGCTCAGATCCGGCCTCGAACTCCTCAGCAGTTCCACATTTTCATCTTCCTTCTCTCGGATTAACCAACCATTCGAACGTGCCTTCAACATTAGCTACCATGCCTGCTTTTCTCCTCGTGATTCAGTCGCCATTTCAAGAGGTTTCTGCTCCTCCGGCTCCTTCAAGCTTCAATATCTCCACAGCCGCTCCCGCGCAAGCCTTTGGTAGGCGTTTTGTTTCACCTGCTGCAGCAACTGTGTCCTCTCACCTAAGATCGAATATTATCCAAGGTAATGACATTAACTTGGCTACATTATTGCTTCCTTCGCCTGCTGCCGATAGGAAAATAGCAGTCCTTCTTAAAACCTCGGATACCATTTAGCTATGATGGCGGACTTCAACCAAAGATATGGAGGCATGTTATTTTACGAATACCACAAGTCATTCTCTGCTAAAGCTGCTTCCTTCATCACAATTTATAATTCAAGATTAGACTGGTCAATTACAAAAAAGCTTGGCTTGTGCTATTTGCAGCGCTCATGGGCACACAGCTTCATTTTGCCCTAAAGCATTCGCAAGTCATGATTCGTCCGCTGGCCGTGGTGCTGACAACGTAAGACTTTCGCCGCGTTGCAGAATTCAATGGAGTTCATATATGTGTCTCATTCAATGAATCTGTCTTTTCTTATTCTAATTGCAAATTTTCTCATATTTGTCGTTCTTGCAAGGATCCGCACCCAAAATCTGTCTGTCCACACCAGTACAAACCGCCAACCCAGGCGAAAGCCCCATTTCAGAGAAAATTCTGAATAGTCACCCATCTACTCCCATTATTATATCAAACCTTTCAAGCTACCTTTTTTCTCACCCTGATCAGTCTTTCGTTGATTATCTAATGACCGGTCTGTCCCAAGGGTTTCAGGTGGGTGTCCTTTCCCATCTTACTGCCTCTTTTGTAGCAAAAAATTTGCAATCAGCTAGAAACGAACCCGACGTAGTTTCAGCACTACTAGAGAAAGAGGTCAATAAAGGATATGTCATTGGCCCATTCGCTTCTCCTCCTTTCTCTCATTTTCATGTCAATTCCATCGGCGTCACAACACGTAAATACTCCGGCAAACAACATCTAATTTTCGACATGTCTTCTCCCCATTCCTACGACATAACAAGACTTAACAAATGTATTCCCCTAACCTCTTTTTCCCTTCATTATGCCTCGGTCGACAATGCCATTCAGTTAAACAAGTTAGCTGGTCAAGGCGCTTCGTTAGCTAAATCTGACATAACAGACGCTTTCAAAACTATGCCAATCCATCCCTCCGATTGGCCACTCTTTGGAGTCAAATGGAATTCTAAATTCTATTTCGCTGTAAGGCTCACATTCGGATGTAGAAGTAGCCCTCATATCTTCAACAGTCTCTCCGACTCTTTGTGTTGGATCCTTCTGAACGTCTGTAAGCTTCCCTTTGTCTTGCACTTACTCTACGATTTTTTGTTGATTGATTTTCCTTCCTCCCAATCTACCGTTCTCGATATACTTAAACAGGTTTTTAGTGACGTTGGCGTTCCTCTCTCCGCAGAAAAGACACTGGGCCCCTCTACTTCGTTAGAATTTCTAGGCATATCTCTTGATACCGTCAAAATGCAAGCTTCTCTCCCTCATGAAAAGCTTCTAAGGATCAGATCTTTTCTGGAATCTTTTTCCTCCCAACGCGTCGTTTCGAAACGCGATATACTTTCTTTGCTTGGTCACCTAAATTTTGCCATGAGTATCATCCCACGAGATAGGGCTTTTATTTCTCGCCTGCTTACATTGGCTCATTCCGTGCAAGAATTAAGCGATTTGCTCCATTTAGACGAAGGATGTCTGTCTGACATTACATTTTGGACTCGGTTGCTAAATGATTGGAACGGCATTCCTTTTTCTACAATGACACTTTCGAATCATCCACAGAACTTCATCTATTTACTGACGCTGCTCCATCTATCGGTTTCAGGGGTTTTTTTCAAGGGCAATGGTTCGCAGAGAAATGACCAATCGATTTTCCTAAGGTTACTCCAGGTCACGTTTCTTTCGCGCTCTACGAGATTTATCCTTTAGTCGTGGCCAGCATAATTTGGGGCTCTGCGTGTTCGAGGAAACGCATTATAATGTTTTGTGATAATGAAGCCACCGTTGTCATCATTAATAAAGGCAGATCATCTTGCCTCTCGATCATGCCTTTCGTGGGATTGAATCTTTCATGCCTTAATCTGGCAATCAGTAACATACAACTTCATTATAAAGGCTGCTCATATACCCGGGCATTCCAATGTCATTGCTGACGCGCTCTCTCAGTCGGCTTTGCCCGTCAGCCAAAACGGATCCAACACCATGCCCTCCCCTATCAGCAAAAATTTGCTTAAATCAGCCAGACATTATATGTCTAAAGGACTAGCTCCTTCCACTTTTAAAGCTTCCACTTCCACTTGGTCTTCGTTTTTAATGTTTTTTTTTCCTTTCAGATTCCTCTGTCACTGTCAGCTCGGTCTGGTTTTTCCTATGGGTTTGTGACAGGGCTGTGACACGCCCGGTTTGTCATGTGTTTATGTTTAGTCTGGTCCTGTGTGAGCACATGAGTGTCTTGTTGTTTCTTGTGCCATATGCTCTCGTCTAATTGTCAAACCCCGCCCATCTTATCTCGTTATTGGTTTATTATTATTTCCCCCACCTGCCTGCCTTTTTACCTCTTTTGTTTGTTAGCCTATTTAGTCTCCCTGTGTTGGCTGTCCTGTGCTCGTTCGTTGTTAATGTTATGGGTGTGCAGTTCTGTGCAGTTCTGTGCCTACCATATCATGTTCTTGGATTTAGTAATTAGTTCATGGGACCTGGATTTCCTTTGTTTGTTTTACTTAATTAAACACTACTTCACCTCAGCACTTGAGTCCTCACTCCATTCTCCGCAACCCGCCCGTGACATCCTCTATTTCCCATCTTGATTACCACCGTCTGCTCCTTCCTTGTTTTCAAATTCGAAAATTGCAATTTAAAAATTTCATCCATCCGTAGATTACTCACAGGCGGTCAGTTATATGCAAAATACTTCGATCCCGATTTTCCAAGTCTCTTTACTGCTACTTCCATTCGCTTATTGCTCAAAGGCATGAGAAAGTCTTCCAGCCATTTTCCAGATAAACGGTTGCCTCTTACTTTGCCTCTTCTGCAAAGATTAATCAAATCTCTCTGTAATGGGCTTTTTTCCACGTACATTAACGTTCTGCTAGAAGCCGTGTTTTTAATCCCTTTTTATGGATTTATGCGTCCAGGGGAATTCACTTCATCAACCAACCATTTCGATCCTGCGCGCAATCTTTCTTTCTCTGATTTGCACTTTTCACCTAAATTCTTTACACTCTTTCTTAAGCACTCTAAGAACGATTCTCAAGGTTCTGGCGTCACATTAACCATCTCTAAAATCAGCAATAATTTCTGTCCCTTCTCATCTATGCTCAAATATCTCCAAATTCATTTTAGATCTTCAGATCACTCCCCCTTATTTATCCTTCCTAACGGAGCACCTTTCTCTAAAGCTTGGTTCAGGTCTCATCTAGTTTCTGTTCTCATAAGCTGCAGTCTATCTCCCTCCCTGTATACTGGCCATTCCTTCAGGACTGGGGCTGCCACGACAGCAGCCGAACGTGGTATTTCTACTGCAGCCATCAAAATGCTGGGCAGATGGTCTTCCTCTGGATTCGCGTCATACATAAGACCTGATCCAAAAATCATCCTTGAAGCTCAGCAAGCTCTTCACTAAAACGGTTCAGGTAAATAACCTATGCAACTACTGGTGGTGGTGCCATGATATTCCATTCTTTTATTTGGTCTTAAATCCAGCTTGCATTTACAAATGTTTAATGATTCATCGTCTATATGTGGCCTAGTGGCCTCGTCTTAATGTGGCCTTGTTTCTATGTGGCAGTAGTAGCCGTTGTGGTCTTGTTCCATGTGGTCTTTATGGTCTCAAAAAAAATATATACAGGTCCTTCTCAAAAAATGAGCATATTGTGATAAAGTTCATTATTTTCCATAATTTAATGATAAAAATTAAACTTTCATATATTTTAGATTCATTGCACACCAACTGAAATATTTCAGGTCTTTTATTGTTTTAATACTGATGATTTTGGCATACAGCTCATTAAAACCCAAAATTCCTGTCTGAAAAAAATTAGCATATTTCATCTGACCAATAAAAGAAGTGTTTTTAATACAAAAAAAGTCAACCTTCAAATAATTATGTTCAGTTATGCATACAATACTTGGTCGGGAATCCTTTTGCAGAAATGACTGTTTCAATGTGGCGTGGCATGGAGGCAATCAGCCTGTGGCACTAGTGAGGTGTTATGGAGGCCCAGGATGCTTAGATAGCGGCCTTAAGCTCATCCAGAGTGTTGGGTCTTGCGTCTCTCAACTTTCTTTTCACAATATCCCACAGATTCTCTATGGGGTTCAGGTCAGGAGAGTTGGCAGGCCAATTGAGCACAGTAATACCATGGTCAGTAAACTATTTACCAGTGGTTTTGGCACTGTGAGCAGGTGTCAGGTCGTGCTGAAAAATGAAATCTTCATCTCCATAAAGCTTTTCAGCAGGTGGAAACATGAAGTGCTCCAAAATATCCTGATAGCTAGCTGCATTGACCCTGCCCTTGATAAAAACACAGTGGACCAACACCAGCAGCTGACATGGCACCCCAGACCATCACTGACTGTGGGTACTTGACACTGGACTTCAGGCATTTTGGCATTTCCTTCTCCCCAGTCTTCCTCCAGGCTCTGGCACCTTGATTTCCGAATGACATGCAACCACTGAGCAACAGTCCAGTGCTGCTTCTCTGTAGCCCAGGTCAGGCGCTTCTGCCGCTGTTTCTGGTTCAAAAGTGGCTTGACCTGGGGAATGCGGCACCTGTAGCCAATTTCCTGCACACGGCTGTGCACGGTGGCTCTGGATGTTTCTACTCCAGACTCAGTCCACTGCTTCCGCAGCTCCCCCAAGGTCTGGAATCGGTCCTTCTCCACAATCTTCCTCAGGGTCCGGTCACCTCTTCTCGTTGTGCAGCGTTTTTTGCCACACTTTTTCCTTCCCACAGACTTCCCACTGAGGTGCCTTGATACAGCACTCTGGGAACAGCCTATTTGTTCAGAAATTTCTTTCTGTGTCTTACCCTCTTGCTTGAGGGTGTCAATGATGGCCTTCTGGACAGCAGTCAGGTCGGCAGTCTTACCCATGATTGCGGTTTTGAGTAATGAAACAGGCTGGGAGATTTTAAAAGCCTCAGGAATCTTTTGAAGGTGTTTAGAGTTAATTGGTTGATTCAGATGATTAGGTTAATAGCTCGTTTAGAGAACCTTTTCATGATATGTTAATTTTTTGAGACAGGAATTTTGGGTTTTCATGAGCTGTATGCCAAAATCATCAGTATTAAAACAATAAAAGACCTGAAATATTTCAGTTGGTGTGCAATGAATCTAAAACATATGAAATTTTAAGTTTTATCATTACATTATCGAAAATAATGAACTTTATCACAATATGCTAATTTTTTGAGAAGGACCTGTATATATATATATATATATATATATATATTTTATGATCATGCATGAGTATGATATATATGTTCAGTTTGGTCTCCTGTGACCGTGTAGCCTAATGTGGCCTTATCCCGTGGTCTCGTGGCCAGTTATGGCATGGTTCTGTGTGGCCTAGTGGCTGTGTCTCGTTGGCCTTGTATCCGTGTGGCATTAGCAGCCTTGTGGCCCAGTGGGCCTTGTCTCTGTGCGGGTCTCACGGCCTTGTGGCATAATGTTGCCTTGTCCTATGTGTGGCCTACATGGTCTTGTGGCCCTTATGGCCTCGGTTCTGTGAGGCCTAGTGGCCGTTGTCCCTGTGTGACCTCGTCTCAATGTGGGCTTACGATATCGCGGCCCATGCGGCCTCATTCTATGTTCAGTGTAGTCTACTGTGACCGTGTAGCCAAATGTGGCCTTGTCCCGTGGTCTTGTGTCCAGTTATGGCATTGGTTCTATGTGGCCCAAGGCCTTGTCCATGAGTGGTTCTGTCTCTGTGTGGCTTTAGCAGCCTTGTGGCCCAGCGGGCCTCGTCTCTGTGTGGGTCTAAAGGCCTTGTGGCACAAGTTGCCTTGTCCTGTATGTAAAAAATGGCCAGTGGTCTGTGGCCCTTAGTGGCGCGGTTTAGTGTGGCCTAGTGGCCGTTGTCTGTGTGGCTTGTGTCCGTGTGGTCTATAGCGGCCTTGTGGCACAAGTTGCCTTGTCCTGTATGTAAAAAATGGTTAGTGGTCTGTGGCCCTTAGTGGCGCGGTTCAATGTGGCCAAGTGGCCATTGCCTGTGTGGCCAAGCGGCCTTGAGGCATTGTTACCTCGCTAAAAAATGGCCATGTGGTCTTGTGGTCCATGTGGCCTGGTTTTGTGTCCTTGTCCAGTCTACCTCGTTCTATGTGCGGCATTAGAGGCCGTCGTGGCTTATTGCTGCCTTTTCTCCATGGTCTAGCAAGGCGTGTGGCCGTGCGGCCTTGTCTCTGTGGTCTATCATGCCCGTGTGGTCCAATGTGGCCAGATGCGGTCTAATGAGGCCTGGCCCAATGTGGCTCTGTTCTGTGTGGTCCATCACGGCCTTGTCTCTGTGTGGTCCAATGAGGCCTGGCCCAATGTGGCTCTGTTCTATGTGGTCCATTGCGGCTGTGTCTCTGTGTGGCCAAGGTGGCCTGGCTCTGCGTGGTCCATTGAGGCCTTTTCTCTGTGCGGTCTGTTACGCCCTTGTCCCATGTGGCGGTTCCGTGTGGCCCAAGGTGGCCTTGTCTCTGTGGTCCTATAACAGCTCGTGTTCCAATGACCTCTCCCTATAAACTAAGTTAGCCTCATTCTCAGTTCATTTCCCTATTCCACAATGCTTGCTTCCCTCAACTCATTTACAGGGAAAATGGCTTTGATCAGACATAAGTGCGTCTCGAAACGTAACAAGTCGTTCTGGATGAAAGCGTCAGCATGGATAAATGCTTAATGTACATACAGCAGCAGAACATAAATGTGTTATTCATGTCTTCTCATAGTACCTTTCAGGCTCATTATGATGGAGTCGCCTCTTATTAATTAGTTATTGGCTATGAGGCTTTCCTCATTCCATGTTTATGCTCATTATTAACTCTTCTCTTTCTATTTTAGGCTCTACAGGATACACGACTGGTGGGTATACTTTTCTTTACCGTTCTTTGGGGCTGGGCTCCGTCCTGGTGGAATTATCCACCACCTATTTTTGGGGGTCGGCTGCGCCCCTGCCTTTGTCTTCAGGCAGGATATGCAGAGTCCGGACTCTCGAATTGCGAGCTATGGATGGGGGCCTACGCCAAAGAACTTAATTGCTTGCTGGGCTATCAATATGTATTTATTGTTACAGTATTTATTCTCCCGAGTCTTTCTGGTAGAAATGAAAGCTTTAGCGTTAAGTTCTGCCAGGAAGACTCAATTGCTACGTCACTCATTACCTTATCATCTATCCAATCGTGTTTAATACTTGCAGTATAAAAGACCGGTACTTACACACGTTTGAGTTCACAGATGCTGATGCTTCTATTCACCTCCATCCTCCCCACCACCTCCAAGATGCTTCCTTCCCCTCCATCCTCCTCACTACCACCAGGTCGGTCCCTTCCTATACCTCCCAGGGGGTCGGCTGCGCCCCTGCCTTCTTCTTCAGGCAGGATATGCAGAGTCCGGACCCTCGGATTGCGAGCTATGGACGGGGCCTACGCCAAAGAACTTTATTGCTGTCTGGGACCTGCGTGAAGTCGGCCCCCCACCCAACGCAAAACGTCGTCAAACTATGCTCAATCGTTTGTGCTCGGTTTGTGCTGGTTTGTGCTGTAAAAAGTTTCGTTTGTGCTGTTTCGGTTTTTTAGATATTAAAAGAATATTTTTAGGTCATTCTGAGGTCACTCAGCCCCCACATGCTCCAAATTCACCCAAAATAGTCTCGTTCGTTTGTGCTCCGTTTGTGCTGGTTTGTGCCGGTAAAATTTTCGTTTGTGCTGTGTCGGGTTTTAAAATATCAGAAATTGAATTATAGACGATGACGTCACCAGCCCCCCCACACGCTCCAAATTCACCCAAAATAGTCTCGTTCGTTTGTGCTCCGTTTGTGCTGGTTTGTGCCGGTAAAATTTTCGTTTGTGATGTGTCGGGTTTTAAAATATTAGACATTCAATTATTGTTGATGACGTCACCAGCCCCCCACATGCTCCAAATTCACCCAAAATAGTCTTGTTCGTTTGTGCACAACTAACTGAATGGGCGAGACACTGAATGAGAGAGAATTACAGACGGTGCACCAGCCCATTTTTTTTAACAGTAGGCTAGTTAAAGTAACAAGGTAAGACCTAAAGAATCGGCAAACCAAATCACAATATTCACTTAGGTTATGTTATCCTGTGCGTTTTCAACTTTTAACGAACACTGCGGATACAGGATGTGGATGCAACACAAACTTCAAGGTTAGTGTTTTTACTTACTGTAAGTTGTGTTTTGTTTATAACATATATGAAAATTGTCACAAATACACGCACCATCTGTTTGCAGTGTGTTACTGCGGTCACGCCATCTGTGCTTCGGAAAAGTGCGGTCGCGCCATCTACACTTAAAAATAATTGCGCGTCTACACGAGGTTGCGTGGTAGACGAAAGGTTTATGCGTTTGGTGTCGCAGACCTTTAAAAAAATATATTAAAAAATAAATAATATCAAATTGTTTTCTGCAAACTCCACCAGATTCTTGTTCTACATCTCACTGACTACCAATGTTGGGATTTTCATGTTGTTCTACTGTTTTATTATTTAATAATTGCCTGCCAAAGTCATGAACATTTACATTGCAATACAGTAATATTTGAAAAATTCATAAAAATGTGAAATCAAATTGTTTTCTAAAAATTCCACCAGATTCTTGTTCTTCATCTCACTGTCTACCACTGTGGTGATTTTCATGTTGATTTACTGTTTTATTATTTAATAATTCCCTGCCAAAGTCATGAATATTTACATTGCTATACAGTAATATTTGATAAATTCATAAAAATGTGAAATCAAATTGTTTTCTAAAAATTCCACCAGATTCTTGTTCTTCATCTCACTGTCTACCACTGTGGTGATTTTTATGTTGATTTACTGTTTTATTATTTAATAATTCCCTGCCAAAGTCATGAACATTTACATTCCTATACAGTAATATTTGATAAATTCATAAAAAATTCGAATCAAATTGTTTTCTGCAAATTCCACCAGATTATTGTTCTACATCTCACTGACTATCAATGTGGTGATTTTCATGTTGATCTACTGGTTTATTATTTCATAATTAACTGCAAAACTTCTATACTCTATACCTTGTTATTCAGCAATATTTCATAAATTCATAAAAAAACAAAAAATCAAATTGTTTTCTCCACCAAACTCCACCAATTATTAAATAATAAAACAGTAAATCAACATGAAAATCACCACATTGATAGTCAGTAAGATAAAGAACATTAATCTGTTGGAATTTGCATTAAACAATTTGATTTCATATTTTTATGAATTGATCAAATATTACTGTATAGCAATGTAAATGTTCATGACTTTGGCAGGGAATTATTAAATAATAAAACAGTAAATCAACATGAAAATAAATCACTACAGTGGTAGACTGTGAGATGAAGAACAATAATATGTTGGAGATTGCAGAAAACTATTTTATTTCACATTTTTATGAATTTATTAAATATTACTGTATTGCAATGTAAATGTTCATGACTTTGGCAGGGAATTATTAAATAATAAAACAGTAAATCAACATGAAAATCACCACAGTGGTAGACAGGGAGATGAAGAACAAGAATCTGGTGGAACTTTTAGAAAACAATTTGATTTCACATTTTTATGAATTTATCAAGTATTACTGTATAGCAATGTAAATATTCATGACTTTGGCAGGGAATTATTAAATAATAAAACAGTAAATCAACATGAAAATCACCACAGTGGTAGACAGTGAGATGAAGAATAATAATCTGTTGGAGTTTGCAGAAAACAATTTTATTTCACATTTTTATGAATTTTTCAAATATTACTGTATTGCAATGTAAATGTTCATGACTTTGGCAGGCAATTATTAAATAATAAAACAGTAGAACAACATGAAAATCCCAACATTGGTAGTCAGTGAGACGTAGAACAAGAATCTGGTGGAGTTTGCAGAAAACAATTTGATATTATTTATTTTTTAATATATTTTTTAAAGGTCTGCCGACACCAAGCGAATAAACCTTTCGTCTACCACGCAACCTCGTGTAGACGCGCAATTATTTTTAAGCGTAGATGGCGCGACCGCACTTTTCCGAAGCACAGATGGCGTGACCGCAGTAACACACTGCAAACAGATGGTGCGTGTATTTGTGACAATTTTCATATATGTTATAAACAAAACACAACATACAGTAAGTAAAAACACTAACCTTGAAGTTTGTGTTGCATCCACATCCTGTATCCGCAGTGTTCGTTAAAAGTTGAAAACGCACAGGATAACATAACCTAAGTGAATATTGTGATTTGGTTTGCCGATTCTTTAGGTCTTACCTTGTTACTTTAACTAGCCCACTGTTAAAAAAAACGGCTGGTGACGTCATCGTCTATAATTCAATTTCTGATATTTTAAAACCCGACACAGCACAAACGAAAATTTTACCGGCACAAACCAGCACAAACGGAGCACAAACGAACGAGACTACTTTGGGTGAATTTGGAGCATGTTGGGGGGCTGAGTGACCTCAGAATGACCTAAAAATATTCTTTTAATATCTAAAAAAACCGAAGCAGCTCAAACGAAACTTTTTACAGCACAAACCAGCACAAACGGAGCACAAACGATTGCGTCTATTTTGGGTGAATTTGGAGCGTGTGGGGGGGCTGGTGACGTCATCGTCTATAATTCAATTTCCGATATTTTAAAACCCGACACAGCACAAACGAAAATTTTATCGGCACAAACCAGCATAAACGAAGCACAAACGAACGAGCCTAATTTGGGTGAATTTGGATCATGTTGGGGGGGCTGAGTGACCTCAGAATGACCTAAAAATATTCTTTTAATATCTAAAAAACCGAAAGAGCACAAACGAAACTTTTTACGGCACAAACCAGCACAAACCGAGCACCAGTGTTGGGAACGTTACTTTAAAAAAGTAATTAGTTATAGTTACTCACTACTTGTTCCAAAAAGTAACTGAGTTAGTAACTGAATTACTCTATAATAAAATTAACTCGTTACCAGGGAAAGTAACTATTTGCATTACTGTTAAAAAATACTTTTTTTAGCAGTTTTCACAAGTCAGTTGAAATTAGTAGAACAGAAGTAGTGCTTATATTGCACCTTGAAAATGCCAACTTTTCATCGGATTGCTCCTGACTCGCCATCTCTGCTGCTTCACCGAATCTGTTTAGCTGTTGTGTGTGTGTGTGTGTGTGTGTGTGTGGCGCTTGTGCTGGCATGTGTGTAAAAACACTGGATCTGATTGGCTACCAGGAAACATAACTCTGCCTTAGCCAATCATAATCGCTTACCTCGTTATTAACCCACCTCCTCACTAGCTGTGTGAGCCACGGGGTGCGTTCGGATTACAGTTTATTCAATCAATAGCCTACATAGTAACCTTTACTGTCTATAATAGTAACGCACATAGGCGTCGATTTCGGTGGGTACACGTCCCCACCACATTTCGTCATGAGTCATTTTGTACCCACCACTTTTTGAAACATTGAGGCATGGATGTTAATACAAGTAAATAAAACATCTCCAGTTAGCAGAGCATGCATTTAGTTCGCTATTAAATAAGAGATCTAGCGCTAAAATGTGTTGTTTTTGAAATCAAGCTGAGCGCTCGTTCCCGCTGCTATCAGTTGCATGGATAGTTGTTCTCTTGTGGCTCGCGCGGTCACGCACAGTCTTCACTCGGACGCGCGCTTCAATCTATCGCCGTTGTGGAGACTATTCGTTATGGTGAAATCACAAAATAAAATGCACACAAACGTGTCCCTGCTGAACTTAATTAGTTTTGATGAGAGAGAAAAAAACAACTATACAAGTGTGGATTTGAACCCGTAACCTCTGACACGCTTGGTAAATGATCTACCACTAGACCACTTATCTCATATAACATTTGCGGATCGATGGATTTATTTACTGGTTGAGCAGAGAGGCTGCACAGTTTGACAAGTTTGTACCAGCATTCCTGAAAATGCACTTCCGAATGCGTCTCTGTCCCCAGCACATTTCAAACCAAACTGACGCCCGTGGTAACGCACCACATTTAACGTCCAGTAAGGTTAACGCCGTTGTAACGACGGGAAAAGTAATTAGTTAGATTACCCCGTTACTGAAAAACTAACGTCGTTACCTAACGCCGTTCTTTTAAAAGCCGTTATTCCCAACACTGCCGAGCACAAACCATTGAGCATAGTTTGACAACGTTTTGCGTTGGGTGGGGGGCCAACTTCACGCAGGTCTTGCTGGGCTATCAATAAATGTATTTATTGTTACAGTATTTATTCTCCCGAGTCTTTCTGGTAGAACTGATAATCTCTACTAGTTATAGCACGAATTAAACATGAATGAAAATCAGAACCGCAAAAAGAAAAAAATACACACCATTTTTCAAGTTCAACTGACTTTTATCTACTAACTGGTTTGGTGTGTTTGTCGGACAAAAATGGCGGGTATCTGCATTATGATTGGTCAGATCGCCTGTCAATCAAATTCCACCTTACAAAATGATTGCAATGTATAGTCATAGTCATACATTTTCCTATTGCACCTTGGAGAAACTCAACAGCAGTGCAAAATATGAAAAGAAAATGCAGAAAAGCAGAGCGCATGTGGCGGAACACAAAACTTTGTAGTACATTATAACATCTAAAAAGACAACATCCATGCTTTCAATATGGAACTAGGCAAAGCTAAACAGACTCTCTTCTCTAATATTATAAACCGCAACTTATACAACACACGCACTCTTTTTGCTACAGTAGAGAGACTGACGAACCCCCCAAGCCAGATTCCCAATGAATTGCTCTCAGACAGCAAGTGCAGGGAGTTTGCTTCTTTCTTCTCTGGGAAAATCAATAATATCAGAAAGGTGATCAGCACATCATTGAGCCGCACTGGGGTCAGACAGATCAGACCACAAACTGATAAAGTAGTCACTATGTCTGATTTAAAAGAAATTGATGGCAAAATTTTGGAAGAAACCGTACAGCACCTTAAAACATCAACCTGCGCCCTTGACGCACTTCCCACATCTTTCTTCAAAAGTGTGTTAAACAGCTTAGAATCAGAGCTTCTAAAAGTGGTTAATGCCTCACTTCTCTATGGGAGTTTTCCAAACTCCCCGAAAACTGCAGTTGTCAGGCCCCTCCTGAAAAAGAGCAATCTGGATAAGACCATATTAACCAACTATAGACCGATCTCAAATCTTCCTTTCATAGGCAAGATCATTGAAAAAGTTGTCTTCAATCAGCTGAACAAATTCTTAAGCTTGAATTTGACAATTTTCAATCCGGTTTCCGATCGCATCACAGCACAGAGACAGCGCTCATAAAGATAATAAACGATATTCGCGTAAATACTGATAAAGGCAAATTATCAGTTCTAGTACTACTCGACCACAGTGCTGCATTTGACACTGTCGTTCACGACATACTTCTTGACAGGCTGGAAAACTGGGTGGGGCTCTCTGGGATAGTCCTAAAATGGTTCAGGTCATACTTAGAAGTGAGAGGTTATTATGTGAGTATTGGAGAGCATACGTCTGAGTGCACATCCATGACATGCGGAGTTCCTCAAGGCTCAATTCTTGCGCCACTCCTATTTAACCTGTACATGCTCCCAATGAGCCAAATAATGAAAAAGAACCAAATCTCTTACCACTATGCGGCTATGCAGATGACACACAGCTCTACTTAGCCCTATCGCCTAACGATTACAGCCCCATTGACCCCCTGTTCCAATGCATTGATGAAGTCAACAGTTGGATGTGCCAAAACTTTCTTCAGCTAAACAAAGACAAAACTGAGGTCATTGCGTTTGGAAACAAAGATGAAGTTCTCAAGGTGAATGCATACCTTGACACGCTAGGGGTCAAACAACTAAAAATCAAGTCAGGAATCTGGGTGTGTCTCTAAAGTCAGACCTTAGTTTCAGTAGTCATATCAAAGCAATAATTAAATCAGCATATTATCATCTGAAAAATATTGCAAGAATTAGATGCTTTGTTTCCAGTCAAGACTTAGAGAAACTTGTGCATGCTTTCATCACCAGCAGGGTGGATTATTGTAATGGACTCCTCACCGGCCTTCCTAAAAAGACCATAAGACAGTTGCAGCTGCTGCAAGGATTCTGAGCAGAACCAGAAAATATGAACACATCACACCAGTCCTCAGGTCTTTACATTGGCTCCCAGTTACATTTAGGATTGATTTTAAAGTATTATTACTGGTATATAAATCATTTAATGGCCTAGGACCTCAAAACATTGCAGATATGCGTACTGAATATAAACCCAACAGATCACTCAGATCATTAGGATCACATCAGCTAGAAATACCAAAGGTTAACTCTGTCTGATTTTAGCTATATGCCAGCCGCAGCTGGAACCAGCTTCCAGAGGAGATCAGATGTGCTCCTACAGTAGTCACTTTCAAATCCAGACTCAAAACACATCTGTTTACCTAAGCATTTACTGAATGAGCACTGTGCCATTGCTCGTCCGACTGTTTTTACTATATTTTATTATATTTTTTTTTATTCTAAACTGTTTTAATTATTCTTATTTCTTTTGATTATTTTTAATTTCTTTATTCTAAACTGCTTTAATTATTCTTATTTCTTTTGATTATTTTCATTTCTTCTATGTAAAGCACTTTGAATTACCATTGTGTATGAAATGTGCTATATAAATAAACTTGCCTTGCCTTGCCTATTGTACATCTTTCAGAATCTGCAAGGTAATGCTCAAGAATGCAACACGATGCATTAAGAGCCAGGGGTAAACTTTTGAGCAAGATGATGGTGATGTTTACATTTTTCTTATTTTGTTTTACATTCTAGTATCTTTTTTTAGCCTCTGAAGGGAGGGATTAAATTAATGAATTTTTAAACATTATAAGAACAATTTACACCAATTTACATCCAGTTCAAAAGTTAACGCCCCATGGCTCTTAACGGATGCTTCCTTCTTGAGCATAACTAAATGTTTGCAGGGTTTGTAATAGTTGTGTTTGAGTCCCTCAGTTGTCACCAGTGCGGAAAGATGGATCTCACAATCATAGTCACTGCTAGTAAGGAGTCAAATATGCAGAAGATGCTGGAAAAGCAAATAATGTGCAGGAGCTGGAGGATTTTTCCTCATGAACAACCATTACAAAAAAACAAACAAAAAAAAAAACAGTTGTGGATCATTCAGGTAATGACACAATATTAAAATCAAGTAATTTGTCTTGTATGTTGTCTTGTGGACTAGGCTATTAAACATGTTATGTGAAAAAGCTTTTTCAGTGCAGTACTAAATAGAAACAATGTTTTTATGATCCTTCTTATTAATAAATAAATAAAAATTACATTTAGGAGATTCTGAAAGGTGTATGTAAACTTATGACTACAGTGTAAATTATTTTATTTATGACTAAAAAAATTATTAGACGCCAAAATGTTGCTATGGTTATCACTGAATCACGTTCTCATGTTGCTATGGTTACTATGTCAATCATCGCAATTTCATGACTCACAGGACTAAAATTTTGCGGATTCACTCCCACATTTAAAAGCATTTATCACTCTTTATAATTTACTGGGTGAAAGTAAACAATGGTTCTCTAGAAGCACGAAAAACAAAACTATTATTTAGATTGTCAATCGCGCTCCCTTTAAGCCAGCCCATCAGTTACCGCGTTCTGCACTCTGCCTAAAACTCTCGTCATAAAAACTGAAGTTGTCCGCACTGCACAGTGAATCTCTCATTTATATCGCGTCTAGACTTTGTTGTTTTTTATTGCGAAAGGATAAAGCTCGTGCTGGTTCTGAACATACATTTTGAGCGAAATCTCTGCATGTTGACTCTAAAACGCCTCTGATTTGCCACTGTGTTCATGCGCTTAATATACATGTCTGTGATTGGCTACAATGCTCAACGCGGAAACAAGTAGGCCTAGTTTCGTTTCGTTTTTGAATAATATTATTGTGTCCTCCAGTGCCCGGACTCGACTGGACTCGGACATTTTTCCGTGTCTAAAATGTCGAGTCCATGTCAAATCCGAGTACAAATTCATCCGAGTGCGTAACAAGTCCGAGTTCGTTCAAAACTGTACTCGAGTCCGGACTCCAGTCCGAGTTCGAGTACCCCAACTCTACGAATCATTCTCTGAGACAACTTGTTGTTCCCGAGTCATTTTAAAGATTTTTCAAAATGAACAAATCGTTCATGATCAACCCATCACTAAAATTTCCGTTTTGAAAGAACCGATTGAATTAATGAGTCCACCACTAATGCACAGACTAACAGTCTGGCTGGATTGTGCAATCATATAGCCTATAATCCATTTCACATGCCAATAAGTCCTATCTTGAGGTTTGAGTTTGCATCGAATTGTTTATTTTATATTTACTTAGACTAGTTTACTTAAATGATTAATTTCTCCCCTCAGATCCACATATCATCATCACAGACAGATGTGCCATAAAGACAGCACTGTGTTTTACAAAGTACAGAAGAGAGAAGAGTGTCTCTAAGCATTTAAAAGACACATAAGTCACTGCTTGCGTGAGCCTTTGTACAAATGTTATTGTGTGAACTAACAAAAAGCTTGTTTTTCCACAAATATATCAATGCTAAAGGGAGGTGCTATTCCGTGAGATCCCTGGATGTTTTAAAATTCAAGACAACTGGGAATGCTCAGAAGTAAGCTGCAGTCAGGACAGCCTGTTATTTTCAGCATTTGAGTTGGACTCACAAGAGCCGATTGAAAGATGGTTTCAGATGCAATGTGGTTCTAATTCACACAGCCTGGGTTTAGTCATGTCTGAGAATGGCCTTTATCACACACAGTATTCAAAGCCTTTGCATGCCAGACATGCCCTTCCAAATGTGGTCCAACAATTTCTTGGAGGACTGTGGGTAATTTTAATACCTTTAATCAACTATGTTACAGTTTAACCCTGTATTAACTCTCTCAACTGATTTGATCAGCAATCTTAATAAATTGACTGAAAAGATTTGCACACAACCTTTTCAGACCTGTTCTAGTTCTTCATGGATGAAAGCAAAACCATATGTTTTTCACATTTCGACCTGGAGCTATTTCACTTTACAACTAATGTGCTTGACTAGTCCCACATAACCATTTTTCCACTGAGTATCAAATCATTGATGTATCTTAAATACTTCTATATGAACAGCATAAACACACTGTTGTCTCATTATCTCCTTTTTATTATATACTTGGATCATCATTTATTGTGTATTTCTTACGCTAATTGATTTCTGAAAGTTGGGAGCTTGTACATTTGTACATTTTACCATATGTATTTCTCCACTTGTCTGTGTTTGCACGTTTCAGACAGATTAGTCTATGTATTAGTGTAGGGGATTTTCAGTGACTTCTGCAGGTTACCTCAATTCTCCAGTTGCTGGCGACAAGTGACCGTATTTATTTAATTCATCCCTCCGATTTGTTCCATCACACCTATTTATAACACACTTTAGAACAAAACAAGTGACAGTCTTTTATGAGGAAATCACTCAATAATGAACTCAATTCATTAAAAAACCATGATGAAAGTGTTTTACATTAATGAAACTGTTATATGTTCCCCATGTCTGGTTTGGACTTTTATGGTACTTCCTCTCTTGAGTGGCATTTTTGTAGTTCTTTGTAGTTTTCTCGATCATCCAGTGTGCCGGAGCGGTGGCATCCCAAGCCCGTTGGTCTCAATGCTTCCAAGCCAGGTGGTCTCACCACTCCCCAGCTCGGGGGTCTCAAGTCCAGTGGACTCCAGTGGTTCCGGTAACTCTTTAGATTACAGCCCGGAAAGGGGCTGTAATTAAGAGGAATTTACAGTAACTATCTGTAATTATAGTGTACCTATAACTTTCATGTAAGTATAAGGGAACAATATGTAAAGTTTGGGGAATAAAGGGGTAACAACCAGGAGAATTAAAAAAAATATTTATACTGTAAGTATTATAGAACTATAGGGGAATTATTCTACTATAATGATACAACAATCTTACATTTGGGAGTAATTTAGCGAGAACATACACTGCGTACCTTTTTGTAATAATTGTGTACCAATACATTATGTATAGCCTTTTTAAAAATGACAGGTTACATATCTATGAATTTATACAATTTTTTTTTTTTTTTTTTTTTTTTAGCAAAAGTGCAGATGTTTAAGTTTGGCCTTACATGTTTCAAGGCAAGAAAAGCTAAGTAAGACTATTGCAATTTTTTTAAATACTGGGAAATATATCTTGTTTGATGTGGTTACAGGGTAAGTGGTCCTTGTATAATAAATAAAGGTTTCCGAGTCAGTGATATAAGATTGTGTGTATGCATTTTTATTGTACTTCCCTGTACATGGAACTACATGGAACAAGGGGGTAACAAGCACCACTACATGAAACAAGAGTATCTTTCCCCAATATTTAAGCAAAAATTGCAATAGTTTTCGTTTTCAGTGCACTTTTGTTAAAAATATTACTTTATAAATACATAGATATGTACCCTGTAATTTTTAAAAAGGCTATACATTATGTACTGGTTCATCATTTTTTCAAAAAGGTACGCAGTGTATGTTCTCGCTAAATTGCTCCCAAATGTAAGATTGTTATATCATAATAGTAGAATAAGTACCCCTTAGTTTTATAATACTTACAGTATAAATATATTTTTTAATTCTCCTGGTTATTACCCCTTTATTTCCCAAACTTAAAATATTTTTCCCTTATACTTATATTGTAAGTACGTTATAATATATATATATATATATATAGAGATACATATAGGTATATATGGGTACATATAGGTACATATAGATATATATAGGTACATATAGGTATATATTATAGGTACATATAGGTATATATATAGGTATAGTGTATATAGGTACACTATAATTACCGATGTTGCGTGTGGGTTTTTGTTGTGTCTTGTATATCACGTGATTCCTTGTTTGTCATGTGATCCTGCCATGTGTCTTGTCTTTTGTTTGTTGTTGCTCAGTGTCCACAGGTGTTCCTCGTCTATGTTTATTAGTCTCCCCTGGTGTTTCTTATTAACCACGCCCCCTTGTTATCTTGTTTAGCTTGTTTGTCTGTGTATTTAAACCCCTGTGTTTCAGTTGTTGGCTGTCGGTTGTTGTTTAATGTTACCTGTTTCCTATAGCGGTTCTGCCTCCTCCGGTCACGAGTTCTTTGGCTGTGTTTCTTTGTGGCCTGGACTGGAAAGAGGTACTCCCAATGTCTGGAGAGCTTCCTTCCACGGTACGCCAGGTCATCAGCTGATCTCCACGCCCCGCTGGATTTTCATGCCCAGACGGATTTTCATGTCAGCCACGTCCAGCCAGAGCCTCGCGTCAGCCACGTCCAGCCAGAGCCTCGCGTCAGCCACGTCCAGCCAGAGCCTCGCGTCAGCCACGTCCAGCCAGAGCCTCGCGTCAGCCACGTCCAGCCAGAGCCTCGCGTCAGCCACGTCCAGCCAGAGCCTGGCGTCGGCCACGTCCAGCCAGAGCCTGGCGTCGGCCACGTCCAGCCAGAGCCTGGCGTCGGCCACGTCCAGCCAGAGCCTGGCGTCGGCCACGTCCAGCCAGAGCCTGGCGTCGGCCACGTCCAGCCAGAGCCTGGCGTCGGCCACGTCCAGCCAGAGCCTGGCGTCGGCCACGTCCAGCCAGAGCCTGGCGTCGGCCACGTCCAGCCAGAGCCTGGCGTCGGCCACGTCCAGCCAGAGCCTGGCGTCGGCCACGTCCAGCCAGAGCCTGGCGTCGGCCACGTCCAGCCAGAGCCTGGCGTCGGCCACGTCCAGCCAGAGCCTGGCGTCGGCCACGTCCAGCCAGAGCCTGGCGTCACGGCTGCCGAGCCAGAGCCTGGCGTCACGGCTGCCGAGCCAGAGCCTGGCGTCACGGCTGCCGAGCCAGAGCCTGGCGTCACGGCTGCCGAGCCAGAGCCTGGCGTCACGGCTGCCGAGCCAGAGCCTGGCGTCACGCCTGCCGAGCCAGAGCCTCGCGTCACGCCTGCCAAGCCAGAGCTGGAGCCCTATTCCCCGCTGGTCCCGTCCAGCCCAGAGCTCCCTTCGCCGCTGGTTTGTCATGTGATCCTGCCATGTGTCTTGTCTTTTGTTTGTTGTTGCTCAGTGTCCACAGGTGTTCCTCGTCTATGTTTATTAGTCTCCCCTGGTGTTTCTTATTAACCACGCCCCCTTGTTATCTTGTTTAGCTTGTTTGTCTGTGTATTTAAACCCCTGTGTTTCAGTTGTTGGCTGTCGGTTGTTGTTTAATGTTACCTGTTTCCTATAGCGGTTCTGCCTCCTCCGGTCACGAGTTCTTTGGCTGTGTTTCTTTGTGGCCTGGACTGGAAAGAGGTACTCCCAATGTCTGGAGAGCTTCCTTCCACGGTACGCCAGGTCATCAGCTGATCTCCACGCCCCGCTGGATTTTCATGCCCAGACGGATTTTCACGTCAGCCACGTCCAGCCAGAGCCTCGCGTCAGCCACGTCCAGCCAGAGCCTCGCGTCAGCCACGTCCAGCCAGAGCCTCGCGTCAGCCACGTCCAGCCAGAGCCTCGCGTCAGCCACGTCCAGCCAGAGCCTCGCGTCAGCCACGTCCAGCCAGAGCCTGGCGTCAGCCACGTCCAGCCAGAGCCTGGCGTCAGCCACGTCCAGCCAGAGCCTGGCGTCAGCCACGTCCAGCCAGAGCCTGGCGTCAGCCACGTCCAGCCAGAGCCTGGCGTCAGCCACGTCCAGCCAGAGCCTGGCGTCAGCCACGTCCAGCCAGAGCCTGGCGTCACGGCTGCCGAGCAGAGCCTGGCGTCACGGCTGCCGAGCCAGAGCCTGGCGTCACGGCTGCCGAGCCAGAGCCTGGCGTCACGGCTGCCGAGCCAGAGCCTGGCGTCACGGCTGCCGAGCCAGAGCCTGGCGTCACGGCTGCCGAGCCAGAGCCTGGCGTCACGGCTGCCGAGCCAGAGCCTGGCGTCACGGCTGCCGAGCCAGAGCCTGGCGTCACGGCTGCCGAGCCAGAGCCTGGCGTCACGGCTGCCGAGCCAGAGCCTCGCGTCACGCCTGCCGAGCCAGAGCTGGAGCCCTATTCCCCGCTGGTCCCGTCCAGCCCAGAGCTCCCTTCGCCGCTGGTCCCGTCCAGCCCAGAGCTCCCTTCGCCGCTGGTCCCGTCCAGCCCAGAGCTCCCTTCGCCGCTGGTCCCGTCCAGCCCAGAGCTCCCTTCGCCGCTGGTCCCGTCCAGCCCAGAGCTCCCTTCGCCGCTGGTCCCGTCCAGCCCAGAGCTCCCTTCGCCGCTGGTCCCGTCCAGCCCAGAGCTCCCTTCGCCGCTGGTCCCGTCCAGCCCAGAGATTCCTTCGCCGCTGGTCCCGTCCAGCCCAGAGATTCCTTCGCCGCTGGTCCCGTCCAGCCCAGAGTTTCCTTCGCCGCTGGTCCCGTCCAGCCCAGAGTTTCCTTCGCCGCTGGTCCCGTCCAGCCCAGAGTTTCCTTCGCCGCTGGTCCCGTCCAGCCCAGAGCTCCCTTCGCCGCTGGTCCCGTCCAGCCCAGAGATTCCTTCGCCGCTGGTCCCGTCCAGCCCAGAGATTCCTTCGCCGCTGGTCCCGTCCAGCCCAGAGTTTCCTTCGCCGCTGGTCCCGTCCAGCCCAGAGTTTCCTTCGCCGCTGGTCCCGTCCAGCCCAGAGTTTCCTTCGCCGCTGGTCCCGTCCAGCCCAGAGTTTCCTTCGCCGCTGGTCCCGTCCAGCCCAGAGTTTCCTTCGCCGCTGGTCCCGTCCAGCCCAGAGCCCTCACCGCTGGCCCTGTCCAGCCCAGTACCCTCTCGGAGACGGAGGAGGAAGAAGAGGACTTCCTACATCCTGCAATGCCCGGAGGCCCTTCCTGAGCCTCCAGTCAATCCAGAGACTGTCCGCGTCACTTCTGCCGATCCAGAGACTGTCCACGTCACTTCTGCCCAGTCAGAGACTGTTCATGTCACTTCTGCTGATCCAGAGACGGTTCACGTCACTCCTGCCAATCCAGAGACGGTTCACGTCACGTCTGCCCAGTCAGAGCCTGTTCACGTCACGTCTGCCCAGTCAGAGCCTGTTCACGTCACGTCTGCCATGTCAGAGACTGTTCACGTCCATTCTGCCGATCCAGAGACTAACCACGTCACTTCCCCCGAGCCAGTGTCTACGAACAAGATGGCCGAGTCAGAGACTGTTCACGTCACTTCTGCCAAGCCAGAGACGCTTCACATCTCTTCTACTGAGCCAGTGTCTACAGACAAGATGGCCGATCCAGAGTCGGTTCACGTCACTTCCTCCGAGCCACTGTCTACGGACAAGATGGCCGAGCCAGAGACCATTCACGTCACTCCCTCCGAGCCAGTATCTACGGACAAGATGGCCGATTCAGAGACTGTTCACGTCACTTCCTCCGAGCCAGTGTCTACGGACAAGATGGCCTATTCAGAGACTGTTCACGTCACTTCCTCCAAGCCAGTGTCTACGGACAAGGTGGCCTATTCAGAGACTGTTCACGTCACTGCCTCTGAGCCAGGGTCTACGGACAAGATGGCCTATTCAGAGACTGTTCCTGTTCCCGAGCCAGTGCCAGCGTCTGTTCCTGAGCCGGTGGCTGTTCCTGAGCCAGAGCCAGTGTCTGATATTCCTGAGCCAATGTTTGTTTCTGCATTTGTGTCTGTCCTTGTGGCCGCTACTGTTCTAGTGGCTGCTGAGCCTGAGCCGGTGTCTGTTCCCATTCCCGAGCCAGTGAGTGTGTTGTCTGTTCCCGAGCCAGTGAGTGTGTTGTCTGTTCCCGAGCCAGTGAGTGTGTTGTCTGTTCCCGAGCCAGTGAGTGTGTTGTCTGTTCCCGAGCCAGTGAGTGTGTTGTCTGTTCCCGAGCCAGTGTGTGTTGTCTGTTTCTGAGCCCGAACCAGGGTGTGTGTTGTCTGTTCCTGAGCCCGAACCAGGGTGTGTGTTGTCTGTTCCCGAACCAGGGTGTGTGTTGTCTGTTCCCGAGCCAGTGTGTGTGTTGTCTGTTCCCGAGCCAGTGTGTGTGTTGTCTGTTCCTGAGCCAGTGTGTGTGTTGTCTGTTCCTGAGCCCGAGCCAGGGTGTGTGTTGTCTGTTCCCGAGTCAGTGAGTGTTTTCTGTTCCTGAGCCCGAGCCAGTGTGTGTGTCGTCTGTTCCCGGGCCAGTGTGTGTGTCGTCTGTTCCCGAGCCAGTGTGTGTGTCGTCTGTTCCCGAGCCAGTGTGTGTGTTTGCTGTTCCCGAGCCAGTGTGTGTGTGTCTGCTGTTCCCGAGCCAGTGTGTGTGTGTCTGCTGTTCCCGAGCCAGTGTGTGTGTGTCTGCTGTTCCTGAGCCGGTGTCTGCTGTTCCTGAGCCGGTGTCTGCTGTTCCTGAGCCGGTGGCCGCCCGAGGGGTCGTCTCCGCCCTCGCCATATGTTACGTGTGGGTTTTTGTTGTGTCTTGTATATCACGTGATTCCTTGTTTGTCATGTGATCCTGCCATGTGTCTTGTCTTTTGTTTGTTGTTGCTCAGTGTCCACAGGTGTTCCTTTTCTGTTTATTAGTCTCTCCAGGTGTTTCTTATTAACCATGCCCCCTTGTTATCTTGTTTAGCTTGTTTGTCTGTGTATTTAAACCCCTGTGTTTCAGTTGTTGGCTGTCGGTTGTTGTTTAATGTTACTTGTTTCCTGTAGCTGTTCCGTCTCCCAGTCCCGAGTTCTTTGGCTGTTTCTTTGTGGATTTCCTGTTTGTTTAATAAAGGTGCTTGCGTTTGAATTCACTCTCTGAATAATCCTTGCTGGAACATTGCAACCGAAAGTTACGCTATAAATCGCTTTAATTACGCAGTACTTTCTGGGTTGTAATCTAAATCGTTACCGAGGTTTCTGAACTCTCTGCGCCATCTGTCAAATCTGTTATGGCCACGGAGGCCGCACCTGAACTTTGAGTGCAGAGTCCCCAGGAATCGCAGAATTGCTTAAATGTGATGATTAAACTTTAAAAGGTTATAATTTAATTAATTAAACACCAGCACTGAATGTTTCAAAGTAAAGATGCTATATAAAATTAATGCTATTGGTCATCTTTTACAGCTGTTTGTGGGTTTTACAAATATTTAACCAATAAAAAGCATTTAAAAGAGGTTGTGACTAAACCTCTTAAATCCATAACTCCACACCACCTCCATTTAGAAAAGAAGAATATACTATATAAAACAATGGACGTATTGTCTGTGACGTCACCCGTAGGTTTCTGAAGAGCATTTTTGAAGCCCAAAGTGGGCGGAGCCGGCCGCCGCCATCTTAGAAGCGCGTCACTCCCGGATATCCGAAAATGGGCAAAGAGGCGGGATGTGGGTGGATCTGAGGTGCCTGGTTTTATACAGTCTATGGTATTTACAGGCCTATTTCATACACATATTTTTAAGGAAATGTCAACAAATAAAACAAATACTTACAATACTTATATACAATATACAATATACTTATAGTCTGTGTAAGTAAATGTTACGCTTTATGAAATGCAGGTGTAACATTATATGACAACGTTTCTGACTGTTTTATACAGTCTATGGTTTCAGCCTACAGCTAATCACTGCCTGTCGGATTCTGGAGTGTAGTAACATTTTAAATAAAATTATAAATAAAAAGTAGGCGAAATTATTTGAATAAATTATTTGAAATAAATTAATAAATAAAATTATATTAGAATTTCACTCACTGGAAAAGTCCAGACTTCATGGACGGTCTAGTACAATTAACTGCACGGCAAGCCATTTTGTTTGATAATTGAATAAAAAAAATCCCAGAAAAAGCACAAGCACAGCAAAGATACCAAGTTCAGCAGCTGGAATTAGCTGATGTGACATGACGTCTAACAGCAGACAAACGGCTAGTAGTGACAGCAGTGGCAATCCACCAAGGCCATGGCCTTAATTAGGCAGAATTTTAAGGCTTAATATAACTTAAATGGATGAGTTATAAAAAAATTCACCCCCCTCACAGTTGTTATGAAGGACAAAATTAGCTATATAGACAATATAAGTTGCAAATATTAGCAAATATAAGTTGGGCATTTTAACATATAAAAAGCACCGTGCACAGTTTAGAGAGAACTCTGCTCGTTTGCAACGCAAGGCAATATGGAGAACTGATGTTTGAGTAAGTACAGCGTTTTCTTTACTCAAAAAGGCAAATATGTAAAGAGGGCAAATTAAAAAATATAGCACAAAGGCAACCATTCTTTCTTTCTTCGTTTATTTATATAGCACAAGTAAACACAACAGAAGTTGACCACTGTGCTTCACATAACATAAATCCAACAATATTTAAGGAAAAAAAAAGAAATATCATTCAGACTGCAAAAGAAAACATAGATCAATTTAAATAAATGCACACTCCAAAAGATACAGCTTTCATTTGAGTTTAAACTCAAGAGGATAGTGATCTCAAGGAGACAGGGAGGCTATTCCACAACCTAGGACTGACAACAGCAAAAGCACGGTCCCCGGCTGCACCAGCAGCCAACTAAGAGACAATAAAATCGGAGTGATATGTTCATGTTTGCGGGTCCCAGTCAGGATTTGCAACCATTGCACCTAAATAAAATTTTTAAAAAAAATTAACATGGGTATTGGACTTCCTCCTACATGTGCCCCACTCAAAATAGTTTTATGTTTGATAATAATAATGGTTTGATGCATTTGTTCATGATCTCATGTAAACAAGAAAAAAAATGTCAACAGGTATCAAAACCTGTAAACAAGTTTGTTTGTTTGTTTGTTTGTTTGTTTATGTGTCTAAGTTGAGTGGCAATTTGTCATACAAAGAAGAGGGACGTAAAATTTGCTGTTAAATATTAAATAAGACATTTACTGTTTTAAATATAAAATAAGACAACAATTAATTTAGTGTCATGTTATGTCAATCCACATCTTGCATTGTACTGTTTTTTTTCAGGTTTGAGATTAATTTGCACAAATTGCAAGAAAAATTTTAACCATCTTCATTCTCTCTCTGAAGAGGCCTAATTCTAACATTGTGTGCTGAACAGACACCAAAATATGACAGGGCTTCCTCAAAGTTTAACCGCAATCTATATAACCTTTTACTTTGCTGAAGTTGTACAGTAATGAAAACATTTAAGCCTAATGTATTTGTTCATGGAAGTGCACATATTTAGAACACGCTGGCCAATATGTTTCCATTTTCAGTACACCTAGACAGTTCAGTTAAAACAGAGAAATTCCAGAAAAACCATAACAGGTGTATTTGTATAGGCAAATCTGACCATCATCTTATTTCCACAGGGATGTGTGGCCCAGATTTTTCCAGCCTCTCCATCATGGTCTACACGCAAAAGTCAAAACCTCTTATATCGAAAAGGATCTCTAGAGTAGTAAAATGAGAGTTCAGACACCCAGCCTGATATCTGAGACTCTGCCCATTGATTCCCAAGATTAGCCGCCCATTAACTGGCACATGGATCCCTTTAGGCCAAATATGTCAGTTCAGATTTCAGTTTTTCCTTTTGACAGCATTTCAATCTTCACTTTTAAGCATACTGCAGCATTTTTTACAAGGGCTACTTGGACAGATTTGCAGTTTTAATAAAACAAATCAGAGGTTTTTCTTTGAAATTCAACAACATTGTAAAATTGATTATTTTATTGGCTAAGAGTTGAGCAAACAATATTGTCGCAACACTCGTGAGCTTTTTTGTCCAAATGACCTTTCAATAGGAAGGCATGCAAATCTTCATTCGATTGACAAAAATAGGCACTACTTTCTGCCCTGAAACTAAACTATGCCAACCTCAAATTCCCTTTTGATTGCGTACAGGTGCCAGAGTCTCTGGCCTGGGAGCCATCCTGCTTTAACACAATCAGAACCAGAGGATCAAAGATCAGAGATAAAAGCATTTGTTGTTAGCTCGCCGCATGATTGCAACAAACAATCCCCCCGGTGCCCCCTTGAAACCATCAAGCCTGGTGCAATCAATAAAAACTTGGGTACGACGACACGTCCCTACTTCTAGTGACTTCTGAAATACAATGAACATGGTAAACGCTAATTGTAAAATTATCAGCATGAGGTGTGTTTTGAGGACAACCAAGCGGGGTGAGAGGTTTAAGCCGAAATTTATATGTTAGTGTTTGTCAACCGTGTATAGGAAACGCGTCATTGAGAATACTATCAGCGTATATTAACATTAAAGACCATCTAGAGACTGTTTATTTTCTGTCATAAATCACAATGCAATTCACTTCAGTTCATTTCAAGCTTTTCGTTAATTGAGAAATCTGGCTGAGGTTCTAAATGTTGAACTCTGCTAAAACACAGCCAGGTTTCTCACTTGATCTCCCTTACAAACGCTTTTCTCTTGACGTGCTAAGCTAAGCATGGCTAAAACCTGAATAAACAATCTTCCATCCAGTTAATCATTTAAGCCATGAGGAGGGAAATGAACAATATAAGGGGATTAATTGTATGTATTAATGAGATATAATTGCACCACTTAGAGCTGATCAGATATTCCAGACAGGAAAAAAAAAAACGTTTCTTCTGCCAGCCATCTGAGAGTGACCACAAACTGCGTAAGTAGACTCATATGTCCCCTGTCTATACCACATTGACCTCAGAGTATTAGTTCAATATTAGTTTAGAGTATAAGCTCAATATACAAATTCCTCACAAAGGAAACCCCCCAGGGTGAGACGCAGTCCACCTTAAATATATGTATATCAGAGCAAAGCACTAATTGCCATTTTGCCATCTCAAAGGCACAGTTTTATTTAGTTGTAGTTCATTCTTTTGTACAATCATTGAATAGTTCCATATTTGTGGGGGGACAAGTGTTGGGGAGCACCAGCTGACAATTAAAATCCTATTCATACAGTTCTTTGTGCATGCTCTGTATGGTGATATTAACTCTTTCCCCGTCAGCATTTAAAAAAACACTATATATATTAAAAAACGTATTCTAGCATCATGTTTTTTTTTACTTTTTTAAACTTTTGAACAAAAAGCAGAGAAAATTGCAATGCATGCAATTTATCTAGAGATTCTCAATTCTTTCATAAGTTGCATAATAGCGCCCCTACCATACAAAAGTAAAACATGAAGAGCCAGAAAATTCTGTCAATGGCGGGAAAGCTTTGGAACTTCGACGCTGCATCTTGGTGTTGACGTTATGGGGAACGCCCTTAGCGTGACCGGTGTTTGAATATGCCAACACGCCAAATTCATTGAAATACGACAGTCCATGAAAGCCTGTGCATAAAAAGGGTGCCTGTGTTACTCGTCATCTGCTTTTTTGTCTTCAGGAGTTGCTTGTGTGTAGCGATACGAAAACAATGGAAAGCAGAAGCAATTGTTTCAGGAAGTGAGTGCCTCGATGTCCTGAGGACACCCAAAAGCTCTGTGTTATCTCATTGGAAGCAGAGCACGCGCGTTCAGCTCTCGAGGAAGCTGGATGCGCTCACTGTGACAAGCTCTCCGTTAGAAAGCTCCACTCACGCTTGGCCCTCTTCTCGAGAGATGAGGGGCAGGTGTCTAAACCTTGCAATTCAGGCCCTGCTGCTGCCGATGCTCTCTTGCCAGCTCCAGTGATCTGCTGGATCTAGAATCTGGATCATCCAGATTTTCACATTGAGGTGGAGAAGTCCTGGAAGGATCCATATTTAGCTCGCATATTTCCCTTTCAACATTCTAATTACATGAATTTAGAGGGATTGTGTGAACGAGGATATGTGAAGATGCTCAATAGAACCTCCGGTCTTGCAGTTAAAGCTGTCTCCTAAAATGTCCAAACCTTCTGACCCATCGATGGAGAATTCCTGGAGACAGGGAGTAAGGATTAATGAGACACGGAGTAATTCCTACAAGGAGTAAGAAGCATAGGTGGCACAATGCCAAGAGGAGAATGGCTGGAAAAAAAGAACAGATCATCCCTCCCCCCTCTGAGGAGAGTACTGGGGCACAAGAGGTTGTTAAGCACTTACATCAGGCTCAGAATCTGGACTGATGATGTAAAGTGGCATGTGTCGGAAAGAAATGAGGTGACCTACTATCTGATGCGGTCCAGGGCAATGCTTGACGTGAGCACTGCTGAGGGTAACTGCCTACTTACCTAAGAAGGGTGGTTGCGGTGAGATTATGCAACCTCCTCTTGTTCTCAACTGGAGGTTTCGGCAGCAATTATTTAAGAAATGATGTTTGCACAGTGTACCTGGGTGTATCTAGCAAACTGTTTGCAGAAGAGCAGTCGTGGTGATTTTTTTTTAATTATCTTTGTTTATTATCTTTCGTCCATCATAGCTGGCTGGTAAAAACAATATTGAAGAAGGGATTAAAGAATGATCCAATCTTTTATGGAACTCCTCCCTCTTAGGGATTGGTGAAACCAATGTGAGAAGTTCTCCTTTAGCATGTAGGCTGAGAGGTTATGGCATGAGGATGGGCAGATTGATGGAATGTGGGGATACAAATCCAAATCATCATTCGTGGCCCCCTTCTGAGGGAGGTGTTGAACTTATTACACTGCCTTGTTGACTCGTGGTATTTAGGCTTGGAGATAGAACAGGCTATTGTTTTTGAAACATTAAGAAGAAAACACTCTTTATCGCATGTTTCTTTATTCGCTGAGAAGACTGCTTAATTATCTTGTGCACTGCTTTATTATGTTATGTCTAAGGACCTCCTGCTCCCTTCACCTGCCCCTCCAGGTTACAGAGAGGCATTTGTCAGTAGGTCTGTAAGTTGGTGGACTGACGGGGTAGAAGTAGATTGCCTCTTTTGCTGCCTAGATCAGTCAGTTGTAGATTTAAGTAGGGCTAAACGCTTCCCTCGGTATCTCCTTAGGGTTAATGCAAGGTGAAAGGAATTATGTTTGGCATTTAGCATCCCTCTGTCTCATTTACCTCCATCCCCAACTATTTGTTGTGGTTTAAAGTAGGGATGCATGCTTTCTTATGGTTGGGTGCTTTCAATAGACCTTTTCTTGTATTATCAATGTATAGAAGGGCTGACAGTAGAAGTAGATCACCTGAAGGTCTGTCATCTACAAGGGATGGGACGATTACCGGTTTCACTATAAACCACGATAAAATGTACTGATGGTTAGGATTATCATTTAAAAAGGAATTATCATTAAAACCGTGTTTGATTATCACGATTTTAATAACTCACTGTAAATCCTGTCCAGGCAGCAGCAGTCTGACACAGGGCTGTTTTTAAATTTTTTTATTCGAGAAGCAATGGCGGTTGACAGTGACCGTGCTCAGGAGATGTTTCAGCCTTTTAAGAGGACCAAATCTGAGGTGTTGTCATATTTTGGCTTTTACAAAAGTCCTGAGGGAAACTTAATCGAGGATGGTCACCCTGTCTGCAGAACATGCACAAAAAAAGTTGCTGCAATACACTTCAAATCTGCCGAGTCATCTTGTGTGACCATCACCCACTCACTGTTGTATAGCGAACCCAAGGCAAGTTAACTTAACTCGATACCAAAGCTACGTCTGGGAAATAATTGGGCACAAAATGTTGTTTTGAGTTGAAATAGTTTATCTCACTCACTTGAAATAAACGTGAAGCTCCCGCGAAGAAAAGGTCGCATTCATGTTTTAAATCTTAACTTACCTGTTTATAAATCCATTTTGTACAGCTTACAAAACAATCGTCCAGACAAGATAATCACAACAATATTATCAAACTCTGTAAACAATAAATTAACTCTGATTTCATTTTCAATACAATCAAAAAGGAGACGCAAGACATTCGTTGTAATTTAATGAAATGAGAGCTATTATGAGGTGCCCCTAGGGACATTATTCAGAATTACCATGCACATACATGTACTTTTCCTCTCACATACACATATGAAACAAAATTCATTCACATACTATAGTGAAATGCTCACACACATACAAGTGAAATGCTTTTAAAAACACAACTGAAACGCTCTCATACTGTCACGGTGTGGGTTTTGTGTTTTTGTATCTTGTTCTTGTCTGTCATGTGTTCCCCTGTCCTTTTATGTTCAGCTGTTCCCTGTCATGTTGATTAGTCTCCCCATGTGTTCCTGATTAGCCACACCCCCTTGTTATCTTGTTTAGCTTGTCTGTTTGTGTATTTATACCTCCGTGTTTCAGTTGTGTGATGTTGGTCTTTGTTTCCTGTAGCTGTTCTGTCTCCCGGTCCCGAGTTCTGGGTTTCACAGTGGATTACCTGTTTGTTTAATTAAAGTGCTTGCGTTTGAATTCACTCTCCGACTCATCCTTGCAGCAGCATAACAGAAAGACCGACCAAGATGAATTCAGCAGCATGGATCTCACTTGATCTTTCCAGCATGAGCCAGGAATTCGTGGGTCAGATCGCTGCCTTGGCCCTGGACAGCCCTGTCGAGCAAAGACCAGAGCCAGTCTTCAAGCAAGAGCCTGTCGCCTGTTCGCCAGAGCCTGAGCCAGTCGCCTGCCCGCTGGGGACTGAACACGCCACACTTGGGTCTGCTCTGGGGGACACGGCTCCTGCTCTGGAGGACACAGCTCATTGTGGCTGTTTGGTGTGTGTGGGCAGCGCAAGTATCGGCTACAGCCCATGAATCCAGACCAGAGCCCTCTTCCCTGCTGATCATGCCCAGCCCAGAGCCCACTGATCCTGCGCCAGAGCCTCACGTCAGCCACGTCCGTCCAGCCAGAGCCGAGGTCCCACTCACCGCTGGCGCCGTCCAGCCCAGCGCCCTCTCGGAGACGGAGGAAGAGGACTTCCTGCATCCTGCAATGCCCGGAGGCCCTTCCTGAGCCGCCGGCCGTATTGTCCAGAGAGCGTTCACGTCACGTCTGCTGATCCAGAGACCGTCCACGTCACTTCTGCCATGTCAGAGACGGTTCACGTCACTTCTACAGAGCCAGTGTCTACAGACAAGATGGCCGAGCCAGAGACCGTTCGCTTCACTTTCTCTCCAGAGTCTGTTCCCGTTCCCGCTATGTCACGGTGTGGGTTTTGTGTTTATGTATCTTGTTCTTGTCTGTCATGTGTTCCCCTGTCCTTTCATGTTCAGCTGTTCCCTGTCATGTTGATTAGTCTCCCCATGTGTTTCTGATTAGCCACACCCCCTTGTTATCTTGTTTAGCTTGTCTGTTTGTGTATTTATACCTCCTTGTTTCAGTTGTATGGTGTCAGTCTTTGTTTCCTGTAGCTATTTTGTCTCCCGGTCCCGAGTTCTTTGTCTGTTTCACAGTGGATTACCTGTTTGTTTAATTAAAGTGCTTGCGTTTGAATTCACTCTCTGACTCATCCTTGCTGCAGCGTAGCTTACACATACACACAACTGAAATGCTTACACACACACCTGAAATGCTTACACACACACACAACTGCAATGCTCTCATACATGTGAAATGCGCTCTCACACACAACTGAAATGCTCTCATACATACAAGTGAAATGCTTTTACAAACACAACTGAAACGCTCACATTCACACAACTGCAATGCTCTCATACATACAACTGAAAATATTAAGCTCACACACAAGTGAAATGCTTTTACAAACACAACTGAAATGCTCACACACACAACTGAAATGTGCTCACACAAGTGAAATGCTTTTACAAACACAACTGAAACGCTCACACAACTGAAATGCTCTCACACACACAACTGAAATGCTTTTACAAACACAACTGAAACGCACACACACACAACTGAAATGCTCTAACACACACAACTGAAATGCTCTCATACACACAAGTGAAATGCTTTTACAAACACAACTGAAACGCTCACACACACACACACACAACTGAAATGCTCACACACTTACAAGTGAAATGCTTTTAGAAACACAACTGAAATAATCACACACACACACAACTGAAATGCGCTCACACACAAGTGAAATGCTTTTACAAACACAACTGAAACGCTCACACACACACAACTGAAATGCTCACACACAAGTGAAATGCTTTTACAAACACAACTGAAACGCTCACACACAACTGAAATGCTCTCACACACACAACTGAAATGCTCTCATATATACAAGTGAAATGCTTTTACAAACACAACTGAAATGCTCACACACACACACACACAACTGAAATGCTCACACACACACAACTGAAATGCTCACACACAAGTGAAATGCTTTTACAAACACAACTGAAACGCTCACACACACACACACACACACACACACAACTGAAATGCTCTCACACTCACAACTGAAATGCTCACACACTTACAAGTGAAATGCTTTTACAAACACAACTTAAACGCTCTCACTCACACAACTGAAAAGCATTTCAGTATGTTGTATGCAAGCATTTCAGTATGTTGTATGCAGAGACGGACAGTAACGGAGTACATTTACTTGAGTACAGTACTTAAGTACAATTTTGAGGCATCTGTACTTTACTCGAGTATCATTGTTGGGGAGTACTCATGACTTTACTCAAGTACATTTGAGAGGCAAATATTGTACTCTTTACTCCACTACATTTCTATCTATAACCGTGAGTACCTGTTACTACTTCTAAAAAAAAAAAAAAAAGGAGAAAAGAAAAATCTCGGAAACCCTCAATTTGTTGTTTCCCTCTCAAATGTGATTGGATTATGCAGGCGCCACTGATTGAGACAGCCTATCAGCAATCACCTTCAGCTTTCCACCAAAGTCAACTCCATGGTCAGATTTAGATAAGGGAGGAAACCATGGACGGAACAATGGATGAAGACGCAGCAGGTCCATCCCGAGAATGTGCCAACCCGTGGCCCCACCTCGCCAGACTATTTACATGTTCTGAATTTTCTTAAATGTTCAATAAAGCAACATGGTAAAAAGATGAAAATGACTTGATTTTACCTTAAATTCCTTTTACATTCTCCAGGGTATTAACATTAACATTTTTCATAACTCCATGTAGGACGTTTCTGTACATAAATGTAAGCACTGTGGCAGTAGTAATGCAATATTTAGAAAATGTACTCTTTTACTCTTGATACCTAAGTACTTTTAAATACAAGTACTTCAGTACTTTTAAAGTAGACATCTGACTGTAGTACTTTTACTTGTACTTGAGTAAAATTTAGCAAGGGGTATCTGTACTTTTACTCAAGTAATGAAGCTGTGTAGCCTACTCTGTCCGCCTCTGGTTGTATGCATTTCAGTTGAAACGGAAGGACATTTCAGTTGAAACGGAAGGTGGTTAAAGTCCCCACTCCAGTTGGTGGCAGTAGTGCACCTCAAGACGAAGAACTAGAAGCTGTTGAAAGAAAGCATAGTACAAAAGCGCGCCTTTCACAATACAAGCGACTGAAGTTGACCGTTCGTTCGCCCGCCAATTGCGCTACACCAGCGGTTCTCAAAGTGTGGGGCGCGCCCCACTGGTGGAGAATAGAGACGTGACAGGTGGCGCGCGCAAAACGGGAAGGAAATTTTCCTTTTTATGCCTTTATATCTTTATTCGTTGATGGCGAGTCCGCATCGTCAACTTCGTCTTTGCAGCAACACAGAAAACACCAGTTTATTAATAAACAATTAAATGTCTCCTTGCTATTTTTTACACATTCATAATCATTACCGGTTCTTTGTGGCAAGCTTTATGCTTGCGCTCGTGCGCTTGAGTGCGGCAATATAACACTCATTATCCTGTATAGCCTATTTAAGTAATTAAATCAATATAATGGTGTGATTTGTCCACTAATGGCTTAAATGAACAGCTACTAGTCGACTAGAAAAAAAACTTTAGTCGGAGACAGCCCTTATTCCACATATTTTCGAGCCAGCAGGACATTCTGGGTTGAGCGGGCCTGAGCAGAATGAGCGAGTGGAGGAATATTCAGAAATGTGCTCTCTCCGCTCACATGCTCTGATCGGAACAAAGGAATATTACAATAATTAATTATTAGTTTATATCTTATACACTGCCCATCATTTTAATCCCATATCAAATGTTATATCTATTTTAATATGTGTAATATATAGCCTACTTATTTTTTTTTATTTCACGTTTTTAAGTACAATTTTATGTTAGTCCACAGCCCCTAACCAGGGGGTGCTGATGCTATGACGAGTGGCACTTTTATTTATTTTCTATTTTTGAACTTGATACAAATTTTGACACAACTGCACTTTTATTTTCTCTATTTTTGAATTTTATGCAAGTTATGACACAGCAGCACTTTTATTTTCTTTATTTTTGAACTTGCTGTTATTTGATGTCTTGATAGTTAGCTTGTATTTAGATACAACTTGTTACTGATACCACTTGTTACTTCAATAAATGTAACATTTTAAGCTTGTTGCGTATTTCATTAGCGTTGGGGCGGAACAATTTCAGTTGTGTGTGTGAGAGAGCATTTTAGTTGTGTGTGTGTGAGAGCATTTCAGATGTGTGTGTGAGAGCATTTCAGCTGTGTGTGAGAGAGAGAGCATTTCAGTTGTGTGTGTGAGAGCATTTCAGTTGTGTGTGTGAGAGAATTTCAGTTGTTTGAGTGTGAGCATTTCAGTTGTGTGTGTGAGAGCATTTCAGTTGTGTGTGTGAGCATTTCACTATAGTACGTGAATGAATTTGATTTCATATGTGTATGTGAGAGGAAAAGTACATGTATGTGCATGGTAATTCTGAATAATGTCCCTAGGGGCACCTCATTCGCGCGCGTCTGTTGTGATACATGGATGTTTTTCTTGATTCGCTTCTATTTGCTTTGGTCTGAAATGTGTAAAATGTGGAATTGTTATACTGTGATTCTCGTGTGTGAAACTTCATGTGCTGCCGTCTTGACCAGGTCTCTCTGGAAGAAGAGATAGTAATATCTCAATGTGATTTTCCTGGATAAAATAAAGGAAATAATAATAATCACCATAATTTTGGTCACTATAATCGTGATATGAAATTTTCTTACCGTCCCTTCCCTATCGTCTACTTTGCCTACTTTATTTTGGAGATTGCTAGCCATAACAGGTCTCTGGAGAATGACTTCACTTAAGTCAGGGTTGGTAAATGGGAGAGTTATGGGCGGATTAGGGTTAGCATAAGTGTATAAGTGCATAAGTGTTCCATTCTCTTATTGACCACTCTCCCCAATTATTTATTTGGGTTTTCAGTAGGATGAAAGCTCCCCCTGTGATTTTCTTTGGGTATGGAGCCTGGTTAATGAGAGTTATTTTGGTCAAACTGCAATGTGTCCCATTCTCTTGTTTTTCTCCCTACCTGATGACTTTCTGTGGTAGGGACACATGCTCATACTGTATCATAGCAGTAGCTGTCCACTTCTCATCCAGGTCCTTCGTCAGACCTGGATACGGCCTGGGTCCGGCAGGTTGTCGGAAAACCTCGGGATAAAAAAGACACTAAAATTAGCGTAGATGCCATTCTTCTTATGATGTAAGGAGTAAGGGACGTCACTGGGTTTGGTCTTAGCCCCCAGGCACGTTTTGTTGGGGGGGGGGGGCGTGCACAGACCTTTTGAGGGGCATGTGTTGAAACGGAAAAAGGGCACCCCCTTTCACTTTTCTTTTATAATAAGATTATGTAGTAAAACTAACCAACATAAAAGAAAGAAATGGTCACATCTTGATGACAAATTCAATGACACAAAATAATAGTCTTAAAAGCTTTAGATTTATTTACTATTAATAACAACCAAATAATAATATAAAGGGCTAAAGCCCTAAGAAAAACATGTTTTACTACATCTATACAGGAGAGAGTAGGCTATAGAATACTAAAATGAGCTAGATAGCGAATATTAACAACCTTGAATTAACCGTAATTTAATTAAGTTTTATTAACTAAGTTCGGGAGGAGCACGTTCAGATAATTAACACGAGTGGACAGCAATCAGCAATCAATGATAAGAGGGTACATATAGACTCAGCAGTCTTAACTCGATCCATTGACAGTTTGCAGCATCCCCCCTCCACCCCTTCTCCACACTCCTAGTTCTAAAAATCACTTACATACGGGGGAGTACTGTGGGTTCGGGCTGAGTTCCGAGCTCGGAGCCCTCCCTCCGGACAGCACGCCAAATACGCATTAAATCTTACTCCCTCAAAATTATATGTAAGTGTGAACTCGTGAAATATTATTGCCATAACGTGATTAAATGATTAAATGCAGCAATCATAAATCAAAGACGAAATTTCTTAGAAATGTTACCTGTGACGAGAATCACTCAGTCAATCGCATTGTGTAAGTTCCAGTACGAAACAGCGCGGGGGGCCACCTGTGCTTATGATTATCATTTTCCGATGGTAATTTTTTTGTTGTATTACTTATCAATATATTGTTCACATTTTACAAAAGTCAAACTCAAATGCAGTAACGGGGTTTTTGACCAGCGAATATGTGCAAATGTGCACACATGTCCGTCATTAAAACGGCGCGGTGGCGCCACATTTTCATCAAAAGGTTACAAACTATATTGTTGTAGCTATATGGGCGCTCAGGTTTTCCTGTTGTAGCAAAATACATTTGGACAAAATCTCATTTTTATAAAAGATGAAATACTAGGCAACTGTATGCACAGGTTTTTTTTTAAGTGTAGGTGACTATGGCAAATGCTAGACTTCTCTCTGGGGGTAGCTTTACATGTGCTTCGTGAGGCACACCGCACACGCGCGCACATTTGCACACACACGCAAGGACTCTCGCTCTCTCTTTCTCTGTGTGCGCACGCTACACGGTTTGGAGCTCGCGAGCTCTAGATATTCCGGGAGATTTTAACTTATTTGCGCACATCAGGGATCCGCTATTATGATCCGCTATAAAATATCCCGTGTCTCCTTACCTTATGAAGATACTCATAAATCGAATTGTTATTGTTGTTCTTATTATCATTTAGGGGGGCTAAGGAACATTTTGGGGTAGCTTCAGCCCCCCTAAAATAGGCCTAACGACGTCCCTGTAACGAGTACATCAGGATTTAAGGGAAGTGTTCCCAGTTCCGGCTGACCTAATCTATGCAGTCTATGCAATCTATGTGTTTTTAATCTAGCTGAACTTGAACTGACAGAGTGTGATTGGATGTAAATCAGATGCATGGATGTAAAATAAACTGACATCTCAAAGTGTTTACTAGATCACTCCAATTATATCAAAATGAGTGATTAACAATAAGTAAACATAAACACATAAATAATGTATGTGTGCCTGATAGTTAACGCTTGGTAAATGCACAGTACTGTCACGATTTGGTTTTGTTTCATGTTCCTGTCTCATGTCTGCCATGTGATGCCATGTGATGCCATGTGATGCCATGTGATGCCATGTGATGCCATGTGATGCCATGTGATGCCATGTGATGCCCTGTTCTAGTCATGTGATCCAGCCATGTGTTCTTTGTTCTCATTTTGTCATTGGTTCATTGTTTCATTGTTCACAGGTGTCCCTTGTCTTGTCATTAGTCCTTTTGTATTTAAACCCTCATGTTTGCCTTGTTCCATGTCCATGTCCGTGTCCGATCACGTTGTGTAAATAAACTGCACTTGGGTACTCTACAAACTTACCTTCAGTGGACTACTTTATAAGTACACATATAAGTATAAGGATCCGAATGAAATTTTACTCTAAACTCAAAATACAATCAAACATAATTGAATCATATCTTAATTTTTTTTTACATACCAACGATAACTCCTGAAAAAAAAGAGATGTAGCAGATTAAACCACAATAAAGGACAGCTATCTTCCATGCAGCAGACTGAAGCTGGTCTAGCATAGGCTATACATCATCAAGTCATTGCTAGTCTCCAAGGAGCCAGCGCATCTCTACTCTACTCAACATCACAAGATAATACAGAATGAATAATTCAATGACTCACTCATAACTACTTCACTTGTTTCATGACTGGATGAATCAATGTTTTTGAACACATCTTTTGAATTAATCATTCAATGTCAAATACATTTTTAACAGTCACTTGTCGCCACCTAGATGCGTAACGATGTAATTGACACAACCGTATTTAAAGTGGTTTTAAAAGGTTAAGCTAATGTAGACTTCCGGGTTTATATCCAAACTGTAAACTTTTATCTTAGTACTTCTGTTATAATTTGGATATTTGTAATACAGAAATAACAATACTGTGTGGTTCACTTGCTTTCTTTGGCTCAGACACAGATACCAGAAAATCAATGTCATTTGAAATAAGATCACGTGTGTTTGAATCGAGATTGCGATCTTTTTACAATGTTTTGTTATTTTTTTCTTCCTAAAACTGACACTGAAGATAGATTGATGAGGATGTGTCCGCATTAAAGCATTTCAGTGGGCTTAAACAGATCGCCTTTAACAGCAGATTTAGTTCACAAACAACTGACAGTTGTGACCTAAATATGATTTTCAGTTACAATAAATAATCCTTAAATTCGACATTAGTAACTTTTCGTCATCAGTCGCGCGCACTCAGGATATCCTCCAGTTCTTGGCTAATTTTCAGTCAGACTTGTGAATTCAGTTCACTGGAGACTCGCTCTAAATGGATCATTGAATCAGTGAGTTGTTCTCTGGAAAACAGTTGCAATACGCAAGTCTAATTCGTAAATGAATTGTTTGATGTGATTTGTGAACCGATTTAACAGGATGATTGAAAATAATCAGTTTGTGCACAAATCGGACACCGCTTTTGCATCTCTGAGCATGTCATGATTTCTTCATCTTAAAATAATGAATAACGATATGTTTTATGAAATGTAGTGGAGTAAAAAAGTATGATATATCATGCTTTGGAATGTAGTGAAGTAAAAGTAAAAGGGTGCATATGGGTATTGCGTTCCCCATAGCGTCAACATCAAGATGCAGCCTCGAAGTTCCACCTTGAAAGGGAACGTCTCCGGTTCCCTTAGAAGGGGAACGATATGCTTTGTCTTGTTGCCATGCTTTGGCTATGCCTGCACGTCTCCATCATTCAAAAGAGCTGATGACATGTAACGCAGGCGCCCCACTGTAAAATCCAACAGTGATTCTAACTTTTTAGTTAACTTTACTTAATCTCTTGACTTAACTTGTCTTAAAAATATAGTAATCTGTACTATTCACTTTGTTTACTCAGAAAACCCAAGTTAAGATTAACTGATTGGTTTGTTTTGAGGCGGGACAATTCTTAATGAACTTTTCACTAATTTCCTGAAAGCGGCATAGTTTCATAATATGAACAGGTAAAATATAAGTAAAGAGTTAAAAAGAATTATCAAACATTCGCTCACATTTAATTATGCTCAAATATCATTAAAACCCTTTTCATGTATGGAGTCAGATGAAATAACGAGATAATACATATGAGCATTTAATCTTGTTGTGTTGCGTGAAAGGAAAGACAGTAACGCGCAGAGACCTTCACCCGGTCTATCGGAAACCGCCAGTAGACCGATTTAGACGGGCTTGCAATGCCAATGAAGAACCTTTATTTTTATTAATGTATTTCCCTATAATATAACTCAGAGAGCACAAATATCTTTACAATGTTGAATTTGGGTTCAGTTAGGTTACTTTAAGTACAATATAAGAAACCACAGCTATTACTAAAAAATGGATGTAAACAAAACATGTCATGCAGCTTATGGATTTGAAATATCAAAATAACCAGTACACTAATTGCCATCGAGAGTTCCATGAATTCATAAAACCTTTTCATTACACAAAAGGTTCTTTATAGTGGAAAAAGGTTATTTTATTTTTAAAATGTTCATTACATTAAGAAAGAAAATTCTCTTTTAAGAACTTTTCAGTGAAAGGTTCTTTGAGGAACCAAAAATTGGCACTTTTATAGCCTACTGCTGCAACTTTTGAAAGTTATATTTTAGCTGCAAATACATCTTCATTTCTTACATCTATCCATGTTCTATGTAGGATGACCAATGTTACAGTGTCCAAATCATGCAAATCTTTGGATTGTGGGGGGAAACAGGAGAACCAGAGGTAATCCATGCCAAAACAAGGAGAACGTGCAAACACCGTTTTGCTATGAGTTGACAGTGTGCAATGCCGACCCACATTTCTTGCAACAAAAATAAAATGTTTTTGCAAACATTATGAAAATAACTTAGTATAGGTTTTCTTTGAGGGTATTTACTGATCGAATAGCAAATCTGTTCACGCAACAAGCAATGCACCAGAACTACCTGGTAATGTGGCAGTAAATTGCCATTATTCAAACTATGTTTACTTTTACATAACTTTGTGAATGGGCACACATGTTGTAAATTTCTCACTTGTGTGGAAAAAAGGCCAAGTTTTCTGTGGTAAGTCTTTTACCTCACAACAAATTTACAATGTAGTTGTGCTAGCTGGTGCAACCTAAGCCTGTTTATCTTATATCTTTAATTAAACCACTGTGAACTGAGCATTTAGTTCTGTCATTTTGTGAACTGATTCTGTTTATCACATCTATTTAATCTCTTGAAAATGCAATAAAACATTCTTAATAACAGTCCTTCAATATGTATTACCATCTGCTATGTCCCATTCACAGCATAACAAATCAAGATGACATAGACCAGCGAATGTAATTGCTCCACAGATGTTCCCAAGTTGATGACAAATAATCTTCGAACAAATATTTCCACGTCTGGTTTCAGCTGATTCAATTTCAAACAGTATAACAAGTTCTTGTGTGAACATTGTGAACATATTAGCTCAGTATATTTTAGCATGCAATGTGTCTAAGTCTTTTTCCATTGTATTTGCGTGGGTTGGTTGACAGACAGATTACATAAAGATGTTGAAGAGCTCTGGCTTTTCAGCAAGTGTTTAGCTCTGGAAAAAGTTGTTATATATCATATATCTATCGATATCTATTTTTTATTGTCAAAGCTGACTAAATCTAGATCATCTGAAATATTGTGTGTATTACTGAACAAAATATATCATGGAGATCTTTCAGGTAGTGATCTTGATGGAGGAGGCTGAACAGAAGTAAGCCTTTTACAAGCAGTTCCTGCTGCTGCAGCGTCTTTGTGACGGGAAACTCTGTATTTTCATGCTGAAAAAAGGAGACTGTACACACTGAATCTCTTCGAAAAGCACCTGTAGTGGCCAGACATATTCCCCCCACAGCTGTGACATTTGTACAGATGTGAAAGCAAAAGAAAAGGAAAAAATAAACATCAGTATCCTGACCCTCATCATTTCTTGCACTGGGCCCTAAAAACAAGAAGTGGAGACACTTGAGAGTTATTGAAAGCACTACTTATATGATGTACTGAGAAAGGTTGCTATCCATAGGTTGGCATGTAATTTACATACTGTTATTTGCTTTGTAAATATGACAAATGTTTATACCTTGCAGCTAGGAAACCTATTTAGAGAGAATTGCTCTTGCAATGAATGACTCTGACAATGTTATTATTTCAGAACAACTTAATTGTCAAATGAAAAACAAGCACCTGCAGGACATCTCTCTATTTACAGTTTCGCATTTTAATTAACTATTTAACCAGCTTAATTTATGTTTGACTGTTCTAACCCTGGAACGAGAGCCAACTTTTATCTTGTCACTGTCAACTTGATATGTCACTGTCAACTTGGTTGTTACAAGATCGCGTCAGTGTGTGTGGCAGGCCGTCCGTCGCAGTCAAATTTGTTTGTATTTTTTCTGTTTGTGTCACTGTTTATACAAAATATTGACTCTCTGCTGGTCTACGATCGCCAAACACTGTTTGATCTTCGATTGTCTGTGGGATCATTGATCAAGATCAGGGACAGAAAACTTTTCTCCCTCCTTTAATGTCAGAGATACCTGCTCACCTGCTGCACAATCCGCCGTCTCTTCCCCGGAGAAGTCGCTCCAAGCAGCGGGGAAAACGTAGCGGACAGCTGGTGAAGCTTAAAGCATACCTGGTGTTCTATCCTGGATTGGTCGGATCGGGTCGGACTCCCCATTGCTTCTCGGCAGAATACGGATCAAGTTATTATCGCAATGTTTCTTTTCGAGTTTTGGACCTTGCGGACACCTGGCTGGTACCTGTTGTCGGCATGATGTGGAGGCCCAGCTTCCTCGCCGATGTTTACCTCGACCCCGCAGAGGTGGCGTTAACCATGGATAACTTCGGCCGCTGAGTCGAGTACCTCGGACGGCCAGTCCGGCAACACAGGCCGCTCCTGTCAGAGCTGCCTCGGTCAATGTCAGATCGCTGGCGAATAAGACCTTCATCCTGAATGACTTCTTTACCTGTCGTGATTTGGATTTCTTATTCGTGACTGAAACCTGGCTAAATGTTGGTAAGAGATAGACAGCTGTTACTGGTCTCCTTCTCAAGTTTTGAACTAACCATGTTTGAATTGGGTCAAGCTCAGCTGGTACTATGTGCAGTTGTATATCGACCACCTAAGTATAATAAGGACTTCATCAGTGACTGATTTCCTGTCTGAAATTATGCTGAAATATGACCGGATTTTAATTATAGGGGATATGAATATTCATGTGTGTTGTCCTACAAATCCACTGGCAAAAGACTTTTTAAATCTTATCGATGCTTTTAACCTAACACAGTTTGTTTCTGGTCCGACACAGGTCCATGGTCACACATTAGACCTTGTTCTGTCAAACGGTGTACCTATTTGTAATGTAGACGTATAAGAAGCTGTATTCTCTGATCACGCGCCTGTTTTATTTGACGTTTCTCTTCCCTATCGAACCGTTAAGCAATACGCTCCACCTCGTATCTGCAGGATGATTAAACCCACCACTGCTGCGCAATACTCTGGTGCTTTTAATATTGCTAGGGAAGCTATGGGATCCTCTGCTTGTCAAAATACAGCAGAGTTATTATCTTCTTTTATCGACTTGTTGCAACATTCTTGACACTATTTCCCCACTTAAATCTATGTGTTCAAAACCCAAATCTGAACCTTGGATAAATGACTTTACTCGGGCTGCTAGACAAGAGTGTAGGAAAGCTGAGCGCAAGTGGAAAAAAGATAATTTGCAGGTTTCTTATGAGATTCTTAGAGAAAGTTTGCACAGTTATCAGAGAACTGTTAAAGCCTGAGAAGATTTTCTCTCAGATTTTATTTCAAATAATTGCCACAAACCTCATGTTCTTTTTAAAACAATTAACTCTGTTCTTGATACTCCCCAATCCGTCTATCATGTAGCATCCTCTGAGGCCTGTGAAAAATGTCTCCATTTTTTTGTCGATAAGGTTGCCTCAATTAGAGCAAGCATCTCACTTCCTGTTTTTGACCCCTCCATTTCCTTGGAGTGTGCAGCTGCTTTCACCCGATTTGAGTCTGTATCCATCGCTACTGTCATGATCCTGGTCTCTCTCTCTCTCTCGCTTCTCTGTCTCCCTCTCCTGTTCACTCACTCTCCGCTCCTTTAGCACACACACTTTACTCGCGCTCTCTCATCACTCTCAGCTGTTCCTACTCTTCTCCTGTAATCGCGCTAATCATTCCTCCACCTGCTCCCCCTTTTCTCCTAATTGTGTTTGCTTCTTCTAGTCCTCATGCTCCCCAGTCTTGTCGTCGGATTATTCATGTACATGCTTGAAGTATCACCGCGTACTCAACTCTCGTACCTGTCCTGTCCTGTCCTGTCCTGTCCTGTCCTGTCCTGTCCTGTCCTGTCCTGTCCTGTTTTCTAACAGTAACTGTTGAACGTTATCCTGCTGCAGGTCTTACTCTGTGTGTGTTGTTGCTTGCACTCTGAACTCTTCTCAGCTCAAACTGTTGCAGAAACCAACGCCAGTATCCTGCCATCCTCTGTGCTCCAGGATTCCGAGGTTTTCTAAGCATGCTGTTCTCCTCCTGAGACCACTGATGCAGTCTGTGCATCGCTGTCTAAGAGAGGATTTAGGTTCCGTTTCTTCAGTCCACTCTGCTGGCTATTTATGTTCTACATTACTTATTGACTGTATTTCTCTGTTACTACTATCTGCCAGAGGCAGCATCCTGAGTTAATTAAAGACAGTTTCATTGCTACAGCACATTTGGGTCCTTTCTCTCACATACCTGACAGAATAATCCGACCAGGCATGGACCCAGCGAGTGGCAACCCATTCCAGACTGCTATTGAGGCTCAGGGTGCTATGCTGGGCAGACATCAGGAGGAGTTGTCCGCGGCGAGACATGCTGTGGAGTCCTTGGCAGCCCAGGTTTCGGACCTCTCACTACAGCTCCATGATCTCCGCCGTCATCCTTCTGCATCCCCGGAGACCCGTGAACCACCCGAACCGCGGATTAACAACCCCCCTTGCTATTCGGGTGAGCCCACTCAGTGCCGCTCCTTTATCACCCAGTGCGAGGTTGTGTTTTCTCTGCAGACCTCTACATATGCCAGGGACAGGGCCAAGGTGGCCTATGTTATCTCTCTCCTCGCCGGGCGTGCTCGCGAATGGGGAGCAGCAAACTGGGAGGCGAAGGTGAACTGCGTCCACGATTTTTTCCTTTTCAAGGAGGAGTTGATTCGAGTCTTCGACCGTTCGGTCCATGGAGAGGAGGCTTCTTGTGTCCTCTCAGCTCTTCGTCAGGGTAGACGCTCCGCCGCTGACTTCGCTATTGAGTTTCGCACCCTTTCAACTACTTGCAGTTGGAATGAACCGGCACTGGTGGCTCGATTCCTGGAGGGGCTCAACTCAGAGCTAAAGGACGAGATCTTCGTTCGTGAGGTACCTACTCGTCTCGATCCCTTAATTGACTTGGCCATCCGTGTGGAGAAGCGATTCGACCGGCGCCGACGAGCCCGCTACCTGGAGGCTGCGCTGCTCTCTTCTCCATCTGCTGCCTTTTCTCCGCCCTCCGCCGCTCCAGAGCCCGAGCCCATGCAGCTTGGTGGATTACGTATCCCCGCCAGGGAGCGTGAGCGAAGGATCGCCAAACGTCTCTGCTTGTACTGTGCTTCGGCTGATCATTTCGTCTCCGCATGTCCGGTAAAAGCCAGAGCTCGTCAGTAGGCGGAGGGTTACTGGCGAGCTCTACTACCTTGGTCTCTCCATCAAGATCCTGCACCTCTCTACCCGTTTTTCTCCGCTGGCCCAGCTCTTCTGTCTCCTGCACAGCCTTGATTGATTCGGGGGCGGAGGGAAACTTCAAGGTATTCCCCTAATAGACTTAAGGAGCTCCACCCCTATTTGCTCTAGATGGCAGTTCCCTTCCTGGGATACAGAAGGAGACAATTCCCCTGTCACTCACTGTTTCGGGGAATCATAGAGAGACAGTTTCTTTTTTAATTTTCCATTCCCCCTTTTCACCAGTAGTCTTAGGTCACCCCTGGTTGGTTTAACATAACCCCCAGATCGATTGGTCTAATGGCACTATTTTGTCTTGGAAATTGTCATGTCATGTCGATTGTCTTGTCTCTGCTGTTCCCCCTGCTTCTTCTGTTTCTGTTTTTCAGGAGGAGCCAGGTGATTTGTCAGGCGTCCCGGGGGAGTACCATGATTTGCGAGGGGTCTTCAGTCGTTCCCGGAACACTTCTCTTCCCCCTCACCGGCAGTATGACTGCGGAATAGATCTTCTCCCGGGCACCACGCCCCCTCGGGGTAGAGTATATTCCTTGTCTGTCCCTGAACGCAAGGCTCTCGAGGATTATCTCTCCGATTCCCTTAACGCCGGTATTATTGTTCCCTCCTCGTCTCCCGCGGGTGCGGGTTTCTTCTTCGTTAAGAAGAAAGACGGCTCCTTGCGTCCCTGTATAGACTATCGTGGGTTGAATGACATCACTGTTAAGAATCGCTACCCCTTCCTTCTGATGTCATCGGCCTTCGAAGTCTTACAGGGAGCAAGGATCTTCACTAAGCTCGATCTCCGCAACGCTTACCATCTCGTTCGCATTAGGGAGGGGGACGAGTGGAAGACCGCCTTTAACACGCCCCTTGGGCACTTTGAAGACCGGGTTCTTCCGTTCAGGCTGGTCAACGCTCCCGCCGTCTTTCAAGCCCTTGTTAATGACGTTCTTCGCGTCATGCTCAATATCTTTGTTTTCGTTTATATAGTCGACATACTGATTTTCTCACCCTCTTCCCAGGTTCATGTCCAGCACGTCCGTCGTGTCCTGCAGCGTTTACTTGAGAATCGTCTCTATGTTAAGGCGGAGAAGTGTTCTTTTCACACGCATTCGGTTACTTTCCTTGGTTCGGTCATTTCGGCGGAGGGAGTTATTATGGACCCTGCTAAGGTCCAGGCAGTTATTGATTGGCCCGTTCCTGATTCGCGCGTCGCGCTGCAACGGTTCCATGTCTTTGCCAATTTTTATCGCCGTTTTATACGCAATTTTAGGCAGATTGCTGCTCCACTTTCGGCCCTGACTTCTGTCAAGTCTAGATTTACTTGGTCTGAACCCGCACAGACGGCGTTTGACTTTCTCAAGACTCGTTTTACTACCGCACCGATTCTCATAACCCCCGACGTCACGAAACAGTTTATAGTCGAGGTCGACGCTTCTGAAGTGGGGGTCGGGGGGGTTCTTTCCCAGTCTTCCGCCACTGATGGAAAGATACACCCCTGTGCCTTTTTTTCTCATCGTCTCACCACCGCTGAGCGAAACTATGATGTTGGGAATCGCGAACTACTTGCCATCCGTTTAGCCTTGGGGGAGTGGCATCAGTGGTTAGAGGGAGCCCCTGTCCCTTTCATTGTTTGGACGGATCATAGGAATTTGGAGTATATCTGTTCCGCCAAGAGATTGAACGCACGTCAAGCCCGTTGGGCACTATTTTTTATATGCTTCGATTTCACCATCTCCTACCGTCCTGGAGCCAAGAATGTTAAGCCCGACGCGCTCTCTCGCCTTTTCGACTCCTCAGCCTCCGCCCCTACCCAGGAGAGGATTTTTCCTCCTGGCCGAGTGGTGGGCGCAACGGTCTGGGGAATCGAAAAATTGGTTAAGCGTACTCTCTCTCTCGTGTCGAGTCTCCTCGCAACTGCCCTAAGGACCACCTTTTTGTCCCAGTCGTTGCACGTTTAGCTGTTCTCCGATGGGGACATTCTTCTAAATTGGTCGCCCATCCCGGCGTACGGGGCACTCTTGCTGCGATCCGTCAACGTTTCTGGTGGCCCACCCTTGAAGGGGAAACGCGACGTTTTATCGCCTCCTGCGTCATTTGCGCTCAGACTAAGGCTGGCAATTCTCCCCCGTCCGGTTTGCTCAGGCCCTTGCCCGTTCCTTCACGTCCTTGGTCCTGCCTCCCCCCATCGGCTGGTAACACAGTCATCCTCACTGTCGTTGACCGTTTTTCTAAGTCCGCACATTTCATTCCGCTTGCAAAGCTCCCTTCTGCCAAAGAGACCGCCCAGGTCATAGTCGATCACGTTTTTAAGCTTCACGGCCTTCCCTCCGATATCGTCTCAGATAGGGGGCCACAGTTCGCCTCGCAGTTTTGGAAAGAACTCTCTCCCATCTTCTGCCACAGGTCTTTCGCCGTTTCACTGTTGCCTGGGTTACCAACCTCCTTTATTCTCGTCTCAAGACTCTGAATCTAATGTCCCGTCAGTGCAGGCGTTTATCAGCCGGTGCAAACGTACGTGGAGGAGGGTGAGATCAGCTCTCTATCGTTCTAGAAGACACATGAGCATTGCTGCAAATAGGCGTCATGTCAAGAGTACTCGCTATACTTGCGGACAAAGAGTGTGGCTTTCCACTTCAAATTTACCTCTCAGATCCAGGTCTCGTAAATTGGCTCCTCGGTTCATCGGTCCATTTCGAATCGTTAAGACCATCAGTCCTGTCGCAGTCGAGCTTCAGCTTTCCCCTAAACTGCGTCGTGTCCATCCGATCTTTCATGTCTCCTGTATCAAACCGGTTATTCACGTTCCCTCTCGTCCTGCGTGCCCTCCCGTTCTTGTCAAGGGGTCCCCAGTTTATAGGGTCCGAAGATTGTTAGACATGCGTCGGCGTGGTCGGGGACACCAGTTTTTGGTCGACTGGGAGGGGTACGGTCCTGAGGAGAGAAGCTGGGTCTTCCCCGGGACGTCCTGGATCCCTCGCTCATCGATGACTTCCTCCGTTCTCGCCAGTCCTTTCCCACTGGAGCGCCAGGGGGCGCTCGTTGAGGGGAGGGTACTGTCATGATCCTGGTCTCTCTCTCTCGTTTCTCTGTCTCCCTCTCCTGTTCACTCACTCTCCGCTCCTTTAGCACACACACTTTACTCGCGCTCTCTCATCACTCTCAGCGGTTCCTACTCTACTCCTATAATCGCGCTAATCATTCCTCTACCTGCTCCCCCTTTTCTCCTATTTGTGTTTGCTTCGTCTAGTCCTCATGCTCCCCAGTCTTGTCGTCGGATTATTCATCTACATGCTTGAAGTATCACTGCGTACTCACCTCTCTTACCTGTCTTGTCCTGTCCTGTCCAGTTTTCTAACAGCAACTGCTGAATGTTATCCGGCTGCAGGTATTACTCTGTGTGTGTTGTTGCTCGCACTCTGCACTCTTCTCAGCTCAAACTGTTGCCGAAACCAACGCCAGTATCCTGCCATCCTCTGTGCTCCGGGATTCCGAGGTTTTCTAAGCCTGCTGTTCTCCTCCTGAGACCACTGACGCAGTCTGCGCATCGCTGTCTAAGAGAGGATTTACGTTCCGTTTCTTCAGTCCACTCTGCTGGCTATTTATGTTCTACATTACTTATTGACTGTATTTCTCTGTTACTACTATCTGCCAGAGGCAGCATCCTGAGTTAATTAAAGACAGTTTCATTGCTACAGCGCATTTGGGTCCTTTCTCTCACATACCTGACAGCTACTCTTACAAATATTGTTACACATTTAAAACCCTCAGTTTTTCTCACTGATATTGTCTCACCTTGCCTTTTTAAAGAGGTGTGGGATACTATTGGACCTAACATACAATAAAGTATAAATAGCAGCCTTACTTCAGGTTTTGTACCAGCCTATTTTAAACAAGCAGTGGTGCAGCCACTCATCAAAAAAAATAAAAAAATAAACTAATTTGGACACATCAGTACTTTCAAACTATCGCCCTATCTCTAAACTCCCATTTGATTTTAGAGAAGGCAGTTATTTTACAGTTGCAGTCCTTTTTAGATACACATGGTGTCCTTGAGGTGTTCCAATCTGGTTTTAAGACATTCCATAGCACTGAATCTGCACTTTTGAGAGTTTTTAATGATCTTTTAATCTCAACTGACTCTGGAAATTATGCAATTCTTGTGCTTTTAGAGCTCACAGCAGCATTTGACACAGTTGACCACAGCATCCTTATTTCTCGCCTCGAGCATGGCGTGGGCATTAAGGGCAATGCCCTTGAATGGTTTAGGTCATACTTGTCAGACAGAGATTTTAGAGTCAGTTTTGGTGGCTTTATTTCACCTTCTGTGTCCCTCACATGTGGAGTTCCCCAGGGTTCGTATATTTTTTTAAACTATAACGAGAGTAAAACTGAGGTCATGATTTTTAGACCCAATGGCACCTCTGATGTCTTACAAATAGACCTGGCCATTTTGCAACCTTATGTTAAGTCTGTTGTAACAAACCTGGTGGTTAAAATGGATTGTGATTTTAAAATGGAGAAGCAGATCAATTCTGTTGTGAAAGCCAGTTTCTTTCAATTTAGGCTTCTTACTAAGCTTAAGCCCTTTTTATCCTTCACAGACTTTAAGAGGGTTATACATGCATTGATCACAACACACCTTAATTATTGTAATGCTCTGTATGTAGGTGTTTGCCAGGCCTCCCTTTCTCGTCTACAACTGGTTCAAAATGCTGCGCGCTCGTCTCCTTACTTGAGGTCGTAAGTGAGATCATATCACCCCTGTCCTTGCCTCTCTTCACTGACTCCCTGTTAATTTTAGGATTGATTTTAAGATTATATTGTTTGTTTTTGAAGCCTTTCATGGACTAGCTCCTGTCTATTTCACTGTTCTGTGAAGCCACATGCTCCTTCAAGGTCTTTAAGGTCTGCAAACCAGTCGCTTCTTGTTGTCCCTAAAACACGGCTCAAGAGCAGAGGGGATCGAGCTTTCTCAGTCGCAGCCCCCAGACTGTGGAATGGATTGCCTCTTCATGTCAGACTGGCCCCCAGCCATCCGGTTTTTAAATCGCGACTTGAAACACATTTTTATTCCTTGCCTTGTGAGAATTGTTGTAATTGTCTGGTGTTGTTTCTTGTCTATTTACTGTTTCATGTCAATGTACAGTACTTTGGTCAACCTGGTTGTTTTAAAATGTGCTTTAGAAATAAAGTTTGTATTGTATTGTATTGTATTGTATCTTTCATTGCATATTGTCAAGGGAGTTGTGATGTCATTAGTAAACCACCACAGTGATTGTATATTGTTGTATATTGTTGTGTATTGTGTATTGTATTGTGAAATGACAGAGAGTGATTAATGAGAAGGAACCTGGAGGCCTTGAGAGAACTTTCTGCTGGTCAAGCTAACTCCCTGATGTCTGACTGAAGTTTGCTATCTTCACTCCACTTCCTCCAGCACTCTTCCAACAGAACCACAAGAGCACCAACACTCCTTTCATCCTCACTGTTGCACAAGAAATAAACGCACCCTCTGGGTCTAACAAGTTATGTGTTTGCTCTCCTTTTCCCCCAGGCCCTGCTGCACTGGTGGAGAATGAGGGCAATCAGCAAAAGGAGCTTGAGTCCCTGGTTCATAGCTTCAGAGATGTCTTCTCGAATCTTCCAGGTCACACCATAGTTTTCTCCCACAAGATTCGGACCCCACACTTTGTCATTTTCCGGCAGCATCCCTGTAGAGTTCCAGCAGCCATAGAGGACGAGGTCCAGAATTGGCCGGGGCCTCATCGTCCCGCAGGAAGACAAGGTAAAAGCAATCCATGAATGCCCATGTCCAAAAAAACGGTACTTGTTTTGATAGTACAGGAAACTATCGCTGTTTTATACACCACTGATCGATTGCTCCTGTCTGCCTTCCTGCCAGCTGTGAGTTTGTTTGCGTCGAGGCTGTAAGCTCTACGCCTCGTATAAGCTTTGTATTTCTTTCTGTTTTGAACCATCATTTACTATCATTTCTAGTTTTTTATATTACTAAATACAGTTTACCCACCATCTCAGATTAACCTTACATCGCTAGCTTCCGTTATTGTTAGCACCGCACGCTAGTGTTTACGCGCCACCCGCGCTCATTTATTTATTATTTATTTTCTCTCGCGCACCCGCGCCTTTGAGTTCATAAAAGCCCAGGTAAGTAAGAATCAGTCAACACAAACGGTGAGTAATGTCTTGTCCTGTTATTGTCACCTGTGTCACATGTCATATGTTTAGTATAGCCTTCTCCGATGGCAATATAGGATTTATTTGTGATAAATGCAAGGAGACAGTCAGGCTGACGGAGAAGATTTCAGAGCTAGAGACACGGATCCAAACTTTAATTGAGGATAGTAAGGATAGTACTAGAGCTTTAGATACTATTTTGGATGCGCCTAGCATAGTGAACTCTGTACATGATTCGGTTCCGGCTGAAGTAGAGCCCACGCAGCAGGGCAGATGGGTGACCGTGAGAGATCGCTCTAGTCGCGGATTAAAAAAACACTCTTCCGTTCCGATTACCATAACAAATTGATTTGCCCCACTCAGTGAAACACCCACTGAGAATTCTGTTGATTGTGCCCTGGTAATTGGTGATTCGATCACACTGAACGTGAAAATAGAGACACCAGCCACCATAGTCACATGTTTGCCGGGAGCCAGAGCGCCTGACATCAAAGCAAATTTAAAAGTGCTGGCTAATGCTAATCGTAAATTCTCTAAGATCATTATTCATGTCGGCACTAATGATGTTCACCAAAATTAATATTAAAGAGGTGTGTAAACTCTAAGTACGATGTCAGGCACTGTAATTTTCTCTGGCCCCCTTCCTGTTCGCAGGAGTGATGAGATAGTTAGCAGATTGGCCTCACTCAATGGTTGGTTGTCTAAGTGGTGTCCGTTGAATAATATAGAATTCATAGACAATTGGAAAAGTTTTTTGGGCAAGCCTGACCTGTTGAAAAGAGATGGTGTTCATCCCTCCTGGGATGATGCTGCTCTTCTCTCTAGTAATATGGCACATAGTCTTAGAGCTAAAACATGACAATCTGGGGCTCAGGTCAGGAAGAAGACAGACTGGCTAAACTTACCGTCTGCTAGCGGCCTCGTGTCACCAAGGTCAGATAAATCCCATCACATAGAGCCTCTTTCACCTAGATATCATCATATAGAGACTGTGTCTGTTCCCCGAATTTGGAAATCCATAAAACGTCAGGTAAAATTTTTTATTGATGTTCAACAAATAAAAAACAGATATAATACACATGAACAAATGATAAAGCTTGGGTTACTGAATGTTCGATCCCTTACTTCAAAATCGCTCATAGTTAATGATATGATTTCAGATTATAATCTAGATGTGCTGTGTTTGACAGAAAACTGGCTAAAACCAAACGATTACATTACTTTAAATGAGTCAACCCCACAAGATTACTGTTATAAACATGAACCTCGTCTAAAACGCAAAGGGGGAGGTGTTGCTGTAATTTATAGTAATATTTTCAAAACCATTAAGAAATCTATTTTTAAATATACTTCTTTTGAAGTGTTGGTGCTTAATGTAAAAATATATGGTGTAAACGATAAATCACGTTTGAGATTTCTGCTGGCTACTGTATACAGGCCACCAGGGCACCATAAAGATTTTATCAAAGAATTTGCGGACTTTCTATCAGAATTAGTATTGGCTAACGATAAAGTACTAATTGTTGGTGATTTTAATATACATGTAGATAATGAAAAAGATGCACTTAAAGACATTGTAAACTCAATTGGAGTTAGACAACACGTGTCAGGACCCACTCATTGTCGTAATCATACTCTAGATCTAATATTATCACATGGAATAGATGTTGATGCCATTGAAATTCTGCAGCAGAGCGATGACATCTCAGACCATTATCTAGTCTCATGTAAATTACATTTAGCCAAGGCTGCAAAGCCGACTCCGTGTTATAAATATGTTAGACCTATAACTTCTGCCACTAAAGATTGCTTTATCAATAATCTTCCTAATCAGTTTCATCATCTCAGCATCCCGGATAGCTTAGAAGAACTTGATATTGCAACAGAAACTTTTAACTCTCTCTTTTCCAGCACTTTAGACGCAGTTGCTCCGTTGCGCTTAAAGAAGAATAAAGAAAATAGTCCAACGCCGTGGTACAACGAGCACACTCAGGCCCTTAAGAGAGCAGCCCGAAAAATGGAGCGCAACTGGAAGAAAACAAAACTAGAGGTATTTCGGATTTCATGGAAAGAGAGCTCAATTGCTTACAGAGAGGCTTTAAAAGCTGCTAGATCTGCTTATTTTTCAACCATATTAGAAGAAAATAAACATAATCCTAGGTATTTATTTGAAACAATGGCTAAACTAACGAAAAAGAAAGCTTCAAGCACAGAAGTTTCAGGCCAAGACAGTAATGACTTTTTGAACTTCTTCACTTATAAGATTGATAATATCAGGGACAAAATTATAACTATGCAACCGTCTACTACAGTATCGCATCAGGGAGTGCATTGTAGTCTCCCTGAGGAAAAATTTTATTCATTTTTTGCTCTAGGAGAGGAAGAATTCTGCAAACTCGTTAATGCATCTAAATCGACAACTTGTATGTTAGACCCTATACCGACTAAGCTATTGAAAGAGATGCTTCCAGAGATCATAGATCCTCTTCTTAATATCATTAATTCATCTTTGTCTCTAGGATACGTACCAAAAACCTTTAAGCTGGCTATGATAAAACCGCTTGTTAAAAAAACGCAACTTGATCCTTCAGAATTAGTCAATTACAGGCCGATCTCAAATCTGCCTTTTCTGTCAAAGATATAAGAAAAAGCAGTATCCTCACAACTGTGTTCCTTTCTTGAAAGAAATTATATCTGTGAGGATTTTCAGTCAGGATTTAGACCGCACCATAGTACAGAGACAGCTCTCATTAGAGTTTCAAATGATTTACTTTTATCATCCGATCGTGGTTGTATCTCTCTATTAGTGTTACTTGATCTTAGTGCTGCATTTGACACAATTGACCACAACATTCTTTTAAATAGACTAGAAAACTATGTTGGCATTAGTGGAATTGCACTAGCATGGTTTAAATCATACTTATCTGAACGTTATCAGTTTGTAGCAGTAAATGAAGAGATGTCTTATCGATCACAAGTTCAGTATGGCGTACCACAAGGCTCAGTACTAGGACCGCTGCTGTTCACTCTGTACATGCTACCATTAGGACATATCATTAGGAAAAATGGAATTAGCTTTCACTGTTATGCCGATGATACTCAGCTGTATATTTCTTCAAAACCTAACGAAACTGACCAATTCACAAAAATTAACGGAATGCATAGCTGATTTAAAAAATTGGATGACTAGTAATTTCCTACTACTAAACTCTGAAAAAACAGAGATTCTAATTATTGGACAAAAAACTTCCACACGTAATAACCTAGAATACTGTCTAACACTTGATGGCTGCTCTATTAAGTCTTCGTCGTCGGTTAGGAACCTGGGTGTGCTCTTTGATAGCAATCTTTCATTTTAAAGTCACGTGTCTAGTATCTGTAAAACCGCATTTTTCCATCTTAAAAATATATCTAAATTATGACATATGCTCTCATAAACAAATGCGGAACAATTAGTTCATGCTTTCATGACATCAAGACTAGATTATTGTAATGCTCTACTGGGTGGTTGCCCTGCACGCTTAATAAATAAACTACAGCTGGTCCAAAACGCTGCAGCTCGAGTTCTTACTAGAACCAGGAAATATGACCATATTAGCCCGGTTCTGTCAACACTGCATTGGCTGCCTATTAAACATCGTATAAATTTTAAAATATTGTTGATTACTTAAAAAGCACTAAATGGTTTAGCTCCGCAGTACTTGAGCGAGCTCTTGACGCATTATAGTCCTTCACGTCTATTGCGATCTCAAAATTCCGGCCAGTTGATAATACCTAGAATATCAAAATCGACTGCTGGCGGTAGATCCTTTTCCTATTTAGCTCCAAAACTTTGGAACAGTCTTCCTACCATTGTCCGGGAAGCAGACACACTCTGTCAGTTCAAAGCTAGACTAAAAACACATCTCTTTGACCTACCATACACATAATATATTATAGACTTCTATAATTCAATGTTAGGCTGCATAGATTAGGTCAGCCGGAACTGGGAACACTTCCCTTAAATCCTGATGTACTCGTTACATCATCATAAGAAGAATGGCATCTACGCTAATTTTAGTGTCTTTGTTTATCCTGAGGTTTTCCCGCAGCCTACCGGATCCAGGCCGTATCCAGATCTGACTAGGAGCTTTGCCTGGACCCGATGACAACGCAGTGCTGAAGTGCCAACTAGCCTCTCCCTATGGAGGATCCCTTTCCCACTCTACAGATAAAACGTTGTGATTCCGGTTCGCGTACCCACCCCAAAGTGATAAAATAAAACAAAATTCTGTATCAAATTACAGTTACTGTAAATCCGGCCTCTAGTTCATAAACGCCAGAGGAGAACTGGCCCCCGACTGAGCCTGGGTTCTCCCAAGGTTTTTTTTTTCTCTCCATTAGGTCACCTGATGGAGTTTTAGGACACCAGTAGGTCACTTGATGGAGTTTTTCGGTTCCTTGCCACTGCTGCCTTTGGCTTGCTCAGTTGGGGATATTCAAATTAATTAACCAAGCATTAATACCATTGATCAGCCCTACCAAACGTGGATGTTTTTTTCCACTAAGAAACTAACATTGTTATGTTATTTGATTGATATTGTGAAGCTGCTTTGATGCAATTTATATTGTGAAAAGCGCTATATAAATACACTTGACTTGACATTGACTTGACTTACACTGGGCTTTTCCTCTTTGGCCACTCCTCTCACAGACCTAACAAAAAAGGCTAACAACATGGTGCAGCGGAGTCCCGCAGCAAAGGAAGCATTCCAAAACCTAAAAGCTGCTCTGTCTTCCTCTCCAGTGCTTCATACACCAGACCAAGACCCGACGACTGGTGTGATGTGTTCATATTTTCTGGTTCTGCTCAGAATCCTGGCAGCAGCGTTCTGTATGAGCTGCAACTGTCTTATGGTCTTTTTGGGAAGGCTAGTGAGGAGTCCATTACAATAATCCACCCTGCTGGTGATGAAAGCATGCATAAGTTTCTCTAAGTCTTGACTGGAAACAAAGCATCTCATTCTTGCAATATTTTTGAAACTATGCTGATTTATGCTGATTTAGTTATTGTTTTGACATGAAACTAAGGTCTGACTCTAGAGACACACCAAGATTCCTGACTTGATTTTTAGTTGTTTGACCCCTAGAGTGAAGGTATGCGTTTACCTTGAGAACTTCATCTTTGTTTCCAAACGCAATGACTTCAGTTTTGTCTTTGTTTAACTGAAGAAAGTTTTGGCACATCCAACTGTTTACTTCATCAATGCATTGGCACAATGGGGCTGTAGTCGTTAGGCGATAGGGCTAAGTAGATCTGTGTGTCATCTGCATAGATGTGGTTAGCAATTTGGTTCTTTCTCATTATTTGGCTTAGTGGGAGCATATACAGGTTGAATAGGAGTGGCACAAGAATTGAGCCTTGAGGGACTCCGCATGTCATGGATGTCCATGTAACGGTTGTTATTTAGAAACACGCAGGACTTTTACAAGTAACAGACTTACACAAAAATCTTATAAAAACACAAAAATTATTTAAACAGCAGTTTAAAAACTATATGCAGTCATATGCATGATCAAGAAAGTGAAAACAATAAATGTAGCTAACTGCTTCAGTTCAATGGCTAGGAGGAATGCTACAATCTGGCACCCCCTCGTGACCAGCGAATAAACAGAGAGAGGCATCACACGAATTACCCTAATAAAGTCGTATCTAACACAGCACACAATCACACGTGAGATTTACACAGCAAGGGCAAATGGTATAACAATGTACAGGTGTAAGCACTTCAAAATTAACCCCACACATTAAGAGATATAATTCTATAGCTAAAATAGTTTAATTAGTAGTAGCCTTCAAACTAATTCACTCCATTGTGGATGACGATAGACAGATGACAAATAAAACCTAGGCGAGCAGCCACAATAACTATCTCACTAAGCCAAGAGAAATTTAAACAAGCAAAACATAACGATTATATGTATTTAGCAGAGTTTCTTAAAACACGGTCAACAGTCAAGTCACTCACGACCCCGCCCACTCTGCGCTCGTAGTACAAAAGGAAGGCGCTAACGGCGAGATAGCGGTAATCTGCAGTGACACACACAAGTCCCGGCTCTAACTGGCCAGCGGGGGAATCCGGAACTGTTGATCTGAGCTGTGAGACAGGGGAAGGGAAAGGAGTTCTAAACAAACGTACGTCAGTGCCCACTCGTTCGTAAGTGATAAGAATTCCCACTTCCCTCAATCAGGATGAATAGAGCGCGTTGATTGGTATCGTAGACCTCTCGGTGCCAGGAGTCAATCGTTATGGTTGTCACTGCGTGGAGTCGTGCATGAATACTTCGTTAGGCACAGAGGCAGTCGAGCTTGTACAGCGTTACGGCGTCTGTAGCGGTGAAGGAACACACACTGGGAAGGACTGCATGCTATTTTTTTTATTCAGTGGATCTGCCAATCGCATTGTACCACTGGCCCAATATTGGACGCACCTGTGAACAGAGACTTGCAGATACACATGCACACCTGATAAACATTAACCCACCCTCACAGGTTGTCAACAGTCAGTGTTCTCCTCCCGTTACATCCACTCCGACTTATGGTCTCCTATACTCACATAATAACCTCTCCCTTCTAAGTATGACGTGAACCATTTTAGGACTATTCCAGAAAGCCCCGCCCAGTTTTCCACCCTATCAAGATGTTGTGATCGACAGTGTCAAATGCAGTACTGAGGTCGAGTATCAGTATTTAAGCAAATATCGTTTATTATCTTTATGAGCACTGTCTGTGCTGTGATGCGGTCGGAAACCAGATTGAAAATAATCAAAGTATCCATTTGAGCTTAAGAATTTGTTCAGCTGATTGAAGACAACTTTTTCGATGATCTTGCCTAAGAAAGGAAGATTTGAGATCAGTCTATAGTTGCTTAATATGGTCTTATCCAGATTGCTCTTTTTCAGGAGGGGCTTGACAACAGCAGTTTCCAGGGAGTTTGGAAAACTCCCAGAGAGAAGTGAGGCATTTACCACTTCTAGGAGATCTGCTTCTAAACAGTTTGAAAAAAGATGTGGGAAGTGTGTCAAGGGTGAAGGTTGATGTTTTAAGGTGCTGTACGGTTTCTTCAAAAATTTTGCCATCAACTTATTCGAAATCAGACAGAGAAATTACTTTCTCAGGTTGTGGTCTGATCTGTCTGACCCCAGTGCGGCACAATGATGTGCTGATCACCTTTCTGATATTATTGATTTTCTCAGAGAAGAAGGAAGTAAACTCACTGCATTTGCTGTCTGAGAGCATTTCTTTGGAAATGTGACTTGGAGGGTTTGTCAGTCTCTTTACAGTAGCAAAAAGAGTGCGTGTGTTGTGAAGAAAGTCTGTCTAGCTTTGCCTAGTTCCATATTGAAAGCATGGATGCTGTATTTGTATATGTCATAATAGACTACAAGTTTTGTCTTCAGCCAAATGCGCTCTACTTTTCTGCATTGTTTTTTCATATTTTATACTGCTGTTGAGTTTCTCCAAGGTGATTTTTGTCTGCCACTCTTCTTCCAGGCGTTCACAGGAGCAATATCATCAATTACACTTTTAACTTTTTAGTCAAAAGAATCAATGAGAAAATCAACAGAGTCAGCAGATATGCTTGGTGTTAAAGATATAGCCTTCATAAATAGTACACCAGAGTTCTCATTTAAGCAGCTCTTCTTGACAGACACAGATCAGGCTTCAATAGTAGGAGAGAACAATATATCAAAGAAAATACATAAATGATCAGACAGTGCTACATCCTTAATAGCAATCAATGAAACGTTTAGACCCTTATTGATAAGTAAATCTAGAGTGTGTCCACAATTGTGTGTGGGTCCATGTACATGCTGAGTCAGATCAAAAGTTTTTAAAACAGTTTTGATTTATTTTGCCATATTGGTTTCTGCATTATCTATGTGAATGTTAAAATCTCCAGCAATGGCAAAACAGTCAAACTCTGAGGTAATTGTTGATAACAGTTCTATAAAATCCACAGCAAAGGCTGGGGATTATTTTGGAGGCCTGTAAATAATGATAAGTAAAATGCGTGGAGTACCTTTTAACACAATACCCAGATATTCAAAAGACGGGTAATTCCAAATGATATTTACTTACATTGATAGACATCTTTAAACAGAGCAGCTATACCCCCACCTCTCCTAACAGCTCTGCAGACACTCATAAAAGTAAAGTTAGGAGGGGCTGTTTCATTGAGGACTGTTGCACTGCAGCTGTCTTCTAGCCAAGTTTAATTTAGAAACATAAAATAACCAGTTTGTTTGTGGTTTTTAAGTCGTTGACTAGAACTGATTTATTTTTAAGTGAGCGGATGTTTAGAAGTGCTAACTTAACAGTCTTACTTTTTGTCCCCACAGCAATCTTAGTTTGACGTGTAATAGGCAGCATATTAGATGGGTTTGCTGTACGGCTTTTGAAGGCCTTAGACTTTCTATCATGTAATGAACATAAATAGAGAAAGATACAGGCACACTGGGTTCCTGCTTGTTCTGTAAACATTTGAGAAAGTTACTGTTATCATAGCGGGGACCCGACACAATCACTGAGAGCTGGTATTAGTTGTCTTTTGTAAACCTAGAGCCGCTGGAGGGGTGTGTGAGCCCTGGCGTTGTGGCAGAGGCCGAAGAGCTCTCGGTGATACCTGTTTTTATCAACGAACGGTGATACCGTTTTTTGGTTGATATCTGGGGGCTCGCAGCAAAAGAGTGGGATAGTTTGGTTCCAGCATACACCAGTTTTTCAATTTTCTCTGAGACGCACAGAAGTGGAGATGCTGGAGAGGGATGACGTGTCTGGTGAAAGGGGCTGTTTCTCTGGTGTTATCGGAGGCTGTAATATGTTGTCCTGGCTTCCCTGGCTGTTTTCCAGAAAAGTCGTCCTTTGGGTGCTGAATCTTGGAGCAGTTCTAATATTTCACAGTCTGTCTGTGGTGAGCTCTGTGGGCTGGGCTCAGCTGAGATTGTGTCCGTGAGCAGAGGTTGTTGTGGCTGAGTGGTGTTCTCATTGCCCTTGTGTGACATGTCAACTGCATGTCCATTCAGGTGCTGAAGTGAAGTCCTGTGGTCATTCATACTGTGTCCAGGTGTGTGTGTGCCATTCAGGTTGAGTGGATTGGCACACACTGCAGAAGGATGATGGAGGGAGAAGTAGATATTGTCCTTTAGAACTCCTGAGCCAAGTTTGTTTGAGTGGTGGCCATCCCGTTGAAACAGTTGTCTCTGACTCCAGAAAAGATTGAAGTTGTCAATGAAGTTCACCCTTTTTATATTGCAGGTTTTTTGCAGCCACGTATTAAGCCCAAGCAACCGTGAAAACCTGTTTATTCCTCTTGCTGGGAGTGGTCCACTGATAAATGTCTGAACTTCAAGTCTTTTAAGTGTTTCAAAAAGTTAATTGAAATCCTTCTTAAGGAGTTCTGACTGCTCTTTATGAATATCATTTTTCCCCACATGAATGATAAGTCGATTTGCAGTCTTATTGTAATGAGGTCGTGTGAAGTTCTCAATACGTATGATTTGATATGTGGCCAATGAGCTATCGCCCATTGGAGTATATAAACTTGTTGTTCATGCCTCTTGGAATGCGTCATGGTCGAAAGCCCTCCCCTTTGAGTCGTTGCTGCGGACTACGGAGTGTGACGTTTGGTTACTGAAAATCTGTGTGCATGTGGGGTGCTGCTTATTCCGAGTACGGTGTGCCTTCAGGGCTTCCATCGGTGTGGCATTGCAGCTTAACGTGTGCCTGGTCGGAACACCAGCTGTTGCTGTCAACAAGGCTATTGAATAATTTTTTGGTATATGCCATCAAAGTATTTCCTTGTATCAACAGGTCCTTTTCGGACGTTAAGGCGGGCTGAGTGAGAGCAGTCGCCTTAAAACAGCTCTCTCTCCCCATCCCTCACTCTTTAAGCCACGCTGCTGCTTTTGGCGTCCAGTTACGTCTGTGTTAAATATGCCTAAGTGGGCTTGAATGTTTATTTATTTTTATTTTTTTTCTTAGACTTGTTTTGTAGTTATTATTTGAATCTGTTTGTCTGGGTCTGACTGAAACGATCTCCAGGTGTATTGGAGTTAGCTTGGTGTTTAGTGTGAGTTTCTGCATTGGTGACAGTGCATTTGTTTATTTTCTTTTTTTTATGTGTGTTTGTAGTATTCATATTTTGTTTATTTTGAGTATATTGTAAATTCTCTTTTTTTCATATTGGTTACGTTTAATTTAGTAAATTGACTTTGAATGTGTTTTCTTTATTTTATTTTATTTTATTTTTTAATTAAATATCTGACTCTTTTCTTTCTTATTTCTTTTTAGGAGCTAAGGGCTTCCTGGAGCGGGCTGGTTGTCTGCTGCATTACTGGCTTTGCTTCACCAAGGGTGTCATTATTGTAGTGTTTTCATTGCTGTGTCACTACTTTTGTGTCATTTGCAGTGAATTTTGGTGGGTGTGATTCGGGTTGGCGTGGTTTCTATTGTAGACCTGCTGCTGTCACACTAGCCTGCTCCCTATAGGAAGCCCCAGCCTCTGTAAGATTTATTGTGAATTCTTTTTTTTTTGTTTTGTTTTATTCAACCAATGACACTTGTTCATGTCTGGTTTTAAATAATTGTTGGCCAACTTTCTTAGCTTTAATAAAAGACTTTTGTATGGAAGCCCATGCCTCTCGCCTTTCTAGGTGGAACGTACTTGTGTGTTTTATTTGGGTTGTTTTTCGCCGTTAATCCAGGGTGGCATAGTCACTATAATTGAGGCACTTGCTACATTATGTTTCATCAGAATGTTCTGAAGTTCCCTGTTTACATCAGATGTTGTTGCTTGTGGAAGGCAGCACATAGTTGTATCCCTGCTGCTAATGTTTCTGATTATGGAATCACCCAATCTCAGAGTCCTGGGCCTGGCTGCGCTCTGAGCTGAGTGCCGCTGTCTGCTCGACCTTGAGTGCCAGTTAGCATCAGTGTTAGCAACTGGCTGATTCGATCTTTGTTTGATCACATTCATCACGTTTGGGGATTCCTCATCTACATTCATTGATACTTCAAATCTGTTCTCAAGATGTATAGGCGGTGGTAGGAAACCAGTGTTTGCAACCCTTGTCAGACCCGTATCTGGGGTAGAGGATGCTACTGCGGCATATGTGATGCTCATGACAATCTGATGTCTCGAGTGCCTTTGGGTCTCGCTCCCTGTTTGTACCATTGATTTGTATCTCGATCAGTTATGGCTTGTTTTTCTACACTCAATATGGCCTGTCGAGGAGCACTAGCATTCATGGGACTCACCGGTTGTATGCTGAGGGCATCCATGACGAAGCTTTGTTGTGTGTTCCGTCTGGTTTGGTGGTCCCGCAATTAACTTTGTTTTAAGAACTGCAATCCTTTGTAAAAGTCTGTGGCAGATTGTGCAGTAGATTCTTGAACCAGAAAAGGCATTTTCTCCATTATCCTTTTGAATGTAGGCAGTTGTGTTTTCCCTTCCCCGGAATGTAAGCTGATGGCTTTCAGTGGGAGGCTGGTCGGATAAAAGTATTCTGCTTTTTTTGTAGTAATCCAAGCTTTGTCGTTTGAGCGCTGTGCTGATTTGCTGAAGTTAAAATTAGGTGATAAAAGGAGATAAAATATAAAAATATAAAAGCGATAGAGCATAGCGCGGAGCAGTATGCAAGAGCGTCCGAACAGTAGCTGAGCAAGAAGTAGTTAAGTATACAAATAACATAACATTCTGGGAACGTTCTCTTAAAGTTATAAAATAAAACTCCAAAATAACACGCAGGGAACTTTACCAGAAAACATCTTTGTTTGACCGGTTGTGAACACATGCAGCAAACACACCTAGAATTTGGCTGAAATAACCTCTGATGATGAGGTTCTCTAGAGGTTATACAAATAAAACAAAAATATTACTTTTTATGATTATTATTTATTTTTGGTACATTGTTCAGTATTATAATGAGAGCACTTCTTGTTAAACTGTTTACTTTTGCGAGGAAGAAAATACTTCAAGTAGGCTAGAGAATGTCTACCAGTTGTGATGTTGTGTAACAGTTTTATAATTTTAATTTGCACTATAAAGAGTGTATGTACATTTACATTTATGTATTTGGCAGACACTTTTATCCAAAGCGAATTTAATTGCATTTCAAGGTACACATTTACATTCTTATCAGTTCTTATCAGAGGTGAAGATGCTGCATGTGGAGGTCCTGGGCTGGTGTGGTTACACGTGGTCTGCGGTTGTGAGGCCGGTTGGATGTACTGCCAAATTCTCTGAAACACCTTTGGAAACGGCTTATGGTACAGAAATGAACATTCAATTCACGGGCAACAGCTCTGGTGGACATTCCTGCAGTCAGCATGCCAATTGCACACTCCCTCAAAACTTGCGACATCTGAGGCATTGTGCTGTGTGATAAAACTGCACATTTTAGAGTGGCCTTTTATTGTGGCCAGCCTAAGGCACACCTGTGCACTAATCATGCTGTCTAATCAGCATCTTGATTTGACATGACACACCTGTGAGGTGGATGGAATATCTCGGCAAATGCTCACTAACACAGATTTAGACAGATTTGTGAACAATATTTGATGGAAATAGGCCTTTTGTGTATGCATAGAAAAAGTCTTAGATCTTTGAGTTCAGCTCATGAAAAAAACAAAAGTGTTGCATTTATAATTTTGTTCAGTGTATTTAAATTTGGGGGAATCCAAGTTATTTGACAAATTTTTATAAAATAAAAGTAACTCAATAGTTACTTTCCCTGGTAATTAGTTACTTTTATAATGATGTAATTCAGTTAATAACTCAGTTACTATTTGTGAGAAGTAAATTGTAACTATAACTAATTGCTTTTTGAAAGTAACATGCCCAACACTGACAATGAGCCAGATGAATATGATCAGAATATCAACATGCGTACTTGAAATTGCATAAATGTGTTTGTATTGTAGGACTAAATCATTAAACCAATTTCCATTAATTTATACATGGAAATAAATGGAAATCGTTTTTTAATGTTTTAGGCCTGCAATGCAAACACATTCATGCAAGTGTGGCTTAAGAGTTCAAATATTTTTAAGGGCCACATTATTTGCTTTGTCCAAAAGTTTTATAGTTATAATAGCTATAAAGTGTATAGGGGTGTGGAAAATCTATAAAACGTTTATAGCTTCTTCATACCACAATGGTTTCACAGTCAGGGCTTAGATTAAGCCAGGATTAGGCCCTAGTTCAATTAGGACATTTAAGTAGCTTTTTTTTAAACATCCCTTAAAATATTTCTCATGTGCATCTTAAGAAAAAACAATGGCACATATTTTAAGATATGTCAGTGCAAGTTGCTTTCAGTTAAAACAGTGCAAACCGGGGGTTTTGTCTTTTTTCTTCCTCTGGGTAAATGGCCATTATGGTGTGTGTGATGCAAACAAGCATAGATGTCCACTAAAATACAAATGATTGTAGTTCACAGAAAGAAAAAAAACAGTGTGTATTGTCTGTTCAAGTTTAAGAGCATGTGTCGTTGGAAACTTGTAATGTTTTAGGACATTTGTGTATTTGGACAGGGAATTTTTCCACATGATGTTCTCACATTTATAATGTCAACACATGCAGAGGGCTGTTCATTTCCTTGCACTTAGGGGCAAAGTGTAGGGATGAGGAAACGGAAAAATGAGCTCCATTCAGACGTCTTATCTCAATTGCTTCCTGAAAACAGGTTAAAGGACCAATCAGTGTATAGCTGGGGAATCAGGTTGTTGCTGTTTAAATAGGAAGTGCTGTAAATTACCAAAACACCAAGGATAGCAGGCCTGAGACAGCAGACGTTAAGGCGCATGTTTCCTCTATATTCCTGTTTAACAAGCCAACAATCCATCAACTTTATCTCAAACTCTCTTCCTTTAGCAAGTTTATGACAGGTCCCTGTGTTTACTTGCAACAAAAAGTCATTTATCAGAGGAACTTAAATCCAAGCCCAAGGTAAACATGAATTATTTTGGATAACATTTATTTATTTGCATTTTATAAGAAAAAACAATGTGATGAAATGTTCATGGCTATCATTTCATGAGCATCACTATGCACATGCGCAGTGCATCTGACTGTGCCATCTGCCCATACTGTATAGAGAAATTGACAGTAGTAAATCAGTTTGACCACTAGGTGGCAACACACATTGTTGTTCCCTTAAGAACTAGTGGAAAGCAGAGTGCTGGACAGTGCAAGAGATGATAAATGAAGCATATCCTTGGCTTTACGACATGTGTCATTATAGTTGAAAAAATGCATCTTTGCTGCAAAATTTTGGAGGCAAAAAAGATCCATTGTCAACGAATAAGCGGCGAATAAGCGTGACCAACTAAAACCATTTGCTAAATCTGCGTGGGGAAAAAATCTTTCGCCATCACACAAAATTCCTATTCACATTTATTCCCATTTAAATTACTAGATTTTTGACAAATTTGACGAAAAGGCCTAGAGGTAAATGTGACCACACCTTATCACAACATATTCACTTCAGTAAAACTGTGATGGCACCATAGAAAGCATGATGGTATATCCCCTTCTAAATTGTGATTAACAATTACTGGATCTGACTTCAGTGAAAAAAATGTACCTGCCTCGGTGTGATATGAAACCTTACAATATAATTTCTAAGAAAATGTCATCACTCAACTGAGATTTCAGGATTTCAAAAGAACTCAGCAGTTATTTAGCCATTGGACATTGCGTGAGACATAAGGAGTGTTCTTGTGTCCTGCGTTTATTGACAGAAGCCAGACTAGCAGCGTTCATGTTTAATTTACCACCTCTAGCAGCTTTTAAAACAGACAGCCAGACTCAAGCACCTAAACTCACCTCCAGAATTAATGCATCTCTGAGAGCTCTCCAACCTTTAGAGCCATAGGCACTTGCAGAAAAAGGTGGTAACTGCAGAAGGTGCTTAATAAATCCGCTTTCACCTCTCTTGCTTGCTTACAGAAAGTGTCACAGCCCTCTAAATCCTCCCATTTACATTTTGTAAAGCAAAAAAATAAAATAAAATAAAATGGTGAGATTTATGAAAATGGGGGTACAGGTGTTAAGATTGCTGACATATATGTTAACAACATTTTATGGGATCGTTCTGTCTCTGCTTTACTGTGTGTGTCCTCCCACATAACACCATAATGCACACGCTTGTATGCTGCTTTGGTTGAAAAAAATCTCCTAAAAATACAAATGAAAGTGTAAATGTTGAGAGAATTTGATTTACTGAAGCTTTTATTTTATAATATAATGATTTTATTGCATGAAACAGATAACAGTGAGAGAATTATTGAAATATCAAAATATTTTCATGGCCTGCATCATTTGTTCAATTAGATCTTAGCATTGATCCATCCATCCATTATTCAAAACTAGTAGCCTTATGGCCCTTGAGATGATGAGTGCAGTGTGCTGAACAGAATAAAACATGTCATATGATTTGACAAAAGATCATCAGTGGAAGCTCTTTGTAATATACATATAATTAGAGCAATATCCTCAGCCATATTTCAATAATTGAACTATTATAACTATACATTTGCACGTTTAAAGATCTTTGATATTGGTTAATAGTCACATGACATGCAGGTAGTTAAAAAAAAATAAAGTTAAAAAAAGTGTTTTTTAAATTATTTTTAAGTTTGTTTTTCCCCCCACATTTTTATGACTGCATTAAAGGTATGCTATGTAACTTTCATCCCTCAGGAGATTTTTTGTTTCTTTTTTTGTTAAAGGGGACCTATTATGCCTCTTCGTCTATGCCTATTAAGTCTCAGGTGGCCCCAGAATGTGTTATTTCATGATAAAATTTGTATTTACTTTAAAGATTTAACATCTAAATTATTTATTTACTATATACATTTAAAAAAGAGAATTAAAAGCATAAGTATTGATTATAATACACTTCAACCATCTGTCATTCAGATTAAAGCTATTTCACCTTAAAAAAAAGATCTATACATATAGATTATTACTTTGTAACAATCACGAGACTGGATGCAAGTGCAAGTGACGCTTTATTAAAGCAAAAGAGAACAGATGCAAGTCAGGCGGACACACACACAGATGGAAGGTTGCGCAGGGACCTTGGTGGTGGTGCTCGGTGATCCAGTGCAGACAATCCTCGGTGGTGGTGCGCGGTGAACCAGTGGAAGTGCGGGAGTCCAGACAGAAGACGATCACGAAGACACGTAGAAAATCCACAATCCAACGAACAGCAAGGGAACAGGAACAGGCTCACACACTAGGGAAACACCACAACGCTCTGACAACATGAGACACCAGTTAGAGATGGGGGGAACCGGGACCGGCGGATTAATGCATCCATGAAACACAGGTTTTATCTAAGAAATATGGAAGGCGGGATGATTTCTCCTGTATGCCGGAGGAAGTTTGAGTCGGACTGCCACCGGACTAATGATCTTGGTGACAGGGAACGGGCCAATAAATTTGGGAGCCAGCTTGTTAGATACGGATCGGAGAGGAATATTCTTGGTTGAAAGCCACACTTTTTGACCAACGACGTATACGGGAAGCCTCAACCTGTGGCGATCGGCCTTAGCCTTGGAGCACGCACCCACCTGGAGAAGAGTCTCACGGGCTCTGCTCCAAGTGTGGCGGCACCTCTGGACGAAGGCGTGGGCGGAGAGGACAGCGACTTCGGATTCCATACTGGGAAAAACTGGTGGCTGGTAACCTAACTACATTCAAACGGAGAGAGGCCCATGGATGACACTGGTAACGAATTGTGGGCGTACTCCACCATCGAGAGTTGTTTACTCCAGGAGGAAGGATTCTTGGAAACCAAACATCGCAACACTCTCTCCAAATCTTTGTTGGCTCTCTCGGTTTGACCATTGCTTTGGGGATGAAACCCTGAAGATAGACTGCAATCGCCCCCCAAGTAGTTTACAAAATTCTTGCCAAAATTTGGACACAAATTGGGGACCCCTGTCAGAGACCACATCCATCGGGAGGCCATGTAAGTGACAGACGTGATCTATGACAGTTACCGCGGTCTCCTTGGCTGAGGGTAATTTGGGCAAGGGAATAAAATGAGCCGCCTTCGAGAACTACCGTCCTGCCCTGGGAGGGCGGTAATAAAATCTAGCGCAATGTGGGACCAGGGTCTGGAAGGGCCTGACAGCGGTTGGAGTAACCCATCTGGGGGCCGATTGGAAGTCTTACCAGTGGCACAAACCAAGCAAGCCAAGACAAAACTGTGGATGTCACGAGCCATTAATGGCCACCAGAATCGTTGTCTAACCAAAAAACTGGTGCGGTTAACTCCTGGATGACACGCTATGCTGGAACAATGCCTCCACTGACTAACGTCGGACCGATACTCCTCTGGCACAAACAAACGATTCGGTGGGCAATCGGCCGGAGGCGTTACCCCTTCTAAGGCCGACAAGACCTTCGATTCAATCTCCCATCTGAGTGTGGAAACAATTAGGGTCTTGTGTAAAATGCACTCGGGAATGGACGGGCGTTCGAATTGATCAAAAATACGAGATAAAAAGTCGGTTTTAACGTCCTTAGAACCCGGGCGGAACGAAAGAGAAAAGTCAAAACGTCCAAAAATAAGAGCCCACCGAGCCTGCCTAGAGTTGATATTCAAGGTTCTTGTGATCGGTCCAAACGATAAAAGGTACCCCTGACCCTTCTAACCAGTGACGCCATTCTTCCAACGCTAACTTGACTGCCAACAATTCTCTGTTACCAATGTCATAGTTGCGTTCGACAGGTGATAGACGATGAGACAAAAACGTGCAAGGATGCATCCTGTCGTCTGTGGAAGAACGTTGGGAAAGTACTGCTCCTACCCCCACCTCTGACGCGTCGACCTCCACCACGAACTGACGTGATGGATCAGGGGCAACCAGGATGGGAGCCGAAACAAAGCGACTTTTCATTTTAGCGAATACAGCTTCGGCTGTATCAGACCACCTGAACGCCGTTCTGGGGGAGGTCATGGCCGTCAGAGCTGGCTGAAATTGCGAATAAAACGCCGATAGAAATTGGTAAACCCCAGAAACCTCTGTAGGGCCTTATGGGAATCTGGACTTGGCCAATCTATCACAGCCTTAACCTTGTCCGCAATCCCTCAGACGAGACGATATATCCTAGGAAGGGAACAGACTGTGCATGAAAAACGCATTTCTCCGCCTTGACAAAAAGCCCATTCTCCAGCAACCTCTGAAGCACTCGTCTGACATGCTGAACGTGTTCCTGGAGAGAAGATGAAAAAAAATCAATATGTCATCCAAGTAAACATATGAATTGATCAACCATATCTCTCAGCACGTCATTGACGAGTGCCTGGAAGACCACTGGGGAGTTGGACAGCCCGAACGGCATGACCAAGTATTCAAAATGCACCCTGGGGGTATTGAACGTGGTCTTCCATTCATCACCCTTCCTTATGCAGACCAAATGATAAACGTTACGTAAATCCAATTTTGTGAAGATGGATGCTCCCTGTAATCGCTCGAAGGCTGAAGACATCAACAGCAAAGGATCAGTATTCTTTACCGTGATGTTAGAAAAAGAACCCCACCCCCGCTGGAGATGAGGAAGGACGAATGAATTTGGAAGCTAGAGAATCAGAAATATATTTCTCCATAGCCTCCCTTTCTGGAACAGAAAGCGAATATAACTTGCCTTTAGGCGGAGACTCACCTGGCACTAAATCTATGGCACAGTCATAGGGACGATGCGGAGGGTGGGAAGCAGCACGGGACTTACTGAACACTTCCCTCAGGTCCTGGTACTCCTCGGGCACGTTAGACAAATTCACTGCCTCCTCCTGGAACACAGAAACAGGTACAGATGAACACGTAGACACTAGACATGACTTATATTACTCCAAGCAGACACAGAATTGTGACCCCAGTCGACTCTGGGGTTGTGTTGAGCGAGCCAGGGATGACCAAGTACTATGGGTGCGAGCGGTGAGTCCATGAGAAGGAAGGTTATAGTCTCTGTATGGTTGCCAGATGTGATGAGTGAAATGGATTCAGTGGTGTGAGAAATATTAGGAAGTTCCAGGCCATTGAGAGCCGTAACGGATATCTTGTGCGTGAGTGGGGAGATGGGGGTCTGAAGTTGGTGAGCAAGTTTAGCGTCCATAAAATTACCTTCAGCCCCCGAGTCCAGTAGTGCCTTGGTGTCGTGTGAGTGAGTTGCCCACCTCAGCCTTACCAAGAGGAGTGTAGATGAGGTCTTCTTGCCGGAGATCCCACCCGATAGTAGCTTCCTAGTTACTACCGGGCGCAGTCCTTTACCGGGCAGGAATGGATGAAGTGGGCCGCTTTGCCACAGTATAAGCAAAGTCCCTGGGCCCACCTCCATGGGCTCGTGATCGGAAACGGGGCTGACCGTGTCCACGCTACTGACTCGGCAGTCCTCCGCACCGGAAAAAAATGACGATCCTGATGGAAGCGACTCATCCTGCTTAACCGAGCGTCAACCCTCAGCGCCAACTCAATCAGTCCATTCAAGTTCTGAGGTAGATCCAGCATATAAATCTCTCTCTGGACACTGTCAGCCAACCCATGCAGGAATCTGTCCCACTGCACCTCCTCATTCCATTGGCACTCTGCGGCCTGGGTGCGGAATTGGATGGAGTATTCCGACACTGAGCGATCTCCCTGGTGGAGATCGGCGAGTAGTCTGGCAGCCTCCCTACCCGCCACCGCACGATCGAAAACTTTCCTCATCTCCTCCGAGAGTGCCTGGAACGAGGCGCAGCACAGGTCTTGGTTCTCCCATACCACCATTCCCCATAGAGCCACCTTGCCCGAAAGCAGCGTGAGGACACCTTTGACTGTTCCTGGCTGAATGTTTGTGGTTGAAACGAAAAATGCATAGAGCATCGGGTAAGAAACGCTCTGCAAAACTCAGGTTCACCTGTATATCCCTCGGGTGTGGGTAGGCGTGGTTCGCAATGAATCTGTGACTCTGGTGGATTGGGCTGAAAGGGCGGTGTGGGTGGTGCAGCGGGGACCTTTAGATGTTGTAGCTGTTGGGTGAGCTCGGACACCTGTGCCACAAGAGCTTGGACCGCCCGACCTGTATTGGCGATACTCTCCTCCTGTTGGTCCATCCTCACGATGATGCGAGAAGCAAACTCGTCCCAGTTAGTCGAACTTGCTGCATCCATGATGATGGTCAGAGCGTTCTATACCAATCACGAGACTGGATGCAAGTGCAACTAACGCTTTATTAAAGCAAAAGAGAACAGATGCAGGTCAGGCGGACACACACACACAGATGGAAGGTGGCGCAGGGACCTTGGTGGGCAACTTGGTGGTGGTGCTCGGTGATCCAGTGCAGACAATCCTCGGTGGTGGTGCGCAGTAATCCAGTGGAAGTCCAGACAGAAGACGATCATGACGATCACGAAGACACAAAGAAAATCCACAATCCAACGAACAGCAAGGGAACAGCAAGGGAACAGCAAGGGAACAGCAAGGGAACAGGAACAGGCTCACACACCAGGGAAACATCACAACACTCTGACAACATGAGACACCAGTTACTGAACATGTAAAGGCACAAACAAGTGAGTACAGCTGATGCTGTAATCAGCAATGATCAGTGACCACGCCCATAGACACACACACAGCACGTGGGACAAGAGAGAGACAGTGGATTCATGAACCGTGACATACTTAGCACAGACAACTAATTGTATCTACCCAAAGCAAAAAGTGTATTTATCTCATGACTCCAATTTGTTATTTATTATTAATAATTATCCCCAATTAATAATTTAGTATTATATTATTAAACATCGGTCATTGGATCAGAACATATGGGAATGGAATAAATAGCTGCTATAGCAAGAAAGAACACTAGAGTATATTTGGAAAGGTGGTCCCTCTTTATAAGCATTCTTGGAGTAGTGGAGTGCGTATTCTCCTAGTTATTTTTGCGAAAACCCTTTTCAGATCTATGTTTCAGGTTTTCTTTAAATATATCCTTTGTTACTTCTTATAACATCATACGACGTGCTAGAAATGGAATAAAACATTTTTCATTTTAACAAACTGAAGTACATCATATATAAATCTCCAGACATCAATTCAGAATTATGATGCACCAGTTATATTCTAGAACTTATTCAAGGCATGACTTTATATTTCTGGTAATAATTTATATATTTTTGGATCTGTAAAATGTAGAGTACATTAAGTAATTGGAATTTACTTTTATGTTCTCGCTCACACACATATATTGTATTGTAAAAAAAAAAAAGAGCTACATATGGTAATTTATCTGTTCAATAAAATACCTTTCCTGAGAAATAAAAAGTTGCTTTTACATTTCAAGTTTCTCAGTTTTTGGCATCTCCGAAAAGCCAAGCCAATGTTGATTCTCGTTTTATAACGAGTTCTGTCACATTATTTTTGCCAGCAGACTCTCTTCTGTTCGTCTTTTTTTATTTTATATGGGTAATTCTCCGGAGATTCGAAATTTTGAAACACCTTGGTACGGTTAACATGACGCTGTTTATCACTCACACTTGTGTCTGGCTCACACTACAGGAGTTTTAGGCCGATTTATACCTGATTTTCCCCTCCCGATAATCTGAGAAAATATCTAGTCGAGGACCTCGATCGGTTCCGATGTTCGGCGCAGATTATCTGGTAATGTGAGGCATTCACAGATCGAATCTTGCACCACCCAATCTGCTCTCACACAAATCGGGCTTGCCCCGATTATATCAAACATGTTTGATAGGTAATTTTTAAACTCAACAGTGTGATATGCTGTATTATCTTCATTTTTTTATTTATTGCTAAATAAATAAGTGTTACGCTGTGGTCAGCAGGCACGAAGACAAGTACATGTTCAGCAATGAAACTAAAACTAAAAAACGCATAAAACTAAAAAGCGCATTGAAATGAAGTGGAGTAAACAGAAGATAGGCTACAATGTCAAAATAAGGGTCCACATAATATAATAACAGAACATAAACCTGACAATAAGCTTGTTATATAACTGTTAGTTCCGATCCTCGAATCTCACTTTACGAGAGCCTTTTTGCTGATATTTCTCCATATCGGCATTGCTTGTCTCTGCGCAAGACAGGCTGTCACAGGCAGTCCAGTTACATTGTTCCGCCACTAGGTGGCGGCAAGGGAATATCTTTGAGTGAGTCATTGAACTGTTCATTCAACGGAAATGTAAAAAAAATGCGGATTCATTCTAAGATAGGTGTGATGAAACAAGCTGTTAAATATTTTAAGATTTAATTTTAACTTTGAGCTCCACTTTACAAGGCTCAGCTGAGCAGCAATCCGACGCATGGGCAACGCTGAAGCTGATGCTTCACTTCATAGAGATCAATGGCATTGATCATTGTATTGACCATAGCTGGTTCATAGAAATCGCCATTCATAGAAATATCCTAAATGTTGAAAAAATGATTTTTTTTAAGATTTCGCTTTCCTTGGTCAGATCATCACGTGATCATGGTGGAATCATATCAAGGCGCTTCCTCTGGCATGATAATCTTAATAACATTGTGTAGTGTGTGATGCGCTGCGATTTTCAAATCTTGTACTATGAGCATGTTTAGATTTAAGGAAAGAAAATCTGCAAAGATTCTCCTTAAGTGTGTGCTGCAACCAGATTTCAAAATCGGTTAGGATTTAAAAACTCCTGTAGTGTGAACCAGGCAGTAGGGTTGGGAATCGTAAGAAATTTTCCGGTTTCGCCTAAAGATTTCGGTTTCGATTCTGGTTCCATTAAAATTACTAAACAACTAATTAAGAAATAGTGGTAAGGAATAGGGTTGGGTATCGTTTGATTTTTATGCCTGGCTCACACTACAGGAGTTTTAGGCTGATTTAACACTGAAACACTTCCTCCCAGACCTAAGGGGCCATCATGTGCTTGTTCGTTCTGACAACACATCGGTGGTCTCATATATAAAAAAAATGGGGGTCTGCGATCGTGCCCCTTAAACAAGCTGGCTCACCAGATCCTCCTGTGGCCCAAGGAAGGTTGCTCTCTCTGAAGGCAATTTACATCCCATGGTATTTAAATCAGGGAGCAGAAATCCTGTTCGAGGCAGGGGCCGAGGCCTGGGGAATGGAGACGCCCCTGGTGGTGAAGCTCCTATGTGAGAACTTCGGTCGAAACTAGGTCGACCTGTTCACATCCCAGGCGATGACACATTGTCCACTGTGGTTCTCACTCAGCCATCCAGCCCCTCTGGGGTTGGACGCTATGGTACAGACGTGGCCGAAGTCACGTCTGTACGCTTTCCCCCCGATTGCTCTGCTCCCAGGAGTTCTGGAAAGGGTTTGCCAGGACGAGGTCAGTTAGTAGTCTCGTTCTGCATAGCTGCAGAATGCATAGCTGATATAAAAAATTGGATGACTAGTAATTTCCTACTACTAAATTCTGATAAAAACAGAGATTCTAATTATTGGACAAAAAACTTCCACACGTAATAACCTAGAATACTGTCTAACACTTGATTGCTGCTCTATTAAGTCTTCGTTGTTGGTTGGGAACCTGGGTGTGCTCTTTGATACGAATCTTTCATTTGAAAGTCACCTGTCTAGTATCTGTAAAACCGCATTTTTCCACCTTAAAAATATATCTAAATTACGCCATATGCTCTCATTGACAAATGCGGAACAATTAGTTCATGCGTTCATGACATCAAGGCTAGATTATTGTAATGCTCTACTGAGTGGTTGCCCTGCACGCTTTACAAATTACAGCTAGTTCAAAACGCAGCAGCTCGAGTTCTTACTAGAACCAGGAAGTATGACCATATTAGCCCAGTTCTGTCAACACTGCATTGGCTCCCTATTAAACATCGTATACACATTATAGTCCTTCACGTCTATTGCAATCTCAAAATTACGGCCAGTTAATAATACCTAGAATAACAAAATCGATTGCTGTCAGTAGAGCTATTTATCACCAAAACTTTGGAACAGTCTTCCTACCATTATCCGGGAAGCAGACACACTCTGTCAGTTCAAAGCTAGATTAAAAGCACATCTCTTTGACCTACCATTCACATAATACTTTATCGACTTCTATTACTCAATGTTAGGCTGCATAGATTAGGTCAGCCGGAACTGGGAACACTTCCCTTAAATCCTGATGTACTCGTTACATCATAAGTAGAATAGCATCTACGCTAATTTTAGTGTCTTTGTTTATCCCAAGGTTTTCCCGCAGCCTGCCGGACCCAGGCCGTATCCAGATCTGACGAAGGACCTTCACCTGGACCCGATGACAATGCAGTGCTGAAGTCAACTAGTCTCTCCCTATGGAGGATCCCTTTACCAATCTAAAGATAAAGCACTGTGGGGAATTTTGGTTTGCGTACCTAACCCGAAGTGATACAATTAAAAAAAATTCTGTATCAAATTTATAGGCAAGACAAGTAGTTTGTTTAGGCATGGTTTGTAGGGAATTACAAACCTGCGCACATATATTCAAATGCACATAACTATAGAATCAATTCTTAATGCGCATGTGAACGCCATCAGCGTTTATCACAGGTTCGCGTTTAAAGTCTGTTTAGAGAGAACGGCGTTGTCTTAGCGGCCCCTAATTTAATAACAAATGATAATTTCAACGGAAGTGAATCAATCAAAAGGAACTTTAGCTGGAAAATAACATTATTCAAGAACCGCTATAAAGCCAAAACAATCTCTGTTACCTTAATTTATATGTTTATCTCTGTAAAGCTGCTTTGAAGCAATCTACATTGTTAAAAGCGCTATATAAATGTGGATGACTTGACTACTGCAGGCCTTCTGTCCTCCTCCGGACGTCAGACCAAGATAAACTTTATCTGCTCTGCCAAGGTTAGGGCCTTAGATGCTTACGTCCACAGAACTGTGGAGAAAGTCTTAACACTGTTCGTTTGCTTTGGGGTACCCAGAAAGGGGTGCCGGGCATCTAAGCAGGGGATGAGCAAGTGGGTGGTCGAGGCCACTGAGTCTCACTTCCTTCACCTTTGGCTGTACAGGCCCACTACACTAGGATGCTTCCAAAGCATTACTGTCAGGAGTTTCCCTCCAAGATGTTTGTGATGCGGCAGGCTAGTCCTCTAGTCCAGTGGTTCCCAAACCTGTCCTGGCGCCCCATAAACACTGCATGTTTTCTTTGTCTCCCTAATCAAACACACCTGATTCAACTCATCAGCTCATTAACCCATGTGATAATGAGCTAATGAGTTGAATCAGGTGTGTTTGATTAGGGAGACAAAGAAAACGTGCAGTGTTGGTGGGGCGCCAGGACAGGTTTGGGAACCACTGCTCTAGTCCTCACCACATACATTGGGTAGGCTTTACTACCTTGACCTCGGCTCCAATCCAGGGGCACAGGTGCTTTCGCCTGGATATGCGCATTGATTTCACACAGACGGACACTTGCTCTTATGTCGGCATGGGTATTAGCGTTCCCACAGCCTTTCGACGCAGCTCGAGTTCCCTTGAAAGGGAACGTCTCGGTTACATATGTAACCCTAGTTTCCCGAAGAGGGAATGAGACGCTGGGTCACCCTGCCATACTCCCGGCATGCTCGTGATTGACTTGCTTCAGCCTATCAGAAGCTGACTCTGTTTGGTTCAGGTGTGCTTTATAGTTTCCTGGTCGATGACGTCACATGACGTTCCGTCACGCCATCGCCAAAAAGCAAATTAATTTTAAGAGCTCAATTTAGAAAGATAGAAAATAAAATATATTTATCAAGGAAATTTTTCATAATTAAAGTGTTAAATAGAATAGTTCTTAAATAGTAAGTCTCTCTGTAAGTCCTCCTGTTAATTAAATAAATCATGGCTGCAATTTAGAAGTGAGTGTATTACATGTTTAATTTAATTTGTAAAATTGGTCTGTATTCCCTTTCATGCATTTCGAACAATAAAACATATAGAGGAGTTGTACGGATACTTGCATGTGGAAAGCAAAATATAGACATCCATCTATGCAGGCAGCTGTCATGCTTAATATTTAGCCCACAGGTTTGACTATACACGTACTGTAACTATCTACATCTCACTCACGGCCACACTGATTTATATTTTAATCACAAATAGGGAGCTTTTAGCTTGTGTTCCAAAATGATGAAGAAAATCATCTAGAGAGAGACCATGCAGGCTGAATTATGCAAGATCCCCTTAATATCCATGAGAGGGAGATAAATCATATGGTCTCTTAGCTCTAAGTGGTTTGTTAGCTGCATGAATAAATATCTGACACATCGAGTAGGAAAGCACATAATTTAATGAGACTCTGTCACCCACTTGAGAAGCTGACAGATTGTGTAGCGGAAAACAATGGCAGTGTTTGATGCTCGGGTCTATTTTCTTCTAAGGATCAGAATTATGGTCTTAGCACTCAGAAACAAAGAAATGTGACATCTTTGATATAAAAACATTCAGGCAGCTGTAGAGTGTTATGTGGTCACACATCATCGGTGCTAAAACAATTTGACCATGCAATAACCCGGTCCATCTGCCTGAAAGCCTGTGGCCTCTGGTTCAGATGACTCTCTAAGCAGCCTGACCAGCCAGTCAAGTGACTTCTTTTCATTCCCTTTCCTAATGGTAAAACTTTCTTTAACTATGTTTAGAATAAAAAAACTACTAGGCAACTCAAAATGTATTTATGTATTTTTAGTATTCTACACAGTTAACCTACAGACACAAAAAAGTAGTGTCCAATGTTGTTAATATGAAGGAATTTCATAATTTTGAATTATGCATTGTATTGTGTTGTACTTTCTTATAGAGTACAACACATTGAAATGATTTGAATTTTCCTGTTTGTTTTGTGCTAGATTTGGCATAAACTGGGAAAATGGTCTTGAAAAAGTATTTTGCTTCATTTCAATCAGTTGATAGTGCCACAGAGATTAAAAAAAAAGCATTGTGCCAGTCTACTACCAGAATGAACCAAATAGTCTTCATTTACAGGTCCTTCTAAAAAAATTAGCATATTTTGATAAAGTTCATTATTTTCCATAATGTAATGATAAAAATTAAACTTTCATATATTTTAGATTCATTGCACACCAACTGAAATATTTCAGGTCTTTTATTGTTTTACTACTGATGATTTTGGCATACAGCTCATGAAAACCCAAAATTCCTGTCTCAAAAAATTAGCATATTTCATGCGACCAATAAAAGAAGTGTTTAAAAAAAAAAAAGAAAAAAAAAAAAAAGTCAACCTTCAAATAATTATGTTCAGTTATGCACTCAATTCTTGGTCGGGAATCCTTTTGCAGAACTGACTGCTTCAATGCGGCGTGGCATGGAGGCAATCAGCCTGTGGCACTGCTGAGGTGTTCTAGAGGCCCAGGATGCTTCAATAGCAGTCTTAAACTCATTCAGAGTGTTGGGTCTTGCGTCTCTCAACTTTGTCTTCACAATATCCCACAGATTCTCTATGGGGTTCAGGTCAGGAGAGTTGGCAGGCCAATTGAGCACAGTAATACCATGGTCAGTAAGCCATTTACCAGTGGTTTTGGCACTGTGAGTAGGTGTCAGGTCGTGCTGAAAAAAAGAAATCGTCATCTCCATAAAGCTTTTCAGCAGGTGGAAGCATGAAGTGCTCCAAAATCTCCTGATAGTTAGCTGCATTGACTCTGCCCTTGATAAAACACAGTGGACCAACACCAGCAGCTGACATGGCACCCCAGACCATCACTGATGTGTAGGTACTTGACACTGGACTTCAGGCATTTTGGCATTTCCTTCTCCCCAGTCTTCCTCCAGACTCTGGCACCTTGATTTCCGAATGACATGCAACCACTGAGCAACAGTCCAGTGCTGCTTCTCTGTAGCCCAGGTCAGGCGCTTCTGCCACTGTTTCTGGTTCAAAAGTGGCTTGACCTGGGGAATGCGGCACCTGTAGCCCATTTCCTGCACACGCCTGTGCACGGTGGCTCTGGATGTTTCACTCAGTCCACTGCTTCCGCAGGTCCCCCAAGGTCTGGAATCGGTCCTTCTCCACAATCTTCCTCAGGGTCCGGTCACCTCTTCTCGTTGTGCAGCGTTTTTTGCCACACTTTTTCCTTCCCACAGACTTCCCACTGAGGTGCCTTGATACAGCACTCTGGGAACAGCCTATTTGTTCAGAAATGTCTTTCTGTGTCTTACCCTCTTGCTTGAGGGTGTCAATGATGGCCTTCTGGACAGCAGTCAGGTCGGCAGTCTTACCCATGATTGCGGTTTTGAGTAATGAAACAGGCTGGGAGTTTTTAAAAGCCTCAGGAATCTTTTGCAGGTGTTTAGAGTTAATTAGTTGATTCAGATGATTAGGTTAATAGCTCGTTTAGAGAACCTTTTCATGATATGCTAATTTTTTGAGACAGGAATTTTGGGTTTTCATGAGCTGTATGCCAAAATCATCAGTATTAAAACAATAAAACACCTGAAATATTTCAGTTGGTGTGCAATGAATCTAAAACATTATGAAAGTTTAATTTTTATCCTTACATTATGGAAAATAATGAACTTTATCACAATATGCTAATTTTTTGAGAAGGACTTGTATGTTAAAATAACCTATGCACTCTTTGGACTGATATGCTCGTCCTCATACAAATCCAATATTTATTGAATCTTATACTGAGACATTTTATGGGAAAAATGAACAAAGCTGATTTAAAGATACATTATGAGATCTTTAGATACGCAACTCTTGGCCCTTAAGCGGTTAAGAATATTAACAACTACATGCTTCTTAAGTTTTAGTTAGGAATGAATGTGTACTGGTGTGAACATAGATTCAGAATATCTTATCAGAGTCGAGAGACAAATAAATAACGGTTACTTATGGGTTACAGCTGTTGATTCACTTGAGGTTTTGCCATTTTAAATGATCCGTGGTAATTTTTTTCTCGTTATTCCTTACAACAAATAATGCTTAGCTTCACGCTACTCGATGGCGTCTAAAAGTGGTCAGTTGGTGGTCAGTTTCTGTGTAAATGTACGTTTTTGACCACTTACCATTTTGATGTAATTTCTAGCAAGAAACTACCATTGTAGTAATTAAATATTCGCTTAGTTATCACCAAAGCTTGCACTATTTTGTTGTAGATCATTAAACCATTACACTGCCTCAGAAGACTGTCTGAAATCAGTTACATGAGGTACCTTTGTGCATAAACGCTGCCTGCAAAGTCACTGCCTGATAAAGCAGCGAGACAGCAAGTCAGCTTCCTAAGCTTTTGGACGCAGCAAAAGGGTGAATCTGTGCATATTCTAACGGCTAATGTATTCCAGGGAAGTCAAGTTTTTGTTATTTTATGAGATTGAAGGTGGTTATTTCAATAGCCTAAGTATATAAACACAAGGGATGCACGATATTTACATAAGGTAACGTGAAAATAAGCGGGGCAGTCTCAAATCTGCCCCAATGGCTCTCAATTAGAACGCGCTGCAGTTCCATTTTTCACCACAGGTTTACATTGGAAAATTGTGAGGCGCTGTAGATCTAAGCAGGGCTCAGGCAGTCTCTGCCCCGCTTTGTAACATACTTATAAAGTACAATTTTCACCTTAAAATAGTAAAAAAAAGTTGCAGAATTCTGAACACATTTACAATTTAGTATTTGATTCAGATTATACAGAAGTCTATGTTATGGATGTATATTTTGGTAGGGCACTGCCCCCACCTGCCCTTACAGATGAGCCGCGGCTGGTTTTAGTCTACTTAATCTTCTCAATCTGGCAACCAAGAGCATGTGCTCTCTCAGCGCTGCAGAAAAGCACAGATTCTAACAACACCAACAAACATGTATGTTGGAGTTTAGCCATTGTGAAATTCTGCTAGAATGAAAGTGTCATACAGGCAGTCTGTGATCATTCATGAGGCAGTGTGTGCGATTTGCTGCTACTAAATCTGCAAGTGAACCTTATCTGTGAGATGAAATGTAATAAATCCAAACATGATTCTTTACCATAGCTATGGTTTGTTATCATGTTTTGTGAATAAATGCGGTACGTGCAGTGCAGCCACTGTGCAAAAATACGAAGTAAATAATTTACATAATTTGGAATTAATTAAACTAATATTAGGACACTTTATCATGTTTTTAGCTTTTGAGAGAAGCTTCTTGGGGTTTTTACCAGTTTTCATAATGTAAAGCATTTGAAAACTACAAACCATTTCAATAATGGATGTAGCTACTAGAAAAAAAAGACAAAGCTTATTGTTCTTTGTGGTGTCTAATTTGCATTTGTGGAGCGATCTGAATCTGTGGTTTGTCTCATTTGCAACTGAATTTCTTCTCATAAAATATCTTTATGTGAAGACAAGCACAAAAAAACACTCACCAAGTGCATTACCAGAAGTCGTTTTAATGGAGAACAGTGTTCAATTTCCTCATTACAATTTTAATCAATTCATACTTTGCACGTGACGTCACAAATACTGGCTGGCGGGCAAGAACGTCGTTCTCCAGCAACGAAACCCAGTAAACTAAGGATCTTGCCAGGACGTCGCCAGTTTTACTATACAAAAGTTGGTGTTTTGAGGTGTAAACGACATTCCAGATAGTTGTTTTGCGATTGGTTGTACTAACCAGCTGAGATAAGCAACCTTCACCGTATACACGTCTGTATAGTGATCATTCCATCACTCCATCAAAGGTAATTTCAACGTTTGAATACAATGGGTGTATGATCATGTAATTAATCGTGTCTTTTAGTTACCCTATAGTTTCATCAACCAACGCCACCAGCTGGTTCGGCGAGTCAGCTTTTTGTGTTATGAGTCTAAGCTAAGCTAACTGTACATTCACACCGCCGCCGGCGAGAGCGGCAAAATTCATTAAAAATGAATGACTTCCGGGCACTTTGACGCTCTCGCCGGTGGCGGTGTGAACTCTCATGGTGCGTTCACACCGGACGCGAATAGCGCGTCAGGCGCGAGTGATTTCAATGTTAAGTCAATGCAAAGACGCGTTACGCGCATAAAAAATTCCTGCGGCGCGTTTAAGCGTCTGGCGCGAAAAGCGCGTTACGCGCGAATGATTTAGTTAGTGCTATTTGTGCATTCACGCGTTTCACGCGAATTCGCGTCTGCCGCCCGAGTTGAAAAATCTGAACTTTGGCGTCAATTCGCGCCGCGTTAACCAATCAGGAGCCTAGCTGCTTGCTGCTGTCACGTGGTGAAGTATCCGGATGCTTCAATATGACTAATTGCCTGGTGTGGTTAATGCACAACAAAGCAAATATTTTATCACATAAAACTTGATTTCAATATATGAGACATTCATTTTGTATTGAATGCTATTTATTCCATATCTAGATTATATTAAATATTATTATAAAGTAAAGACAACCAATATAGTAGTGCATAAGTTCGTGTCTGGCCAGTGTTGTGTGAGAGAGAAAAAAAAATCACAGGACAGGTTATACTTTTGGAGGCCGGCTCCATTTATCATCAAAACAAAAATAAATGACTTATTAGGTAGATGAGGGCGAGGGTGATCCTCGCTCCGATGCGGGACAACAGGTCATCAAGCTGGGCGCGGAGCAGGCGGAAGTACCGCTGAAAGCGGCCGTCATCCAGGCGCAGCTCCTGGAGCGAGCAAAGGTTGAAACTAGCCAAACTGGGTTCGCCTCCGAGGGGTCTGGTCGACACAAATACGGCAACGATGATCCCTACGCCGCTGTTCTGCTATCCAGAGCAAATACAGAGCGGTGACTCTCCCAATGAATGCTCGATCAAATAAAAAAGATGGCCGCCAACGGGTTTCGAATCCGACGCGCGTAAATTTCGCTTCAAACTTTCGTTTTTACGCGCGTCAGTTTCCCTCTTGACGCGCGAATTAACACAAAGTGGTCAAGCGTCAAACTAGACGCGGTAGACGCGAGTTTGACGCGCTATTCGCGTCCGGTGTGAACGCACAGTCAGTAGACGAATCCGGCGAAGTAAGCGGGCGCCATAACTGAGCTGTTGCTGGGTAGCGTTGAGCCGTTGCCTTCTATTGTTTTAGTTGCAACTTGCGTCCACTGGAATAAACAGCCCGCGATTTGCGACTGTCACTAACGTTACAACTTTTATAATGTCGAGTGGGAAAACATGTTCCGTTATAAATTGTTTCAGTGGCGGCAGTAAAATTTCAATTTGGAATAGAAAACATTGTGAGCTACATAAAATACCCCGGGTCGACTGCCCCTGTCTGGTGCCATACGATTTTCACAGATTTCCTGGGCGAGTACAAGACGTGGACATTCGCCAGAAGTGGGTGAAAAATATCAACAGGCAGGGATGGGTTCCTAATACCAAAGATTTCAAGTTTTCAATTGCATTCTTGTGATTTGATTCCGATTTTGATACAATATTGACTAATTTGGATACATGTTTATTTTAAATTTTATTTAAAAAAAATAATCTCACAATTATAAACATAAAGGGCCCAATCTGCTGGTATTATTAAAGGTTTAACATAAATTAAATTAAATATAATACTGTTTTTGTTATAATAACAATTATTTAATGACATAAGTAAAAAAATATAATAAATATGTAATATAGTGCTCAGCAAAATCTCCTCGCTAGCAATTTTTTCTATTCAATTAACATGCTATTAGTCATTAAATGGCTTTCCTGAGCTAAATGTAACGTTATGTGACATAATTGTGCTCCTGCTGTTATACTGACCTCTTTCCATGGTTTAAAAACACTAATTGGTCGATGTTATGTATACTTTCTAGCTGTACCTTACCCTTGCCTTTTGCAATGTGAAAATTAGATAAATAATGGACACAAATGAAAAACATGAATTTGTTTATTTGATGTCATTCATTTATTTATTGTTGCCAAATGGACAGATCTTTTTATAGTTTCCTCGTTAGCTAACGTTAGCCTAGCTAGCTTGCCAAGCTATTTTCATTAACAATTTGTAAGATCGTTTGTACCTTCATCTGTGACTGGAGGCCACTGTCTAACATCATCAACCCAACAAGTCATTGGCATACAGCCTGGCTGTAGCTGACATCGAGGGTGCGTTATCACAGAGGTTTGTTATACCGGTAACAGCTCAGTAATGGCGTCGACACAAGATGGCAGCCTACACAGAACGCTCGTCGGATTCGTGTATAGCGGTCGTATTTTGCTAACAACAACAAAAGTGTGTGATAGGTTGTTTTGAGGCTTGTGATGTCTATAGTTTTCAATGAGAACCAGAGATGACCCAACATTAGAGCTAGATTATTGATTACTGATCGATTATCTTAAAAATTGTTTGCTTTACACAATTGAGCTACCTTGGAGTTAATCCTAGTCCATAGTTATGCAGCTAGCTCGCTAACAGACTTGATAGCTACTAGACAGACCTGGAACTACAGGACTCTACGTTGAAAATACCCGTTTGTTGCCCGCCAGGTATCCATGGTAGTCACGTGACTGCAAAGTATGAATACCATTTTTGTATTGATTTCACATGTGATAAAGTTGTTGAAGTGTGGAGCACAAGTCCTGAAAAGTGAAGTCAAAGCATTCCTGTCGCTGCCTGGTGTCTGGCTGCAGTATAGGTCTTAAACCAGCTTGTCGAGGGTTTATTTACTTATTTATTTTGTCTGTAAAATCATTTTACAAAATAAAATCCATTCATACGAGAATCCTCCCATGTCTTTTTGGTCGAACTTCCGGTTCCATCGTCCCAAAGTCTATGGGTTTTTGGAACAGTTTTTTATTTTTTATTTTATTTTATTAAATGGCTGAAATAAGGTCTGTGGTGAGCTCAAGATACTTTCACATTTTATTCTGACATAAAATACTTCGGTATTACCCCACTCGTGATTTTTTAAGCCGTCACATGTCTTGAAAAGGCAGTTGCTAAAAGGCCAAATTAGGCTGTCAAGGACATTAAACCTCATCATGCTGAGCAGGAAAGCTCAGTTCACTTTTACAGCCTCGTTACGCTTATAATTGTGCTCTTTTAAACTATTCTAACTCAAACTTTCAGGAATTTTTTTAATTTTGATTTTTTTTTTTTTAAACGGAAAGAGTTTTCAGCTTTTTTTACTTCTGGCGACTGCATTTAGGCTTCAAAATTCATAAAAGTTGTGTTCATCTGTGAAAATTCTCTTGATGGACAAAACGTATCATAAACATTTGTTGATCACAGCCCAGCAAGCAATAGCTCATTTCACCGTCTATAGCTTAACTATAGACCCCATATAGTCCGGCTATGAGTAACCCACTTCTAGCCAAAATAACCTTGAATTTGGTTTCATGTCATTTTTTGCCAAAATAACTTGCGAGATGTATGATATTCCATCATGTAAGCCACCTTAACAGTGATAACAAGGTGTTTGGTTTCATTTCTTTGACATGTTCTATGCATACTCTGTGCGTCTATTCTTGGGCTATGGTTAGACATTTATTACATTTTCAATGACATCCCTTGTTTCAGCCTAGACGTCAGGGCTGTGTTTGGACAGCTATTAGATGTCTTTTAAATGCAAAATTGCTTGCTGGGAGAGTTTATTTTTTGTGATAATCCAAAAGCCTATGGAAAAATCCTACTGGATTTTTGTCGAGGGAACCAATGTGATGCTAATTGCCGGTTGGCCTACGACGTCATATCTGCACCACTCTATTAGGTGAAGTTAGTAAATAAGACGCGATATTTGAAATGGCCTTTATTACATGAACCCTTTTGGTATAAACATATACTATATCTATATATAAACATTGCTTAAAATTATTGCATTTGATCACTGGCGCTTTTTTACAGATCCTCCTCAGATCTCATTCTAATCTGCTTCTAAGGATACTGTGTAGTATGTTAAAACACACATACTGTGTTGTTGACCGGTAACTTAGACAACAAGAATGGCAATTAGCTGTGAACTAACATGAAGAACTCAGTGAGGGTTTGCACTGCTTAGTTCCAGTAATGTTCAACTGCAAGAATGTGCTGCATGATGTTGCCATCGCAAATCAAACAGCTCCCTTCCCGTCCTTGTTTAATTAGTTTGTCTTGTCTGAAACCTGCAATAACCTTGTTTCCAGGCAGCATTTCATTATAATCCTGACATATAGTATGTGCACTGCCAAATAAAACTAGTGTTCCTGAACGACAAGGTCTCAGTAAGAGATGTGTCATATTTCCTCTTCATGAAAAGACCTTACAATACTTGTCAGGTTTGTAAAACTTTGAAACCTTCAAGAAATCCTTTAAAATGTGTTTTATTGGCCTAGGAGACAAAATAAGCAATACTTAGGCATTTTTTATTGCTGATTATCTAGTCAATATTTAACTAATACCAAAGGGAGCATTTCTATACCCCATGTCTATCATCAGAATTGCATTTGGTCATGTGTAATGCAGTTTTAGAGTCGAAACATATGCCCCTGTTTTGTAAACTTTGTTTCCATAAAACCACAGGGGGACTCAGTGCTGGGCTACGAAACATCTATTGGGAGTCATAAAGAGCTCCATTGTCATGAAAAAGTCAAATAGTTTGGAAAGGACTCACTGGAGTCAGCGACATAATGCTTGTGGGTGTAAGGGCTTGCTTGCAAACACATCCATCTAGAAGGTTTGTGCACAACCTGTGCCATGCTGGACTACAGGTGGACCAGAGAAGCATCAGACTAGGATTATCTCAACTCAGGATCAGTTCCAGATGTGCACGGTTTGCATTTATAAATGGCCTCCAGACGAATGCTCTTTATTAAACCGATTACCTCCACGTGGGATAAATTTGTTTCCGCAATGATTAGCTAGAAACGACCTGTGTTTACAGCAACATGGGTAGTGGTAGTGCAGGCTAATGTTTCTGTTGACAATACACTTTATTTGAGGGACGATTGTTCTGGTTTCATCAAGTTCCAGCACTGAGCTCTGTAGTTACTGCATAGGCCCACATGTGTTTGAATGGGATCCAGAGCACCACATATTCTTACTCTATAAACCAGTTGACACTGCTTGACATGAAATCACATCATTCTCGCTTGCTTTATTCTGAATATTCCTTGGGGTGTTGTATGGAGTTCCAAAAGTATATCACTACCCAATTTTCCAGATATATTTTAAACAAATGTCAAAAGAGACAAAGTCGAAAGTCACGTTACAAATAGATAAATATAAAATCTGCATTTACATTTTCCATATCAATCAAAGTGGTACATCTAAATGTTATATATAGCATACATTTAAAAAGCAAATCTATAGTGTCTATATCTATAATCTATTTGTGATGCCCTTAATTGAAAACCAGTGAAAATGTTAGTGGCAAATTTTTCTCATAGACTTTCAGGTTATATCATTGACTGTGACTGCGGCTGTTTTTTTAATACTCTGAAAGCAGATAAGAGACCTAAAGATTAAACAATGGCCTTGTCCCAAATGGCACTCTTTATATGCACTGATGGTCTTGTGGACTTACAATGGCTGCCACGTGCGCGTGTCTGTTAAGTCCTTGGGTGTCCCCTTCGTCATTTTAGGTTTCAGAAGAGTGCTTGCGAGCACCACATTTGTGAACTCCGCAGCTGACTTTTTACCCGGCAGTCAAAGCGGCGTAACGTCGCGAAAGTGTGGACTCGTAGGGAAGGCCGCGAGTACTTAGGGTGCAGGTTAGGACAAGGCCAATGGCTGTGTCCAAAATCGCTACCTAGACCCTCATTCACTATTCCCTGCATTTGTCCACTATATAGTTCACTTGAGTCAGAGAATGAAAACAAGTGAGCAAATTTGGACACTGGAAGGGCTGCTGCTTTTGCATAGTTTGTGCTCGCTGTTTAATAATCATTTGAAACTAAGCAAACTGGCAGCTACAGTAGTAAGATGTAAAGATTTAGCTTGAACTCTGTCATGAAAACTTTGTATAAACCTTAATCAAACAATTTAATAATCAATTAAAAGCAATTTATACCTGTATGATATTACGCTGTAGCCACATAGGACCAGTGGTTGGAAAATGGATGGATGGATGATTCAGCTGTGGGCGCATTATGGGTATCCTCTATACACTCGTTATTGCAGTGCATTGTGGGATTAAATGAGTGCACTCGATAACGTTCACTATGGTTTCGGACACCAATTCAAATAGCTGTCCCTTCAAATAGTGCCCTGTTTAGAAGAATAGGGAGCAATTTTGGACACAGAAAATGGGTGCTTCTCAAATGGAAGGCTGCATCTCAAATGGAAGGCTGCATCCTAGTGAAGCGGTGTCCTTCCTAGTCTAGTCCTTCTTAGCATTAAACGCTAGAATTAGATTGTCTAGTAAGTGTGCTTGGTTACGTCACACATGTTCCACCCCCAACAGTCACAGATACTATTAAAACTTCATTTTGGAAAAATACTTTCTTTTAAAAATCTTTATATTAACTGGCTTTTATTAGTACAGTACAGTGAATGACAACCGTCTGTGGTCTCCCAGTGGCTTACATTATTGGCGATTTAGTGTTAAGTGATTAATTTACACCAAAACAAAAGAAAAAGTATGCCTTCATTTCCAGAAAACATTATTTCTGTCAGGACCACTATCGTCAAATACGATTGACAATTAGCATACAGTTTGGATTGGCGGTATCCCTCCCTGCGCATCAATGCAGCCTAGTGTGGATCAGAGCAGGGAGAGCAGCAATACCCCCCTTAGGGTAAACAGAACAGAACCAACATGAATGTATGCAGATATCGTTAATTCAAGATTTTATAGTACTACATAATTCGAGAATTTATTCTGATTCAAGGGGAATCAGAATGCCAAATCCTGACTGACGAGAGGTGGAGCTGGGGATGGAGGAGGGTAATTAGCTCCTGAGAAACGCGATAGCTGCTGATAATACTTAAGAAGCTTATATATGATTACAGTGATAGTATTCCTATAGGTATTTTCAATACCTGAAAAGTTTGAGCAACAGCATGTTGCCAACAATACCGGAAAGCCTTAAGTAACATGTTGCCCTTACTTGGATGACCTAAACGAGTATGTTGCCATACCCGCACGAGCCATAGCAACAAGCATGTTGTCAATATCCGAAATGCTTAAGCAGTAAACATGCATACGCCATAAATGGCATGCCGTCTGAAATGAAGAAGTGAAAATTTAAATCTTGAAATGAATCAGCTGCTTGCTTGTGGTTGTGTATCTGCAGTCCAGTTCCAGTTTCTTTTGAGTGATGACTGTGAGCTAGAGATGAGAGATGGAGATTTCCTTTTTAATTATCCTTTTCATTTTGAAATATCTCACAATACTGAAGTAATGTTGGTGTAAACATCCGGTTCACGCAGAATTAAGCAACACATGTAATTAATACAGCTGGGTGGTTCAATGCAACAGCGTGATGCTGATACTTATGATGATATATTTAGGCACAAATATCTAGGTTTGCATAAATTCCAAACTCTAGTTATTTTTGTTTGCAACAAGTTATTTGTTGACGTGTACTGTGTACACTGTCACCTGTCAATGAGGTCATAACCTTGTTATACTTGGTTGTAGTTTACTTCTGTAGAAACCAAGAAAATACGTTTTTTTTTTTTTTACACTCTACCCCCAACACGACTAAGGCTGATGGAATGGTTAATGCGTCCTGATGTTAGCGGCATTTGTTGAGCACTGTAGATCCAATCTTATGGATCCATGCTGGAGCAAGCAAGGACACATTGCAACAAGCGTGTTGCTTTAGCCAATTTAACAATTGTATGGGATCTATTGGGGGAAGCTTACACCCCTAGCGGCAGCAAAATCTGATACAACAAGCATGTTGTATAATCGCGGAACTATTGCTAAAACTAGTGTAGTTTGGCAGGGGAAGCATACACCCTACAGCAATAGCTCCGACTAGCGGCAACAAACTGATAAAACAAGCATATTGTATAAATCACAGAACTATTGCCAAAACTAGTGTAGTTTGGCAAGGGAAGCATAAACCCTACAGCAATAGCTTAGACTAGCGGCACCAAAATCTGATACACCAAGTTTGTTTGTATAACCATAGGACTAGTATTAAAACTAGTGTAGTTTGGCAGGGGAAGCATGAACCCTGTAGCTCTGAATCATATGCAGTGTGCAGCTAAGTAATGAAGTACAGTGTGCTACCTCATACATGAACATGATTTTTGCTCCCGTCGTACTGATTCCATTGGCTGTGGATGTGAAGATGACGTCTCCCACGATTCCACACTCCTTCACGGGATCATCAAGCTACGATGTTGTTAGTGTTGAATAACAGACCTCTGCTGTGAATGTACCAAATGTGTATTTAGCACAATAATACTAGAAGCCTAAGTAATGAGCATATATTCAATAACATTTGCATTAGATACCAGTAAAGTACTGATAGCACTGCATATAAAAGCACTGCACATGCAACACGAGCAGTTACCAATGACAACAGATAAGTAATGCGCATTGCCAATATGATCACATAAGCCTAGCAAGAACATTTTAATGAAAACGACTAGATAAGCCCAAGCAACACGGATAGCAACAAGCATGTTGCCAATATCCTGATAGCTTTTAGCAGTAAGTATTAAAAATGAACTTAGCTTAGATTCAAGAAGACTTTCAGAGATGAATAGAGAGTGAATTACGTTGAGTCCTGTGTCAATAATGCAGTGATGCAAGCAGCAATGCAGACTGAGGTCACTTCCAAATCAGGCAGCTTATGATTAATGTGGTGAATCTCGTGTTCAAGTTCACAAACTTGAATTAATCTGAGGTATAATCCTTGTGGGGAACGAATTCCTCTCGCTAAATTCCCAGTTGCATGATTCCTTGTGAGATGATGCGGTTTGCCTGCCGAATTTTGCAATTTAAGTAGCTCTAGAGAAACGCGATAGCTCCTGATAATACTGAAGGAGCTTATATATGTATACAGTGATAGGCATCGTATTCCTATAGGTAGAAGTGGATCAGCTGATGTGAGCTTGACTAACGTGACCTGTCAGAACTGACGCTACGCTTGATTTTTGACATTTCATAATGAACTTAGACAAGCTCAGTGCTGACTCATTTTCCGTCAGCTCTTTTTCATGAATTGGAATGTGTGCAAAGGATTGCGGGTGATTGTGGGACGCAAAGGATACGCTTGATGCATCCTTCAAAACAGGCCGAATGAAGGATGTGAAACAAAGGCCTGCCTTCCAAGGATCCTTCAAATTGAGATGGCCTTCAGCGGCACTTGATGACATAGCAACTGATATATGCAGCCTTACATTTGAGAAGAAACCTATAGCTACTTCCGAAATTGCATACTTCCCTACTATATAGTAGGCCCCTATTTGTAAGTACAGGCAAGGTCAAACACAGGCAGGCAGTCCATACAAACAAACACAAAAAGGAAGGGAACACAAGCAAAAGAGTAATCCTTGGAACAGGCAAGAAATCCGAAACCAGGGAGAATGCTCGGAATTGCAGTGTAACACTAAACAAGACTTTGCAGGGAATGAATGAGTGTACATGGTTTAAATAGGCTGAGATTGACAAGGTAATGAGACACAGGTGGATGCAATCAGTGATGATGAGACCAGGCAGTGAGTTATGGGAATGTAGTTTATGAGGGAATGACAATAGTCTGATGTGGAGTGCCCTCTGGTGGCTCTCAAGTGCACTCCAGCTGGTGACCGTTACACTATTAGAACTATGATATTCTATTCTTTACTTTTATGAATTTTATTGAGAAACCATGGGAAGAAGGTGAATAAAGACTGAGAGTCAACGTTCAGAAATTCATTATTATTATGTTTTGAACTAGCTGTATAGCTGTGTTTTTACGGTGTGTTTGTTGTCAAACTCAAAAATGTGTTTCCTCCCTGGCCAATCCCTCTGAGGAAGGACCTCCTTTCTCAGAGACGGGGCACCCTCAGGCAGGTTTGAGTACCCTAACACCTCAGGTGGTGGCTTCCATCACTTCCGCTACAGCCCTGTCTACTCGACATGCCTGTGCGTTGAAGTGGAACCTCTTCGTCACCTGGTGCTCTTCTCGCCGAGAAGACCCCAGGAAATGCCCAATCAGTGTCGTGCTTTCCTTCCTGCAAGAGGGGTTGGAACGAACGCTGTCTCCCTCCACCCTCAATGTGTATGTTGCTGCCATCGACGCACATCACGATGCAGTTGCTGATAACTCTGTGGGGAAGCATGACCTGGTCATCAGGTTCCTTAGAGGAGAGGAGGAGGAGACTAAATCCTCCTTGCTCTCCTCTTGGGACCTCACAGTGGTCTTATCTACCCTGCAGAGAGTTTCCTTTGAGCCATTGCAATCAGTGGAGCTTAAAATCCTGTCCATGTAGACAGCGCTCCTGGTTGCTTTGGCCTCCATCAAGAGGGTAGGGGACCTGGAGGCATTTTTGGTTGACGAAGCTTGCCTAGAATTCGGGCTGGCTAACTCTCACGTGATCCTGAAACCCCGGCCTGGATATGTGCCCAAGGTTCCCACCACTCCTTTCAGGGATCAGGTGGTGAACCTGCAAGCGTTGCCCTCGGAGGAGGCTGACCCAGCCTTGGCACTGCTCTGTCCATTACGCACCCTCCATGCTTACGTAGTGTTTCAGGACCTCAGACCAGCTTTTTGTCTGTTATGGTGGAAAGCTGAAGGGAAAGGCTCTCTCCAAGCAAAGGTGCAAAGGTTGCTCCCTGGATAGTGGACGCCATTGCTTTGTGTCATCACTTGCTCGCCATTCCAGTCCTCGGACTGGATATGTGCGATATTCTCCTCAGGTGAGTTTCCCTGAGAATCCCTAAGTTCCAACAGCACTGTTGACGTCAACGCCAGAGTCTATGCCTGCGGCAGCTTTCGTGTTCGCTAAGTACCTCCATGTGTATGGTTATTTCCACTGTATGCCTCTACAAGCATGTGTCTTTCCCTTGGCAAGCCACCTTGCCACCCCTAAGGTTGAAAGATTCCACCCTGCGGGCTGGATACCCCAGTGTTCTCCATATGCTACCCCCTCTAGGGTCATATGTGTATTCTGTAGCATTGTGTTGCATATCTCCACTAAGATATGCTTCTCAGTGTACCTTGGTATTTCTGTGCTAAGTAGGAGTCCTTCGTCCGTGCTAGTCTCACGACGGGGAGCTCAGACTTACGCAGGGCACTGGAAGACAGCCGAGGTGGCGTGATTAGATTGGGAACCCCATTACGTCAGTCACTACGTAACTCGAAGTGACTGAACAAAAGGGAAAGTCTCGGTTACTGGTCTCCTTGCCACTTTCGCTGTTCCGCTGGAACCGTCTGAGTTCAGTCTCGGCTCCTCAGCAGGAAAATATATTTGCATATTGCCAGCGTACTTCCTTATATACCCACGAGGTAGGGCAAAGTTACGCTATGCAAATTCTGCAGCCCCATGGCATTGCTTTGCCATTGGCTCGTTTTGTAATATTCAAAGTTGATAGGCTTTCTAAGCAAAACCCCATTCGCCAATCACACACGACTGATGGTGCTTCAACTTTGCTTTTCAATCCGGAAGAACAAAATTGCTCAGAAAAACGCAAAAATAACCAATTTCCACTTGTTGAGTAAATTTATGAGTGCTTTTAGTGTTTTCAGTGATGTGCAGCCTGTACATATCTGTTCACATCTCAAAAAAATTGTTTTGGGGTTTCATGACCCTTTAAATGCAGTGACATTCATAATTTCTTTATATTTAAAATGAAGTGTCTAAGTTGCATTTGAAACCAGTAAACATTGATTTGCTGATTTCAAAGCAGGGTATCACCCAAGTATACAGAAGCCATAATCAAACTGTCTTTTCTTAAAATGACTGTAAGGCATTGAATGTATTTAACAACATGTAGAGGGTTGAGTAGTCAGTTACACCCCATAATCATTTGGCACTGCATGGCATTCGAATGAGATCAAGTAACAATACAGGTGCTAAATGGTTTGGCCAGTCTGAACCCATCTATTGAGTGCCAGCAGTTTGTGAGATCATCAGGGGAAATAAAGCAAATACAATGAAAAGGCCTAAATAATGTCAGTACCTGTTTTGAGGGGAACATCTGACTTTTATTAAAAGCACTTTGAGAGGAAATAATACCAATATTCATAATCAGGGCAAGATGTTTGCTGCCCTATGTTGCGTCACTCCCACTAAAAGCTAAGTGAGACAATCTGCTCTGTGCAAAATTTTTGAGGCTATTCGCTGCATTGATTTGCAATCAAATTAATACTCAACATGATGCTTTTTTTATTATGTTTGTTATGTTTTTTTGTTTTTGTTTTTACATAAATGTTAAGGGTCCACATCAACATTGTTCTGTGGCTTTGTTAACAAGGAACTATTTAATACAAGCAATGAAGCTGTAGTATCCCAGTCTTGGCATGAGCTACTTTGAACAAATATTCTCAAGGGAAGCATTATTAGATGCAACATCCTTTTCAGAAAGAGCTCTATTAAATTGAAATACTACTACTAGGACTAAAAGCACATTAATATTGATTTGGGTTGTCTTGATTTTTCCAGTCTACTGGAAATAAATATACAGGCTGTGTATTATTTTGAAGTTTTTGATTTGATAGATTTAGGCAGATGTGTATGTGATTTATTGTTGCATGTATATAATTTATTTGAATTTAAAAAATACTTAAAAAAACAAATTTGTCTCTAACTTACACTGATATTGAGGGTTAAAAGCCAAAGCCACTCTGCTCTCTGGCCTGTTTAAATAGAGGTACATGCTTTCAATCACTCGACATGTTCAGACTCTTCTGTGTGGGGGATGCTGGTACTCCACGGGGGCTGAGGGCCTTGAGTTTGTCGGTGAAAGACAGAGAGAGAACGCTTATCAGACACATTCCCAGCTTCCCACTGTAGCATACACTGTCCATGTTCAGTATGTTTATTTTCCTTGAGAAAGTTTGGGAATATAGTAAATCACAGAAGCCTTTAATAGCTGTTTCTGTTTGTTTGTTTGTCAGATTTGTTTGAAATCTGACCTCTCCAGGACATAATCATCTAATTTGTTTAGCTGTCCTAGATGGGTTGATTTGGCAATAATGTCTGTAGGAGCATTAATTATTTTATATTTATTATTGGTTATTCGCTGTCACGTGGGCACAGGTGATCACTTCCGTTTTCTTTATTATTTCCTATGGTGGATTGTTTGAGGTTGTGTTTTGGAAGGGGCGAGTTGCGGGAGCCAACTTTCTGTTGACCGCATTGCGTTCAGTGAATCATGTCTACATATGTCAAGCCGAAAAATAAAGGTGAAATCAAGTAAGATCAGTATATTGTCTGGATAATGATATGACGGCCGAGTGCGAGCGAGTCACGAGCCACACCGCTACATAACCTCTTTGTGGCTATTGGATGCCGCAAACATTAGTCAACAGAAAATGCCGTTCCCTTTCGTGGTCACTCCGAGTTACGTCGGAATGACGACGAAATGGGGTTTCGCTTAGAACACCTATCGACTTCGAGTATACAAAAACGAGCCAATGGCAAAGAAATGCCATGGGTCTGCGGAATTTGCATGACGTACTCTCTTCACTCCACAGCCATTTATGACTTCACTCTACGAGACGAGCCATTCTCTCCGGTGTTGGTGTGATGGCGATCTGCAGCGAGTTCACATTGCCTGCTGATCTGTGCAGTGATCTACCAGTGAGTGTGTTCTCCCTGCAAGCTTCGACATCGCAGAGTTTTTTTCTCCTCTCACAAAAGAGCTCGCACGCGGCACGTCTTTTTAAAGATGGCTCGCCCGTGCTTTAAAAAAAAAAAAAAGTGGCGGCAGATTGGTATCGGACTCTGATGGGCACGAGCGCTGTCTAGTGTGTAGGGCTTTTATCATGCTTGTACAGCGCTCGTGGGTGATTCATGTTCTCTCTGGGAACATGATCATCGCGTCATTTAGGTCGAGACTCAATGAACTCGCAAGAGTGAGAGTCCCCTCATCCACACCCCGATCTAGCGCCCCCCCCCCCCAAAAAAAAAAAAAGAACGAGGGGTGCTACTTCGGCTGGTGGCCAGGGTGACCTGAGGGTTATAGTCTGGATCAAGGCGCCGACTATCTGTCCGCGACCCCAGCTCCCTCCTGTGTGACGGTGCCCGCTAGTGAACCTCCGATTCCCGTGAGTCGACCTTCGGGTGGCCCGCGAATTTCGGTTGAAGCTACGGAGGAAGATGCTATGTCTGTTGTAACATCATAAGGTGGGCTTGGTTCTCTTGGAAGTGACGACTCGTCACAGCTGCCACCTTCTGGTGTGTTATGCTGTGCCTGAGTCTGATCCGGAGATGACGGCCATGCTTTCCTGGGACGATTGGTTTTGGGTAAGGCCGCCGACCCGCGTCCACGGCAAACCCCAATATCTTTCCTCCCGGACGTGCAAGATGAGATCTCGATGTCCTGAAAGACCCCCGTGTCTTCTCAGGACCGCTCGTTGGTCTCATCCACCTTTCCCCCCTCACGGGGCCGCTGCCCATGGGTACACTGGGGTCCCCCCGGTTGAAGCGCTCTGTTGCGATGCTACTGTGTCCTCAGAGTGCTTCCCGGCGCTATCCTAAGCACCCGTCCGAAGCCTGTAGTTCTTTTCGTCTACACTAATCTGTGGCGAATTCCTATAGTGCCACAGGACAGGCAGCCGCCTCACTGCATCCCATGACCGTTCTGTGGTCTACCCGGCCCAGATGCTCATGGTTATGCATGAGGGCGGGACTGACTCGAGGCTCTTAATGAGCTACCAAGCGCGCCGCGGCTGACCTTGCTCTCCGAGCGACGAAGGGGGCCACGCACTCTCCGAGTCAGGTGATGTTTACCACTCTGGGGCTGACCGGTCTGATGTGCTGGAGGTCGGCAGATTCATCTGCTCACCCCCACGTCCCAGGTCGGCCTCTTCGGCGGTGCGGTTGAGTTCTTCTGCCCAATAGTTCTTAACCGCCCGGGAGCAGATTGAGGTTGTTCTGCCGACGGCCCGCCGTCCGCTCAGGTCCCTCAGTCTGCCAACCGCCGAAGGCACCCTCCCACGGTTCCATCCCCGCCCGTTCTTCCGGGCTGGCTTGGAAGACCATGGGCGGATGCCTCAGCCCTCTCCAGCCCCGCCCCCCGCTAGACGCCGGGTTAAGCGGCGCTTTTGAGATGGGCTGCTCAGAGAAGGGGACTCAGTTCTTTTCAGGAGTTGGTAGCAGGGCCACTCCTTTCCCCGGTGGAGGGCTGGGGAAGAATCCTTATTCAGAAAGAACTGACTCTCTCGTCTCTGAGCACACAGAGTTCTCGGACGACACAGAGGACGCCCCTCTGTCCCAGAGTCGGTTGACACGGCGTGCCGTCCACGGACCGTTTCGTCCCTGTCCCACTCTGTCGCCAGACCCCTGGCAGAGCAGGCCCCCGTGGAACGCTGGTCCTTCCCTGGCCTCCTCTGTCAGGGCGCGGATGTTAACTGCGCCCCCACACCGGATCGCTATGCCGTCCACGTCCGGGCCAGTTACTCCGCTTCGCTGCCCCTCCGGGGGGACGCCTGTGGTCCGCATGACCCCGCTGGTTCAGTTCCTGGGAGCCTGGCTAGAGCTTCCCCAACTGTCCCGCTGGGTCGCCCGCACCATCAGGTTCGGCTATGCGATTCAGTTCGCACGGTCTCCTCCCCGATACAGGGGAGTCCGCTCCACTTTGGTCGGTGGCAACGCCCCGATCATGCGAGCAGAGATTGCCACTCTGCTGGCGAAGGGTGCAATCGAGACTGTCCCTCCAGCCGAGATGAGGTCCGGCTTCTACAGCCCTTCTTTGTCCCCAAGAAAACCGGTGGGTTACGACCAATCCTGGACCTGCGAGTATTGAATCGCTCCCTTTACAGGATGCCGTTCAAAATGCTCACCGCCAAACGCATTTTCGAGTGTGTGCGGCCCCAGGATTGGTTTGCAGCGATCGACTCTGAAGGACGCCTACTTTCATGTCTCCATTCTCCCTCGACACAGACCGTTCCTCCGGTTTGCTTTCGAGGGGCAGGCATACCAGTACGCGGTTCTCCCGTTGGGGCTAGCCCTGTCTCCTCGCGTCTTCACGAAGGTCGTCGAGGCAGCCCTTGTTCCCCTTCGGGTTCACGGGGTTCGCATCCTGAACTATCTCGACGACTGGCTGATCCTAGCTCACTCTCGAGACCAGGTTTGCGAACACAGGGACCTTGTGCTCCGGCACCTAGCTCGCTTGGGCCTTCGGGTCAACTGGGAGAAGAGCAAACTTTGCCCCGTGCAAAGGATCTCTTTTCTTGGCATGGACATCGACTCTGTCGCCATGTCCGCGCAGCTTACGAGCGAGTGCGCGCAGTCACTGCTGACTTGTCTGAGACAAATACAGGGCAAGAGTGCGGTTCCACTGAAACATTTTCAGAGGCTCCTGGGGCATATGGCATCTGCAGCCGTGGTAACGCCGCTCGGATTGCTTCATATGAGACCGCTTCAGCTTTGGCTTCGCGACCGAGTCCCGAGGTGGGCATGGCAACAAGGCACGCTCGGAGTACCAGTTACTCCGACCTGCCGTCAGACCTTCACCCCGTGGTCGATCCTCAGTTTTCCGGGTGTCCCCCTGGAACGAGCTTCCCGGCATGTTGTTGTCTCAACAGATGCCTCCACCACGGGCTGGGGCGCCATGTGCAATGGACATGCTGCCGCGGGCTCCTGGACAGGACCCCAGCGCCTATGGCATGTCAATTGCCTCGAGTTGCAGGCAGTACGCCTTGCCCTGCACCGCTTTCGGGCGTTGCTCAGGGGTCAACACGTACTAGTCTGATCAGACAATACCGCCACTGCAGCGTACATCAACCATCAAGGTGGTCTACGCTCCCGCCGTATGTCGCAACTCCCCCGCCACCTCCTCTTTTGGAGTCAGAAGCATCTGAGGTCACTTCGAGCCATTTATATTCCCGGAGTCCTGAACTGTGCAGCCGACGAGCTCTCACGGCTTCAGCCCCTCCCTGGAGAATGGCGACTCCATCCCCAGTCGGTTCAGCTGATTTGGGACCAGTTCGGGGACAACCAGATAGATCTGTTTGCCTCTCACGACTCGACCCACTAAGACCTGTATTTTTCCCTGACCGAGGGCACGCTCGGCACGGATGCACTGGCGCACAGCTGGCCGCGCGGCCGCAAGTATGCATTTCCCCCAGTGAGCCTTCTAGCGCAGGTCTTGCGCAAGGTCAAGGAGGACGAGGAGCAGGTACTTCTGGTTGCGCCGTACTGGCCCACCCGGACCTGGTTCTCCGAACCGGTACTCCTCGCGACAGCACCTCCTTGGCCAATCCCTTTGAGGAAGGACCTCCTTTCTCAGGGACGAGGCACCCTGTGGCACCCTCGTCCCGATCTTTGGAACCTCCTCATGTGGCTCCTGGACGGGACCAGGCAGGTTTGAGTACCTTGCCACCCCTGGGGTTGAAATATTCCACCTGCGGCTGGACACCCCAGTGTTCTCCATATGCATCCTTCGGGTCATGTGTGTATTTTCTATGCCCCCCCCCCCCCCCCCCCCCGGGTTGGTGTTAATTGCATATTTCCTCTAAACTATGGGATATGCTTCCCAGTGTACCTTGGTATTCCTGTGTTAAATAGGAGTCATTCTTCCGTGCTAGTCTCACGACAGGGATCTCAGATTTACGCAGGGCACTGGAAGACAGATGTGAAGGTGGCGTGATTAGACTGGTAACCCCATTCGTTGTCATCCGACGTAACTCGGAGTGACAATGAAAGGGAACGTCTCGGTTACGGATGTAACCCTCGTTCCCTGAGTAGGGAACGGAGACGTTACGCCAGCCTGCCACTTCCGCTGTACCGCGGGATCACCTGAGCTCAGTCTTGGCTCCTCAGCGAAGAAACATAACTGCATGTTGCCGGCGTCCTCCTTTTATACCCACGAGGTGGGGCGGAGATACGTCATGCAAATTCCGCAGACCCATGGCATTTCTTTGCCATTGGCTCTTTTTGTAATACTCGAAGTTGATAGGCTTTCTAAGCGAAACCCCATTAGTCGTCATCCGACGTAATGTCTCCTAGTCCTACTCAGGGAACGAGGGTTACATCCGTAACCGAGACGTTTTTTGGTTCAACAAAGGGTTTATAGAAGATGTGGAGCAATGGTTGTCTGATCTTAAACTTCACTGAAAATTTCACTGACTCCTACCATAGCAGCAGCATCTGGACAGAGTAATGAAAATCCTCTGTCATCTCATTCTGTAATACCAACAATGACTATGGCGGTTCAAGGACAATCTCTTTCAAATGATTTGTTGCCTGCTGCTGCAACCTCTGATGCAAATGTAAATTCACAAAGGATTCTGAACCAAAGTGAGGAATATAATGCATTGACGTGTGAGCATTTTATGGATGAGATCAAACCAACTGATAGTATTTCAAATGTATTCAGCAAAAAATCAAGTATAAGGAGCTCTTCTTCTTCTGGTTCACGATCTAGTAGATCATCTACATCTGCTTGCCTTCAAACTGAAGCTGAAGTGACGGCTTTATTAGCCAGTCAGCAAATGCTGCAACAGAAGCATGCATGAAGAAGAGGAGGAGCATTTAAGAAAGAAAAAGGAACAAATTGATCTTCAAACTAAAATAGCTGTGTCTATGGTTAAAGCCAATGTGTATAGGTCTGCTGCATTAGAACAAAGCATGCATTTGGAAGTAAGTAAACCAAGAAAGGAAGAGGATGAAATTATCTTCTCTAATTCAATGGCAGTGGCATCAGTTCAAGTTGACACGCATGTCAAGTCACAGTCTCTGTCTGTTAATAATTCAACAGGAGGTGCAAGAAATAAGGAAAGTAATTCTCAGTTTCAGCCTTTGCAACAACCGAAGTCCATTACACCATTTCAGCCAACTGCATCTGTGAATGGGCAGCTACTCGGTGACCGTAGTAGCTATGTGCCTGTTTTAAGACAATCACTAACTGATGGAGAACAAGGAAATATATTGCGTCTTATGGAAAACAGAATGAAATTACTGCCATGTTGGTTAAACAAAGTAATATTTCATTACTTCCTCACAGAGATATTCTATCTTTTGAAGGAGATCCTTTGCAATATCAATGCTTTATATGTTCATTCGAGGAGGTTGTGGAAAGAAAAGCAAACAACTATGGTGGTTGTTTCTATATTCTTGAGCAGTATACCCGAGGTCAACCTAGAGAACTTGTCAGAAGTTGTCAACACATGACTTCCACGCAGGGTTGCATGTAAGCTAAGACCCTGCTTAAGGAACATTTTGGAAACTAACTCAAAATCTCTTCAGCATATATGGACAAGGTGCTCTCCTAGAAGTTTATAAAACCTGAGGATACACGGGCTCTACAAGATTATCATCTTTTTCTTAGAGCTTGCTGTAATGCTATGGAGGATGTTCGTTATATGAAAGAGTTAAACTTGGCCACCAACATGCAAATAATTCTTTCAAAGTTGCCTTTTAAGCTCAGAGACAAATGGAGAGCAGTGGCATGTGATCTGCAGGAAAAAGGTAAGGAACCAGCACCATTTAAAGACATTGTGGATTTTGTTGAAAAGCAAGTAAAAATTGCAACAGATCCAACAGTTTGGAAACATCTTAGAGGCTCCTTTTTGTGGAGGTCGAAGCATGACCCGTTCCAAGACTAAGGGAAGTAGTTTCGCTACCACTGTTACTGTACCAGGTATGGAAGACGTTAGGAAAACTAATAAAGGAAGTGTATCCTGTCTTTGTAGTGGCAAAGCACATTTCTTGAATTCCTGTACTGTGCTTGCTAAAAAAATCCATAAAGAAAAGATGGACTTTCTGAAGAAGAAAGGAATCTGTTTTGGCTGTCTGTGTACAGGTCATATTGGCAGAGATTGTAAGAAGCGCATAACATGCAGTGTGTGGCTCTAAACATCCCAGCATCCTTCATGTCTTTCAGAGGTATAAATTAGAGGAACCAAAGCAAGTAGTGGGCAGAGCTCTGATCTCTGTTCAGTCCAGTAGTCTTACTGGGGCCGGATGAAGATGCTTGTGAAACACTCAGTTTCAGTCAATCTCATGTTAATCTTGAGTACCTATAGAGTAATATTGCATCCATCATATCTCCAAAAAGTCTTTAGTTTTATTATATTTATAAAAGAAAGATAGGCTGTACCGAGTCTTTCCGGAAAAAGCCGAGCGGGTGGAGGCGTGCTGCATGGGCGGAGCTAAATAATCACAAGCGTGCAAAGCTTTTACGTCACAAACGTGAGATGGGCAGTGAAATGGGAGGAAAACACAAGGTCTTGAGTGTTTTTTAAAATTATAAATGATTTGAACTTGAGCGCTGTGTTTTTAGAACACCATGTCATGCGCGAGTTTTAGAACATTTGTGTGTGTCTACTCGTGGTTTATAAAGACATGATTTGGTTTTACAATAAACAAACAGACACCTTCAGTAGCCACCTAAACAAATTTATTTAAACGAACACACCATACATTTGTAAGACTGGAAAAACTAGAAGGACTTTAAGAGAGCACCACTCTCTGAGAAAGCAAAGGAAATTAACATTTGAACTCCCCCTCATGCACTATTGAGATGAAGGTCTCACCTCCCTCATCCTAATCTACATTTCTCTCCCCCATTCTTCATCCTGGCAGAGATCTCCCAAACTCACACAAGAATCTAAATGGTTTAATGTGAATGATTATCATACATGTTTGGCATTTGCATATTGCAGCGCAGCCGATGCACAGGGCTTTGATGGGCATAGGTTATGGCTATCGCTCTACAGCTGCGCGCGCGCCCTTCCGAGAGAAGTACCCTTAGGACCGTATAAGGAAATTCCGGTGCATCTGACGTCATATGCGCCCATACTCGAAAAAACTTTTTGAGAACAGAAATACTCAATCAAACGTACAACTTAATTTTTGAAACTATGTCCATGTTTAGCATGGGAAAACAACTCTTTAACAGTGTAAAAAACTCACTATGCATGAAATAGCATTTCACCCCCCCCCCCCCCCCCCCCCCTTTAATCTTTCTGGCAAAAAACTGAATATTTTGCTTAAAACAATGAATCAAGACAAATCGGTTTCCAGTTATGTTCTCAAGGATCTAGAAGTTGCTGGATTGGATAAGACAAATTTTTGTTCACTTCCTGAAGTGTATTCCCTAGAGAAGTATGCCAGTTTCTAAATTCAATATTCCCATGCAGAGTGATCTTGTTTGATGGCCTTTTTTAAATACCATACAATTGCCCTCAATCGAAGCAGGAGTTGAGCTCTTAATTGGAGCAAATGTACCAGAGGCACTGGAGCCATGGCACGTTGTTCGCAGTCAAATGAATGGACCATATGTGGTAAGAACCATACTTGGATGGACAGTGAATGGACCGCTTAAAGGAATGGAACTTTCTGTAATGACCAACCTCATGTGACTGTTCACAGAATCTCTGTCTCAAAATTGGATGAGCTTTGGGAACAGCAGTTCAAAACCGATTTCCCTGAAAATGCTCTGGATGAACTGGTAGGGATGTCTAAAGAAGATAATAAATTCATGGATCTCGTATCTCAGTCTGTAAAACTGATAGATGGCCACTACTGCATTGGTTTGCCCCTCAGGAATAAAGATGTGGTCCTACCAAATAATAAAATAGTTGCAGAACAGTGGGCTTTGAGTCTGCAAAGAAAATTCCGAAAAGACTCTGCATTTCAAGCAGATTATACTGCTTTTATGGAAGATGTGATTTCCAAAGGATATAGAAATGCAGAAAGGATACCTGTGGAGGAATTTGAGAGGCATGATGGTCGTGTGTGGTACATACCTCATCATGGGGTTTACCATTCAAAAAAGAAAAAGATCAGGGTTGTTTTTGACTTTAGTGCCTCATTTCAGGGAGTGTCATTGAATGGACAGCTATTTCAGGGACCAGACCTAACAAGCACTTTAATAAGTGTTCTTACAGGATTCAGAATGGACTCTGTCACCTTAATGGCTGACATTGAATCCATGTTTTATCAAGTGAAGGTTCCTGTGGAGGATTCTGACCTTTTGAGGTTTCTGTGGTGGTCAAATGGCGACTTGAGTAAATACTTGGAGGAATTCAGAATGGTTGTACATCTGTTCGGAGCTTCTTCATCCCCAAGTTGTTCTAATTATGCACTCAGAAAATGTGCAGAGGACCATGTAAGTTTGTTTAATTGCAAGACGGCAGAGGTCATCCGGAAACACTTCTATGTGGATGATTGTCTTACTTCAGTGCCCACAGAACCTGATGCTATCCAACTATATAAGGAGCTTCATGCAATGTGTGCTAAAGGTGGATTCCATCTGACCAAATGTATGAGCAACAGTCGGGAGGTGCTAAATTCCATACCAGAAGAAGACAGGGTGAAAGAGGTAAAGGACCTTGACTTGAACCATTATGTGTTTCCGATGGAAAGGGTACTAGGTGTACAATGGTGTGCCAAATCTGATACCGTCAGATTTAGGGAAGTAATAAAGGACAGACCTTTTACCAGAAGAGGGATACTTTCAGTGGTTAGTGCCATTTATGATCCTCTTGGATTTTTGTCTCCAGTAGTTCTTTCTGCAAAGAAGATTCTTCAAGATCTTTGCAGGGGAGGGGTTGGATGGGATAGTGTTATACCAATCAAATATGTACAGAAATTGAGAAATTGGCTCGAAGATGTTCATGGCTTGGAGAAATTTGAGCCCAAAAGATGTTTGAAACTTGTAGAGTTTGGAGAAGCCACGGCAGCTCAGTTGCATAATTTCTCGGATGCCAGTGAGGAAGGCTATGGCGTTGTGTCTTACCTGCTTCTCCATAACAGTCAGAACATTGTACATTCTGCCTTCTTGATGGGTACGGCTCGAGTAGCACCAGTGAAATCTACCACCATTCCCCGCATGGAACTTACAGCCGCCAATCTCGCCAGTCGGATGGACAGGCTATGGAAAAGAGATCTAAGGATGAAATTACAAGATTCTGTGTTTTGGTCTGACAGCACTGCTGTGCTAAAGTATATTCAAAATGAGTCCTCTAGATTTAAGTGTTTTGTTTCCAACAGAGCGTCTGAGATCTTGAGAGCATCCCAAGCGGCTCAGTGGAGATATACAAATTCTGGCAACAATCCTGCTGACTTTGCCTCAAGAGGGCTGAAGATGGATATTTTACTTCAGGAGCAGATGTGGACATTTGGCCCTCCCTTTCTAACTGGATCACAGGAAGAGTGGCCAGATATGCAAATTGATTTGGGAAAGAGTTTGGTACAAGACCCAGGAATCAAGCAAGAACTTGTGGTTAACACTCTACTGGTTCAAACTGAGTAGGGATATAGAGCTGTATCACGGCTTATTAATCATTATTCATCATGGACACGTCTGAGGAAGGCTGTGGCCTGGATCCTCAGGCTGAAGAAAACCCTACTAGCTCTAAGTAAAAGGAGAAAACAATTGAAGGAAACTCCTGATTGTACTGAATTGAATCAACCACTGGAAGTTATCAATGAAAACATGCTTAAACTACGATCCAGTATGAGTGAAGGCCATCTTTCAGTAGACGAACTAGAGGAAGGTGAAATGGCGATTATACGCTTTTCCCAGAAGATGAGGTTCCCAGAGGAATTGATATCTCTACAAAGAGGTGAAGACGTCAAACAGAGCAGTCCTCTGTACCGTTTCAATCCAGTACTTGAGGCAGGTGTTATAAAAATGTATGGACGTCTAGATAATGCAGCCATGCCTGAAGAATCAAAACACCCCATAATACTGGCAAAGGATCTGCATATTTCTGAACTTCTTTTAAGGCAGGTTCACAATGAGGTTGGGCACAGCGGACGAAATTACATGTTGGCTAGGCTGCGGCAACGGTGTTGGATACCAGGAGCAAGTACTGCCATACGGACAATTTTGTCCAGATGTGTAATCTGCAAACGACTTCAAGGAACAGCAGGTTCTCAACAGATGGCAAATTTACCTTCAAGCAGAGTCTTACCAGATGAACCACCATTTACTCGAGTTGGAATTGACTTTTTCGGCCCATTCGAGATCAAACGTGGACGAAGCACAGTGAAGCGATATGAAGTCATTTTTACCTGTTTGGCCATAAGAGTCATACACATCGAAGTGGTTGCATCATTGGATACCGATTCTTTCATCCACGCCTTACGACGGTTCATAGCACGATGTGGTCAAGTATTAGAATTACGCTCCGATAATGGAACCAACTTTGTCGGAGCCGAATGAGAATTGAGAGAAGCCATAAAAAATTGGAACCATCATAAGTTCAATGATGTTCCAATCCAGAAGAGTATCAAATGGATATTTAATCCTCCTACGGGATCTCATCACAATGGTGTTTGGGAGAGGATGATTCGATCCGTGAGGAAGATTATGAATTCAATCTTGAGGGTGCAGAGTTTAGATGAAGAGGGTCTTCATACGCTTTTGTGCAAAGTGGAGTCAATTTTTAATGGCCGTCCTGTAACAAGATCATCTATGGATCCCAAAAATCTAGAGGCTCTAACACCTAACCATCTGTTACTTCTGAAAACTCAACCACCTTTACCCCCTAGTTTGTTTCAGAGGGAGGACTTATATGTGCGTTGTAGATGGCGACAAGTACAGTACATGGCCGACCTGTTTTGGAGGAGGTGGATGAGGTAATACCTACCTCAGTTACAGGAATGGCAGAAATGGCTTGTAAAAAGAAGACATTTTCAAGTGGGAGATGTTGTACTCGTTGTCAATGATGCTGCCCCTCGAAACTCATGGATCATGGGTAAAATTGTCCATACTATACCGGATAAGAGGGGATGTATCCGCCAAGTGAGGATTAAAACAAGGTACAACTGCTTAGACAGACCTGTCACCAAGATTTGTCTACTTCTGGAAGCGGAAGATGATTAAGTCATGTTTTTTACATGACTTAAGACTTTGACTAGAAGATACACAGACATGTTTTTTACATGGGAAATTGCGTACACACATATTGTATATGTAAATATTTTGTAAGTTTCTAAAATGATTTGTATATTTATGTATGTATTTATTATTGTTAGTAATTGATGATGATTATTAGGGGCCAAGCACCGAAGGTGCGGAGGCACCTATTGTATCTGTTCCGGTTCTTATTATTATTACGGGCCAAGCACCGAAGGTGCGGAGGCACCTATTGTATCTGTTCCGGTTCTTATTATTATTAGAGGCCAAGCACCGAAGGTGCGGAGGCACCTATTGTATCTGTTCCGGTTCTTATTAGGGGCCAAGCACCGAAGGTGCGGTATCTGTTCCGGTTCTTATTATTAGGGGCCAAGCACCGAAGGTGCGGAGGCACCTATTGTATCTGTTCCGGTTCTTATTAGGGGCCAAGCACCGAAGGTGCGGCGGCACCTATTGTATCTGTTCTTCTTCTTCTTCTTCTTCCGACTGGGCGTCTATGGCAGCCTATAGAACCGCTTCCGGGAAAGTTGTTCCGGTTTGACATTCTGATAGAGGACAATCCCAACAGTAATTGCACCAATTTTGGTGTCTTTAACTCATTCCCTCTAGCGCCACCACCTGTCCAAAGTTTCACTTTTATTATGCTAATAACTTTTGAACCGTAAGGCCTATCAACAAAATTGTTTTTTCCTCTGATTCCTGAGCTCATGACGATTCGATTCCATCCTATGACGTCATTTTCCGTCATAAATATATGGCCGCCATTTTGAATTGTCCAAAAAACATACTTTTACAAACTCGTCCTAGACGGTTTGTCCAATTTTCACCAAAATTGCACCAGATCATCTCCAGGCAGTGCCGACAAAAAGGTATGGAATTCAAGTTGATTTGTCAAACCGTTTTCGATAAACGCACAAACTAATTTTACAAAGCGCTTCCAAAAACAGACGTAAGGCTGTATCTCCGCAACGCTTAATCGTATTTAGACCAAACTTGGTACATGTCATCACAAGCATGACTTGAGGCTACATGCTGCGTTTCGGCGCAGCGACACCTACTGGTCCGGAGATATGAAAAATGGCTATTTTTGCTTCTAACTTCAAAAATCATAAAAGTGGTCTCGTTAGATTCAGGGCGTCATGCCGAGTCGACTGATACCCAATTTTCCCAGATCGGCCATTTTGGCTGTCGGCCATTTTGAATTATGTGCTAAAATGCTGTATTTTTTGAACGCATCAACGAATTGTTACGAAACTCGGTATGGGTCATCAGTACGATGCCCTGAAGGAGCCTGAGAAGTTTTGAAACAGCGCCACCTAGTGGTAAAATTAAAATCTAAAATGCTTATAACTCTGGCTGTGGTTGACGTATTTTCATGAAAGTCAAAATATTAGTCTCCTGAATCCTTTCCGAGTCCAACGATACCAGACTTGCCAGGTTTCGGCATATGGTTTGTGCAGCGTTGCAATTTAGCGCTTAAAAAACATTTGCCGATATCTTCGAAACCGCTAGTCCGATCAAGACGAAACCACCGTCAGAAGTTTGGAAACATAGGTCGCTGGCCATGTATTTTAGTTCAAGTGCCCAAATATTGATAGTAAGGGGTCGTAAAATTGAATCAAAGTCACGTGTCAGTCATTTTTTACGTGTTTTTTCACATAAATGTCTATAACTCCGAAGCGAATTGAGATATTTTCACCAAAATCGACACACATATGTATGGGCTCACTCTGAGGACACATAAAAAAATTGTAGGATTTTACCTCTTGGTGGCGCTATAATAGAACAAAACGTGAAATTCCCATTGATTTCAATACAGTTTTGTGATGTAAAATGCTATACTTAACGAATGCATTGCTGTAACATTATGAAACTCAGAAATTGCCACCAGCACCTTGCCCTGAAGGCACTGAAAAGATTGAGACAGCGCCACCTGTTGGTCAAAAATTCAAATTACATTTTCAAAAATGCTAATAACTTTTTAGTAAAACAGCCTATTGTAATGACACTGGTCTTAATAGATTCCTTGGGTCATGCCAAGAACATGGATACCAATTTTGACGTATTTGGAGAAACTTCCTGTCCGCCATCTTGATTTTCATTGAATACCTACTTTTTCAAACTCCTTCAAGGCCGTTTGTCCGATTTTCACCAAAATCGAATCCTACCATCTCCAGACCGTGCCGACTAAAAGTTATGGATTTCGTGACGATAGACAAAACCGTTTTCGTATACCGCAGCAGCAAAGTTGAGGCATGCTGCCAAAATGACTACTCAGGCTTTATCTCTGCAATGCCTTGACATTTTGACACCAAAGTTTGTATGTGTCATTGTCACCTCACTCTGACCACATCACATCCATTTCGTAACTGCGCCACCTATTGGTCGAAAGTGATAATCCATTAAATCATCTTAAAAGTTACTATATATAGGATTTTTTAGCCATTTGCCCAAACTTCTCTTAAAATGTCTTTAATTGCTCCTTGCTGCAGTTGGTCTGCCACTCCCGCCCATGATGGCATCTGTTGCCGCTTCTTGCGCTTGGCCCCGGTAATGGCTGCTTGCAGCTATATTTATCTTTATTTTTGTCTGTAATAATCATGGCGCTGGAATGTAGGAGCATTAATTATTTTATATTTATTATTGGTTTTTCGCTGTCACGTGGGCACAGGTGATCACTTCCGTTTTCTTTATTATTTCCTATGGTGGATTGTTTGAGGTTGTGTTTTGGAAGGGGCGAGTTGCGGGAGCCAACTTTCTGTTGACCGCATTGCGTTCAGTGAATCATGTCTACATATGTCAAGCTGAAAAATAAAGGTGAAATCAAGTAAGATCAGTCTATTGTCTGGATAATGTTATGACGACAGAGTGCGAGCGAGTCACGAGCCATCCCGCTACATAACCTCTTTGCGGCTATTGGATGCCGCGAACAATGTCATTAGAAGGGCCTTTATAATAATAATGATTAAGAATACTCACCATAACTGCAGTATATTGTGTTTTCTGATGTGAGTAAAGAAGAAATTGTGCATTATACAACTGTTAGTCTTTGGTCGAAAAGCGTTTCAACAGTGTCCATATACAGTTCAACAGCACTGGGAATTTTCACTATTTGGATCACTGCTTGACAGTGTTTAGTATTTTTCACTTACTCTTTCTTCCGGTTATATTGACATGCCAGTAGGGGGAAACAAGTGACTTTGTTTATAATTGAGTCAATGATGCAATAGATTTGTTCAAAACCACTATTTCCTTCAGGAACAAATGCTGTCTTTAATGAGCAAGTCATTGAATTACTCTTTTAAACGATTTGTTTATAAACATTGATTTACTCAGGAACGCCACTATGTAGTCCAAATTTGGTGCGTCCAAAGTGAAAACTAGTTTAAGTATCTTAGCATAACTAATGCATCAACTGTCACGGTTGGTAAATCCTATGTCTCCTTCTTGTCTCGTGTTTCTGTTGTTGTATGTGTGTGCGCTGATCAGAGGGGCGTGGCCGCTCATCAGCGCTCGTTCAGCAATCATTCATTACCTCATCACCAGCTGCAGTCTATCCATTCCTGTGTATATAATCTCATCAACTTCTCATCTCCATTGTCAGATCGTTGTTTGTTGGTGTCCGGTGTCTGATCCCCTCTACGTTCCAGTTATCCTTCCTTGTTCCTGTCTGTTTCCCGTGGATGTTCTGGATTCGTCTCGTTGTTCGTCACTTCTCATCACTTCCACTTCTGTTACATCTGACCATCGAGTCCCTGCGCCGCTAGCCTGTTGCCCTTGGACTGTGTCTGTACTCTTCCTATTAAACTGCTTAACTTGCACTTGCTTCCGAAGTTTATTCCGTAACAGAACGATCTGACCCAAAGATGGAAGCAGCGAGTGGCACTTCAGAAAGCTTGGAGGAGTTTGTCAACCACAGCAGACAGCGTATGGAAAATCAAGAGAGAAACATCAATGACACAGCTCGCGCTGTTCAGGCGTTAGTGGCGCAGGTGTCCGGGCTCACCCAGCAAGTCCAACAGCTGCGCGTTCCCACTGCGCCGGTCCCACCGCCGTTTCCCCAAATACCACCAGTGGACCCCTCCCAGTCGGAGCCCCGCTTACCAGCCCCGGAGACATACTCAGGTGAACCCAATTTTTGTCGAGCTTTTCTAACTAGATGCTCCATGCACTTCTCTCTACAACCTAGAACCTTCCGTGAGGAAAAGACCAAGGTGGCCTTTGTATTGACGCTGCTGACTGGGAGAGCGGCGCTATGGGGAACGGCGGTGTGGGAGAACCAAGACGACTGCTGCACCTCGTTCCAAGCGCTCTCCGACGAAATGAAACGTGTCTTCGACCGGGCATTGGTGGGGAGAGAAGCAGCCAGAATGCTGGCCGATTTGCGGCAAGGACAACGATCCGTATCGGACTTCTCTATTGAGTTTCGTACTCTAGCGGCGGAGAGCCAATGGAACGAGGAGGCGCAGTGGGACATGTTCCTGCATGGGCTGTCTGACCGCGTCCAAAGAGAGATATATGCTTTGGACTTACCCCCCAAACTCAACGATTTAATCGCTCTAGCATTGAGAGTGGACGCCAGGCTGTCTCGACTGGATCGGAGAGTACCCAATTATCGTTCTTCGGTGGAATCCGAGGGTCAACGCACTGGAGGTGGGGACGCGGTCAGCCCCGTTTACGATCCCGAGCCCATGCAGGTGGGTCGAGCCCGGCTTTCCCGGGAGGAGAGGGAGAGGCGGAGATCCCAGGGCCTGTGCTTGTACTGTGGAGGAAAGGGACACTTCGCCTATAACTGTCCGTTAAAAGGCCCAGCCCGATAGTAAGTATGAGGCTACTATCGGGTGGGATCTCCGCCGAGAAGACCTCATCGACATCGACTCTCCTTCCGGTTAGACTCCGATGGTCCAACCACCGTCACGACTGTCACGCACTTCTGGACTCGGGCGCCGAAGGTAACTTCATGGATCACACCTTTGCACTCAACCACCAAGTCCCCCTCAAACCCCTCAACCATCAGATTGCAGTACACACCCTCAACGGCCAAGAACTCCCCACTATATCTCTGGTCACTGAAGATATCACCCTCATCACGTCAGGCAACCACTCAGAAACTATCTCCTTTTATATCCTGGACACTCCACTTGCACCCATTGTTCTTGGTCACCCATGGCTCACTCGTCACAACCCCAAAATAGACTGGCAGCTCAAATCAGTAGCGGCGTGGAGCAGTTTTTGTCATAAGTCCTGTCTCGTATCTGCCTGTCCGTCTGTTTCTGTTTATGTGTTACAGGACGAGACTGTGGATTTATCTAGCGTGCCCACGGAGTATCGGGACCTGAAGGAGGTGTTCAGTAAGTCTCGGGCTGATTCTCTTCCTCCACATCGTCCCTATGACTGTGCTATAGAGTTACTGCCAGGTACGTCTCCGCCTAAGGGCAAGTTATATTCACTCTCTGTCCCAGAGAGAGAGGTCATGGAGAAATACATTTCTGATTCTCTAGCAACGGGATTCATCCGCCCTTCCTCTTCTCCAGCGGGGGCGGGGTTCTTTTTTGTGTAGAAGAAAGATGGATCGTTGCGACCTTGTATTGATTACCGGGGGTTGAACAACATCACGGTAAAGAATACTTATCCTTTGCCGTTGATGTCTTCAGCCTTCGAGAGGTTGCAAGGAGCATCTATCTTCACGAAATTGGATTTAAGAAATGCTTATCATTTGGTCCGCATCAGGGAGGGGGATGAGTGGAAGACCGCTTTTAACACCCCTAGAGGGCACTTTGAATATTTGGTTATGCCGTTCGGCCTTTCCAACTCCCCAGCGGTCTTCCAAGCACTTATCAATGACGTTTTGCGAGACATGGTCGATCAATTCATATATGTCTACCTGGATGATATATTGATTTTTTCATCGTCTCTCCAGGAACACGTGCAACACGTCCGACAAGTGCTTCAGAGGTTGCTAGAGAATGGGCTTTTTGTCAAGGCGGAGAAATGCGTGTTTCATGCACAGTCTGTTCCTTTTCTAGGTCACATCATCTCGGTTGAGGGAATGCGCATGGATCCTGACAAGGTTAAGGCTGTGGTAAATTGGCCAAGTCCAGATTCCCGTAAGGCCCTACTGAGGTTTCTGGGGTTTGCCAATTTTTACCGGCGTTTTATTCGCAATTTCAGCCGACTAGCCGCGCCTCTGACCGCCTTGACCTCCCCCAGAACGACGTTCAGGTGGTCAGACGCAGCAGAAGCTGCGTTTGCCAAACTGAAGGGTTGCTTTGTTTCAGCCCCCATCCTGATAACCCCTGATCCTTCACGTCAGTTCGTGGTGGAGGTCGATGCGTCAGAGGTGGGGGTAGGTGCAGTGTTATCCCAGCGCTCTCCTTCAGACGACAAGATGCACCCTTGCACGTTTTTTTCTCATCGTCTATCCCCAGCCGAAAGCAATTATGACATTGGCAACAGAGAGTTGTTGGCGGTCAAGCTAGCATTGGAGGAGTGGCGCCACTGGTTAGAAGGGTCGGGGGTACCTTTTATCGTCTGGACCGATCACAAGAATTTGGAATACATTCGTACGGCTAAAAGACTTAATTCCAGGAAGGCTCGGTGGGCTCTTTTTTTCGGACGTTTTGACTTTACTCTCTCGTACCGCCCGGGTTCTAAAAACATCAAACCCAAATCCTTATCGCGCATTTTTGACCGTTCCGATCGCCCGTCTACTCCCGAGTGCATTTTACCAGAGACCCTATTTATCTCTACACTCACATGGGAGGTCGAATCGAAGGTCAAGAAGGCCTTAGAAGGGGTAACGCCTCCGACTCGTTGCCCACCGAATCGTTTGTTTGTGCCGGAGAGTTTATTGTCCAGCGTTATTCAGTGGGGACACTGTTCCAATGTGGCTTGTCATCCGGGAGTTAATCGTACTATGTTTTTAGTCAAGCAACGATTCTGGTGGCCTCTCATGGCTCGTGATGTTCACAGTTTTGTATTGGCCTGCTCAGTTTGTGCCACGGGTAAAACTTCCAATCGACCTCCAGATGGGTTACTCCAACCGCTGCCGGTACCTTCGAGACCCTGGTCCCATATCGCACTAGATTTTATCACCGCCCTCCCACCCTCCCAGGGTCACACGGTAGTTTTGACCGTGGTGGACCGGTTCTCGAAGGCTGCCCATTTCATTCCCTTGCCCAAATTACCTTCAGCCAAGGAGACAGCGTTGATTGTCGTTGATCACGTCTTTCGGATTCATGGCCTCCCGACAGACGTGGTTTCTGACAGGGGACCCCAATTTGTGTCCAAATTTTGGCGAGAGTTTTGTAGACTTCTGGGGGCGACTGTCAGTCTGTCCTCTGGGTTCCACCCCCAGAGCAATGGTCAAACTGAGCGAGCCAACCAGGATTTGGAGCGAACGTTGCGATGTTTAGTGTCCAAGAATCCTTCCTCTTGGAGTCAGCAACTGTCTATGGTGGAGTACGCCCACAACACGTTGCCGGTGTCATCCACGGGCCTATCTCCATTTGAGTGTAGCGTAGGTTACCAGCCACCTATTTTTCCTAGTCTGGAATCCGAAGTCGCGGTCCCCTCTGCCCACGCCTTCGTCCAGAGGTGTCACCGCACTTGGACTAGAGCCCGTGAGACTCTACTCCAAGTGGGGGCGCGCACCAAGACCAAAGCCGATCGCCACCGGCGGAGGCCTCCCGTATACGTCGTCGGTTCTAAAGTGTGGCTTTCTACCAAGGACATTCCTCTCCGCTCCGTTTCGAATAAGCTCGCACCTAAATTCATTGGCCCGTTTTCTGTCACCAAAATTATTAGTCCGGTGACAGTCCGCCTGAATCTTCCTCCAGTGTACAGGAGGATTCATCCCGTCTTTCATGTATCTAAAATTAAGCCCGTTTTTTTTGCTCGCATTAATCCGCCAGCCCCGGTCCCCCCCCCGCCGCGTCTCGTAGACGGGGAACCCACTTATTCGGTCAATCGTGTTCTGGACTCGAGACGGAGGGGACGCGGATTTCAGTACTTGGTGGACTGGGAAGGTTACGGTCCGGAGGAGAGAAGTTGGGTACTGGCTAGAGACATCCTGGATCACTGCCTTATCGATGATTACAATCGGCAGGTAAGGGAGTCTGGGAACGCCAGGAGGCGTTCCTAGGGAAGGGGGTACTGTCACGGTTGGTAAATCCTATGTCTCCTTCTTGTCTCGTGTTTCTGTTGTTGTATGTGTGTGCGCTGATCAGAGGGGCGTGGCCGCTCATCAGCGCTCGTTCAGCAATCATTCATTACCTCATCACCAGCTGCAGTCTATCCATTCCTGTGTATATAATCTCATCAACTTCTCATCTCCATTGTCAGATCGTTGTTTGTTGGTGTCTGGTGTCTGATCCCCTCTACGTTCCAGTTATCCTTCCTTGTTCCTGTCTGTTTCCCGTGGATGTTCTGGATTCGTCTCGTTGTTCGTCACTTCTCATCACTTCCACTTCTGTTACATCTGACCATCGAGTCCCTGCGCCACTAGCCTGTTGCCCTTGGACTGTGTCTGTACTCTTCCTATTAAACTGCTTAACTTGCACTTGCTTCCGAAGTTTATTCCGTAACATCAACATCACAATATTTTAATAATATTTTGGAGATTTGCCCTTAAAGTTTAACTTTGCCGATTTTCAACCTTCCATTAAATGCTAGAATGAGACGGTCTAGTAGTTTCCCATCAAATAGGCAAGAATAAACCTGGTGTCCACCATGATTCCTGTTCTTTCCGTCAACAAAGCACTTGAATGCGACAAGCTCGTAATCACTTCAGAAGTGGGAAGTAGGAAAACTCAATAGCACATGAAGCAGAACAGTTATTGTAATGGTAGGTTTATCACTGAAAATGTATCATCATACTTTGTCTACTCTTTAAACAGCTTTATGGTAAAAATGGAACAGTATGGCAACAGCTTTCTTTTACCTGTATGTGACGGCATTTTTCTTTTGGCAGTTGGGCAGAACTGATCTAATGGCAGTTTCTTTCAGTTTTTTCCCTTTGGTTGTATTCGTGGTAATCCAGTTTAAAATATTCACTACAAACAACGTTCTCTCCGTATTTACTATTCTTTGCAGTCTTTAGCCACTGCCAATGCGGTGGATACTTCACTGGGAAAAAGAAAATAACTCACTTTCGCTAAATGTTTACTCTTTAAATTTTTGCACCTGGGAACAATACAAGTCAACACCATTACAAATAAAAGTTTGCAAAGAATTTTTTTCCTGCTAAAGCAAGCCGGTAGTTGACTCTTGTGAGGCATATCCATAGCAGACTGGTGGGAGTGGCCTTGCAAGGCAACATGCCCAGTGCATTATGGGTGTTGAAGTTCCCTTTCGTTGGGGAACTCCTTCGTCTCGATGGTAGGAGTTAACAACGAATTGGGATCATGCTAGGGAGACCAATTGCCTTCGAGTGAAACTAAAACGAGCCAATGAACATTGGCATGCAGGACTTGCATTCCGCGCCCCGCCTACCAGTGCGGGAATAAAGCAGAAACGAGTGCACACACATATGCTTTTTGCTTCGGAGCCAACCGGTTGTGTCTTCTGAGTGGATGAGACAACGATTCCCTTCTTTTAAAAAACGAGACCTCTCTGTGTTGGTGTTACGGCGCTTCAGTGATCTTCGCGCGCTCCCGGGCGCTGGCTGTTAATGCATCTACATCTTTAAACAAAAAGCTGTTGTCAAAGCTGGTATTCGGTTGAGTGCAGACAGCGGGCTTGCATTTACCCTGCTGTGTTGCCGCGTTGATCCCAGTGTGCTTCAGCACAAGAAGAGAGCGTTTCTGTAAAAGAGCAACAGTGATCGTGGCCGTCAAATGAGGACAGGAAACGACCGCATCCAGAAACACACGGGTGAAACACCATCCTGAAAGTGACGCAATCTTCACCCGTGTGTTTCTGGATGCGGTCCTTTCCTGTCCTCATTTGACGGCCACGATCACTGTTTCACATGCCTGGGCTTAAGCATGTTGAGACTGCGTTCGTGGGTGGTTCATGTTCTCTCATGAGAGCATGACCACGTCGACACACTGTTTGTCTCCCCTTTCTCGTGTGCCGTCAAGCTGCCGGCTGACAACGCGGGTTGTCACGGCAACCCATCGCACGTCATTCAGCGCTCTAGATGCTCGGTCGAGACTCAAGTGCCTCAAACGAGGTGGAGTCCCTTTACCTATTCCCCGATCTAGTTCCTCTTCTGGTGGCCACTAGAAAAGGGCTACTTTGGCTAATAGCATTGGTGATCTGAGGATTACAGTGAGCGTTCCCCGACGAGACCATCTCCTCGGGCCCCTCATTCCTCTAGCGCATCGCAAACATGCTGAGACTGTGTTCGTGGGTGGTTTATGCTCTCTTATGAGAGCCTGACCATGTCGACACGTTGTTCGTCTTGCCTTTCTTCCCACGAGGGCTTGAGCGCTCAGCGTGCCGTTTGCCATCAAGGTTGATGGCCACGTTCACTGTCTCGCATGCCTGGCAGCTTTCGGGTGGAATTATTGGTTCTTCTCTTGAGGGACCAAGTATTTCATTCGGGGCTCCAGGGGAGGATCAGATGTCGATCGCTGCATCGGAGCATAATGCTGCGTCCCCACTGTAATGCTGTGTGTGCTCATGCTGAATCAGATTCAGACTTGACAGCCCCACTTCCCGGGCTACTCTGGGGGCGCAGTGCAACGTGTAATTGCCTTGCCCCACCCCCGTGCGTGCCCGGATGTATGTGAAAAGTATGGAAGCATATTGGTGCCAATGTAGAAAGTGGTGCCAAACATGCCAAAATCTGCAGAAAAAGTTTTTCCTCTCTCATTACACTTGGTGGTGGGGTGGCTTTGTTAATGGCAGACCACCTCTTCCCTGCACGTGATGGCCACACTACAAGTCTGTGTAAGGCCAAAACAACCAGTGCATGAGGGTAGTTCTGAGTCGAGGTTGAGCTGTGTATAGTGACTGACAGTGGTTTAAGTCACAGTGCTGGCCCTCAGTCAGACGATGTCCACACTGGTGGTCCAGAAGCGTCCCAGTGCTAAACCTTGCAGAGATGCGAGACATCGCCAAAGTTCACTTTCTCAATGCTCCTATCTCACACGATTTGCCTTTTTCGATGACACTGTTGGAGACTGTGCCCAGTGGCTCTCCACAGTTCAGAAGCAAGCTGAGGAAACCAAGAGCTTGACCCGATGTACTCCGAGTCACTCGTGGTTTCTTCTCAATCTGTTTGTCGCCAAGGGTGTCAGTCCCCTGTGGAAAAGCTGTCACAGCCAGCTCCACTGTGACGTCTAGCTTTCACAGGAAGACAGCGCCACCTGTCTCAGCAGCCCTGAGACGGCCGACCCAGCATTGGAGGAAGTTGCTCTCCGAGAGATGGTGTCCTCACCTCTCCCTCCCCCGGAGGAGGACCGGGTGGATAATCTTTGTTTCATTTCTGTTCCGCCGCTGGCTCCCCGTAGTCCAGTGGTACCCACATTTTCTATAGAGCAATTTCTTCCATCTCTGGGTCACAAGCCTCCGTGTTGAACCTGTTTCCTCCCGTGTACTCGCTACGGCCAGTAGCGCAAGGAATTAGGTTATGTCGGCTTGCTACGCCATTCCTGCCCCATGGGCCGGATATGTGCATCTTTTTGCTCCGTTGGTTCCCCAACAAACAGTTAACCTCTTGAGTTCCTCCATCACCCCTCCGGCACCAGGCGAGGCGGATCGCCCGGCACCAGGTCTATTACTTCTCGTAAGAGTTGTTATTAGACTGGGTGGCCTTAACAGTGGTCCCTACGGCGACCCGGTTTTTCCACGTTCCAGCTACCCTCCGGGTTAGCACCGTGTCTTCCCCTCGACAGACCCGTTCTGTCGTCCTTGCTGAGTACGCTCTCACCCCTCGGGCTGGGGCTACCTCAAGGACTGCTGTATGTTTCACTACACTACGGGTTAGTACATACATGTATTCCAGTGCCTCCCTTCGGGCGGGCAGGGGCTCTGCAGCGTTCCCTCCTACGGGTTGGGCACGCTTCTCCAGTGTTATCCAAATCCACTGAGCGGGTCTTGCGGAAAAGCAGTGTGATTTTTCCTAGCTAGCTCCCACCATATAAGGTAAGAAACTGCTCAGGCAGGAAGCCAAGCTGGGCGCTGGAAGGGGCCAGCACCATGGCGTTTTATTAGGGATCCCAATTCGTTGGTAACTCCTACCGACGAGACGTAGGAGTTCCCGAACGAAAGGGAACGTCTCGGTTACGTATGGTAACCCTCGTTCCCTGAGGAGGGAATGGAGACGTCTCGTCCCGTCGCCATGCTTGCTGTACCTTTGCGGAGGACTGGACACCGTTCAGGTCCTCAGTGAAAAACATATGTGTGTGCGCTCGCTTCCGCTTTATTCCCGCACTGGTAGGCGGGGCGCGGAATGCAAGTCCTGCATGCCAATGTTCATTGGCTCGTTTTAGTTTCACTCGAAGGCAATTGGTCTCCCTAGCGTGATCCCAATTCGTTGGTAACTCCTACCTACGAGACGTCTCCGTTCCCTCCTCAGGGAACGAGGGTTACCATACGTAACCGAGACGTTTTCCTACCTGTCAAAAGGGAAGACAACAGCCTTTTTTCTATGTTTTCTCTAGCCAGGACAGGTACCACCGATTTTCTTTTTTTTTCTTTCTACTGTATAGGTAGTTTTACTGAAAGCTCATTTTGCCAGCAGTGAAGTACCCCTTTAACAAATTATTCAAGCCTGACACAGTGTTCATGATTATGGCTGCCTGAAAATGTCATTCCATCCTCCAGTTTGTGTCCAACCCTTGTTGTTCATTTTTGAGCCACAGTTATGCTGATAACTAATCATATACCTCCGGGAATATGATGTTCAGCTGTGTTGCTCTGTTCAATACATTTCCCTTTTCTATTTTAGATTCAAGTTTACAACATTAAAAACACCTTTGTTCTTCTGCCATTTAAGAGTAAACCAAGAAAGCCTGTAATAAAATGAGATGTAGTGAAGGTTAAGTGTTTTGTCTTGTTTTCAGGAACTTTGTTGGACACACATTGGTGAGCACATACTGTATACAGACATTCACCACAAAGCGAAAGTCTGGGAAATGTCAACAAACGCTAGACCTCTCAATAGTTACTGGAAAGGCCACCACTCCAGCAATGTTTCCAAGCATTTTAATTGAAGGTGCCAGTGTCACACTTTCAGTGCCTTTCATTTAACCTGAGACAACCACTTTTCTGAAAGTCATAAATTCCATTACAAAAGTTGTTCTGGTTGAAGTACTGACCTAGCAAAAGTCTCTTGTGATGCTTGTTAAGATTTTGTTGAAGCTTTATTTTATTCATATCGAAGAGTGTTATGAGATGAAATAATGGAGAATAATGTGCAGATGTGCGTTTCAACAGAATTATGGGAAATCAGGAGGTCATGACAGCAAACAGCACCCCTCTCTCACATTTATTAGCTTGAATACTTTGGCAACATAAGATCAAATGACATTGCATGTGAAACAAGAATTTGATTTGTTTGCTTGGTTAACTTCAATGAGGATCAACTTAAAAATGTTTCAGCCAAAGCTGGTAGGATCATTTTCACATATGGGTCAAACAAACAATGGGTTGCCATGATATCTTGACATCTTAGCTTGAAGCCAAGTGTTCATAATGACATTTAACATCATTTGGCTGCATTATTCATTTTCACACCCAGTCATTGTGTCATGAATGAGCACAATGAAACATTTGCTGAGGAAACTGGAAAACAAAAAAAGGTCAGTAATATACATAAAATCATTCATTTTCGAAACACATTTTCACATAATTTAAAGATGTTTCATTTTCTCCCTGTACTAGCCTAAATTAACCTAAACTACATTTAAAACACCATGGAAATTGATACTTGTGATTTCTCGTACCAAAGTAATCTGTGTTTTACTGGATTGAACCACATTACTTACTAGCTGGTGTTCAAGACAGAAAGTAACAGTGATTGTTCTCTTGGTCAAAAATATGTGGCAGTGTCCCTGTAAAAATATCTTAATAAGTGTGTTTTATGTGTCTGGACAAGCCCCTCTTCACACAGCCAGACTGCCCTCATCATTAGACTTTATTTGAGCTGGATTGACTTGACTGGAGCTGCTTTCTCTGGTTCATTTACACTCCTCATGAAGCATCACAAATCAGAGAAGACACATTCAATTCACGTTTATTTGTATAGCGCTTTTCACAATACACATCATTTCAAAGCACCTTTGCAGAAAGTGCATGAGTCCATATTAAAATTTAGGGTTCTGTTATCAGAGGTAAGTTAAGTATTTCAGAAATGTACACAGTCACAGTTAGCTAAAAATGTATTAATTGAAACAATGTAATAATATAATGCAGAAACAATGAGCTCATTGAGGTAATGAATACTTGTTTATTAACAAATGATTATAACATTTAGAAAATAAAGCATTGGTGGATGTTGATGTCATCTGAAATTTTTGCAGGAGTTGGCAATGTCTCTTCATAGGTGTCAGGCATCTGAAGTCTTCATAATAGGCTGGATCCAAACTGGAGCTGACATACTCTAGTTACCTCTGGATGGGCATCCCAAGATAAAACAGAGAAGCAAATAGAAAATAATTTGCGTAGCTGCTGTTCATAACATCAAGCAAGAATAATCATGTGCACTTGATCTGATATAACAGTGTAAGGGTAGGATATTCGCCAGCATTTTTCAACGCGTTTTTTGTGTTCACACCCAAGCGATTTTCCCTGATGAGCCGATTGAACATGCAAATTCATTCCCTGACATTAGATGGCGCTTAATGTAAAACAGAAATACCAAGCTTGCTCAAGTACTGTTTTGTAGTCACTGTCGCGTTTGTTATATAGTTCTTTATGTTCCGACACCAACGAGACCAGCAGCTCTACATTCATCTTGCCTTGCATCTTCCTCGCCTTATTTCTTCCTGGCAGTGTAGACGCTGGCGGATATATTCGCCCCCAAGTTGTGTTTTACGGTAACTTCAGAAGCTCCAGACACGTGAGCAAAAGCACCAATCTCATTGGTCAGATAGTAGGAAACCAAAAAAACGAACCCGAGGCGTTTTTTAAAAAGTGACGCTTTTACGCGTGGCATTTTTCGCGTCAGTGTGCACACTCACATTGGCGCCCTTTGTTTAGTCACGAGGCGTTAAACGTCGGCGAATATCGCGCGCGAAATTCGTCCCTGTGTGAACAGGCCTTTAGATATGGTACTATCAAAAGACCAGAGATTTGTGACCTTAATTAATTCCATCTTTTCTTATAATATTACCAAGTGGCAGCATACATATTGAAAATAGCAGAGGGCCTAACACAGATCCTTGTGGCACTCCATAATTTACTGACATTACTGACATTTAAGTACACAAAATGGTAAAGGTCTGATATATACGATCTAAACCACCGTAATGCCTGTCCATGAATGTAGTGTAATTTTGTAATTGATCTAAGAGTATTAGTGATCTATAGTGTCCAACGCAGCATTAAGATTAAGATTAAGTAAAACTAGTATAGAGATATAGCCTTGAGTCTAGCACAAGTGCCGTCTCTTTTGTTCTATGCTCTGACAAATACAGGTCCTTCTAAAAAAATTAGCATATTGTGATAAAGTTCATTATTTTCCATGATGTAATGATAAAAATTAAAATTTCAAATATTTTAGATTCATTGCATACCAACTGAAATATTTCAGGTCTTTTATTGTTTTAATACTGATGATTTTGGCATACAGCTCATGAAAACCCAAAATTCCTGTCTCAAAAAATTAGCATATTTCATCCGACCAATAAAATAAGTGTTTTTAATACAAAAAAAAAAGTCAACCTTCAAATAATTATGTTCAGTTATGCACTCAATACTTGGTCGGGAATCCTTTTGCAGAAATGACTGCTTCAATGCGGCGTGGCATGGAGGCAATCAGCCTGTGGCACTGCTGAGGTGTTATGGAGGCCCAGGATGCTTCGATAGCGGCCTTAAGCTCATCCAGAGTGTTGGGTCTTGCGTCTCTCAACTTTCTCTTCACAATATCCCACAGATTCTCTATGGGGTTCAGGTCAGGAGAGTTGGCAGGCCAATTGAGCACAGTAATACCATGGTCAGTAAACCATTTACCAGTGGTTTTGGCACTGTGAGCAGGTGCCAGGTCGTGCTGAAAAATGAAATCTTCATCTCCATAAAGCTTTTCAGCAGGTGGAAGCATGAAGTGCTCCAAAATCTCCTGATAGCTAGCTGCATTGACCCTGCCCTTGATAAAACACAGTGGACCAACACCAGCAGCTGACATGGCACCCCAGACCATCACTGACTGTAGGTACTTGATACTGGACTTCAGGCATTTTGGCATTTCCTTCTCCCCAGTCTTCCTCCAGACTCTGGCACCTTGATTTCCGAATGACATGCAACCACTTAGCAACAGTCCAGTGCTGCTTCTCTGTAGCTCAGGTCAGGCGCTTCTGCCGCTGTTTTTGGTTCAAAAGTGGCTTGACCTGGGGAATGCGGCACCTGTAGCCCATTTCCTGCACACGCCTGTGCACGGTGGCTCTGGATGTTTCTACTCCAGACTCAGTCCACTGCTTCCGCAGGTCCCCCAAGGTCTGGAATCGATCCTTCTCCACTATCTTTCTCAGGGTCCGGTCACCTCTTCTCGTTGTGCAGCGTTTTTTGCCACACTTTTTCCTTCCCACAGACTTCCCACTGAGGTGCCTTGATACAGCACTCTGGGAACAGCCTATTTGTTCAGAAATGTCTTTCTGTGTCTTACACTCTTGCTTGAGGGTGTCAATGATGGCCTTCTGTACAACAGTCAGGTCGGCAGTCTTACCCATGATTGCGGTTTTGAGTAATGAAACAGGCTGGGAGTTTTTAAAAGCCTCAGGAATCTTTTGCAGGTGTTTAGATTTAATTAGTTGATTCAGATGATTAGGTTAATAGCTCGTTTAGAGAACCTATTCATGATGTGCTAATTTTTTGAGACAGGAATTTTGGGTTTTCATGAGCTGTATGCCAAAATCATCAGTATTAAAACAATAAAAGACCTGAAATATTTCAGTTGGTGTGGAATGAATCTAAAACATGTGAAAGTTTAATTTTTATCATTACATTATGGAAAATAATGAACTTTATCACGATATGCTAATTTTTTGAGAAGGACCTGTATAGAAAGAGATTTACTTCCCTTTAGTATTTTCTAAAAGTATTTTTCTACTTTTGCAATCTATTAAATTTACTATTAGGGATGCACAGTATGTTATTACCATATAGATTATCGGCCAATAGAGATCTATTTCGGCTGGTTTTTGGATGTACTTGCTCATTTCCTGTTTTTACATTTAGATTACCTCTGAGTTATCTAAATCTCACTCAAAGTTACTTAAAATATTTAATAAGTAATTATTTAATACAACTGTTGAAAATGTAACCTTCAACAAATCTTAGAATTAAAGGGTTAGTTCACCCAAAAATTATTATCCCATTATCCCATCATTTTCTAATCCTTAAGCCATCTAGGTGTGTATGACTTTCTTCTTTCAGACAAACACAATCGGAGTTATATTAAAAAATGTTCTGGCTCCTCCAAGCTTTATAATGGGAGTGAATGGTAACTTATATTTTGAAGCCCCCAAAAATGCATCCATCCAGCATAAAAGTAATCCATTTGGCTCCAGGTGGTTAATAAAGGCCTTCTGAAGTGAAGCGATGTGGTTTTGTAATAACAATATCCATATTTATAACTTTATTAATTATGATCACTGACTTCCGGTAGTTGAGTTTCGGCGGAAGAGTGACCTCTGACCTTCGCTTCAGAAGGCCTTTATTAAACCCCTGGAGCCATTTGGATTACTATTCACTCCCATTATAAAACTGGGAAGAGCCAGGATACCTTTAATATAACTCTGATTGTGTTACGCTGAAGAAAGTCATATACACCTAGGATGGCTTGAGAGTGAGTAAATTATGGAATAATTTTTATTTTTTGGGTGAACTAACTCTTTAATGTAAATTTTTAATTTATGCCTAAATTCACTTGTAGCACATAATTATTCCATAGAATGTTCAACCCAATTTCCAGAAGTTGGGACATTTTGTAAAATGCAATAAAATCAAGAATCTGTGATGTATTAATTATCTTTAACTTTCATTTAACTGACAAAAGTACAAAGAAAAGATTTCCAATGTTTTCACTGACCAACTTAAAGGAGAACTCCGGTCAATTTTAACATTTTGCTCATTTTTTTTGTATATTTGGACTGCTGTCAGTACAGACAAAAACGACAAAAATCGGTGTTGCCTACACCGTGTTATCCTCTTTTTAAAATTCGCACCCTGTTGACTTCAGTAGGGCAAGTTCTAAACCTGCTTTTAGCCTCTTAACATCCTTGATTTGTCATTACAAGTGCACAGCCATGTGAGTGGTGTTATTAAGAGTGACCACGGTCAATGAAGAACTTGCCCCATTGAAGTCAACAGGGTGCGAATTTTAAAAAGAGGATAACACGGTGTAGGCAACACCGATTTTTGTTGTTTTTGTCTGTACTGACAGCAGTCCAAATGTACAAAAAAATGAGCTCAATGTTAAAATTGACCGGAGTTCTCCTTTAATTGCATTTTGTAAATATAAACAAATTTTGATTTTGATGGCTCCAACACACTCCAAACAAGTTGGGACAGAGGCATGTTTTCCACTGTCACATCATCTTTTCTTTTAATTACACTTTTTAATCATTTAGGAATTGAGGATACAGTTTTTCAAGTGGAATTTTTTCCCAAATCCCGTCTGATACAAGACAGCTGCTCAACAGTCCATGGACGTCGTTGTCTGATTCTCCTGATGAGCCACACATTTTAAATAAGAGACAGATCTGAACTGCTGGCAGGACAGTCAAGCACATCCTTTCTACTGTAGAGTATTTAAGAAACCCCTCTGTTGTAGCACGTGCAGAATGAAGCCTGGCATTGTATTGCTTCCCAGGAAAGATGTAATCTTGATGGCAGTATATATGGCTCAACGTCAATGGTACTTTACACATATGCAAGTCACCCATGATGTTTTTGTCTCAGAATTAATAAATCACAGATTCTTGATTTTATCAAATTTCACAAAATGTCCCAACTTTTACTTGGGGTTGTACTTCACAGTTAAGAAAAAACTTTATGTAACTGTGAATTTGTAAGTTACAAATGAGATTGCTTTAGTCTCACTGCATGACTAACTCAGATGTTATGGACGCATATAGCTTGAATAATTCAAAGTGCATGCTCAGACTGCTTGAGACAACAGCAAACACATTTGACTTTGTGTTAAAGTTACAAACAACACTTGGTGCACATCAAAGTATCCTGATTCTGTAGAAAAAAATGTGACAGAATCACTTAGGAGTTTTAGCTCAGCATGACATGCATATGAAGAGAGGGAGAGGCACCTGTTCTGATTGGATCCGCTGTTTTTTTTAGCTTGTGCTATCTGAGTTCAACCATGTCCATGAGAGATCCAGCTGAATGAATGACCCTAGGTAGTTAGTAATATAACATGTGGTTTTTATAGCAGATTTTAAAAAACTATTTTATAAAATCTATATTTTAAACCTTTTATGGATGGACGGCGACAGGGATTGAACTGAGTAATATAATAATAATAATAATTTGTTACATTTATATAGCACTTTTCTGGGTACTCAAAGAACTTTTACATATGAAGGGGGGGGGGGGGGGGTGCAAGTGCACAGCACACCAGAGGTGCAAGTGTCATCAAAATATGTGAACACATACGTAGCAACATTTCACATTCACATTCCCTGATGTGCCTGGAATGCAAATACTCAAAGACAGGTACCCGGGAGACGGCGTGAGCAATGTTTTAAAGAGTTGAGTTTCATGTTTTGAAAATATTTAATGCATACAGAGTGCATTCTTCAATCCGGCCCCTGACAGCGCTGGATGTTTGGCCTTGTTGTAGAGCAGACACCCCCTGTTGTTTCGTTCCTCTTCCTCTCAGAGCAATCTACAGTATGGGGTAACACATTTGGCAAAATTCCTGTTTCCTTTTAAAAGAGGCCAAGGCAGTGAACACATATGCATGTAAAAACAAACTCTCAGGGACAGGTTAATATGACCCACAGTCCTCATAGGGATTAGAAGAGGCACTGTGCCCTCAAGTCTGTAAGTCAAGTAGTCCACAGTCCAGCATCAATTATGGCTCATACGGGCAGGCATTTTGATTTTAGTAACTAAACCCAAGATACGGACACCTAGTAAGCGTAAGAGATGTTTTTAAAGCAGCTGAACGAGACTCTATAAAATTCAGTCATAATAGACGTGTAAAACACATGGTGATTTTTATACAAAGCAAACAAAATTGTTTCCCTTCAGCATTTGTATCTGTCAACTATGTGCAAATCAGTAACCGAATAGGCCCCAACCAGGAGTAAAGAGAAATATAAGTCCACTTGAGTCCAAATAAAATAAAGAATGTGACATCGTAAAAGTAATGATTTTCGGAACAAAATAATAACACAACCCAAGTCCATTACTTCAAATTGTGCTGTAGACATTCCACTAAACTTCCTTTCACCTCCGAAGAGCAGACACAGCCTCCTTTCCCCTGGAGGACACATTAAAAATCCCTCCAAGTCGTTAGGGTTTGTTGAAATCCAAAATATTCCATTTGTTAAAGCTTTTAAAAGAGATGGAAATGTGAAGTGTAGAATAATGTTATAAATGGGGCTTGTGACTTAATTAAGTGTAGTGAGGCTTGCCTCTGGGCAGTGAATGACTTAATGGCATAAGAGTGTGACTGACTGCCTACATTTCTTCCCACTGATAACTGAATTAGTCAGCAATTAGTATTAGTGGATTAGGCAATCTCACATGAAGACAGTCCAAGCTACCAAGGAACATTCCCAGAATGTTCTTTCAAAGTTATGTTCTAGATAATCACACTTTAGATTAGGGTCCAATTATCAATATTAACTACTATGGCTTTTGCCTCAAACTCCTAATTGCTGCTTATTCACAGTTAGTAAAGTAGTTGTTAAGTTTAGGTATTGGGTAGGAGTAATGTGCATGCTAATAATGAGCAACTAGTTGATAGTGGACCCTAAACTGAAGTGCCATCTTTGAACATAAAATTGTTAGTTAGGGTGTTGTTTTGCTTGTTTTTCCTCCTTCAATGCAAACTGCTGCTTGATTTAATTGAGTTCATTGTACAGCTATATTTTGGAGAAGTAATGCAACAATACGTATATATGTAACCTTATTCCATGTTTCTAATGATACTTTAGAGAATAAACCCATCCAAAAGCAAGGATTCAAAGTAACGGTTTCCCAGTATAATGAGGAGACCGGTCCAAGCAGGGCTTGTCCTGGAATTCCTGTGGTCTGAGCAGCAGATAGGCTAGAGTAAAGAGACGAGAGATCTCTGTTTAAACATCCTCCAAATGGTATGCTCTGATGTCTCACGGTCGAAGAGAAACACTATATGTTGACACTGCGTGTGCGGTATGCTTTTACGTCAAGAGATTCTCTGGTTCTTTTTTTGCCTCTTCTGCAAATCTTTGTTTATTTGAATGGTGTATTACTGCTTCCCATTGTCTGGTCCTGTCTACATTCCGTTTTTGCTAGAAAAGAGACAGTGTGCAGACGGAGTGTTGTGAGGTCTGAAAAAAAAAGAATTGAAAAAAAAATCTGATGTAGTCTACTCAATTGTGGTATTTACATCATCAATAAGTATCTCATGTTCAAAGTAATCAAGTTGTATACCTGTAAATGGAATTGCAGACCCATCTGATACAGATCTGTTAATTGGATAATGGTGTGAACACCACTGAAACGCATTTAATTTTATTTATTTTTAAAACTGACCTTCGGCTCTTTCGTATGTGGAAATAAATAAGATACTCAACTGATTTTTTCCCCTTAAGTAGCTTCAGTATGAATAGCCACAAATGCGTTTTTTTCATAATTTGACTGCTGCATTTGTCATCACCTGTTCAGAGAAGTGTCTGATATGGGCATGTGAACATCCTCACCAAACAAATAGATTTGAGCAGAAAATTTGATTTAGGCCACATTCAGCTGCCCTCAAAAGCTTTCTCATTTCACAGTCTGCTACGTAATGAAACAATACAGCTGGGGGGCACCTAGTGTAATAAGACATTTTTAGCGTCCTTAGAGTCTTTAAGCTGGAAAAAAAGGGGGAAAACAGGATATAACAGGTCAAGTGGAAAACCCTCATCCCCGAAGTGATTTAACATAACCCAGTGCAAACACGGGAAGCACAATCATGAATATTTAATGACTGCACTATTCCAAAAACTTTTTCCCCCCATTAATCACAGTGAATTTTTCTCCAGTTCTACCTGGAGTCTTTCAGTTGATTGTATTTTCCACTATTAATGCAAACTAAGTGAGAGATGTGTGATTTCATTAGCTGAAGTCTGCACAGTTTGTTTATTAATAACACAATCTGGATTGATCCTCGATAAGAAATTCCACTGTGGATACACCCAGGCAAATAACAAGATGATTTGCTACAGAGACCGTGTTGTGTACACTAGATAAATGAGACATGACTCCTTATATTTTCCCCCTTTGGCAAGACTGTGAGCACATTTGGACCGCTGCGTCAAAATTACAACCATGACTATCTTAATTGTGTCCGTGGGGAATCACAGGAATTAAACTATGGCTCAAGTTATGGCATTGCATAATGCTTTGCCACACAGCCATTAGCTGCAGCACACCGAGGGAGCATATTGGCGCCCAGGCGGAATCAGTCCTCCTGTGTTTTATCTTAAAGAAAAAAATAGCCTATAACAATGTAAAACAATCGGTCAAGTAACAAGACAAAGTCTTCTACGGTCATTTTCATAACAATATTAACTGAGATGGTGTCAGTTGCGTTTGTATGAAACAAAGTCCCTTTAAGGTAAGTCATTTCATTCGCCCATCTTTGAAATGCCTCTCAGGCAGCTATTTCAGTCATGCAAGTGCGGCTCCTATCTCTTTGAATGAGGAAACATAAAATTTTCCAAAGCTATTCACAAAGCTTACAATTAAATTTCATATTTGAAATCATCAATGAAATCTAACAACAACTGTCTCATAAAATAAAACAGTCCTAAGGTTAATTCAGACTGCACCGACAGACACATCTCATCTCAGACATTCTAATTTTGAATCAGCATGTTCAGTCAGCTAAAACAAGCACTGACAGATGCCAATAGACCCGACAAAACACGACAAAGTGTCTGTTGCCATCTGTCAGTGCGATGTGAATTGGCCTTTAAGCGCATGTCTCAGAACACTGACTGTTTCTATAACAACCAGAGCTACAGCTGCAGTGACATGATAACTTTGCCAATCAGCAATTGGCTCTTTTATTTAGAAGGCAAGTGTAATGGTCACCAGCTGGAGTGCCCTTGAGAGCCACCAGAGGGCACTCCACATCAGACTATTGCCATTCACCCACAAACTACATCTCCCATAATTCTCTGCCTGGACTCATCAGCACTCATTATCACATTCACCTGTGTCTCATTATATTGTTTAGCTCACCCCATATAAGCCTGGCTCACCCTATCACTCACTGCGAAGGTTTGTATGTCGTTACGCTGCATTTCTGAGCATTCTCCTTTGTTTCATTGTCTCTGTTTCTTGGATTCCCTTTTTGCCTCTGACGCCTGCCTGCCTGCCTGCCTGCCTGCCTGCCTGCCTGCCTGCCTGCCTGCCTGCCTGCCTGCCTGCCTGCCTGGGACTTGGGGATTTCAGTCTCTGGAACGGACTCGGGAATTTCAGTGTCTGGAACGGACTCCGGAATTTCACTCACAGGAACAGACCTTGGAATTTCAGTCTTTAGAACGGACTTAGGAATTGCACTCATTGGAACGGACTTGGGAATTTCACGTTCAGAAATGGACCCACTGGATATCACTCACTGGAATGGACTCTTTGATATCACACACTGGAATAGACTTAAGAGCGGGCTCTGGAGTGGGCTCATGGGTTGGAGCAGGAACTTGGAATGGAGCTGGATCTGAGAATGGAGCAAGATTTTGGAATGAACACTGTAGCAATGTTCAGGGAAGAAGGAGGCGGGAACCGGCGAGCCATCAAAATATAATTTATTTAAAATAAAACAAACAACCAAAATACCGCCAGCAGCCCCTCGCGGACGACTGCTGGCTACCGAAAATACAAAAACTAAAACACAGGCCTGTTCCTCTCTCGATCATCAACGTCGTCGCTCCTCCTTTATGCTTCCGCTCCTCCGTGAGAGATGCGAGACCGGTGTGCCTCACAGGTGTCACAGGTAGCAATCGCACCACCGGCCTCGCGCCGTTCTCTCACGTCCCTCGGCCGTCCTGTTCGCCACATACCCCCATCGCCCCTCACAGGCCGGGGGGTACCCACGAGCCTGTGCCTACTCCCCCCCCCCCCGGCGGCGGCGATCCCTGGGGAGTATGGACAGACAAACCGAGGGAAACGGACACGGAAGCATGAGGAGCGACAGATCGAGAGAGGGGAGAGAGGAAAAAATAAAAAAACTTGGTCCGGTTCCCACAACGCGCTGCCATCTGGTCCCCCACCAGCTAGGCGATCTCCTCCGCGGTGCCTGGTGGTGACGCTGGGTAGCCCTCGGTGGACGGCTCGACGCTCCTCCGCCGCCCGGTGGACGGCGACGGCTCCTCGGGTGCCTTGGGCAGACGGGAGGAGTCCCCCACTCCCTGCTCCTCCCCTTCACTGGTGGACGGCAGCAGGCTCCGGCCAACGGCGAGCGGCGGCGACTCCTCCTCTCCCTCCCGGATGGCAGCCGCCCCTCCAATACCCAGGCGGCCGGCAGCGAGCTCGACTGTCCCACCGGCAACTCACTCCAGCGCACCGCCTCGAGCGTCCGTGGCCGCGAGTCCCCCGCTCCCTGCTCCTCCCCTCGCTCGGCGGATGGCAGCAGGCTCCAGCCCACGGCGAGCGGCGGCGACTCGCGCACCATGCTCGATGGCATCGCGGATTCCCCACACCGGCGAGGACTCTCTGACATCGCGTTCCTCCCTTAACATTTGAAAAACCTGTATAAACTGAACAACAAATAACAATATTAACTATGCCAATTATTAACAATATACCTAAGTAAAATAAATTATATAGCCAAAGCTATAACACTTCTGTTTTCTTTGTAACAAAATACTGTTGAAAAACAAACAGAACTAAAGTGCATAGAGGAGATGATTCAAGCATGTTGAAAATTCTTCTTCAATCAATCTTACATTTACAAAGAAAATTAAATTGTTTCTGTTTTTTCACACTGAGGTAACTGAGGCTTACTGTCTGTGCTGTAAACCACAAATCAAGTAAGTAAACATTAAACAAATAAACAACTTCTTTCTCTCAAGAAAACCAAACTCGTCGTGGATTTGATTTAAGGGAGTTGAAAATTCTTCTTCAGAAACACCATCATGTCCACATTGTCTGGTGAGAGGCTTGCTCTTTGTGCTGTGACAATGTCCCCTGCAGTGGAAAACACTCTCTCACTGGGGACAGATGTGGCTGGGATTCCAAGGTACATTTCAGCCAACTTGGCTAAATGCGGGAACTGGTTCTGGTTGTCCTTCCACCACATAAGTGGATTTGACTCCAATGAGAGGCTCTGCACTGCTCTGTAATGCTGCACCTCCTCATCCACCACTGCAGACAAAGGCTTGGATGATGACGATGCCTGTTCCATTGGAAAGAAGTCTCCAAACAGTTCAGCCATCATTGGTGCTCTTTTAGCTGGAGGAGGACAGTTACTGCAGCTTGAGGCTGTCTCTGATTGCTCTTCCGTTGAAGTCTGGGCCTAACAGAAAAAATCCATTACACAATTGCAACATAATTTTAGATACAATGGAGGATATGAAATCCAGGACAATTACACAAATAAAGTTAGTTTAATAAAGTTAAGTATTTATTATCTGACTATATTTAAATACTGACTTTAATTAAATAAGCCTAACTGATTTACACAGCACTTTATTTAATATATTAATATTTAAACAATCAAATACCTGAACAGTCTGTGAACAATCTTCCAGAATTCTCTCAGTCAGACTCTTGAAGATTGTGTCATGGGTGGTCTCATCAAGGAAAGGTAGAGATTTGAAACGGGGGTCAAGTACAGTGCTCATATGAAGAAACCGAATTAGTGCCCTATCCGAATCAGGGTATCTGTCCTCAAAGTCATGTGCAATAGCAGCTTTGATGTCTTTCACTACTGTTGAGTCAGATACACTGTGCTTCATGGAGGCCAGGATTCTGTGTTTCAATGGCACGATCATTGAAATAGTTGGCATCTGCTCAGTGCTCATGAGGGTAGTCACAGTTTTAAAAGGTTTAAGAACCTGGACCACGTCCTCAGCTAGTTTCACATCATCATCAGACAGAGTGACGATGTCTTCAATGTTCTTCTTGACACTCTTGTCTGTTAATGCAGAGAAAACAGCAGCCTGCTGCTCAAGGTAGCGTTCGAGCATGTCGTGGCTTGAGTTCCACCTAGTAGCCACATCCTGGACCAGCTTGTGTAAGGGCAGCTGTAGCATCACCTGTTTCTCCTTCAACACAGCTGCAGCTGTTGTGCTGCGGTGAAAAAACGTGACCACTTTCCTCACTCTGCCGAGGAATCGGGACATGTGGCGAACGCCCATCCCTCTCTGCGCAGCCAGATTAACAGTGTGAGCAAAGCATCGTATATGCGGTGAAAATCCGGCAGCTTCGACAGCATTGGCAATATTTCTGGCGTTGTCTGTTGTCACGGGGACGTTTGTTCTGCTGATTTTCCAATTTATCACAGCCTCTTTAAGTATTTCCGATAAATGGTCGCTTGTATGGCTCTCATACACAGCGCGTGTTTGGAGGACGAGGTTTGCTATTTGCCAATCGGCCGTAATATAGTGTGCGGGTATGGTCATATAGCTGTCTGTGGCACGGGACGTCCATCCATCGGTGGTGATTGTGATGGATTCAGCAGTACTCAACCCTTCTTCCACCTTAGCCTTTGTTTTCTCCAGAAGTTTTGGTAGCACATTTTGAGAGAAATGCGCCCGGCTTGGTAATGCATAACGGGGCTCGAGCACACTAAGTAAATACTTGAATCCCTCGTTTTCAACTACCGAAAAGGGGCGCATATCCAGTGACATAAAAATTCCAATTGCATCAGTAATTTTTTGTGCTCGATCTGAATTGGCTGGAAACTTTGCTTGGAATAAACTAGGCAGTGTAGGCTGCTGCTGTTGGGTTGTTTTCTGTGCACGAGCTAAACTGATGTCGGGATGGTGCCTTAAGATATGCATCTGCATGTTGGTTGTGTTGCCGGCCGGTTGGGGAAGCTTCTTGAAACACTTACGGCAAATTGTGTGGGTTTTGTCGACTACACGATTGCCATCCTTGTTCTCCACCGGGTAGCCGAAATGTTGCCATACTGCTGACTTAAAAGTATTAGGAGGGTCCGCGATGTCTGGGTTTGTTGCCATGTTTCCTCACGTTCTTCAACTATAGCTCGCGTGACGCGTCACATGAAAAAGGTTAAGGTAGCACACTTAATTTGAGGACGCTTACAGATAAAATTAAATTAATTAAATTTATACATTTTTTATTTATCCTCAACTAGTTTTGTGGTGTAGGTCTACGTATTTTATAATGTTAACTTAAAATAATACTAATAGTAATTTAAAGATATGGTAGCATTGGATCTGGACAGGAAGGATAAATCTGGGAGTTGGAAGGGGTGTGTCGATCGCGATTCTGCCTTCTCACATCGCGATACAGGATCGTGGACCTACGTATCGCGATTTTGATTTCATATCGCATATCGTTACAGCCCTAATTCTGTGAGGACACAATCATCCCCAGAAAGACTGTTAAGATGTTCCCAAATAACAAGCCTTGGGTTACCCCAGAGTTAAAGCAACTCCTTAATGAGAAAAAGCTTGTGTTTAAATTAGGAGGAAGTAGAGAAGAGAAAAAGATAGTGCAGAAAAAGATTAAAAGTAAGATCAATGATTGTAAAGCAGCATATAAACACAAGTTAGAAAACTTGTTTAAAAATTATGCTAGGAGAGCTTGGCAGGGAGTCCAATCTATCACAGGATATAAGCCCAAGAAGCACCCGATGGTAGCAGAGAACAATTTTAATATGGCAAATCAATTAAATAATTTTTATTGTAGATTTGACACATATGATTTTAAAGTCGAACAGAATGAGGCCATTATAGCAGTAAAAGACATGAAGGGTACAGGCATTTACATCCCTATGGATGAGGTCAAATCTTATTTTAGACGTGTAAATCCCCATAAAGCTTGTGGACCTGATGGTATCAGCTGCAGGACACTAAAGGTGTGTGCTGACCAGTTGGCACAGCCCTTCCATAGGTTGTTCCAGCTGTCACTAGATACAGGTGTCATTCCCAGCCTATGGAAACAATCCCTAATAGTGCCTGTGCCTAAAAACAATAGACCTAAGGAACTTAATGATCTGCGCCCTGTTGCCCTTACCTCTGCAGTTATGAAATGTTTTGAAAAAATAATTTTAAAACATCTTCTTCATGAGGTCTCACCTCTTTTAGACCCGAATCAACTTGCCTATCGTGCAGAGAGAGGTGTTGAGGATGCACTGCTATCTTTGATTAACAGCACTCATGAGCATCTTGAGCATGCTCAGAGCCTGGTCAAGATCGTGTTCACTGACTTCAGTAGTGCTTTTAATACGATCCAACCCCACCTGTTGGTGAGAAAATTAGTGCATTTAGGAGTAAATCCACAATTGATTTTATGGATCTATGACTTCTTGACGGATCGTAGTCAGCAAGTCAGATTTAATTCATGTATATCTTCCTTAAAAATGACAAATACAGGGGCACCACAAGGGTGCGTTCTGTCGCCTATCCTATACACACTATACACCAATAACTATCAAGCCTCCTCTTTGTCCCACACTTATTTTAAATATGCTGACGACACAGCATTGGTTGGTTTTTTAAAATCGGACAATTCTTCTGTGAGTGGATTTCAGAGGGAATTGCAGGGTTTCACTCATTGGTGTTCTGAGAACTTTCTCGTAATCAATGTGAAGAAAACAAAAGAGATGGTCATAAATTTTAGTAGAAAACAAAATAATAGTTCCCTCTTCTGAGATCAATGGTGAATTAGTGGAGAGGGTCGCAACATATAAATACTTGGAAATTGAAATTGATTCGAAATGAACTTTTAATGAATGTGCACTGAATAAAACTAAGAAAATGCACCAACGAATGTACTTCCTTAGAAAATTATATAATTTTAGATTAGAAAGACACATTCTTGTAATGTTTTATAAAAGTCTCCTCCAGAGTGTTCTGTCCTTTGGCCTCATCTGTGTGTTTGGCAACATGCATGTTAAGGACCAAAGGAAACTGCAGCGCATGATTAAGATGGCCAGCAGGATCATCGGAATCGACCAGGTGTCGGCAGCTCAACTGTACAAAGAGCTTATTTTTTAAAAAACTGATCAAATCCTCAAAGATCCTACTCACCCTCTACATCATAAATTTATGATAAGCAATAGGTCAACTGGTAGAATTTTACAACAGAGAATTAGAACAGAAAGGTACAATAAATCATTTGTACCTACAGCGATCATATCGTATAATGATCAAGTACATCGCATGTTATCATAGTTTTAGTCACTTGATAATATTATAAAAAAGAAAATTTAGTGCTAAATGTTGGACTGTGATGGTCAATTCTGCAGTGTTGTCATCTCTTTTTGTGTTTATGTGTTGTTTTTATGTTTTTTAGAGAATGTGTTGTGACAAGGGCGCGTAATGAAATGACCACATGAATTTCCCCTTGTGGGATAATAAAGTTTACCTTGACCTTGACCTTGTACAATACACTGCCACAGCTCCGCTCAGTGTCGCTCAAAATGATACAATGCCTCCTCTTTGGGTTCTGTACTAGTGTGTGTTTAATTTTTTTTTTTTTCAGCATGTGGCCAATATAATTAGCATATATAAACACAACTACAGTTTGAAAATCTAAGCTTTGTATCCAAATTCCCAAAATAAAGATAAGTTGTCAATTTAATCAACTTTTGTTAGCTAGTCTATTCACAATAATCCTATTCACAATGTCCAAACTGTATTATTTAGCATGTATATAACAACCGCAAATATCTCCTTGTTTGCATAAACTTTTGGATGCACTTGGGCGCTCTCAATGCTTTACTTCCACAAGCCACTGAACAAACATGTTTCTAGGCTCCCACAGGAATGAGTTAAAAATGCCCACTCCATTTCGCTCGCTCCATTTCAGTGTAAGCGCACCATAAAGTTAAAGTTGGATGAAACTGAGTTGCAATTGTCTTTTCTTCCCTTTTGTGATGTATATGCAGCTTCTCGAACAAGTAAAAAAATGTAGGGCGGGTCCATCTGGGAATTGTTTGGGTGGTTGAATCGTTGTCGTTTGCAATCTCGTGTGAGTGACAGGCTGTCCCGCCCTCACGTCAGTGAACATAGAGAAGAGAAGAAATTTTTTTTTTTAACTGGGAGGGAAAGCTACTTTGATTAAAGATGCAGTAGGACATTTCTGAGAACACTGTTGATATTTGAAATCAACGAAAACAAACACACCCCTCCCTTCATTGCCCCCCCCCCCCCCCAAAAAATGCACGAAAACGTAATACAAGAGTGGATGTCTCTTTATCATAACAGAAGCGTAGCAAAATAAAGCTTCACGAATAATAAAGCGAAGATGATGAATAAATAAAAAAATTAACATACAGTAAATGAGTATATACGGTACAAGCAAAAGTTTGTTGTTAGTCGCCAGCAGCACACACATAAAACCAAAGTTACTCGCGTATGGAGAGGAAACAATGCAACCTTGTGTCCGTTTTCACGCCTTCCTGATTACGTTTCTCCAGCGCTGGAAAGCTTTTCTAAAATGAATGCGGGTCCTAAAGCTTTTGTTTGATCATAACCCTCCTTTTTCCAGTGACTTTTTCCTCTGACCTTTTGTATTTTGTAATGTCTCTTAGCCATCTCTTTTTCTGAAGTCTTTCTTAAAATCTCCCTCTTGCTCAGCTCACTCTCTCTCCTCTCCCATCATGAGTTGACACCCCTACTGCTGACTAGCTACAAGTATGTTGTGGTGCTCGGTCCAATCCACTTTCAATAGCGTTTTACCACACCTTTAAAGATTAAGAGGGCACATGAATTAAAAAAAAATGATGATGTGCACGGATAAATCATTTCTAATAATACCGCAATGTTCCAAAAAAAAAGAAAAAGAATTGACCATTTTGATTTCATGCAGACTTTATGCATATACCAGGTCAAAAAAGTGAGGCAGCAGCCAATCAATGCAGGCAGGGACATCATTGGCGTTTGAAAATCTGCACAATGTGCTGGAGTTTCTGCTGAATTTAGTGCATTCAGATTTCAAACAGATGGATCCCTTGACAGTGCAGTGATGGAAGAAGAAATGGTCTACGTCAGGAGTGCCAGTTAGGGGAAGGTCAAAGGGTTCATTTTGTTTGGGTAAAAGCTGTCTCAAAGCCAGATGCTACAGATATAGCTTAAGCAGTGTGCAGAATAATGGAAAGTGGAGTCAGCACTGATAGGTAGAACAAGCTAGTGGCAATCACCACAGATGGAGCATCTGTAATGACAGGAGTAAACAATGGTGTAGTTACAAAACTGTGCAGACAGACCAAATGTGCTGAGGATTCATTGCATGGCCCATAAGCTAGAGCTTGCCTTTGCAGAAGGAATAAGGACAAATGTGATGGCCAGGAAAGTTGAGGACCTGTTGAGTGGACTCAACACCTTATATCATGAGAGTGGAGTGAACAGGGTCAGCCTAAAGCAACACTTCAGGCAGCTCCACATGAAGGCTTTGATGCCAACCAGAGTAGGTGGAACCCGGTGGCTACCACATCTCTTCAAAGCTCTTGACCATTTTCTCAGGGGATATGCTGTCATTGTACGCCACTTAGAGGAGAAGGTATGTTAATTTATAGCCTACAAAAACCAGCAGTGTAGATATATTATTTAATGTTTACTTTCTTTTTCTCTTCATCAGTTTTAAATGCTGTCTGATAATGCAGTTGTTTTGTTTGTAGTCCCAGGAAGCCACGAACATCAATGTTGTTCTGAGGGCCAAAGCCAAGGGGTTCCTCAACATAGGTAAGGATGGTGGAGTTCTCAGTTTTTGCTGCCTTATCCATGACATCATCTATCAACTGAGCAACCTCTCCAAGTCACTGCAGAGGTCAGCGTCAACCCTGGCTAAAGCTCAGAGCTGCCTTTCCTCCACTCAGGCTGTCATAGAAAAGTACAAGTCAAGGTATGTATCATATATCCTACAATTTATGATTTGATTTTAGGTTGTGTTGGTGTGTTTTCACCTCAGTATAAATAAAAATAAATAAAAAGACGCCCATCCATCTATCTCTGCACAACTGTAGACCTGGGCCTAAGCTGAGAGCAGTGCTGGACACAGACACCTATGAGGGAGTCCTCCTGAAGCCTACTGATGCCGACAAGCATGACAAGGCAAAGAATGTGCTAATCGATTCTCTGTGCCAGTGCATCACTGCTAAATTTAGTGATGTGAACAGTGGTGTCCTGCAGGCTATGCGGCTGACCAGTTCAGGTTAGCAATTCAAATGTAATGAACAAATTTGTACGCATTTTATGTTTTAAGACAACTGCTTAACTTTATATTAATGTTTTCCCTTTTGTTCTCAGATTTTGGTGATGAAGAGGTAAACAAACTCATTATTCACTTCCGACCTCTTTTACTGTCTGCTGGAGTGGATGTGCAGTTGATCCCTGATCAATGGACAATTCTCAACACTGAACTGTACACAGCAGGATTCAGCCAAGGTACTTTCAGAATGTTTGAGAAGAAAAATCTCATACTGATGTACCTAATCAGCAGCATTAAACAAGTGCTTGAAAAGTTCCCAAGCTCTATAGAAATGGCTAATATTGTGAGACAGATTTATTTTGTTTATCAGGATTCAGAGTAAATGTCATTTGTTAAAGTCACAATCAAAATTTGATGCCATCTTTTAATAAATAAAGTTGCATTTGAAAATGTATAATTGTTTGCAAGTGCATTATACATATTGTCTGGCTCACCCTGCTACAGGAACCTTTGAGAAGACCTGGCCTACTGTGAACAGAATGCTGCGCCATCGGTGTCCTGATGTCCTTGATCTTTTTGATGCTCTCCTCACCATCCCTGCAACTACAGCTGACTGTGAAAGAGGGTTAAGTGTTATGAAGCAGGTAAAGAGTGACTGGCGCACACGCCTAAAAGGTGAGACCCTCTCTGACCTCCTTAAATCCCAGTTGTGCTCACCTGACATCAAAGACTTTGATCCAACCAAAGCCATTGACATCTGGCATGCTGACAGTTTGCGCACACGCAGGCCTGACTTCGTGTGCAAACATGGAACAACAGGAACAGAGGGTGGCTCAGATTCTGATGGCACCTCTGAAGAAGAAGAAGAGCTCTGAAGACATGTGATTTAAATGATAGATAGATCCCAAACTTGAAATTAAATGTTTGCAGTTTCTGTGTATATTTTTTGTGGTGTTTTTCATGCCAACAATGTTAATAAAATGATCAAATGCATTCAGTGGCACTCATAATTTCTCTTTATTTTCCCCGGGAAAAAATGTGGCTAGTGGAAATTCTGATTGGCTGGTGATCAAAAAAGTTAATTTAGAACCATGATGGTAAAGCTGAGGCATTATAGTGTTTGGAACGACTCTATGTGGAGTTCTCTCACTGCTGTGGACATGCACGGCGTTGTTGCCATTGATTGACCAATCAGAATCAAGTATTCCAGAGAGCTGTGAAATAATGGCTGACACTCCAATACCCTTAGGCACATTTAAACACTACTGACTACCCAAACAACTTGTCTGAGGGTGAAACTTAAACCTGGCAAACAACCTTTATTCTGAACAAAAAGTGTTGATCCAGGACAGGCAGATTTACGAGGCGGTGTGGACAGTCAGGTCAAGGGCACCTCCAGCTAACCTAAGGGACGTTCTGTGCAGCAGGTCCCGCAGCCAGCGCGAGGGGCTGTATTAGCCCCAGCTGAGAGGATAGAAGTTATCAACGAGCCCACTACATTCCTCACTGTTCTCCAGCCAACATGAGCAGCCATGTCTGCATCTAAGCTCTGTGCTAAGAATGAAACTTCCAATACGAAATATGAAATACACTTCAGTTCCACTCAGTCAGAGCCTGAGCAAAATACTGCCAACAGAACTTTGATCAGGACACAATAAAAGACACTTGAGTCAGGTTTTTGAATTGTACAGTTAACAGTACTAAAAGCTTATCTTTCTTTAACTGCAGATGTTTTTTTATTTCTTTGATGGAATTTGACATTCAAAAGTCTGAGTAGTAACAGATCTTTAAGTATTTTCAGATGAATAATCTACAAACATATTTACTAAGAGATGAATTTGGTGTCCCAAAAGTCAGATATTCATTTAATGAACCAAGATAGCATTTACAAGAGTTCTATTGTATAATAATTTTTCTTTGATTTGAATCCATGATGAAAGCGCAATCAAACGGATTCTTCAAGCTGGAATGTCTAGATGTCTGTTTTATCATTACAGTGAGTCAGCAAAGCAGTATTTCATCTCATCCTCGGTTGATTCCTTGACCACCTTTGGGGTTATACTCATTAATCAAGATAAAGGGCCTGTTTTGATCTATCTTCACTTCTGTGGCAGCTTCACCCAAACTGACCTCATGTAAGCAGTACGTATCCATGCCAAAGACAACTGCAGCCATTACTGACACTCTCTGGACATTCCATGAATCCAGCCAGAATGCCAACACACTCTTTGCTTTTTAATTTTATGATTAGTTCTATACACAGAATGGCAGTACATTTGGCAGAAATGCACGAGAGCAAGAACACTTCAGCCAGGGTGAAGTCTAAGTGGACTTGTTTTTCATCTGACGCGCTTGTGATGAATGGTTTTATCCTTGCGAGAGGGTCAAGAGGAGGGATTCTGGCCTATAAACTTCTTAATATAATTTGTCCATTGTAAAGATAATTCAACTGTAGACAAATTGGCAATAACCAACTGTAGTTCACAGCCAGAGCGGGTTCCAGCCAATACCATCCCTGTCACGGACAGGAAACTCAAGGCGCCCCGTAATCAATATGCATTTCACATCTCAATGGAAGAACAAATTCCTTCCATGAAACAGTATCCGTTATATTAGCCACCATGGAGTAAAACAACAGAGGCTGAGACATCCATCAAAACTGGGCTGAAAGGGTTTCCTCATGCGTTATTCTCTTCTGTAAAATCCATGCCGGTTTGATTTTAGCCCAAAGATGAGCTACACGCCCCAGCATATTCCCATGTCCAGATGTAAACATAACCTGAAACTCAAGCGCTGAAATAGGCGATGCAATACTCAATGACACATGAACCAGTCCAAGAACCACAGACACCAATGTTCAATCGGCAGGCTCACAGCAGACCCTTCAAATGGAAGCAGATGTTGGACTTTTGAGGCATCAGTGACCTAAAGTGTTCCACTGGTAAACTACTGCAACACACCCGCTTGGCTTTTCTTTGCAGGATGTTCTTCGTATTCCTCCATCCATCATAAAACCATCAAAGTGATGTACAAGAAATCAAAGAAAATTCAGGTTAAAACCGCTTCCAGCTATCAGGGACATTCCACCGATTCCTGTTTAGCGGACAGATGGTAGAGATCTTGCGCCGTGTTTGTGCTTTCATTAAAATGATTGCAGACCCAAGCACAACTTGTAACATGTTCTAATTGAACAACTGAATCTGACTCCTCATTACATCCACATCGCTTAGTTTAATGTGTTCATATTAAATATCTATCACACACTGATGGAAAAGGAAATTCTCATGCATTAACAGAGTTTGATGCACTGCCAAGAGTTGTGAAACAAATTCCTCTCCTATCAACAACTAACATGTGATGGAAAGAAATTCGCATCAGCAAGTCACAAACACACTGACTCACTGTTATTAGAATTGTTATATTTATAGTTATGAAGTAGAACTAAAGACCTTCAATTTATAAAATGGAAATGTGTACTCTACAAGTGTCAGTCATTTAAAGGAACCTTTGTTTCATTCCTCAAAACGCTGACAGGTTGAGTATGGTTTTATTGTGTCTAAAAACTTGCAGGAGAAATTTTCATTTCAATAGAGCATTGGTGCCACCTATTGATGAGTTTTTATTTTGTATGACATTAGACATTTTCAAATTGACATATATGAATGTGCATGGTCCATTTCAATCTAAGGCACTTTATGTATTAAACTCAGAACATTTTAGCAATGTGGCAATTAACTTATGTTTGGATTATCAAATCATGGACACTATGCCAAACTCAGACTCATATAGTGTCTCCACCAATAAAATGTTTCGATTTCTTTTTATCGTAGGTATTTTGCATGAACATTAGTTTTACACTCTTTATTGACTGTGTGCAGGAGGTCGAAAGATGGTTTTAGCTTGATATCTCATAATTTAGCATTGTGCCAGTATTTGAACAAAGAAATAAAAGGTAAAAGAGTGAAATGCAGGTTCATCTGAACATGAAAACATGAAATGATTACCTCAGGAACTAAAATCAACCTTGGATCTCCATAGTAACCACCACCTGAAGTGCAACCAGAGAAACGGAAAAAGCTTGATATTCAAACATTAAGATGCATTTGATACTTATGAAGCAGTGTATGTATGTACAGTGAGGAAAATTTGTATTTGAACACCCAGCTATTTTGCAAGTTCTCTCACTTAGAAATCACGGAGGGGTCTGAAATTGTCATCGTAGGTGCATGTCCACTGTGAGAGACATAAGCTAAAAAAAAAATAATAATACAGAAATCACAATGTATGATTTTTTAACTATTTATTTGTATGATACAGCTGCAAATAAGTATTTGAACACCTGTCTATCAGCTAGAATTCTGACCCTCAAAGACCTGTTAGTTTGCCTTTAAAATGTCCACCTCCACTCCATTTATTATCCTAAATTAGATACACCTGTTTGAGGTCGTTAGCTGCATAAAGACACCTGTCCACCCCATACAATCAGTAAGAATCCAACTACTAACATGGCCAAGACCAAAGAGCTGTCCAAAGACACTAGAGACAAAATTGTACACCTCCACAAGGCCGGAAAGGGCTACGGGGAAATTGCCAAGCAGCTTGGTGAAAAAAGGTCCACCGGAAGAAGCTAAACATGACTGTCAATCTCCCTCGGACTGGGGCTCCATGCAAGATCTCACCTCGTGGGGTCTCAATGATCCTAAGAAAGGTGAGAAATCAGCCCAGAACTACATGGGAGGAGCTGGTCAATGACCTGAAAAGAGCTGGGACCACCGTTTCCAAGGTTACTGTTGGTAATACACTAAGATGTCATGGTTTGAAATCATGCATGGCACGGAAGGTTCCCCTGCTTAAACCAGCATATGTCAAGTCCCGTCTTTAGTTTGCCAATGACCATTTGGATGATCCAGAGGAGTCATGGGAGAAAGTCATGTGGTCCGATGAGACCAAAATAGAACTTTTTGGTCAACACTCGCTGTGTTTGGAGGAAGAAGAATGATGAGTACCATCCCAAGAACACCATCCCTACTGTGAAGCATGGGGGGGGGGGGGGTAGCATCATGCTTTGGGGGTGTTTTTCTGCACATGGGACAGGGCGACTGCACTGTATTAAGGAGAGGATGACCGGGGCCATGTATTGCGAGATTTTGGGGAACAACCTCCTTCTCTCAGTTAGAGCATTGAAGATGGGTCGAGGCTGGGTCTTCCAACATGACAATGACCTGAAGCACACAGCCAGGATAACCAAGGAGTGGCTCTGTAAGAAGCATATCAAGGTTCTGGCGTGGCCTAGACCTAAACCCAATAGAGAATCTTTGGAGGGAGCTCAAACTCCGTGTTTCTCAGCGACAGCCCAGAAACCTGACTGATCTAGAGAAGATCTGTGTGGAGGAGTGGGCCAAAATCCTCCTGCAGTGTGTGCAAACCTGGTGAAAAACTACAGGAAACGTTTGACCTCTGTAATTGCAAACAAAGGGTACTGTACCAAATATTAACATTGATTTTCTCAGGTGTTCAAATACTTATTTGCAGCTGTATCATACAAATAAATAGTTCAATCATACATTGTGATTTCTGGATTTTTTTTTTTTTTTAGATTATGTCTCTCACAGTGTACATGCACCTACGATGACAACTTCAGACCCCTCCATGATTTCTAAGTGTGAGAACTTGCAAAATAGCAGGGTGTTCAAATACTTATTTTCCTCACTGTATATATGTGTATATATATATATAACAAAACCCTCATGTCACAATTCGAAACATATCAAGATACTGAACTCACGATACGATATTATTGCGATTCTCCAAGACATAAAGTAAAAGCCTGTTAACAAAAAATGTACTGTTGATTAAAATGCTAAATTTGATATTACATTGTAGGTGTAAATGAAAAGGCTTGGACTTGGTGCTGATAACCCAATGCACAGGACAATGGTGACACCAGAATAAAAATATTCATGATTCTGAAGCTGAAAATAAAGAATTATTTTAAATGATTTAGGGTTGAACTGTCACTGATTAAATATATTTAAAATAATGTAGGCCACTTTTTACTGGTAACATAAGACATTTGGCATTATCAAACATCCCCCAATATATTTTGCTCAGTCAACCAGTTCTGAAGAGTGAAAAAAAAGAAAAAAATTATACAAATAAATTAATTGTTTATTCACATTGGACCTCTGAATCTTAAAAGAAATGGTGCTCAAACTGTGGTTTCCTCTTACAGAATCTGTCCGAATAATGCTTCCTTTGCACGCAACACCATAAACCATATTGTCTCAAATACATGCTGGCAATAAAGTTGCTACCATGATTTAAGAATTATTTAATTTAGACAGCAAATGCAATTGATGCAAGATGGCTCTTCTGGACAGTCACGTAAAAGGGCTGTTTTTATTATGGAGTCTGGTCTATATTTGAGTGGGTGTACAGACCATTATAATTCCTGCTCCCACACGAAGGCGAGCAAATTACACACAAGCACTCAGGACTGGACACAACAAGTATCAAAGTGCCAAACGCCTTCATTTCAAGTCATCCATTACTGCTCTGTTTATTGTCAGGATCACAACAAGTTTGAGTTTAAAAATCTGCATTTTAACATGGTTTAGGGAACAAAACATCATAACATTGGTTACAATTTTATAGCTAGTAAGCACACTGTATTCAAGTCATACTCAAAATGACACACTGAAAACTCCAAACCAAAAAAGCCTTTATTGTGTAGGCAGAGTACGAGAAGAATGCAGCTACTAGACTATTAAAATAATCACCCAGTCAAGACTTATGCACACACATCAAAATTTAACAGCAGACTGTTGGAAAATTAACAATAACATAACAAAAGAAGTCTCTTCAAATTTAACAGCATACATATAGTACAAGTTGAAACAGGAAACATTTTGTTAAGTCCCCATGTACCAAAGTATGGAACTCTAAAAAGAACCAGCCAACCATTCACTGCACAAAGTGATCTTACAGTCTTTTAATTGCATCATCGATGTCCGACATTTGTTCCTTCAGCTGATTCCACTGCTCAGGATTCAACGAGATGCCTGAGGGTGATTCAATACAATTGATGGAACAAAAACAACTATAAGACAGTAATCAAATTAAAGAAATATTTTAAATTAAATATTGTACCTGCACTTAACCAACCTTCACGAGGAAACCGACCCACTAAATTGTTTTGTTTAAATTAGTTCAAAGTATTATTAGATTTAATGTAATTACCTTGACAAACTATACAGCATTAAGCAGATCAAAGACTCAAGCCTCAGTATTTAACATTTTATTCTGAGAAACTTATAGTGACAGTTATGTCTTAATTTGTTTTTAGGATTTATGAAAATGAAAAAGGGAGTCGATAACTTTAATATTAACGATGATCGTCAGCCGCTCCAATTCAGAAAAAAACTCATGAAAGCGCTTGACAAAACAATGTCCCTCAGGGCTTTTAGTTCAAAAGTGTGCAGATTTGGTGAAATATTGGATTCTCGGAAGTTTACATCAAATTTCTATGAAGAGGAGTAATATATATTCAATCTTTACCCAAAATGCGCTGATGTAATCATTATGAGCACTGGATAGGTTTACAATCATACTGGCAGCTTGAGGGCGTTCTATGCACATTTAGTCCATAAATGGCACTCTTAATTAACAAGCATATCATGTCATTATGACAATAATAAATTCTGACTTTACAATAAATAGCCACGTGCCTGCTTTCAAATGAGACCATACTTCTGCTTTCAGTACAAAGGGTTCATAAACTGCTGGGCCTGAATTTCGTTTTGAAAAATGGGAAATCCCCCCTTAGGTGATTCTTATGGACAATTTTTTAAAATTACATTTATCTCACCTAAATGTTTGCTCACTCATTGCATTTTTACAATGGGGTAATTTTGTTAGGAATTTACACAACACAAGGAAGCTTGATTTCAATATTTGAATTAAAACTGAAAAAAGTAGCACTAGAATAAAAATACCAATAAAGAGAAAAGTTTTTGGATAGGTCTAACACAAGTTTTCAGAAAGTAATCAAATGTAAAATAACACTAGGTAGTATTTTGGTCCTGACTAAATTAAATACATAGGCTATTAATCCTGATTCCTTAAAATTAAAGCAATCTTTTGTTGTTTTGAAAACAAAATTAATGACAGCCATGGCTGCTGTCACTTTAAGAGCTAGTGCACGGATTCTGTGTTTATTATACTGTCACATGCGTTTTATGCTCATTTAAGACACAACCAACTGTGTTTGGAGGATACTCACCAAGACCGAAATTGACATAATTTTGCATGTTTTCGACTGTTACAGAGAAAGTGATAATCAGCGAAAAATAAATTGATACTCGCGAGCTGTTTGTATGCACGCAGAGAAAACCATCTCTCAGAGAGCACGCGAGCACTGAACAGTTTAAAATCGCTTGAATGTTTAAACTGGTAAGACTTAAAAAGACGTGCAAATGATAAACTTTAGTCATGATGCAATGCTGGCCCAATTATGCAAGTGAATATTCCGTCATGTCCCAACTCCTAAACGCGAGTGTAGTATCGCCGCCTGCAACGCGCTTGATGCTTGCCTTGTGCAACCTATTTTGAGAAACGAGAGAGAGAAGACGCAGCACAGCTGAATCACTCAGGCTGTTTGTGAAATTGCGTCTTGCAGAAAGATTTAAAATGACTGATTTGATCTTTATAATTTACTAATACAACCTACATGCTAAAGTGAATCAATGTTTGCGGGAATTATTAAAATGATGCGCAATACCCACAAATCAAAAACAGGGAGCTGAAATTCGAGCCCAGAACTGCATTTGTTTTAGTTTGGGTATGCAACAGGTTAAAGATGTTTGACTAAGAGGTCAAAGTACAATGACAAATATATATATATATATATATATATATATATACATATATACAGGTCCTTCTCAAAAAATTAGCATATTGTGATAAAGTTCATTATTTTCCATAATGTAATGATAAAAATTAAACTTTCATATATTTTAGATTCATTGCACACCAACTGAAGTATTTCAGGTCTTTTATTGTTTTAATACTGATGATTTTGGCATACAGCTCATGAAAACCCAAAATTCCTATCTCAAAAAATTAGCATATTTCATCCGACCAATAAAAGAAGTGTTTTTAATACAAAAAAAGTCAACCTTCAAATAATTATGCTCAGTTATGCACTCAATACTTGGTCGGGAATCCTTTTGCGGAAATGACTGCTTCAATGCGGCGTGGCATGGAGGCAATCAGCCTGTGGCACTGCTGAGGTGTTATGGAGGCCCAGGATGCTTCGATAGCAGCCTTAAGCTCATCCAGAGTGTTGGGTCTTGTGTCTCTCAACTTTCTCTTCACAATATCCCACAGATTCTCTATGGGGTTCAGGTCAGGAGAGCTGGCAGGCCAATTGAGCACAGTAATACCATGGTCAGTTCACCATTTACCAGTGGTTTTGGCACTGTGAGCAGGTGCCAGGTCGTGCTGAAAAATGAAATCTTCATCTCCATAAAGCTTTTCAGCAGGTAGAAGCATGAAGTGCTCCAAAATCTCCTGATAGCTAGCTGCATTGACCCTGCCCTTGATAAAACACAGTGGACCAACACCAGCAGCTGACATGGCACCCTAGACCATCACTGACTGTGGGTACTTGACACTGGACTTCAGGCATTTTGGCATTTCCTTCTCCCCAGTCTTCCTCCATACTCTGGCACCTTGATTTCTGAATGACATGCAAAATATGCTTTCATCCGAAAAAAGTACCATGGACCACTGAGCAACAGTCCAGTGCTGCTTCTCTGTAGCCCAGGTCAGGCGCTTCTGCCGCTGTTTCTGGTTCAAAAGTGGCTTGACCTGGGGAATGCGGCACCTGTAGCCCATTTCCTGCACACGCCTGTGCACGGTGGCTCTGGATGTTCCTACTCCAGACTCCACTGTTTCCGCAGGTCCCCCAGGGTCTGGAATCGGTCCTTCTCCACAATCTTCCTCAGGGTTCAGTCACCTCTTCTCGTTGTGCAGCGTTTTTTGCCAAACTCTTTCCTTCCCACAGACTTCCCGCTGATGTGCCTTGATACAGCACTCTGGGAACAGCCTATTTGTTCAGAAATTTCTTTCTGTGTCTTACCCTCTTGCTTGAGGGTGTCGATGGCCTTCTGGACAGCAGTCAGGTCGGCAGTCTTACCCATGATTGCGGTTTTGAGTAATGAAACAGGCTGGGAGTTTTTAAAAGCCTCACGAATCTTTTGCAGGTGTTTAGTTGATTCAGATGATTAGGTTAATAGCTCGTTTAGAGAACCTTTTCATGATATACTAATTGTTTGAGATAGGAATTTTGGGTTTTCATGAGCTGTATGCCAAAATCATCAGTATTAAAACAATAAAACACCTGAAATATTTCAGTTGGTGTGCAATGAATCTAAAATATATTAGTTTAATTTTTATCATTACATTATGAAAAATAATGAACTTTTTCACAATATGCTAATTTTTTTAGAAGGACCTGTATATTATATATATATATATATATATATATATATATATATATATATATATATATATATATATATATACACACACTCAAATCGATCAATCACATCTACCATAAAAGTATTTGTTTACATAATGTGTGTGTGTCTGTGTATAAACATATACACACACATATATAAATGTATAAATGTGTATGAATGTATATACAGTATACACACTCAGAGACATATACTCACCTAAAGGATTATTAGGAACACCATACTAATACTGTGTTTGACCCCCTTTCGACTTCAGAACTGCCTTAATCCTACGTGGCATTGATTCAACAAGGTGCTGAAAGCATTCTTTAGGGGCCTAAAGTGTGCCGAGAAAACATCCCCCACACCATTACACCACCACCAGCAGCCTGCACAGTGGTAACAAGGCATGATGGATCTATGTTCTCATTCTGTTTATGCCAAATTCTGACTCTACCACTGAATGTCTCAACAGAAATCGAGACTCATCAGACCATGCAACATTTTTCCAGTCTTCAACTGTCCAATTTTGGTGAGCTCTTGCAAATTATAGCCTCTTTTTTCTATTTGTAGTGGAGATGAGTGGTACCCGGTGGGGTCTTCTGCTGTTGTAGCCCATCCGCCTCAAGGTTGTGCGTGTTGTGGCTTCACAAATGCTTTGCTGCATACCTCGGTTGTAACGTGTGGTTATTTCAGTCAAAGTTGCTCTTCTATCAGCTTGACTCAGTCGGCCCATTCTCCTCTGACCTCTAGCATCAACAAGGCATTTTCGCCCACAGGACTGCCGCATACTGGATATTTTTTTCCCTTTTCACACCATTCTTTGTAAACCCAAGAAATGGTTGTGCGTGAAAATCCCAGTAACTGAGCAGATGGTGAAATACTCAGACCGGCCCGTCTGGCACCAACAACCATGCCACGCTCAAAATTGCTTAAATCACCTTTATTTCCCATTCTGACATTCAGTTTGGAGTTCAGGAGATTGTCTTGACCAGTACCACACCCCTAAATGCATGAAGCAACTGCCATGTGATTGGTTGATCAGATAATTGCATTAATGAGAAATTGAACAGGTGTTCATAATAATCCTTTAGGTGAGTGTATATGTGACCCTGGATCACAAAACCAGTCATAAGTCACACAGGTATATTTGTGGCAATAGCCAACAATACATTATATGGGTCAAAATTATTGATTTTTCTTTTATGCCAAAAATCATTAGGATATTAAGTAAAGATCATGTTCCATGAAGATAATTTGTAAATTTAAAGGCGATTTTCTCAATGTTTCGATTTTTTTGCACCCTCAGATTCCAGATTTTCAAATAGTTGTATCTCGACCAAATATTGTCCTATCTCAACAAACCATACTTCAATGGAAAGCTTATTTAATCAGCTTGATGTATAAATCATATAAATCATTTCAGAAAATGGACCCATGTGACTAGTTTTGTGGTCCAGGGTCGCATATAATATAAACATTTAATAATACATATACATATATATATATATATACACACACACACACACACACACACACACAAATACACACACACACACACACACAGTGCTTAGCATAAGTGAATACATCCATGCTAAAGTTGACTAAAAAGAGGAATAAAAAAATGTATCTTTCAGAAATTGATTTTAATGCCTTAATTAAAAAAAATGGAATTAAAATAGCCCCACATAATCACATTATTCATTCACAAAGGTGTCCTTAAAGGTTGGATTTTTCCTCATTTTTTTAATTGAAGCATTAAGATCAATTTACAAAAAATGTTTTTTTTTTTTTATTCCTCTTTTTAGTCAACTTTAGCATGGGTGTATTCACTTATGCTAAGCACTGTATATATATGAAAAATAAATGCCTGCATAGTTACCTTTTTTTCCAGGCTTCATTTCACCAGCCTGGTCCATCCAGTACTCTCGAACGTCAATCAAAACCTTGCCTTTGAAATCCCTGACGCTGACGTATCTCAGCTTCCCAATCTGTCACATATCAAAACATGAATGAGCCACAAATGTCAGATATCAAATTTATCACTAATCAATAACACTGCTTACAGTCAACACTGAAGAATTTGAAGAACATCAAACCATAGTATAAAATGCTGGTTCCAATGCAAAATTACTGAAGAACCTTTATGCATACTCTATAATATATTCAACATTTATGTGTATTCTGTAGGAGTTTTTGCCCTTAAATAAACCAGAAAAACAAAGAATTGATAAGAGACACAAAGACACAAAAAACAGACGATATGCTACAGTTAAAGCACAGATTTCTATTTTGTATTACACTATTGCAAACTGGGAGTAAGATAATTCATGTCAAATCAGTATTACATGCCCATGTATTTATTTACTTGCAAATAGGGGTGTTGAAATGAATCGTTTCTATAATGCATCGCAATGTGGACGAGAACGATTCTGCATCGATGCAGAAAATAAATAGACCGTAATCGATTATAGCCGTTATAGCCTACGCTGACGTTTCTCTGACGTCATTCATCGCGTATGCACTTATGGTCTCGCTAACATAAAATGGCGAAGGCAAACACAAAAGCGAGTAATAAAAAATGCACCCACTATTTTAACATTCACAGCATCTGTGCGTGTGCAAGAGTCTGCGTGTGTGGGTGTTAGCATTATTGTAACTTTCAATATTACAACACAACGAAATTTCGAATCGAATCGTTGACATGATCATTATAATCCAATTCAATCATGAGACCAGTTATGATTCACACCCATACTTACAAAGTAGTTTTGTAATAAGTGAGATAAAATATAGAAATAAAATAATAATAATAAAAAAACTCAACCTGGAACATGTTATCATCACTGTTTCTGTCACTCTTAGCAGAGCCGCTCGGTTTGGAAGTCTCTCCGCTTTTCTGCTTTTTTGCAGGCTTCTCAGGAGCGCTGGCCTTCTTTCTTTTGGCCTTTAGTGAAAATAACGACAAACATTTAAGGACTAAATCAGAACTAAAATTTACTATATATAGTTTCCAACTGCAAAGGCTACACATTCATTTTGATGCATTCGTGTAAATCCATGTTCATACCTTTGTTTCTGTATCACTGTCTGAATCACTGCCAGAAGAGGAAGACAGCACTTCTTTAGTCTTAGGCATGCTGCTGAACACAAACAAGAATCATTTTTGTTATTCAACACTGCCACCATATGGCCACATAAAGGACCTAACAAAATCTTAAAAACCATGGACATTTCTGTTGTGAATATACATGTTCCAAGGCATAATCAGCTTGAATGAAAAGCAATCTCAATCTTAATTTTTATATCCTTATCCAACAGTCACAAACATTTAAAGAATCTGTGGAAATTCATTAGTCAAAAGGTGTGAGAAACCTGTTTTATAATATATATAATCTCTATTCACCAAATGGGCCCTTGGTGTGAAACGTGCTTTATACTACCTGCTATATTAACATTAGAAACTTAATGGAATTATCTTCTAATTACCTTCTAAACAAAATTGTACTTAATTGTAAAGTTAATAAATACTAGAAAATAGGTTCATTAATAATAATAGAAAATCATGAAATAACAACAAATGCCATATATCTATATAATTTGTCATCACTTCAAAATTGTTACACAATGTTGCTTCTATGCAACAAAAGAAAACACGTTACAAATCACAAGTGAGTGATTACCCAAATTATTTAAAATGTTTACTTATTAATAGTAATGGTTCACCTACTAACTATTAATAATCATATTGTAATGGGTGAAATCTGAGGGCAGGCACTGTGAACCGTTTCATGAGATTTTTAAATACTTTATTGGATTTGGATACTTTCTCTGACCTGGAATCCAGTTATAAGATTCACTGATATTTCCAGGGTTTCCTTTATCACTATGGGAATATGAGGTTTATTTGAACGAGTCGCCCAATATTGGTTCTTAAAAAGTACTATAGTAACGTTAAACATTCTAAAACCATATGCAACACACATTTCCTAGCTATAACATGCTCCATAAATAAACGATTTTCAACGTTTCTTAATTTAGCCTACTTGAATTTGGCATAGATTTTTAAAAGCTATCAGAACTAGCTGCGCGTCCCTTCCGTTCAGCGGATCGCAGAATAACGTTAATTACGAGAGGATTGTCATCTTGGTCGAAAATATCCATAAAGCAAGAGACAGAGTTGAGGCTTCCCCGATCAATAATGACTTCGCTTCAGCGATTTGCTTTCACATACGGGGACGGACGACATTAAATTGCTTTAGGCCTATTGGTTTGTTCAACCAAGACTAACTGATGTAGCACTAGTTCAAACACCGGCGAGTATAACAGGGCTGCTCAAGGGCCTCTGCATCCCAAATCTAAGGTAGAAAAATAGGCCCTGAATGACACATGCCATTTTTGTATGATAGGTCTTTATATAGTTCTTCATGTGCGTGCGCTCATTTAACAAGTGCATGTCTAAAATTGACGGTTTACTATTCGCTTTTATATTAATCGAATAGGACTTACGTTAACGTTGTGCAGTGGGTTATAACAGTCAGTCACGCTTAGCGGCGGGAAGTCGAGGAATCGAGAACCAACCAAAAGGCTAATAACGTCTTAGGGGGCATTGTGGGAAATGTAGTTCTCATTGATCCTTCATGAGAAATCGAGCCAGAAATTGGGTCTCGTTTAGGACCCAGGCGGTAATGCCTGATAAAAAGTTGTTGTCACGGTGTCTTGACTAATCATTACCTATTTAACTATTGTGATGTTTATTAGGCTACAGTAAGTGTGCACAAACAACGTGCTTGAAATATAAAATGAATGCCTATGTATTGTAGCCTATAATAAAACAAACTAGAAAACAGCCATGCCTAACAAATATTTGATTTACACAACAATTATAATGTGGTAGGCTATATAGTATATAATAATACTACAATAAAATTTGTTTATAAATATAATGCTTTTTCACACAAACATCATTAATTCGAAACATGTAATTGGGAACTAAATTGGAAGCAAAAAACCATCCAGAAGTTGGATTATGGTGGGAATATAACAAATCTTTTTGTTAAATAACAAAGAGTTTTATAACTCTTATGTTATTTGTGGGGATACACTTTCAATGCTTAAAATCACCATTAAATATCTTATTATTATTATTATTATTATTATTATTATGGATATAAGTATGTATTGTACATTTTTTATCTGTGAATTTTTTTTTATTCACGTGCCCTTGTAATCTCTCCCCTTCAGCTTGCAGTGACATCTAGATGCAGTCACACCATGTCATAATTACGAGATTACAACTTGTAAACTGGGAATGGCTGCTACACCTCCTGACTGCTGCAAATTCATATTGGCTTTGATAGTGTTGCCATAGAAACGCATAATTACAAGTCCGAGGCCATGAACAGGAGAATGTCAGGTGTTGTCTTCTCTAAAAATGCAATTACGACATGGCCTGCCCTGAACTAAAGACTTTATAGCTGTGTCCCAATTCAGAGGCTGCATCTTTCGCGTTGTCGAATGGGACGGTCTAGCGAGGATGTTCTTGACTGAACATGCGCATTAGCTGCTCCAGCCTGAAAAATACGCTTTTTAACACTATTTGAGTAGGCCTATAAGAAACCAGATTTATGATACGGTTGTTGTCAGATTTGAAATATGAAATGTAATCATAAGCTTGGTGAACAGCTTTGGATAATTTCATATTTCTCCATTCAAAGAGATAGGAGCTTTACTTGCATGACTGAACTGCCTGAAAGGCATTTCAAAGATGGCCGGAGAGTGAAATGCCTTGCATGAAAGGGACTTTTCCTGAACTTTCTGAACGCAGCATCTCTTCTCTGATGTCGTGTTCACTGGCGAGAGGGCGAGACAACCTGTCACTCACATGAGATCACAGCAATAGTAAACCACAACCATCCAATAATCCAATCAATTTCTCATGGACAAAATCAAGTCCCACCCAACATTTTTTTTTCTTGTTTAAGACTATCACAATTTCTGTTTCATGCAGAGTTTGTAGGCATGCATGCAAAACAAGCCTTTTTGTTGGCTACCTTTGTATTCTGTCTACAGAGGGAGCAATATTCAATTTTCATACATATTTTATCAGCTCAGTATTTTTTTTAAATAATTGGTTGAATGAATCACTCACTCATAACAATAACACAACATACCAATGTAATGCTGAAACAAATAAACATGTTTTTTAGTCAACAGATTCAAAATAATTTAGACATTGTTTGACAAAGTAGCAAACAAAGTAGCTTTTTGAAAAAACATTTCAATATCATTTTCACAAGTTGAAATTTAGGGGTTAGGGTTGTAGTCAACGACCTTGAATTTGGATTTAAGAAAAACTACACTTCCCATCTCTCCGCAAGGCCCAACGCGCATGAGCGGAAGCGCCATTTCCTGGTACGACCTTCTCATATAAAAAGGCAGGGTTACGAGTCAGAGTTCGTTAGAGAATAGGAAACCAATGATTCCCATATGTCCAGTAGTCTCCTTCACCTATGGTGAGTAAAATTGTATTTTTAAAAGCACATTGCGATATCAGTGCGCGTTTCAAAAAGGTTGAGGATGTGTTTGGGATCATGTTACGGTTGTGCGGGGATCGTCGGCTTTCTGTCGTCGTAGTTTCCTGCGTCTTTTCTTCCTCCGCATGATACGGCTCTTCATCATGGTTGCCATTTCACTCAGTCGCTTACCCTCCATGAATCTGTCTCTTTTTCAGTGCCCAGCCGGCTTGGTGAAGATGCCAAAATGGCCACCGGCAACTACTTTGGATTTACCCACGGTGCGGCGGCCCAATACAGGTAAGGGCCACGATGTTTAATGGGGATTGCGCTGATGGTGGTAGAGGTACAGTAATGGTGGGATTTGGCCCTGCTGCCTTTGTTGCTAGATTTGGGTGGGGGTGGTGGGCGATTGGCTGTGCTTTATGCCTCGAGATAAGCGGCTGGAGAGAAAATTATACATTCTCATATGCAATTTACATACCCATATTTAAATATAGTGTGATATTTGTCTTTTTTTTATAGGGAGAGGCGTTTACATTTTTGTTTCTGATTATCGTAGGGGGCGAAAAAAAAATCAAGTTACTGGACAAACTACAAATAAGAGGCTGTAATACCGCTATGTAATTTAAAGCTATTATTTTTTTTATATTAACATTCGGTGTAGTGACCAGCAGGTGCACAATTTAAACCGGTGATCATTGTTTAAAACCGGTGTTATAATATCTGTACATTTTGTTATAAATGTAACTTTTTGGGGGTTTGAAACTAATGGCCGAGGTTTAATAAATACTTGTTTACGTTAACGTCAGACTGGTTTGCCCCATGAGCGGACACGACTCTTATCTGCCTATCTGAGTTGATCTGCAACACGCAACGTTTTGTTGTAGGTTAACACTGTTGTAAACTCATTCTGATATTCACTTGTTTGGATAAAACTTAGTTTAGCCCGAGCAGCCAAAATGAAGTAGACTGCAGCTGTCAATCATCTCTCCTCCAGCTCTGCACTAGAGCAGCTCTGCGCATGCGCGTCCAGCTCGATGCTCTTTATACAAGTGTTTAAGACGGAATCGCAAAAGGCAAATTTACGTGGTCGCTCCACGCTATTACAAAAACTGATTTGACACTATCGTCGTTAAACTAAAATTTAATATCTTGCCGAATAAATTATAAATTGTGTGTGGTTTGGAAGGGCGATGTCTTGCGCCTCAAGGACTCTTTGAATGTCACTCCTGATCCACTTTTTAAAGGATTTAGTTGGCCTAGGTTGACATTTTTCAGTTGCTTGCTTTCAAAAGTAATTCTACTTTTCCTGTTTAGATGTTTTGTCACTGTTCCATGTGTTGATTATTTCTCATAAGTTGGATCATATTTCTGACCAGTTTTCCAAGGCCTTAGTGTTTGCTATTACATTGAGCTTGATGGCTTGACATTTTGTGAATATTTGCAGGGTGGATCGTGGTTAGACTCAAGTTATTGATTCATTTAGCTCTTCTAGATGCCTAGATTTGAGATGCTTTTGGTCTATGGTGTGTTCTAGCTCGATGTGATTCCTGCTTTTAGGCCGATTAGAGTAAAAAAATTAGTATTCAGATGACTTTAGTCTGCCTTTTTATCTAGAGAATGCTGCACTAAATCATTTAATCCATCACTGATTTGATCTACATGTATCTTGTCAAGCCAATGGATTTGGTGCATTAAGTCCAGCAATCAGAAAAGGCTATTATGAATTAATCTCCAAGATAATGGCCCAGTTTCACTGACAGGGCTTAGTCCAAGTCATGATTAGGCCTTAGTTCAATTAGGGCATTTAAGTAGCTTTTATAAATGTCTTAGAAAAAAACATTACTGATGTGCATCTTGAGAAAAAAACAATGGCACTGACATTTTTCGATATGTTGCTTTCAGTTAAGACTGCTCAAATAATGCTTTTTACTCTAGGACTAGACTTAAGCCTTCTCTGTGAAACCGGGGGAAAATGTAATGGAGTGAGTTGGATGTTAACATGAACATCTCAAAATATCATTTACAGAATTAAAGTTTTTATTGGCAAATATTTAGCAATATTGTTTTTGTAATGTTTTTTTTTTATGTATACATGTATAATTAATCCTTGCATTTTAGATCTCATGTCAACTTCCCAAATGTATTTTGTCAGCTAGCCTAACCTTATGTCTTATACAGGTGAAACTCAACAAATTAGAATATCGTGCAAAAGTTTGTGTATTTCAAATTAAAAGGTGAAACTAATAATTTAGTATAACTATATAAATATGCATGATTATACTTTTCAGAGGGCCGGTATTTCTGTATTTAAAATCCCTTTTTTTTAAATTTCGTGTAATCTAATTTTCTGAGATTCTGTATTTGGGGTTTTCATAAGCTGTAAGCCACAATCAAAATTATAACTTTTGCACGATATTCAAATTGAGTTTCACCTGTGGATATTAATTGCAATTGTTAATTTTATATTAAATAATTGCACATGCTTTAGTTCTGCACAGATGTTGGTAAGTTGGCAGACTATAAAATGTCAGTGTTGTCATCCAAGACTCTGGTCCTCTCCTCTGCAGTCAGCAGCCGGCCGCTGGGGTAGCATACACCCATCCCACTACAGTGGCCAGCTATACTGTGCATCAAGCACCGGTGGCGGCACACACTGTAGCGGCAGCATACGCCCCTACAGCCGCCACGGTTGCTGTTGCTAGGCCTGCACCAGTCGCTGTAGCAGCTGCGGCTACTGCTGCTGCTTATGCAGGATACCAGCCAGCCCACGCTGCCACAGATTACGGGTATGCACAGAGACAGCAGGAGGTACCCCCACCACCACCTCCGGTCACCTCACAAAACTACCAGGTAAAAGAAATAAGCAAATTTGCTTTTTACTTTTAGTTCTACTTTAGTACATTGCTGTTCAAAAGTTTGTCAGCAAGATTAAAAATAAAATTTATTGGTTTTGTCCTGAAAGGATGCATTAAATTGATAAATTATAAAAACCCTTACAATGTTACAAAAGATTTCTATTTTGAAAAATTCTTTTAAACATTCTATTTATCAAAGAATCTTAAGCATCACTGATTTCAAAAGATATTAAGCAGCACAACTGTTGACACTGGAGTAATGGCTGCTGAAAATTCGGTATTTTAATATTCGGTAATTACGGTATTTGATCAAACAAATGCAGCCTTGAGGAGCATAACTTTTAAAAACACTTGTCCATGTCCCTTTACTGTTGCAGGACTCCTATTCATATGTGCGTTCCACAGCTCCGGCTGTAGCATATGACAGTAAACAATACTACCAGCAACCTGTGGCTACACCAGCTGTGGCTGCTGCTGCAGCTCAGCCACAACAGACTGTGGCTGAATCCTACTATCAGACAGGTACCCTGGGCACATCTTACCATTTAAATGGAAAAATATTTTCATAGTTCTGTTTTTATCCTAGTAAATTCTCTATCAGTTTATTTCCAAATGTGAAAATCCTTAGTGTTCCATGAAAGCTTTAACTTTTTTTTTTTTTTTTTCAATGCTATCTGAGGGCACAGAATGAAATCAATAATCTTCTTCAGGTCACCCTTTAAATGATCTGTATTGCAAAATATTCTTTACAACTTTTTTTACTCCTCCCTCTAGCACCTAAAACTGGATACAGCCAAGGCGCCACTCCTTACACCCAGACCCAGCAAACGCGTCAGGTTACAACCATAAAGCCAGCCACCCCCAGCCCTGCCACCTCAACCTTCTCCATTTACCCAGTGTCCTCTGCCGTACAGCCGGCTGCAGCTGCCTCTGTAGTCCCATCATACTCTCAGAGTCCCACCTACAGCACCAATGCAGTTACATACTCTGGTAAGATTATCATGCTTCTATTCAAAGGCATTTGTGGGTTTTCTTAGTTCCCAGATTGTTGATCTGATATAAAATGTACACTGAGCCCTGGAGACACAAAGTTCTCGTTCAGGATTTTCACCAACAACTATTTTGGCAATAGAGTATAATCGGTTGATTATTTTTAACAGTTTTGGATAGGTCTATTATTAATAATAAAAAACTAAGGTAGGGGTGTAACGATACATGTATCCGTATTGAACCGTTCGGTACGCATTACAAACCAAACAATACGGTAGCCGAGAGGTGCAAAACAAATCACAATAATGAAAAAACACAATAACAAATCCAAAAACAAAACTACAAATTTTAAACACAATGGCAAGTCTTAAAACAAATTAACTAGAACGATTCGTTGATGGGACTAAAATTGTCAGCTGTCGCGGTGACATGACCACCACAGCATTGCCCAGGATCAAATGGCAAATATAATGAAAGCAGAACGAAATTGCGCTACTTATTTGTGTTTCACGGACCGTTTGGACCAATTTTAGTGCAAATTGAGTCGATCTTGATCAAGCGACACTGTTACTACACATCGCTAAGATATCAGTAAAGAAAGCATTTCAATTCGCCACAGAATTAATAACATCGCTGCGAGATCTAGTGAGAAGCATTCAAATTTCTCCGTTATTAACCGTAGATCTCTATTAGATCAAACGCTGACGTGGATACCAGGAGAAACATTGTGCCATGAATGAACTAGTTATAGGCTTTAAGTTCACAGATGAGCAACATTCACCATGGATTTAATGTAGCAACACTAACTGTAACCATGGACGTTTGGCAGGAATAGTAAAATTCTTTCAAGTACATCTTTTTCCGTCACTTAAATGTAGTTTTATAAATGGTGTAATCTTAAGGATGAACAAATGATATTTTTGGTCATCACATTAAAAACAAGTTTCAAGATTTTGCTTTTGAATTATTTTGACATTAACATTTGAGGGCAGCACTTTTATTCATAATCTGGAGCCTTGCAAACTTAATATAAAATTGCACTTTGTAATTACTGTAAGTTAAGTCTATTACCAAGGCATTTGTCAGTAATAGTTAAAATGATGGAAAATGTTAATAACTGTACTGCAGGTTGATTTAAGGTGTGCCCCTAAATTAACTGCTTAATGTCCGCCTGAAATGTTCTGAAGTCTGGAGCCCTGTACAACATGACAATAGGCTACATCAGTGTAAATACTTCAAACATGACTACAAACTCATTTATGCTGACATCCCGCAGTCTTAGATCTTTGAGTTCAGCTCATGAAAAATGGTGCAAAAACAAGTGTTGCGTTTATAAACTTTTTTTTTTTCCAGTGTATATAAAGGACGTCGGCTTAGAAGGATATTGACGTATTATCCTGTGTTGGGGTAGGTGTTAGGGGTGTGAACCTACACTGGTCTCACGGTTCGGTTCGATTAAGATATCATGTCATCGAATCAGTTCAATTCAATATCTCGATGCGATGCACCGCATCCTCAATTTTCAATTTTACTTCAAAGTGACGTGTGCGTGTTCGCCTGTTCGGGAAGTCGCAGTGACATTCCAGTTTAAGTTTCAAGGGAGTAACGCCTGTTTATGCCATTAAGAAAAGTAAATTCTGTCAAATCAATTTTGTTTGAAAGAAATGTGCATTTTAAAGCAGCGCTCATTCATCGGTGTATAATGTTACCAGATGCGCGCATCAACCGTCGCCGAGTCCGTGTTGAAGGTGACGATCATCCATTTATAATCACGCGTAACAACACAGAATAATTGTAATTGTACCATTGGGTGCGGATGCTTAAATCAGAGAACATTAATGGGGGTGGATGTTTTTGGCTGTGGATTCGAGCGACGGAGCTCATCTTACTCTAAAGCATTCAGACTCTGCAGGCGTTACAGCTCGGGTGAACACGGCTAACGCGGTTTATGAAGTTAGTGGTATTTCCTCCTGAATATTCTATTTGTGCGTGACATGAGCACACACAGCGCGTGCTTGTCTTCTCCAGGTCGTGTTACCAGGTTGTTCATAAAAGCCAAATGTGCCCAGATGTAGGCTTTTAAGTAGTTGGAGCATGTTTAATTACTCGCACTCGCGTCTCGTTTCCCTCTGTCAGTGTATGCTACCGCGACAAAGCACACACGCGATAAATGACGTCAGAAAGCGTCAGTAAATTATAATCGGTTATGATCTATTACTGAACCGATACCGAATCATTCTCCTCGGCATCGCGATGCACCGTAGAAACGTTTAATTTCGACACCCCTAGTAGATGTATAAATGATTTACATTCACTGATCTATATAGAATGACTGGATAATGGTGTCGCTATTGGACTCTTGTGTTGATTATTGCTGCTCTGAGGTTTCTTATAGGCTACTGTTGACTATTTTTATTTTTTTTGTTGTCGAAGCATTATTCTTACCTCGGAGAAAACAGCACTGGAATAGCGACAGTTGTGCATATAATTTACTACTTATAGGGCTTGAATTACAACCTGTGGGCAGTTTTTCTACATCCTTTTGTGAACGTCATTTTACACTTGTATGTTGGACAGCGGATCATCTTCAAAGCCACCAATCTCTGTATAACGTAGAGCTGGGCTTTTTTTTTTTTTTTTTTTTTTTTTTTTTTAAATACTCTATTCGATTTTCCCACCCTTCCATTTAAAACAAAATAACGAACTGTAAATATATTTAAAAAATCTATATTTATTGTATTTAATTAAAGTGCATAAACGAAATTGCAAAGGCAAACCCTTTCTCAAGTTATTATAATGTATTTGGATTGAGCTAATAAAACAACAAAAAGGGCGCTTCCCTCGGCGGAGGTGAGGGGCAGAGGGTTGCGCCGCAGGGAGCGTGCTACGGAAACACTGAAGGAAGATTTGGCGAAGGCAAAATGTACCCTATACTGAAGAGGGGGAGAAAAAAAATATTTTTTTGAAAAGGAATCGATTTGACCTACCAACTCTATTTTTAAATCAAATCGATTTTTTTCCCAGCCCTAGTATAACGGCCATTGGAGCCTCTGCTGGTAGGGAGTCGTAAGATGGCCGGTCGAACACTTTCGGTGGCTTCACTGCCTGCTGGCAGTTTAGAACGTCATGAGCTATCCAGTCATTCTATATAGATCAGTGTTTACATTACAGATCTGATGAGATGCCGCACATTGCGTTCTCAGATGAATTTATAAGCAATCCAAACTCATAGCATGCAGAGATGGAGTTTGAGAATCTCCACAAATGTAAATGACAACAGTAAAATACAGCTCGTCAGACATTATATGCTTTAAATGTATGTTATTGGAAACCCAAACAAACCCAATACTACAGAGACCGAGTTCATGTGGAGCAGCATTTACTGTGAACGGAGCCACTCTGAGACTCGTGACCTGGACGCATGTAATTTAAGTGCATACACAGGCTGTGATTAAATGAAACAAATATGCGCTCAGGGTTACACAGTTCACAATATAGCACTGTTATGCACTATTTTAATATATCTTGCAGCCTTGGAAAACAGTCTAATAATGTGATTTTATGGATTCTCGTCTGTAGAATGCACCACTTCCGGTATTTTGTCAGATAATCAGCACAGGTAAATTGCAATCAAGTTTCTTTTTTTTTCTTTTTTTTTTTCTTTTTTATAAACTACTCCATATTAAATTGCGTAATCGTGAAAGCCCTAATCATTTAAAGAGGTCCTATTAAGCTTTTCAACTTTAGTTTGTTGCTGTTTGAACGTTGTAACCTTGCAGATCTTTTTTTATACTCAGTTGAATATGCGCTAAGCGCTGCCTATCACAACACACTGGGCCAGCTAACCAATCACAGCACATTTTGTATTTCGAAGGCTTTCATATTGCGAAGATTTCATTCAGACTGGAGACAGAGGAGCTGTAGTGTAAATTTTTTTTTTCAACAATCAAGCTTGAAAACATTCTTGTACACCCCAAAAACAAAATCAAGTCTTTGTAAAAGGGCATAATATGACCCTTTTAAAGGTTGAGTAGTTTAGCCAAATGCTTGATTAAAATCCAACTGAATGAAGTGAAATGCCTTTCTAGTACACTCTAAAGTGATATAAGCACAAGTAATTTTTCATACATCATGCTCTCCAGTTATACTCTTAAATTTGATTCCAGCCTTATTTTGAGTAGCGTTTACTGACAAGGCTTTCCTCTCCACACCGCGTCAGTATGTTTTAATACTGTATCAACCCCAAACCCATGAACTTGGTATTACTAGTGTCATGCGCTATCAGTTGATCCACCGTATCTTGTTTTATAGATTTAAATGTCTAAATTGACTAAATGTCTATCAATCTCCAGTTGTGCTGTGGACAATTGTTACTCTTTGTATATTCAGGAACATCATACTCTGGCTATGAAGCTGCAGTGTATTCGGCTGCTTCCTCCTACTATCAACAGCAGCAACAGCAGCAGAAACAGGCGGCCGTCGCTGCAGCAGCCACTGCCGCATGGACCGGCAGCACATTTACAAAGAAAACTCCCTTCCAGAACAAAACACTCAAGCCGAAACAGCCCCCTAAACCACCACAGATACACTACTGTGACGTCTGCAAGATCAGTTGTGCTGGACCACAGGTATTTTATTATTATTTATGAATGAATTTATTGCTGTTTGAGCTTGTGTATCATGTGTAAGTGCCTTAGAATTTAGAAAAAAATAAAAACAATTTTATGGTTTTACATAAATTTATCGAACCATTTTCAAATTTAATTCATTTTCTTTTAGTCATCAAGCATAAACTGTCTATTTCTAGTTTATTGCATTGGGATTTTTAAATTATCATATGTACTTGCTGGTGTGCTAAGTACTTTTATTTTTAAGGGTTGTTGAAGGCAGGTGAAGTTCATATGATCATGTCCTCATATAGTGCACTGAAAACACAGAGCATCTTTCATGTGATTAAGTCCCCTTTATTTATATAGCGCTTTATACTATACAGATTGTTGCAAAGCAGATTTACAGTGTTTGTAGTAGGTGAAAACTGCACCACTCATAACAAAAGGTCAGATAAATTTGCATGAATTGTGGCACCTACTGTATGTCTTATCACCTATTTTTCAGACCTATAAGGAGCATCTGGAGGGTCAGAAGCACAAAAAGAAAGAAGCCGCGCTGAAAGTATCGCAGAGCAGCAGTAGCAGCAGTGGAGGAGGGAGCTCTGCCCGCGGCACACAGAATCAGCTGCGCTGTGAGCTCTGTGATGTGTCCTGTACTGGGGCAGATGCTTACGCCGCACACATCAGAGGAGCCAAACACCAGAAGGTATATGACTCATTTTCTGATTTCAGCACATAATCTGCACATAATGTTTATTAAATCCGCCTTATATCTAATTGCATTCTGTTTCTATAGGTTGTGAAATTGCATACCAAACTAGGAAAGCCAATACCATCCACCGAGCCCAGTGTTGTTTCCCAGTCCTCTACCTCCAGTACCGCAGCTCCCAATAAGACTGCCAGCTCCAACATCAACAGCTCCACAAGCACACCTTCCAACCTCTCTGCTTCGTCTGTTTCTGCCTCTTACTTAAAATCTGGCAGCATGGTTAATAACATGGCTTCAGCTGCACAGGGCAAGAGTCCAGTGCCTAACAGTGTCTCGGTCAACAGCACCTCTGTCAAGAAGGTCAACACACCCAAGATCAACTTTGTTGGTATGTCTTGAACAAATGTTATTTGTTCTTTTATTGATCCTATGGAATAATTATTATTATTATTAAATGTATTATATTTTCTTTGCATGACCAAAACAGGTGGAAACAAATTACAGACCACTGCTGTTAAAAATGATGAATCCAAGATTGAGGCAGCTAAAACTGCACAGTCTGCTGTGTCTGCACCACCACCGGATGGAAAAAATGAAATGCTTGACCCTCTGTCACCTCAGTCAGCACTTGCAGCCCTGCAGAGTGATGTTCAGCCTGTCGGACATGACTATGTAGAGGAGGTATCAGAAGGAAATTATTATTAGGGGAAGTTCCTATTTGGAAATGAAAGTAATTTAATTTAAGTCATGTGCCAAGTGCAAACTTTTTTTTTTTTCTTCTTTTTTTTTAAGGTAAGGAATGATGAAGGAAAGGTTATCCGGTTCCACTGCAAACTGTGTGAATGCAGTTTTAATGACCCAAATGCCAAGGAAATGCATTTGAAAGGAAGGAGACATCGACTGCAGTATAAGGTTAGTGGGTGATTTAGTGGGGTTAGTTTGCAGTGATTCTTTTGATTAATGCAGAAAAATCTAAATGGCTGTGATTTCAGTGTAGCTTTTTTTTTTTTTAAATTTATTTATTTTTAACCATTGTAGAAAAAGGTGAACCCAGATCTCCAGGTGGAAGTGAAACCTAGCATCCGAGCCAGGAAGATCCAAGAGGAGAAGATGAGGAAGCAGATGCAAAAGGAAGAGTATTGGAGAAGACGTGAAGAAGAGGAGCGCTGGAGGATGGAGATGAGGTGTGATGCTTTTTTTATTCCCCCCTCTAATATGTCAGTATGTACATTTGAGAATTTTAAGAGGTCCTAAATAGTATTTGTCCTCAGGCGCTATGAAGAGGACATGTATTGGCGGCGTATGGAGGAAGAGCACCACTGGGATGAAAGGCGCAGAATGCCTGATGGAGGTTATCCACAGGGTCCACCTGGACCTCCTGGTCTTCTTGGAGTGAGACCTGGGATGCCCATTCCTCAACCACAAGGACCAGTGGTAAGTCCTGAAAACTGCTATGGTGATAAAATGTGCTGGATTTGCCAAAACATGTGGCTTGTGTTTGAGATGCACAAGATATATTGTACCTACAAGGTGTAAGATATTTATAAAAAATAAAAAAAGGAATTAACTTTTAATCAGCAAGGAGGCATCGATTTTATGTTTAGGGCTGCCCTTGACTAAAGTTTCTAGTCTACTAGTAGTCCTTAAATTAAGCCATTAGTTGACTAGTCGTTTATGATATTATTTTAAAGGGACATTGTGTAGGAATTACTCCCATCTAGGGGTGAAATTGTATTTTGCATTCAAACAAACTGCTCTCCAGCGCCTCCACGCTCAAATGCGTGTTGCATCTACGGTAGCCGTTATGTACCAAAAAGCTATGACAGGATGTCGTCTAATAGCACTTCATAGTTTTCCATCGGGTGAACAGGTTTATTTCATACAAACTGCAACTTGACAACGAACAAACTAATGTTACAGTATGAATTACTGACTGTGAAAAACATTAACGTTATTAGTATTTATGCGTTATATTTTCTGAAGTATGTGCATTATTAGATTAGATATCGTCATCAGATGATTCAACAGTAGGAAGAGGGAGAGGACAGAGAGGCAGTGGGTCAGTAGCCGTGTTTCCACTGTCGGGCCAGTGCGAGCCAGGGCTTTAAACGAAACGGCCATGACGGGCCAATAACACCAATATTTTCCAGTCGGGCCAGAAGCTCCGCAGTGCTTCACTAAAACACGCCCGTAACACGCCTCTCTGGAACAACGTCACACTAACCCATCATTTCACCACCAAATGGAAGTTTTATCAGAAAACTAATCAGAAAGAAATCACTGGAAACAGCCTGCATTGCAAACATGATAGTGACTGTTTGCTGGCATTTTTGTTGTTTACTTGAATATTTAAAGCCCAAGCATCGATGTTTTACCACAGGTCTACAATAAAGTGATACATTGATCATGAATTAATGTATGTGAAAATTGCAGAGTCACACAGAAATAAATCACCGTTAGGTTTCACAAAAGAAAGAGGACACACTTACTACTTCAGTCGTGTGTGTTTCTGTTTATTTGGTAGTTACAGGACATGTATCACAGAATGATAATTTCTACAAAAATATGGCACCAGTAATACGACCTTAGGACCTTTAACTTGGCTCTCTCTCGACTCCCAGTAGGCTACGGATATTTTCAGTCAGAGAAAAAGAGGAAGCTCCCGAAAAAAAAAAGTTGCGTTATTTTATGATAGTCCGGTATAAAGAGACGAGACGTAGGCAGATAAAATAAAAACATGATTATGATAGCCTTTATGATTGGTCTGATTTCTTCAAACGTTAACCATGTTTTTTTTTTACTATGCGTTTACTATGGTTAATGGTTAACGCGCAGTTTTTTGCATCGCGTATAAATATTTCTACCTTTACGGTGATCAGAATCCACATCGGATCACAAACAGAAGGCATTCAAACATGAAAGGGAGTTCAATTATTTTGAAAGTCTTTAATGCTGACAGAATCATCCGGCGCTGTCGTCTAGGCGAGGAGGTGGACGACGAGGAAGAGGTGGAGAGTCAATATCACGATGACAAAGATGCCCGGCAACTACAAGAGACAATCTTGATAGAATTGAAAGTTTCCAAAGGCTGAGAAGAGAGGAAATGCAGACTTTTAAACTTGCCGGGGCAGTGACAAGCGCCTCTCACTGCTCTGCACCTCACTTCTGCTGCTTTCAGTTACGTGATGCTGGCTCTGAACAAAAACGCGTTGTGGAAACGTGTTGGCCTAGTACTTTTTGACCCTATCTGCTATTATAGTTTTTCAAGATGGCGGAACTATATGGCAGTCTCCATGGACTTACCCGTCCCATGTATATAAAGATAATAAATTCTTCGTTTACGAGGATAAGTCAGATAATTGGCAGAGGTATTTGTACACCATCGAGGACAAATTTATGAATAAAAATATTGATTTTAGATAAAATACCAAAAAAATTACACAGTCCCTTTAATGGTATACCGGGGAGAGGGAGGTGGCAACAGAAAATGGTTTTAAAGAATATTGTGACATTGTTCTACTTTAAGAGTGAATTTCATTTTTTCTGTATTTCTGTAATGTTATCAATTTTATAAATGGTTTTGCTGCTCAATATTCGTGGAAAATAAGTAGTCTTGAGCACCAAATCAGCATTTTAGAATTGATTTCTGAAGGATCATTTGACTATAGTAGTGTAGTTGGCTGCAATTAATGTCTACACAAATTTCTTTAAGGGACTGATAAATTAGTTTTTTTATTTTTTATACAAACTGATTGTTGGTTAGGAAAGGGCCATTTGACCACATGTTTATCAAAACTTAGGAAGTTCTTGACTACAATAAGTTTCACTAAACGACTTAATTTTACTAGCATATCAGCGTTGAAGTGAAATTTAGTTTTTTTTAAAAGAGGAAATATCAGATTTTGCTAGCAAATCTATTACTGAAATTTCATCAACTTATTTGTTTTATAACATCTTGTTTTTGTTGCAGCCTCCACGTCGCCCTGATTCTTCGGATGATCGTTATGTGATGACCAAACATGCAGCTATTTACCCATCTGAGGATGAGCTCCAGGCCATCCAGAAGATTGTATCAATCACTGAGCGAGCACTTAAGCTTGTCTCTGACATCATTACTGACCAAGATACAACTGTAAAGGGCAACGAAGAGGACAAAGAAAAGAAAGAGCCTCCCAAAGACAGGTGGGAGAAGAGTGCTCTAATGTTTCTCAAAGCAGAGAGGAAAAAAAGTCAAAGCTATACATGACCTCTTATGCATTGCAGGGTGCTGAAAGGAGTGATGAGAGTAGGTGTTCTTGCCAAGGGCCTGCTTCTGCGAGGAGACACACACGTCAACCTGGTCCTCCTTTGTTCTGAGAAGCCAACCAAGAATCTGCTCACACGCATTGTGGAACATCTCCCCAAACAGCTCACGGTACTGGCTCAATGCAATGTAAACCACAAAATATTAGAGTTTTACCTGTTATATTTATTTCAAATGCATTAAGGATAGTGAACCCAAAAATGAAATTTCTGTGATTAATTACTCACCCTCATGGCTTCCCAAACCTGTAAGGCCTTTGTTCATCTTCGGAACACAAATTAAGATTTTGAACTAACCCTTTAAGGATGTAGAGTAACTGCACCACCTGTTGCTGTGGGTCAAGGTTTGCCCAATCTTAAATGGATGGTTGTCTTTTTCAACACTGCTAACCCATGTGTTTGTCAGATCGTAACACCGGAGAAATACGAGGTAAAAGGCTCCGTTCAAGAGGCTGCCATTATCCTTACCTCCTGCACTGAGTCCAAGATGAAAGTGACCATCACCCTCACATCACCCGTCATCCGAGAGGAGAACCCCCGGGATGGAGGTTGGAAAAGACGTTGCTCTCATTAACCGACTTCCTATCAGATTAATATTTTTATGCTGATTTTGACAGCCTAAAGAGCCCATCTGTTGGCACTGTGGAGATGGAAGTAGATGTTAATACTGGCATAATTATATTTGCACCTTTTGGACTTGGGAGCATTTAATAAAAAATAAAATTAAAAAAAGGTTTGAATGTAATGCATTTTAAACCTGGTATGTGCTTGAGCTTGGCCGTACATAAGTGACCTACTGTTTTCCTTTAAAAGTTAAGCAATTGAGGTAAAGCGCCTCTTTATTTATACTTTATTTAATTTGAAGCCTGTAATGTTCATACTATAACAGGATTGAAGCTCGTTCAAGTGGCTTCAAGTTGCTTTAGAGCTGAGTTCAACACTGCCAAGTTTTACCCAACCATCTCCGGTGTCGGCAGTGGTGCTCCGGGTCCTCTCTTTGTAACACCTTTTCCAGTGCTCTTGAAGCTCTACCCAAAACAAGCATGATAAGTGTTTGCATTGTGTAAGTCTAGTTAGTCCCGGGTAAGATTCATTTTTGTTTCCTGTGTTCAAGGGGATTGTGTCCTATGCAAAATCATTTTCTTTCTCAGGGGGTCATAGAGTTTGTTCAGGGGTAGTATTCTGTGCAAACAAAACTTAATTCCTAATTTAGTTCCTGAATAGAAATGGAATGTCTACCATGTCCCCACAGGAAACAAATCTTATTTTCGTCTGGTGGGGAAATGTTCACCATTCTAAGGTCCCCTGTTCCAAAATGAAAGTGCTCCCCTGAGAGAAGCAGTCCAAATATAGAGCTTGGTAAATGGCAAAATTTGGCTTTCAAACAGGTGTTAATTTAATTCCTCTTTTAGATGGGGAAAAAAAGTGACTAAAAAAACAAAATGCCACATTTCCCCAAGTAGAGTAACCACCAATAACCCGTTTGTCTTTTTATATCCTTACAACGAAGAGTATTAGTTGGTAAGAAGTTGCTGAAAATCTTAAATGCAGGCTTTGTGGCCATGCCACCATTCCTGTTTGGCTCCTTAGGGGAGTATCAGTGAGCTTTTGGGAAGAAGGCTTTGATAGAGGAATCTTTGGTTGGACCTGGGGTTTTATAGCCTTCGGTATAAATTATATAAATAAGAAATGGGGGTTCTCCAAACCCAGTCATGACAGGTATGCATGCAGTGATGTCCTAATCCTCTTGCTGGGAGCTTCGTATTTTCTTGCCAGCACGCATTGCTGCCTTCATGTATACAAAGCTTTTCAAGTCCAGCCCAAAGCCTCCTTGCATTTACAGCAAATTGTCTCCCATAAGAGGCTACGTCTACCAGCTCCGGAAGGATTTTTGACCAAGGTCCCCCTTCTGAATACCTTCAAACACTTTGCCACACCTACCATTGCCATGTTTAAAGTAGTGGGTTGCTACAAATACTCATCAGTTGTTAACATTACACATCTCCCTTGATACCCCTGTTTTACATCATGATTTACACATCGGGTACCATTTGTAGCCCATTATCTTTCCAATGTTTCTGGATCAGTACAATGACTTTGTTTTTCAATGGAATCCTCAAATTATTTTTCACAACATTTTAATGCCTCAAACTTTACTTATGTAGACATTGGAATCCACAATTTGTTGTTGCCCATAGCAAAAAAAAGAACTTTAAACAGCTGACTTAACAGTTGAGGCTAAAGATGGCAAGAGATAAGGGAATTGTACACTTCCTGAATACATTCAAATTGGAATTGTGGTTTAAAATTCCACATATGCAACACATCTGATACTAGAAAACTAGAGGAACCAATTGTGGGATTTTATTAGCATTAAAAAACAACAAACTAATGTATCCTAAATTTTGTCTTATAGTTTTCTACTGTAAGGAATAAACTGGAAATCTCTTAAAATTGTGCCATTTTGCCAACTGCATACCATCCTAATTAATGTTTTTAAACCTGTGATATGATGTAAAATTACATGAGATGGTGGTTGTAATGTGTGAATCTGCTATTAGTAGCAATTATGGATTATATCAGTATGACTTCTGCTAGTTAACTATTTTATCATTTGAAACTCATGCATTGTCATATTCCCAACAATTTCAAATGGTGGATTGCAGAGCATTGATTTTGACGGAACTGATGGTCTTTATCAGGGGATTTTTATTTTGCTAATAATTATGGGGGTCATACTCGCACTCATGATTTTTTTTTTTTTTGGTACTTTGCATGTAGTATTTCCTATTCTAATTATGAAATCCTACATCACTATGCCACTATCCTACATCCCCCCCCCCCCCCCCCCCCCCCCCCCCCCCCGCTTCTATCCCTAAAAAATGCCTTTTAATTTAGGACTCACATGTCCCTATCCAGTTTCTTTCAGCACCACATCAGACTAAATAGGGCACCCAATGGCAAGTGTAGCTGATCCATAATGTTGTCTGAAAGATTCTGCATATGGGGTGAACTGTGAAATACATCTACAGGTTTTTACATTTTGAAAGATGTGATCAGGAGCAGACTGGTATGTGTGGCAATGTGTTCTTGGCAGTCTCTCTGACCTGGTCAAACACCCATTCCTCACCACCGTTTGACAATTCGATCCATTTTTAGATGTAACCTCGAGTATGGTGAAAGACCCAGCGGACGTCTTGGACAGGCAAAAATGCCTTGACGCTCTGGCTGCCCTACGCCACGCTAAGTGGTTCCAGGTTCGGAACATCATTTTACTTTCTTCTTGTAGCCTTATGAGATGTATTCCTTTTTATTTGTTCATTTTTAAGTTGTCTTTTATTTTTAAATTTTAAACCTAAAAGTAAAACTTTTTTTTTTTTTTTTGGGAGGAAAGTGATACAAGGATGCAATATAAAATTTGGTGATTATACTATATCTTGTCCATTTTGTTTTTGTATATATGAGCTGATTTGATCCTAACAAATTAAGCATCCTTGCATACATGTCATTTATTTGTTCATAAGTCTTATATTAAATACTACGAAGCATGTAAAATTATTCCATAAGGCTGCAGAATACCTTTGCATAAAGTGTCATCGATAAGAGCTTTCATGTTGAGCTTTTTTTTCTTTCTTTTTTTACTTTTCTTTTTATTTTATTTTTCTTGGGAATAGGGATTGAGAGGAAAGGAATATCTGATTAGTTTACTGTGTTGCCATCTCTGCAAATACACAGGCAAAGTAAAGCAGATTTCCTTGACTGCTTCAGTTCCTATGCAACTACTCTTGCAAACTGATCTTTTGTAAAATGAAAGTATATGTTAAGTATTTGTCAATTGAGGTCAAGGTTTACAAGATTACCAAGGAGTCATTCCAAGTGAATCTTGCAAACTTTGAACTCTTGTATTAATGGTGAGGTAAAATACTGCTGGTAATGGCAGCTTAAAAAAAGTCAATTGGTCCAGCTCTTTTTAAACCAGTTAAAAGCTTCCATTGTGAACAGTAGTGTTGCACCTCTCTCTGAACTCTGACATGTTGTATGTCTTTACTCTTGTGCATTAACTAATCTTGACTTCACTGCACTGAAGGCTAGGGCTAATGGGCTCCAGTCATGTGTCATTGTCATTCGAATACTGCGTGACCTGTGTCAGCGAGTACCCACCTGGTCTGCCTTTCCTAGCTGGGTGAGTAAAGATGGAAATACCTGGCCCTTGACCATTTGCACACTTTTCTGTTCATACATGGTTACACAGTTTTGGAGTAGACGCTTAAAAGTGTGGTCACATTTGTAAAATTTTGCAGTCAAAAAAACCTTTTTTTCTATTGTCAATAGTTTAAACGAGTCCCTTTCAAACCAAGTAGCTATGTGAATCCGACCAACTTGAACCAGTTACAAAAACTGCATGGGGTTAATCTTTCACCCTCATGCAAAAAATTCTGATTGTGTGGATTGTGAATTTTAATGACAAATGTGACTACAGCTGTTTTTAAAATGGTGTAGTTTTTCCAGTGATGGGCATAACATATCACAATGCTAAGTTGCTGTTGACTCCTGTTTAGCTGGCATTAACACAATGCATAGATCTGCAGTTGACTTGAGAAGATGAAAGTACACTTCCTGTCTACGTTACTCACGATTTCATACGTTACTGAAAAACTATCCTATGTAGTATGAGGCCTTAACTACAACCACCATCATGTTAAGTTTGAATATGTTACGGGATTGTTCCTTTATACTGTCCTTGTAGCTTTGTTACGTGTAATTTAGCATCCCTAAGACGGTTGTTATAGAGCCACCGTCCTGCAGAGTTTAGCTTCATCCCTAATCAAACACACCAGAACGAGCTAATCAAGGTCTGAAGGGTTACTAGAATGCTACAGGCAGGTGAACGTTTATCAGGGTTGGAGCAAAACTCTGCGGGACTGGTTCTCCAGGACTGACGTTCGCCACCCCTGCTATAGAGGTTGTAAAAGCATAATGCTGCTTTTCAGTCCTACTTAATTTTATCATCATCCAGTCTTCCTCTGAGTAAACTGCTGCTTAATGTGCCATCTTAAGAGTAAGTGCTTGATATTGTGGATTCTGTTAAGTGACTGTTGACTTTTCCAAGGCTATGGAGTTGCTGGTGGAGAAGGCCATCAGCAGTGCCTCTGGACCAATGAGCCCTGGAGATGCTCTGCGACGAGTCTTTGAATGTATTTCCTCAGGCATTCTGCTGTCTGGTAAGAGGGCCCTCTGATCAATTTTCGGGCTATCAACAAAAGCTACAGATATTAATTTTATGCAATGAGAAAATAAAATTCTGGCTATCAACAAAAGCTACAGATATTATCAATTGCATTAAATTAATGCATCCCACATTTTCATTTTCAGACATTTTAGTCATATTGTTGCATAAATTCAACTTGAGAATCTAGGGGCTTCATTTAATGTGCTCACTGGCTTATATGCCTTTCCTTGTAATGCAGGTGCTCCAGGATTGATAGACCCCTGTGAGAAGAATCCAACAGATACACTGGCTAGCATGGAAGAGCAGCAAAGAGAGGATATAACGTCAAGCGCTCAGGTGGTGTACACAGTAACTGCTTTGAAGAACATTTTCATCATGCATTGACTCCACTTAAAAATATTTTAAAATGTATTTTGACTATTGTATAATTATGCATGCAGTTATGGTCTCGTATTAATCGAGAGGTCCCTTGAATTTTTATTTCAGTTTGTGTATTGACCAGCCACTTTCTCCACAGTTTGCCTTGAGGCTGCTGGCGTTCCGTCAGATTCACAAGGTTCTGGGTATGGACCCCCTGCCCCAGATGAACTCACGCTTCAACGTACGAAATAACCGCAAGAGGCGTCGCGATAACAGTGATGGCACTGATGGATTTGAAGCAGAAGGAAAGAAGGACAAGAAGGACTACGAGGGGTTCTGAAGTGCACTACAGTACAACTAGCCCTGTTCACCCTGCACCCATTTAAAATTGTTTATTCCTGGTATACAAAATGCTATTTCTGTTGATCTCTGTGCATGCCGATTATATATTTTTAAGAACTAGTAAAGACCTGATTATGGCCACTTGGGGGAAATGCCAGACTTTATTTCCTTGACAGACTCTAGCCCATCTCAGTTGTTTAGTCTGGTGTCTTGGTTTAAATATTGGAGATGTGCACAATCTAGAGAAGTTGAGCCTAAGTCCATGCTCCTTTTAGCACATTGGATGTAATCTTTCCCCATATTTGGATCTCTTATGAGTTTCAGGCTAGGCATTTCTAGAAGTTTGAGCTGAGCACTTATGTCCATGTGGAACTGATTCTTTAAAGTCCATCTTATCCTTCCAGTTACACATGTAAAGTAACTTTGACAATGGCTTCCTTGGCATTGCAATAAATTGTTTAGGTGTTTTCGTAATTTATTTTGTTTAGAGACATTCCTCTTAAACGCAAGATCAAAGATAAGATGGTTGATTTATGCAACGGGTTCGTCCTGTTGTGATGAATGTGATAACTTTGACTGGACGTGGATTTATACAAGCATGTATTTTCCATTGCTAGTACATTCTGAAGGCTGGGTTGGCTTTTAACCATTTGTAAATTTGTCATTGGCTAACTAATATCCTTAATTTCTCTAGGACCTCATTCCTTCTATATGCTTGCAAGTGATGCTGTGCACTTGTCCCAAAGTTAGGCTGTAAGTTTGCTGATAGCTGTGCCTCTGTGGTGTAGCTTTCTCAAGACACCAACCGTTGAAATCAGACCTGGGCCAAATACTAGAAGTATCTACCAATTGTAAATCTAAGGAATCTTGAGTTAGAGGCCCATTTCAGATTAGTTATTCACACGGAAGTATTCAAACGGTGATATTTGGGAGTGTTTTAAGGTCAAAGACTTTTTTTTCTTTTTTTTTTTTCTCCTATACATCTTGTAATTGACCCAGGTCTGCCTGTGTTTTGTGTTCGTAATATTGTAAACCCTAAATGTATCTGTAAATGTGATCATATAACTATGATCTCTAATATATGATCATTTAAAAAGCCTGTATCTAATCTTGCAATAGATCTTCAAAAAAAATGCCTGTATGGTTTTAAAGCACAGGAATGTTGTTTTTATGTTTTGTTTTTATGGATTTTGTTTTACTGGTTTATAGATGTATAGTTGCTTGCTGTTAATTTTGATTTCTGGTTTGAGTTTGTTGATGGGAGGAACAAAAGTAAAATAACTGTTGTAACTGCAGATTGATGTAGACTTTACCTTTGATGCTTGTCATTCACTGTCAAGGTACTACAACAATGCTCATAATAAACACATTTCTGATATGATTATACATTCTATTAAATATAACCGAAATACATGTAGAGTCATCTTCAACCAGAAGTTTTAGTTTGGTTTATCCTTATTGGTTTTGTTTGCTTTATTTCAGTATGTGTAACTCACAGATTAAAGGATTCAAATCTAATCTCTTTTTTGTGTATTACTTCTAGATTGCCTCACATGTGCTTCGTTATCTTTTCTGTAAATGAGGAACTATTTTGGTCTGTGCACTGATGAAGTGAGTGAAAATGAGAAAGAAACACTAGATGTGCAAACGCAAAGCAAAAAAAAAAAACATGAAAGGTGTTGAAGCATAAACCACCTCTAATTTAAGGGCGTAGGCTAATGTGAAGAGGACTGCTTATTTGTTCAGCAACGAGGAAGTGCATAAGATTGACCCCCTCTTCATCCAATGAGCGAAAAGCGGCTTGTTGACCAGAGTATAAAACGGACCGTTTGTCCATAAAGAGCCAATGCCGTAGAGTAGGCGCGGTTTGCTGTCAGAGCAGGATTGTTTTCCAACCAAAGGAAATCCGCACTTCCTTGTGCAAAGAGAAAGGGAGGAAAGTTGTGTTCGCACTCTCCCGGATTTCCACCTGACTGCTCGGGAAGCGGGATACTGTGGCACAATGTTGAGTTTGGGGAGCGGAGGAGCGAAGTCTTCTAAACCATCGTTTGTGTCTTATGTTACACCAGAGGTAAGCGAAAGCTTTCAAGTAGTAATACACTTAGGATAAGTTACGTTATTTTCAAAACAATCCGGAGACACTGGTTTTTACTAAAACGAGTTGAAACAGCGGACAGTCGTGCACTGGGCGGGGTTATTGTGCCATGCTGAAGTTGACAATGTTGACTTGTTCTAGTAGTTTAGACTAACGGGGAAATCTCATTTTTGTGTACGTTTCGTTCACATTGGAAAATGCATTGAACGAGCAACAACACATTTTCATTCGGTTACATTTATAAGTTGACTGCCTTCGCACTGGCGACTAAAATTTAGTTCTATGTACTTTTTTTAAAAGTTTACCAAAAAAAGTTTACAATTCAGTCTACTTAGAGATAGTAAAAATGTACTCTCTACTTAGAGATAGTAATCCATGTTATTGAGCCATGTTATGTTTATTGACAAGACTCACGAGTGTCTTCACTTGCCTCTGACGTGATTGTGTTTGATTTACTTTCTTGGTTAATATGTTTTCAGAAAGTTGCAGTGTGTTTGTCTGTTCTTTGGAGCACAAGATGAAAAGATTTTGTGTAGCTCAAACTGTACAGTGTGGTGCTTGCAACGCCAAGGTCATGGGTTCAAACCCAAGGGAATACCTACTGATTAAATGTGTACCTTGAATGCAATTGAAGTCACTTTGGATAAGAAGTAAATGTTGTTGCTAGGCAGAATGACTGTTTCAGCCACTGTTACATTTCATTGTATTTTTTTTTTTGCATAGTATAATAAAACCTGTAGCTGTAGTTTGCCTTTTTTCCAAATCATTTACCTTGACCAAGTTTAGTGTTTTGTTCTTCCCTGATATTTAAAATATTTAAAAACATTAAAAAAATATTTTCCTCATATTGATTAATCCAACTTGTAGGGTCATTAAAAACACATATCCCCTCCAGACATCACTTTTGGCCACTACTGTATGTTTGGTGTGGTTTGTGCCACAATAGTGCCATTTTCTGCTTACTGTGGACTGATGAGACAAAGTCGTCACTGGTGCACTGCTACAATTGTCCAGTTGCCAACATTTTTCATTAATAGGCTACTTTGATTTCTGCAGTTAGAGCATTGAATTGTATAATGGGAGAAGTTATTCAATTTCTTTCTAGATCAAATGAATACCTTGACTATAAAGCTTGTTTTATCAACTTCATGTCATCATATAACTCCAATAATACATTATTTATTTTTCGTAAAGTGTGTGGTCTCCTTCTCTCTGCTGCCATCTTGTTACTCATAAAAAAGATTAGGATACCTCTCCAGCACTCTTAAATAGTTTAGGAGCTGCGCTTAACACATAGGAACATTTACTAATCACATTTATTAAGTTTAGGAATAAGACTAAAATTACACCATTCTTTTTTATTTTTTCATTTTGATATGCTTAATTTTTTGCTCTGAGTGGCTTTATATTTATGGCCCCTGGTCTTATGTGAAGAGTTCAACTCATTCTCTTTAGTTGATCTTTAGAAGATCAGAAATTTGGGCTTGGTTTGATCTCACAGCATTCTCTCCCTTTTTGTTGGCTGGATACTGGCTGGATATTAATGAAGACTCACTCTATTCCATTTTTGTCGTGCAACATTTGCATAAATGGCAAGACCATGTGTATTTGCCTTCTCAGGTTTCAAAAGCAAATTTTAGGAGAATATTTTCACCCTGAGGAAGTCATTAGGAAAAGGAGTGTCCCAGCTGCTTGAGACTGTTTGTGAAGTTTTACCCATTGAGTTTTGGCTTTGTGGTAGCAGGATGTTTGATGGCTTCCTTTCCTTTATTTATCCTTTTTGTTTCGACTGAACTAGTACAATTTATTTTTCACACACTGGCATTTATTTTTTTTATTTTGCAGTTATCTGCAGCCACTTTTATATCTTCTAACCAATAACAAAGGATTTTACCTAATTTAAATTTTAAAGTTGCAAAGCATGCCTTGCGGATATCACAGGGCTGCTGAATTCATGGTGCCAGAGATAAAATTATGGCTTGACAGTCTTAGTGATGTTGCTGTACAGTGCTGATGCTGTTCAATTTTGACTCAGTTCTTAATATATTATATAATTATTATCATATATTATATTATATTACTCAAATTTCATTAAAGTCATTATGTTAAAGAAAATTTACTCTCCCTCATGTCATTCCAAACCTGTATGATTTTTTTCTTCTGTGGAATATAAAAGAAGATATTTTGAGAAATGTCACTGTTATTATTTAGTTATTTATTTTGTCCATGCAGTGGAAGTCAGTGGTCACCAAAACTGTTTGGTTACCAACATTCTTCAAAATATCATCTTTTGTGTTTTAAATATAATAAAAGAAGCCATACAGGTTTGAAACAATGTGAGGGCATGCAAATGATGAGAATTTTTTTTTTGTAAACTATCCCTTTAATGTAATGAATGACAGTGAATGTTTCTCATACTTATATTCTTATGCTATACTATGCATGCAGCAGTTTCAGTTTTTGCTACAGAGCAGATGTCCTGTAGATTTATTCACTTAGCATCTGGCACTGTGTGAAATGTGACCTGATGTGTTTGGCATTATATTGTAATATGGTACCTGTGAAAATTTCATTTAGTAAGATATTTTATTAGATAATCAATCAAGTTTATAGTTATATTATAATTTTATTGCTCCTGTTTTCTCTAGGAAATAAAATTGGAGAAAAACCTGCCAAAGAAGGAGAAGCATCCTGATTTGCTACCAGGTAAAAAATGAAATCCCTCACACAATGTTTTGCTATCTCAGGTGTTTCTTTGTATTATTGTCAGTTAATCTAAAATACATTTTTGTGTCAGTGGTACGCTGGGTGTAATTTTCAATTCAGATTTATAATTGCTCTTTAATCCAGACTGTAACCTCCTGAGATCTCATTTAGTGTAAGTTTTGCTGATACAGAAAAGCGGGTAATGTTCTACACTGACAGCATTTCTTCAAAGCTCTGCACACCACAAAACAAGACTGTAATTGGCATAGTGCTTATGTCTGACATTGTATTATTGTGTCTAAACCCTTGTTTATTCACACTGTCTGTCCAAATCCGATTATTTGTGTATACAACTAAAATCAGATCTAAATGATTGACTGTCCACACTGTGTATCGTAACTGTTCAGATCTGATTTGTGTGTCCCGTGGCTCTCTTTCATTTTCTGGAATATCTGCGTTGGTTTCCATTGCAGTGATGTTGCTTTGGAAGGACCATGCCCAAAAACAACATGGAGGGGTTTGCAATGTTGTGTTTTAGAATATGACAATGTGTAGCTGCAGCGCTGGACTACTGGTCTTGTGTTCATAAATGGAGTGGCTGTGGAGAGAGTCTCCTGTTTTATATTCTTGGGGTTGAACATTACAGGGGATTTTTTCTTGGACTACACACACCTCTACTGTCATTGGAAAAGCACAACAACGTCTTTATTTTCTGAGGAGATTGCCTCAGAAACTTCTTGCGAACTTTTATCGATGTGCAGTGGAGAGTGTACTAACATATTGCATCACATCTTGGTACAGTAGTTGTACAAGAGAGGAAAAGAGGGCTTTGCAACGATTTGACCAAAATGGCACAAAATATCATCAGCACATATTACCATCAGTTGAGGACATTTATTTGTCCAGATGTCAGAGCAGAACTTCAAAAATTGTTAGAGATCCCAGTCACCCTGCATACACTCTTAAAAATAAAGGTTCCAAAATAGGGGTCATAGAAGAACCATTTTGGTTCCCAAAAAAAGCGAATCGTTCTAAAAATAACCTTTTTTTTTTTAGATGATTTGGCCGCTCATTCCACCTAGTGTCAGTTCAAAAATCCAAAAGTCAATTTTTTATTAACTTTGAGAAAGGTTTGTGTAAGATAAATAATCATTCTGTTAAATTTAATGTAATGGTTCTTTATCTGCATCATTGACTCCATAAAGAACCATTTTGTTCCACAAAAGTTTATTTATAGTGGACAAAGGTTCTTTAGATTATTAATATGTTCAAAAAATGGTTCTTTTTAGAACGATTCACTAAAAGGTTTTTTGGGAACCAAAATGGTTCTTCTATGACCCCTATTTTGGAACCTTTATTTTTAAGAGTGTAGGCACACTACCTCCCTCTGGGTAGGAGATACAGGACAATTTACTCTTGTACCACAAGACTGAAAATTCGCTTTTTTGCTAGAGCCGTGCAACTATTGAACACTTCCTAAATGGTTTCCATCTATAAATTATATTTGTAATTACACTACACACTTTAAACAGTTGTTGTTGTTTTTAACATATTAATTGTTTTATCTAATGTATCTTTTTTTAAAATTTATATCTATATTGACATTTTTATTTTTAGTGTTGTGCTTTTTGTTCATTTTGTTGTCTTTTTTATGTTGTTTTATGTAAATTCCTGAGAACTTGGGATACAAAAAACTATTTCATTGTTTTGCACAGCAGTACAATGACAATAAAGTCTTAAACAACCTCTTTAACTTAATGAAGCAGCAACAGAAACAGGCCAGCATGAGCTTCTTTTTCCGTTTCTTCTGCACAGTGAAAGAAGTGAAGACGCCACATCACTGGATTGCATAAAATTGGATTTGGACTGACAGTCTGAACCGGGTTTATGTGACATGACTTTGCTGATCTGTTGCTTCTTAGGTGAAGTGGTGTTCTGTAGCGCCAACCCCATTCTCAAATACACTCAAGATGACCTCTCCCAGCGTGGCGTCTTTGGCACGTTGTTCTGCACCAATTTCCGTGTTACTTTCTTAAGTGATGAGCTGACACAGGAAGAGACGGTAAGGACATGTGGCAGGGCTGTAAAAACAAGACCTGATTTCATGAGAACGTTTTACTGTTTCACGAATGGCAATTTCATTTAAAATTTGATTTGTTCAAAAAAAGTACGTTTTTTAGAAAAAAAGCATGAAGGCCCATCCCTAAACCTAACCCTCAGTGGGGTATAAACAAATCATATGAAAATATACTAATGAGATCATGCGAATTCACCACAACGTAAAATAGTTACGAATTGACGTTAGCGTTTTCCTGTTCATAGTATACAAAAATCTATAATCTATATATTCAGAAAAAAACGATCTAATGTAATGATATTTCACATCTACTGAGTGAATAGCAGAATGCTAAGCAACCCTAAGCAACAATGTGTCATTTCTATTTTAGGCTTACCGAACAAAAAATATCATTAACTTCCTGTATGTAGACTGCAGCATTCTTGAATATAGTGTGGTTTGAAGAGAAGATAACATGATCTGTATAATGGTAATCTTTCTTATAAGGATGCTATTTATTAGAGGTGTTTATCAATTAAAAAAATGTATGCAGATTAGGTTAAGTGAGGAGTAGCAGACAGGTCAGAAGGCATGACTAAATGTGTTAATAAAAGTTGGTATTGTTTTTATTTACAATTGTGCTAAATTAACTCATTAAGTTGACTGCCATACTATACTATTCCAAAACAATTTCACGTGCATCCGAAAGATTGGACCTAAATGGTAGATTATAGAGAGATTGGGTAAAGACAATGTACAGGAAGATTCTGTTGCTTCAAAAGCTTCAAAAGCCAAAATAAATTAAGCACTGCGGATTGGCCTATATTGTTGGCTCCTCTGTGATACATAATTTTTCCTCATTCATAAGTCAGGTTTGGATAAAAGCAGCTGCTAAACGAGTAAACAGAAAAAGTATGAATCACACTTTGTTGAAACATTGGGTGTCTTAAGAGCATGCTCGGTGACCTTGCATGAGGAACTGTGCTGTGAGTGCTCTCACTTTAGCTGCCATTTCAGGAACTTGAGTTCCTGAGACTCACTAGCAGTGAAATTCTGGTGGGAAACCAGTGACTTACAGCAGGCTCAAATGGTCAAGTTTTCATGTAGTGCCAGGTATTTTTGTTTTCAGTTTGTTTTTTGCTTTTTTGCATGTTGACCAACATCGGTATATGAAGACGTAACTAATCTAATGTTGGTTGGTATCAAGAGGTTTCATTGGCTACTTTCAGATTTCTATTTGGAGCTGGCTAAGCAGGAAGTGATTTCACAAATAAAATATTGTGTGAAAGTTTGATGCAGCACACTGAACAAGGCAACAGTATCTGCCTTTCCTGTTAGTTACTGTGTGCTGTATAAAAATGCACCTTTCACAGCTGACTGAGCATTTGTTAATCACTCTTTCGCAAGCATTATTTACTTTGAGGCTTTACTATTTACTCAAGAGGCTGTTGTGTCACTCACCTTTGTTCCAGTCCAAGACCTTTAAGAACAAACTCTATGGAGAAAATGACATTCCATTAATGTGTGTGGATCACATCTATGGTGGTAATAATCGTTTTTACTTTTTATCATTAATGATTATATTTTAAAAGGGAACGTTTTTTATCTGAATCTTTGTGTTCTGAAAAACGTTTCATTTCTTTTAAAGTGTATGATGAAAAAAGGAAACCGATAACAGGAAGCTTTGTGAAGAACAAATACCCATCCAAAATAATAATTCACTGTAAAGATCTACGCGTCTTTCAGTTCTGCCTAACATTCACCAAGGAGGAAGATACCAAAAAGGTAATTTGTTTAACATGAAGACTGAAATGTATGTACATTTAAAATGATTTACACATTTTCTTGTGCATTTTTTTTTTTTTTTTGTCAGATCTTTCAGGGTATTGCTCATCATTGTTTGGAGGAGAAATCTCTAAAGTGCATTTTTGCTTTTTCCTATGCTGGGACACCATGCCCAGGTACAGATCTTAGGTCATATTAGAGGCTTTTATTTTGTTACTATTGTTGCTTTCCATAATTTCACTTGTTGGTTAAATACACCTGTTGTCTGAGTATCAGTTATCTGATAATCCACTAAGCACATGTAACCACTAATGCAACATTAGGGAAAACCTCACCATGAGTTCATGAAGTCACACTAATGCAGAACATGAACTTTGCACACATCTGAATTGTAGACATGCATCCAACACTGGACTTCTAGCACCGGCTGCTAAATTCTGATCATAGTCTAGGCAACTGGAATTCAACAGATGGTTACAAGAACAACAGTCAGTGTCTCTTTATAGACATTATATATTCCAGATCATTTTTCTGGATTTTAGTGGCTAAACAAGGATTTATATGTATCAGGATAAATATATATTTTTCATTAAATCACAAAAATGACCTGGAATTTAATGTGCAGTAATTTGAGAAGAAAAACAAGGCATTATTAATTTGTAACTGATGCTTTTTAAAATATCCCAAGTCTTAATTGTCAGCTTGCTAGCAAAGTTAATGACAAACTTTGTTGAAAAACATATGTATGTGATCAGGGCTTGACATTAAATTTTGTGCCCACCAGCCTTTTTCCAAAGTTACTAGCCACTCAGCATTTTCACTGGCCACAATTTTGACATCGATACCATGGGGAAAAACTGCCATATAGATATTTTTAATGCTATCTCATAATTTGGCAGCATGTATATTAGGGTGCTGTCACTTTAAGATCTGACGCATGCTCCATTATACTGTTACGAATGCGTATTTCTTTCTCAACAACTGACTGCATTTACGTGAATACTCGCCAAGACCGGTATTTTGACATTATTTTGTGTGTATTTGACTGTTGAAGTGCAATGGGCAGCGAAAAATAACTCAATATAGTACCGAGAGGCGGCTTTATGTGTGTGCACTTTTGGTGTGAGCACAACATCTGCCTGAATAAGTAAAATTATGCACAATCCCACTCTGAAATTCAAGCCCTGTAACAACAACGATATCCATCCGGAGCAAATGAAACGAGTGAGTGAGGGGAGGCGGGTTTGTGTGTCAACTCACTGTCGGAGAGATGTGAGAGCTAGAAAGCACAGCTGGTATCGTGTATCTAATCTGCGGAAAATGAATACTGGAAACATTTCAGATATTTCAGTATCTATTTATCGAAAAATTTATATTTTTGACAACACTACATTGCACTTAGTTTATTATTTCAGATAGCTTTTTAAAAGACTTCAATTAAAAATGTATTATATATATCAAATTCAGTCCGCCAAAGCGGCTAGTAGGAGTGACTGCATTACACGCCACTGCAGAAATACACCCGCTTTTGGCGGGTGTTAATGTCAAGCCTTGTATGTGATCAATAACTCACATTTGGTGACAACACAGCACTGGTCAGTAGAGAGAGTGAGAGTTCCAACAACTGATTCAAAACTCTCTCACACTTGCCCCCTAGACTATCAGACTAGTTTTAGAATGAAGGCTTGTTTTATTTAGTTTCTAAATAGCTAAACTCCAATTAGTTAACTTTGGAACAACACAAGATGCTATTTGTATTTACAGAAATGCAAATGAAACGGGAGACAATTATGTTTGAGTCACCAGAGGACTGGACACAGGAAATGAAACGGACCAAAGCGAAATGCAGATTAGTGACAGAAAATGAGAACTTTGAACTCTCTCAAAGGTACTTAAAGTTGTTGTTGATGGCTATAAAGTGTCTGATAAAGTCTTACTACTGTTTTTTATTACAAGGTGCATTTTCCGTAACGAGATCTCTAATCTCTAATCTATCATAGTCTTTATGTGCTACTGACCTATATTTCTTTTTGATCAATCCTACACTGTTTATATTTGGGTTGTTCTAAACTACTGTAAATAGTTTTAGGTGATGTAACTTATTTAATCCGTTTTTAGAAGTTAAATAGTCCTACAGTGGATAAATGTGAATTTTTTTTAAAGAAATCCAATGTATTTTCAATTAATATAGGATAAAATGCATGTATCTATGTTAATTATAAAAGGATTAGCACAATTGTTTTCAGTTATCTATAGCATGTCACACATTGAAAATGTTAATGTGAAATAAATGTATCCAACAAAGACACTGCTCTGACATTGTCTTTAGGTTACCGAAGTACTTTGTCATCCCATCAGCACTAGAGGATTTATTCAGCTATCAAGGGAAGGGATTGCCAGTGAGTTAAGGATTTTATCTTAAGAGAATATAGATATTTAAATAATTTTAGGAATGTTATTATAATTGTAATGTTGGCATTTGTATACAAGTTGTCATTCGTATAGTTGAGGTCAGTTGCCTGTTATTTTCCTCTTTAGATCTGGTGTTGGTCTCATCACAGTGGTTGTGCTCTCTTCAAAGCATCTTTCCCACCTATGACACAGGAAGAAGGGGATTTCCAAAAGCACTTGGACACGTAATGGATTACAGTTTTTGACTCTTATTTATCTTCTGGAATCAGCCAAACTGCTGTGATATGAGTTTCTGTGTGTTTAGGTGCTGACGCTCAAGGGCACTGTTCTTTATCAAAGAACAACATGCCAGTATGTAATCTAGTAGTGCTCTAGGCACCATCAGCATGAAACAATATAACTTTTTTGTGATGTAACAGTGTTTCCACAGTAAATAAAATAGTCATGTAACATGGTGTTCACAGCTAATAAAAAAAGTATTGTCTAATTTTGACTGTAACTGGTACCTTCACATTGACAAATTATATATTTTTTCTTCTTTTGCAGAATGATAAATGCAGTCGCACATAATTACCTCTACTCCGTAAAAACAGAGGACCTCTCAGAATCCCTTCCTACGATCCTAGACATCCAGCAGTCATATAACAAGTTCAAACAATTCTTTCTTATAGGTGAGTCACAGAATACACTGAAGTCTCTTTTATAAGGAAATGTGAACAAATCCTCAAATATTAAATGAAAGGATGGGTATTTTTCTTGCAGTCACTTTATAATGACTCGATTTTTTTTTTGTCTCTTAGATAATTCAACCGATTTTTGGTTGTCAGATGTGAAATGGTTCTCTTCCCTTGAAAGCTCAGGATGGCTAGACATTATTAGGTCAGCTTACATTAATACTAGTAAATCACACAATCTATTTTTTTATCAGACTATGAAACTATTAACAAACTGTATTTAATGTCCTCAACAGACAATGTCTCCACAAAGCAGTAGAGGTGGTTGAATGTATTGACAAAGACAACACAAATGTCCTTGTAACAGGTAAGTCAAGCATGTTTCAACTATATTGACTTATATTGTGATTTCAATACATTGTTTTTTGATCGTTTGAACAATCTGACATATTAGCCAATAGTGTGAGTTTGGGATGGGACCACCTCACCTTTAAAAAAATAAAGTACAAAAGTAATGTTTTCTGTTGTTATTGATTGATTGCAGAGGAAGAGGGAACAGATCTGTGCTGTGTGATCTCCAGTCTGGCTCAGATAATGCTGGACCCTTATTACAGAACACTGATGGGTTTCCAGAGTCTGGTGCAGAAGGAGTGGGTGGCTGGTTGCCATGCCTTCCTGGATCGATGTAATCACCTCCATCAGAAAGACAAGGAGGTAATTATTGCATGCTCGTTCTTGCCTGTTGTTTCTTCAGAGGCTTAGTGGAAATGTTACTGTTCTATATTTTCCTATTTGTATTATTCTTAACCTCTGAGATTAAAAGGCTTTTTTCCCTGCAAACATGTCTTTTATGAGGTTGTAAAATCGTGTCATGTCTAATTACACGTGTATGAAGATTACTGCTGAACAAATCCTCAAATATTAACATTTCACATTTTTCCGTTCAACCGATCTCCAGCACTAGTATCATGTTTTTTGTTCCACCTTGCAGACTTTTTCTTGTCATATAAAAAAAAATCACCTAAAATCAGTGTCCATTTATTTACCTGTTTGCTAAGTAACCATGTTATCTACATAATATACAGTCAACCGGTCACTATTCATAGTTTTCAGATGGCCCCTCCAGATGACAGGCGTTCCTATCCACCTTATTTTTTTTACGTTAGAGCGGGCACAGCCATTTGTAATTTGATTGTATCTGGCTTCTGGTGTCATTCGCTTCCAGTTATTTTACCTGTACAGAAACAGCCCATTATACTGCTTTATATTGCAAACTTTTATATATTATTTTAATTTCATTATCATAATCATAAACGCATCAGTTTATAGCGCAAATAGTTTTACAGTTTACAGCACTTTGTAATTCTTGTCGTTTTTTGCCTATGGTCTCTAATGAATTGGAAGTCTCGCACATTCAAGAAAATTGTACACTTCCGTGTTGCAAAATAAGGTAGATAAGGATGTGCCGTAACATGAAAAATATGAATTGCAAAATAAATCCTTTCAGAATGAGACCATCTTGATCTCCCTACTAAGATTTATTTAGCGATCATCAATCGTTCATTTAATGATGAATGATTGATGATCTGTTCTCATCCTCGTTGTCTTTTTAATTAGATTCTTGTTTCTCAATGCGCAGTGTCATTCTCCAGTCTTCCTCCTGTTCCTGGAGTGTGTGTGGCAGCTTGTTCACCAGCACAGCCCGGCTTTTCAGTTCTCAGAGACTTACCTGACTGTGCTGTCCGACAGTGTTCATGTGCCAGTCTTCAGCACCTTTCTGTTCAACTCTGCCCATCACAGAGAAAGTGTTATGAAGGTAGAACTTATGTATTTTATGTTTTAAAAATATATATATATTATGATATTGATGATTGCAGCATAGAGTCAGTTTGCTACACTATTTTGCATTTTGAGTACCGCATTCACCGTTCTGCCAGATGAACAGTATAGAAGTACAGTGGCTGAAAAGAAAACAGTCAGCCCTCTGTAATTCTGCCCTCTGTCGTTAGTCTACGTGTACTCAGAAGTCAGTGGCCGTTGCCTCCCTGACGTAGTCGGTACGCCTCCTGCTGACTGCCTATGCTTGATTGTCTTGGCAGGCCGAGTCACCACTTGGACAAAGCGGCACATTGAGCTGCCCTACAGTGTGGGACTGGTCTGTGCAGTTTGACAGCAAGGCCCAGAATTTCTTCTTTAACCCACTGTATTCAGAGAAGGTGAAACATGAGAAGACTGTACGCAAACCTCACAAGCCCAAGGTGAGAGGATGAAATGCTATTCTATCTCTTATCCATTTTAGGGCCTGTTTACACCTGGTCATGCTGATTGAAATCTGATTCTTTAAAACGGTTCCATTTACACTTAGCCACAAAAATGCGTCTCCGCAAAACGAATATAAATCCGATCTACAATTCCCGGGCTAAATGCAAATTTAACGGAAATCACGTCAATGAAAGTAACAGATATGAGCTGCATTTTATTTATCATCAGCTAATTTCAAGATCAAAGACCACAATAGAGCGCCATCAGGACTGGTAAGATAATTTAGTCTCACTACTTTTAATGAAGATGATTGTGTGTTGAACAGCTGCGACTTGCTTTCAGTTGAATTTGCAGCAGTTTGCACGTCAGCTTGCTGAAGAGATACTGGAGCGATGCGTGTTGCAGTAGCGCTGTCATATCTGGCTAGAACATGTCATATAGCCTATAACACGCCATGACACGTTACCGTTTTGGGAGGAGTAAAATTTACAAATGTGATTTCAACAACCAGATGCATTTACACTTGTCCAGTTTCATCTGGAATGCATCTCTAATCATCTACAGAAGTGGTTTGAGCGATCGGATTTAAATCCTTCTCGAAAGCGTTTATTGAGAAAGCGTCATTTATTTACACCTGGTATTTTCACGATCAGATTGCCATCTGACCAGGTGTAAACAGGCCCTTACATCATTGTATAATGTAGGGAAAGATGCCACGCACCCAATTAAGAACAGTGTAAATTTACTGCTAAATTGTTATATTTAGTTCACCATGTACAGGATGATGATGCATCATCCTATATATTATTAAGAGAAATAACAGTTAATAACATTAAGGTTTTATAGCACAAAACAAATGCATCTGATATCATGTAAATCGTAATGATTGATGTTTTCAAATTAAAAAATTAAAGTTAAAATTAAAAATTAATATTACTTTAATTTAAATATTCTATATTTAATACATTTTTAGAATTACTTGAATTATTGCAGAATGATAGATCAATCAAATAACAGAATCTCCCTTAGTGACATCTGAATTGCACTGTTTAACAAAATCTAAAATACTGAAAATGTTTAAATATTATATTTTTAAATCTTAAAAAGTGATAGATAAGAATAGCAAGAAACTATGAATTTAGATCAAGATTTTATTAAAAAAAAAAAATACGTGAATACAAAACGATTTTTATTTAGTCCTGCCCTAGTTTTTTTTTTTTTTCATTATTATTTCCATTTCACTCAGATATACTTGTCAACTGGGAAGAAAACTCGCTTTTTTATTTATTTCTTGCTTACTTCAAATAATAAAAACTTTTAAAAACAATTTTTCAATTTTTTACCTTTTGCTTCAAAATAAAAAAAAACTATTAGTTACCATACAAATCTATGTCAGATGGAATAAATCTCACAAATGCTGATTGAGTTGAGTGTCATCCGAGGTCAAAGGAAAATGAAAGGTGAGGTGGGCATCTTACCCAATTTTGCCCTAATTTTGTGTCTTTGGCTTGTTTGGTTTGTCTGATTTTGCTCTTCATATTGGATAATATCTAAGTTGAGTTCATTCTGTGCATAAATTGTTGCAGACGTAATATTTAAAAAAAAAAAAAAAATTTATGTACAGCACCAAAGACAGTTATCCTTACCCAGCGCTGCCTTCAAAACCCCACCCAAGAAAGGTTTCTTTAAGGAGGAGACCGACAGCCTTAAAAAGATGTTACGAGTGAAGCGTATCAGTCGCTGGATGGGCTCTCCGGACTCCCCTGTGGCCGCCACCCGTGAGTTCTACGAGTCCTGGCAACAGCGTCCTCTGGACTATCACGGCCTCCTGCTCCCTAGTCTGGATGGACCGGCTGTCCACGTCTGGATGCAGCGCTACGTGCGCTGGATACCTGAGGTACACATCCAGGGCGGAGGCTCCATGGCCGTCATGACCAAGCTTATGAAACTTCTAAGTCAGGTGCAGGATCTGAAGCGTGTGCTGGAGCAGAGAGACGCATCACAAGCTGCTAAATTTGATCACCGCCCACACCTACAGCACCGGCTGCTCTCGTTCGGCTCCTCAGGACGACTGACATCTTCATTCCCCTTCGCTTACAGCCGCAACCGATCTTTCAAGCCCATCATTCCTACAGGTCTAATGCAAAGCCTTATGGTAACTGACAACCTAGCTAGTCAGGAGGATGAGGCCTGTTAGGTTGTGAGTTTGATTTAACAGGGAATCTGTTTTCACCCATATGTTAAATGTTTGTCCATATTATTAAATTATAATTATAATATAAATCAGGATTATATTGGCCTCGTCAGATCCAGATTAAAATCCTGTTGATGGTCCTTCAAATGCCTTTGGCTCTAAAGCGGGTCCTTTTGGAAAGGAAAATGAGTCTTTTGTCAAACCAATTGTGCCCTACTATATTAAAAACATAATATGAGCCTTCAAACAGGATTTAAGTTCTTTTATTTTAGTGTTTTTGTTGTTATTTTTGAAACAGGAACAGGATATAGTCCTGAACTTCCAGCCTTTCCAGCGCACAGTGTTACATAAAATCTTTACCAAGTAACATACAACAACTTTTTTTTCAGATTCCATGTCAACCTTTGGGGTATATAAATATTTAATGTGTACATGAGTGCTTTTGTTTTGTAAGAATAATATATGAGATCGGCTGTCTCAGAGTTTCAGTGCTTTATTGTATGATGTACACTGTGTGACTCTTATCCGTCTAATGGCCGGCTGACTCGTTTTATTGAACCTTAGATACTGTAATTGGTAGTATGGGACATTTTTAAAAGACACAAAGCTGAACACAGTTTTTTCTTATGATGACAAATGCATCATACAAATAGACATTACCACAGGATGTTCAATCAGCACTTACACAGCAAGATTCAACTGACAAATTTAAGAGTAAATCCTCATAGTTGACTGCAAGCCTTTGCGAATATAACTATTAAGGCATAAGCTATTTTCATACTGTGTCTGCTTTTGTGCACATTCATCATGTTTTCTTATTCTTACTTTTCACTGGTGCCTGCAGCACTACTGCCACAAATCAACAGGCACTAAATTGTGTTGTTCGATGTCTGTTGCCCTTCCCCTCCACCCCATAATAATTGTAATGTAATGAAACTGATGCAAGCATTGTACTGATTTGTTATTTGTCAGCAAAGGTGTGGAGAAAGCAGTTTCCTACAACCCTTTCACCCTTGTTTTGCACTACTGCTCCTTTCCCAGTCATTCACTGTTACTTGAACAGTCAGTCAGCTGTTAATCTGATTCTGTTCACTTCAGTTCAGCACTGCTCTTGTTTATGACAAGTGATGGCGAGCTGGATAAGAAACGTATTACTGTATAATTGTTTTGTATTTTTCTGTAACAAACTTTAGAGTTCACATTATCAGAGTTTGCCTGGTGGAATATATGAAAAATGTCAGATTGCTTTATTTTGGACTATTTACATCAAAATTATAATTTTCATGTAAAAGTAGCATTAAATACTTTTATGCACATGGGAGTATGTAACTTGCTCTTTTTGTTCACAAAATATGATTTGAAATAAAAGATTAGATCAATGATTTGTGATCATGCTCAGTTCTTGTAAAAAGTAATTTTTAATGCAAATGGTTCTGACAAACTTTTTCTTGTTTTGTATTTTAATATGATTGTTATTATGTGGTCTCGATTCTCTTGAAAGTGCACATTTATAAATGTAGAAAAACAAAATAGGCTGGAAAGAAATGTACAGTAAAACTTGGAAAGTCACCTAAAAAAATATTATAATTAAATAAAAAATATTCAAATCTGTTATTAATGGTGCTTAAGTCTGTCTCAAAACCGTGTGTGCTATCCAGTGTTATTTCAGTGCCATTGAGATACTATTATAGTTTATATTTAATGTTCATTCGTATTTTATATTTTCCGTTTTTGTTTAATTTATTTTTTTTTTTAAATGAATGAAAACGAGAAATGTTGCCTAGGCAACTAGCTGATTCTTTTTCTTTTTTTCACGTTTATTTTATTGTAGCTATGGGTCTAATTGTGAAATTACAGCTAGAATATATATATATATATATATTTTTTTTTTTTTTTTTTTTTTTTTTTTACATATTTAAGACTAAAATCATTTTCCAAAATTGGTTTTCTACATCAGACCTTTTACATTTTTCTAGGGTGCCGTCGTTTATAACTTGACTTTGTCCTACTAGGGTCAGTTATTTTTGGCAAATTGTCTGAAACGTCACACACATTCAAATGAATCTTTGCTATCTGAAAAGAAGTGAAAAGTTCTTAGTGTTTCGAATAACATTAAAAAGCTTTATTAACATTCCATTTCATCTTGTGCTATATTCATTTGAAACTCGCATGTATAAATCTGCCATCACCCTGACTGCTTCTATCCTCCTTGATCCTCAACGTTTTCCTGTCTTACTATGACTTACATTTCTGATACACTGCCTTCACTATTTACACACACTATAATTTCTGGAAAATGTATGCTTTTCCTCTCTGTCTTCTATAAAACGTACAAATATCAACCTAAAACAGGCCGAGAGGCTATTGAACAATAGTGCCAGCTACACAGAAAATAGTCTCCCCAAAAGGACTTTTTTTATTTTTGTTGGTCTTTTGAGTTTTCGTTCTTACAAAATGTGCATTAAAAATGACCAAAACTTTAGAAAACACATGCTTTTTTTTTATGGAATTAAATTCTATTATTTTCTTCGCGTCAATTAAACGATGCCCCATAGAGGGTAACGAAAATGTTTTGTAATGGCTTTAGTTAAAGTTAACTATAAATAGGTCTATAATTACTCTGGTGGTGCTACCTAACTGAAATGCTGTCTTGGTGTGCACCTCCTCAGATAGAACCTGAATGATGAGATGCCACATCTACTGTTGTAGCTACTCTTCAAGGCAGGTCGCCATATTAAACCTGACGGAATCAGCGACGGTCCGCGGCTGGGATCGCGTGGGGCCCCTCTCCAAAACACACCTTTATTCCCCTTATTCACCCCTGGAATCATTTATGCATCGGACTGAATAATCCAGTCTGTTCTCAGACAGGAGTCTGGGAAGGAGGTTTTGTTTTAGTGTGTTTGAGAGATGAGTAATTTGACCCAGCGGAGCTCCGGCCTGGTGCAAAGGCGCACCGAGGCTTCGCGCAGCGCTGCAGCCGCAGACAGAGAGCGCGGATCCGGCGACGAGGACTACGAGCCCCGCCGAGGAGACGAGCAGGACGACGACGACAGCGGGGATGCCAAGGAAACCAGACTGACCCTGATGGAGGAAGTATTGCTGCTGGGCTTGAAAGACCGCGAGGTTGTTTTTTTTTTGCCTTTTTTTTTTTTTTTTAGTAACGTTTGTTGTCTGTTCTTATCTCATCACTCACCACGATCGCGTGTTTCATAACGTCAGTTTATATTTGAGCTCTTTCAAGAAAGATGCAGCTGAAAACAATCTGTTTTTTTAAACTCCTATTCTTTACTAAATTGATTACGTTGAGTCAAAAGCAAACAACATTGCTGTGATGCAATGTAGCTTTTAGCTTGCCTTGCACTGCTCTCGCTGACCCGTCAGGCTGTCGAAACAAATCTACATTGCGTAAAGAACATAGTTTAAAATACCGAGTTATGCCTTTAACTGTCTAATACTCCAATTATAGACCGTTTTCTATAGCAATTGGTAACCATTGTGAAGATGTTTATCATCAAGACATTATCTTGTCATATCCACATGAAGCTCAGTATAATGGTTTCAGGTAAATGTGAGGCAGTTGTTTATTATTAAGATTTATAATTGCAGAACGAATTAATATAGTTGAAATGCCTTCATCGCCCACTGAGATTATTGTCACTAGTAGTCACCCACAAGTTGTACACATTTTAACAAATCATGTAAATCCAACAAATCGCAACAAGAAATGTTTTGGACAAATACAAGGTTTATTTTTCTTTTTTCTTTATATAGCCTAGTTTGCCATTTGATGCAGATCTGAAACTTGAAACCTCTACTACTGAGTTGACAAAAATCAAATCAACAATAAGGAAAACATTCAAAGTTGTTTGATAACCATTGTTTTAAGTTCCATCAAATCATTTGTTTGGACTGCCAAATGTCAAGATTTTTTTTACTCTATAGACAATATAGTTATGTATAAAAAGTTGTTAAGCAATATTTTAACATCTCTTGCTGAATTAAACATCCAATTCCTTTTGTTTTTGTTAAACTTGTTTATTAGGCAAGTATACAGTCTGTACTGTTTAGTATTTTAGTAAGTTGTAAGCTAGTACAACTTCTGATCATAACCATTCATTGGGAGGTCACCAATCAACTTTCTAATCCATTATCACACAACTCTGTAGGAATTCTTCATTTTCAGTTGATTATTATTATTATTTATTTTTTTATTTTTTTTAAATGAAGTTAGACCAGATCTTGTTTTAGAATTTTTAATCTCAATCTCGCCATGAATAGCCGGGGTAGCTGGCATGGTGTTGAACTACAAACAAACAAATGTAGGTCTTTCTAAATGTGTGTTTTATTGGTTGTTACACTCCTAGATGCCAGAAAGGTAGAATACATCATTTTAAGAGGGATGGTCATAAGTATTTTGTGTGTAAAATTTTGGGGATTAACATATGACTGTTAATAAAGGGAAAGAGGCAAAGCACCTAAAATTAGCCAGTTTGGTGTATTGACCGGCCCTTGATTAAGGTTTATAGTAAGTAGTGAATTGTACCTAGCTCATTGTCTGGCCTTTGTAGTTAGATTTTGGTAGAGCAAGCATTTGACAGGGCAGTGTTACTGAAGACACCTCTCTTTACAGCTCATTCATATCGAATTATTGCCTACTTTAATTTATGCTCTTAAATTTAATTTATGCTCTAACTGCAATGGCTTTTGGGTATACCATTCAAAATTAATTGTAGCTAGCTTATAGAAAAAGGGCCAGTGTTTTACTCTGGCAATATGTCTTGGATCCTGCTTTGTCCACAAACCTCAAACAGCGGGTTTCTGGTTGTTTTACATGTCAAATATAAGGTTTTGGAGTTTAATGGTTTGATTGATCAATGGTTACTCAAGAGACACTGTCAGTACATTTGTAGAACACACTGAAATCAAATTGTAAAAAAATTATCTTGACCTCTCAAACTTGGAATCATTGTTTCATTTTTCCACAACAGAGATTTTTAACAAATTGACTTTTAGATGGATATAGTGTCTTTCCATGTTGTCATGTTAAGATGTTTATGATCAGTTCAGCATCTTACATTGATCCTGGAAGTGTCATGCTGCTGTACATTTTGTTCAGTATAGTAGTTTTGCAGAAGTCTTCCTTGTGTTTTTAAAAACAGTACACTGTTTTACCCAAGAACAACACAGAAGGTTTTTAAATCCGGAGAGAGCATTCCTGCGCTTGTTCACAAAGCTTTCCTTTGGGTCTTAGATTACTGCCATTTTCAGTCATTGAATATCATGTCGAGGCCTCACTAAGATTTGCTTATCTGTATGGAAAGTTGCAGAAAGGATAAATGGATTAACATAGCATGTTCCAACTTCCAGGTCTACAGTTTGCTCATGATTATGGTTGGCAGTTGGCAACAAATGTAGAAGTTGAAACATTGTCAAAAAAATATTCTGTACAATTTTAATATATTCTGGCTATTGGTTATGTTGCTTGATTCTGGGAGAATCTCACAGAGCCCGTCTGAAACATCTGGGTCATATTTCATTACGGATTTCATTCTAGTCAAAAGAAAGAAAATAAATTAAATGTATTTTTGGACCTTTGAGATTTTTTTGTTTCATGCTCAATTGTCATTAAATTAATGTCACATTACTATTATTATATTACACTAATGCATTTTAGAAATGTAATTTTTTTTGTGTGTTTGACATAAAAGAAAACCTTAAAGGTAGCCAATGTCTTTCATAAACACTTGATGAAAACCGCTGATTTTCCATAAGTACAGTTGTGCAGGTGTATAATATAACATAATTTACAAATCTAGACAGACCATTGTACAATCAAATTGCATTGTACAATACAATCTAATTCAATCAAAAACAACTACTCATGCTACATGTGTAGCATCTTTGTTTCGATCGTGATTCAAATGCAGTGGTTGCCTCTAATTTCAAATGGCTACTGATATTTTTTGTTTAAGTCCAGTTTGCCTGTTATAAAGCAAATTAACAACAAATAAATTTGCTTAAAGTTAAAAAAAAAATCATCAACCAGTATTGGAATCAGCAAAAAAAAAATCGGCCTCTAAATCGGCCATGAAAAATCATGATCGGTGTATCACTAATTAAGAGATGGCAACCTGTGTCGTTCTACTCAGAGCTGTTTACGTCCTCGGAATTATGTGTTTCTATGCCAACACTATCAATGACTAAATGAATCTGCAGCAGTCGGGTGGTACAAGTCAGAGCTCTAAAGTGTTTTTTTTTTTTTTTTAAGCCTTATTTTTTTATAAATTTCACCTTTTTTGTAAGCCGCTTTCTCCTCTGTCATTTGAATGACCGGTTGACTTCCTGATTCTATGAAAGCACTCCCTCAGAAACAGGCAATGGGCTCAGATTGGTTAGTTGGGCTGGTGTGTTGTAATTGGCTAAACTGCGTAGTGCACGTTGTGCGGAAACTTCACGCCCGTTACCTTTACGGGTGAAAGTTGCATGTGCTGCTCCGGTCAAATGTAAATTATGGTGTCAATACTGTTATACCTATAACCGTAAAAGTATGTAGATAAACAATACATATAACCTGTAAACAAACCATACTGTACACTGATAACAGCAGCTGAAGTCTGCTGATGCGATTACATGTAATTTTTATAACTTTATACACGTTTGTCATACACAAAATAGTATACACAAATAGCATCAAAATAGCAGCGTTGCCATTGGTTTACGTTCTTCATCAAATCGAAAAATTACGTCATAACGTATACATGGAAAATACATTTACATAATTAGTACATAATTACAAATTCAGGTCCAAAATCTTTGACGTTTGTCATAGACACGAAATAGCATTACTAAGTGGCTACTAAAGCCAGTGCTGGCATTTGTTTACGTCCTTTATAAAAATAAAACATTACGTCTGAAATTATACCTGCAAATACATTTAAAATTATTAAGTCTTACTTACAGGTTGTGGCCCAACAACTGCTGCCTCTGGTTTTAAAGTTGGAACTGCTTCATGTTTTAGTAACAGTTGTTGAATCCGGCATTGAATCGTGGAGATTTTGGAAGCTGTCTTCCGTAAAATGCGCAGCACAGAGAGCTAAATTACGATTGTAATTTTCAGGAACATAATCAAACATAAATTTTAGCCATTGTTGACGATCTACAGCGTCCGTAGGAAGCCCGAACACAGAAGACCTGACAGCTGGGTAAAAATAATACCCTTTCGACGGCATGGCTACAGCTCTCCACAATAACTCTTCGACAAAGCCGCAGAAATATGGCCGTGCCCCCTTTTTTACATATTCCGGATGGAGGGTTGATGTAAATGTATGGGTTAGTTGCGGATAAAACCCGGGAAGTATCTCGTTGTAGTCCCATTCGAGACGTTTTTGTAGGCATTAAACTTCCTGATTTTTGAAAGATGATATCTCTGCTTAAGTTGAACTTTCAGCGCAGCAACTTTGCTGTTCATGCCCCAACAGCAACATTACACACATTTAAAATGAAAAAAGTGAAATCGCAATCAACCACCCCTTTAACATTGTCTCTTGTGACGCTTTGCAGACTCTGCTCTGGCTTTGCGCTTTCATGTGTTTTAAAAGAGGCATGACTTTGGAGAGAGCTCTCTGAAATTGCTTATCCCACCTTTAATGGTTTTAATTATTTTATTTTTGTATATTTTTTTAATGCCTCTTTGTTGCTCATTACTTTACAGTAACAAGCAACCAAAACTAAACCAAATCTTAAACCTGTAGTATGTCCATAATGTTTATTTTACACAGTATCTATGTGTAAAAGACACATTAAAATTAAGTGTGACCATTGTTTGTCTTTCTTTTGAGTCTTTGGTGAAATGTGACCTGGATACCTGAACATTTTCTGATTTTTGTACCAGATTGCATGTCTAACCAGATTGAAATCAACAAAAAGGTGAGGAAATAAAATAAGCACTGGTCTTTTGTGATGTCACTCCGGAGTAAATGAAGGGGCTATTTTGCATGTGGTTAATCTCCTCCAACAGTTGTGACTGTGCCGTGTTTAAAAACAGCTGCCTTTGCCTACGGAGCCATTATCTGCTTGTGTCTCAGCTCTTACTCTGGCTTTATGTTGTTGTCAGAGCACAAAGTACATCTAGTGTACTCACAGGACAGAGGACTTGCGCACAGTGTCAACAAGAAAACCATGACCAACCTTTCCTGAGTTTGAGTGTTGTTTAAAGAAGCAATGTTTTCTAACCTGCCACAGCAAAAGCAAACCACAATGATCCAATCAATTCCCAATGGACAAAATCAAGTCCTGTCTTATATTTTTCTTTTGCTAGTTCTAGTTTCACTCCTCGGATATACATCACAATTGGGAAGAAAAGACAGTGTAAATGCAATTCTTTACTGTCACATTTATTTAATGCATAGTGAAGTAGCTGAATGACAGTATTCATTTCTTTCAGATTATAAAATCGTACTGACTCCAAACTTTTGAACAGTAGCGTAGGTCTTTAAAGTATGAACTAGTTCTTAATATGAGCTATTTTTTTTAATAAACCAAGCACAGTTTCAGCTGAACTTGTTCCTCATGCACTTTTGTTGTATGAAAAAGCATCTTTGACATTGATGTTTTTTTTTTTTAAGTTCAACTAGAAAAAAAAACATGAGATTCAAGCCATGTTTGTGTGTAGCATGTCATCAATACACACCCACATGCTTTTTTTTTTTTTTTTTTTTTTTTCAGTAGGGATGCACTGAAATGAACATTATGGGCCAAAATCGAAAATTCTGGATGCACTTGGCCAAAAACCAAAACCGGAAATGTTTTTTATTTTATAATTATTAATGTCTTGTTTAATATATATATATATATATATATATATATATATATATATATATATATATATATATATATATATATATATATATTAGACTTTTAAATGAAATAATCAATAATTCTTCTGAATTTGAATTTAAAAAATACAAAATAAAAAACCCACTTTAAAAAAAAGGTAACAAAAAATGGACAGAAAATAGGCCCATATTAAAATAATATTAAACATCAATATACAGTAGTCAACATTTGAAGTGGATCAAAACCTTTCATCAAAGTTATGCATGAGTTTCATGTTCAAACTTTTTTATTAAACCAAATGTTATTACAACATAATAGATCATTACAAATTATTGACTCTTCTTTTTTTGTTTTTACATTAAGACCAAACCAAAGAAAATACACATCAACTAAAAGAGGATAAATAAATAATAGAAAATGATAGTGATACAAGTAGGTAATATACAATACATATATACATGTTATGGTTTTAATATAAAGTAAGCTATAAAGGGATGCCATTTACTGAAGAAATTGCTTTTCCGAGAACTCACTTTTTCCAGCTTCAGAAAAAACATGGTATCCACTAGCCATTGGGAGGTTGTTGGAGGCTTATTAGATTTCCAGTGGTGCAGAATACAGTGCCTAGCTAACAAGGAGGTAAAAGATAGAACATCCAGTTGTTTGGAATTAAACAGAGACCGGATTTTTGGTACCCCAAAGATTGCTATGGTGGGGCAAACATCAATTCTAATTTGTATCAGAAAGACATGGGGGAAACATGATTTTCCAATAGTGGCATCAATGTTGAGGCAGAATTGAATTTAAAGTGTTGCCTAAACTGGCATCAAATCCGAAGTGTAGATACAACAACTGGGTTATGTGTCAAGGAAGCCGAAGAGACATTAAAGGATGGGGTGAAGAAAGAAAAGCCAACGGAGAGGTAGATGCACATGAATTTGCTTCCAATCTGCACCATGTTGTAGTGGATGAACTAAGCCAAAATTTTATCTTATGAATATTTAAAGTTATGCATGAATTTTGAACAATACCCGTTCTCATCTTAGGACAACTTTTTTGATCCACTTCAAATGTTGACTACTGTATTATTCTTTATTCAGTTCTATGCAACAGAATCAGATTCAACAGATTTATTTTTTTGACCAGTTATCAAAATAAAGTATAGTCTTAGAAAGATATTAGCAGAGCAGGGAGTGGATCAGTGAACCATGTTACAGCACATGAGGGCTATTGCAAACAGACACAAGTCCAGAGAAATTTCATGTCAGCATGTTATTTGAGCGGCCTTTGCTTTTGCGATGATCGTGATAGCATGCGTGGAGCGCTTGGAAAGCACAGACGCAGACTACTTGTTAAAGTGTATATGTCAGACTACTGAAAGTATGCTGGGTATTCAGTAAGTGTATTCAACACATGCGCAGTAGATCGGTGTGTACACTTGCACACGCAATTTCCCTCCACTAATTATTGCACATCTGGCTGTCTTTATATTGTTTTAACGACGGATTGTAGAGGTGTTGGTAGCGACGGCCTTCACACCCTCTCTTCAAATTCGACGTCCATGCTGTTTTTCCAGCGCATGTGCAGTTGGTGCTTTTGTAGCTTAGTGAAGTACGCGCGGTCACAAAAAATGGGATGTCCCCAAAGAGCCTTTGTATACACCCTCCGATGACGATTTTTACGTCACGGGGACTCTAGCGGACCCTCGCACACTCAGAAAGTATAACACTAGCTTCATGGCCCATTGAAGTGCCGAGGAACTTGCAGCTTTGTATGATGAGTTGACGTAATTTCCACTGAAACGGGAAGCTAAGGCGTGACATTGAATGGCTCCTCCCCCTTTTCAAATAGCCAATAGCATTTAGTTTACCTCACAGACTGCAAGTGGTACTTGACAGCATCATGGAAGCTAATCCGTAAATACAAATTTTGTCATTTGTTTTGGAACACACCAGCTTATTCATAACCTCAAGACTAACATATTCATACTAAAAGCTAAAAAACTTAAATTTAGATTTCAGGGGGGCTTTAAGAGCGCGCACGCACTGAGCGCAACATTGAGCAGAGTGCGCAGCGCACACACGGGACGTAGAGAGCAGAGCACATCCACACACTCAGAGCAGAACACTGAGCAGTTGCTTCGAAGCTGTGCATCTTTGGAAGCGGAGCCACTTGCAAAGTTACAAAACATGCTGCACGAGAGTGCAATCTGATCGCTGAACATGGAAAGAGGGGCAGGGCACCATATTTGCAAAAAAAATTTGGCGGCCAAAATTTCGCTGCATCTTTAATTTTCAGTTTAAAGCAAATTATCTGTGGAAACTGACATTTCAACAAAAGTTAGATGTGATTTCTGTTTTTAGAACTTTTTAAACTTACATATAATGATTAATTAGGCTTACGTTACTATTCCTGTTGATGTATTCAAAATTATTGACTTGATTATTTACTCATTGTGCATCACTCTGGGGTTTTGCATGTGCTGAGCAAACTTGCCTGTGTTGCCAGTGCCTTAAAAGAGGCCTGTTGTTTCCCGGTTGTGGCCTCAGGGATAGGGAGGCTGGACCTTCACAAAGCAGGCCTTGTTAGTGCTGGAAGGATCCATCGCTCACTTCATCCACTGCTGAGCATGACACTGCAGCAGATGGAGCTGCAAAAATGAAAACTAACATCATAATTATCCCTCCGTGTTGGGGAAAATTCCCCATTTTAAATAATAAATTTGAATTTCATTGTCCACACCCCACAGGAAGTTGAACTGGCGTGATAGCAGGAGAAATGTACTGAATTACAATTCAAAGAAATGCAATAGTTACACATGTATTACTCCAACAAGTTGTGGGATCAAATATTATTATTATTATTACTATTTTTGACTTTTTTTTCCTGGTATGTAGTATACATTTTCATTTTAGCTGATTAGACAAAGTTAAAATAACAGGCATTCTTTTTACCTCTTCCGTTTTACCATACAGCACCACAAAATGTTCACTATGTTTTCAGGTAACTCTAAGGAGCTGTTTACACTAAACCATTTTTAACTAAAAAAGTAAAACTGTTTGTGTTTTGGCCTTCATTTACACGTCAACAACGTTTTTGGAGCCTGAAATGCAAACTTTAGAAAACGGGTTTCAAAGTGCAATTTTTGAAAATGATACTGTTATTTTCTCCATGTAAACTACAAAAATGTGAATTTGTAAAAACAGTGACGTCATGCATGTTACATGTTCAGTCTATAGGCGTGTAGGTTTTATTTATAAAGTAACATCGCCAACTACTGGACTGGCAGCATAACGCACTGTTTTTAGTCGTATTCGCTGATCTGTGTGAACGAGGATCGTTTTGACAACGTTGTCACCCTAAAAATAAATGGTGACAAAAATTGGGGATAAATTGGAGTATTTTGGGAGATTTGAAAATGATATTTTAATTTTAAGTATATTTGCATACAAATTTCTGTAGGTGACTTTTCAAACTTTGATTATTAATATACACTTTATCAATCTTCCCCATATTTTGTGTGATAACATGTTTATGGGAATACATGTTTATACTGCAATTAATTCTTTGTTAAATTCACATTTGAATTAGTTCTTTTTTCACAAATTACAATAAAGCTATTTTTAGGATTTGTGTCTTATTCGTGCAGAAATAAGTTAATCCTTGTGTGATGATGGGTCTTCAAACAAAACAACTGGAGTTAGCAGTATTTATCATTCTGAGTCATCTGTAAACTGTTTAGAAAATGTTTCTTTGTTCACAAACCTTTTGGATGGAAGTTGTATAGCTGCACTGAAGCTCTGAACCTTGATGGGGCATTTGTTCTGACTTTCTTGGTTTTGTTTATGTGCCAGGGCTACACCTCCTTCTGGAATGACTGCATTTCATCAGGCCTGCGGGGCTGCATGCTCATTGAGCTGGCCTTACGAGGGAGACTGCAGCTGGAGGCCTGTGGCATGAGGAGGAAAAGCCTGCTTACCCGGAAGGTAAGACAAACTGTTCAGCACGCTGGAAATGATCGTACGATAGGGAGAGGCTTCCTGTTTTGGATGCTTCTTTCAGCTGTGTTCACTTGCTACACACATTTAAAGGGTTAGTTCATCCGAAAACATGTTGTTCCAAACTTGTGTGACTTTTTACAAGAAGATATTTTCAAGAATGTCGGGATCCCATTGACTTTCAGTGTATGGACTAAAAAGAAAATACAGAGACATGTTTTAAAAGAACTATCCTCCCAGAACATCATTTAAACATTTCAGATGTATTAGGCTATACTGATGGTACAGGTTCAGTTGCACAGGTTTCTACAAACACAGCTGGACTGAACAAATTCAGATTATATATTCTTTATGTGCTTGTAGAATTCGGCACTCTGGTGTCATTCCATTTACAGTTGTGTGGGACACTTTCTACCACAAGAGGGAGCACTTCGATATTAATTGAGTGTCAGGAGGCCACTTTTGGGGTTGGTGTTGGCTGTTGGAAGTGAGAACTTTTATTATTAAACCGGGCTCAGATGTATCCCTGGAAAATGCATTAGATTTAATACATGAATTAAAACTCTTTGGTCTTCAGTTCAAGTAGTTCATCTCCTTCGCATGATTTTACCCTTGTGATTTCTCTGCCTTGAAGTCAGTAGTGCTTTTGTGCAGTTTTATGTTTTAATGTGTTCAGTGACGTTTCTCTTCTCCTCTTTCTTAGATTATATGTAAGTCTGATGCTCCAACTGGGGATGTGCTGTTGGACGAGGCTCTAAAACACATAAAAGACACTCAACCGCCCGAAACCGTGCAGAGCTGGATAGAGTTGCTCAGTGGTGTGTAACCACAGATCATTTGAGATCTGATTTTTTCCCCCTAATTACTTCAGTAATACCATACCTTGGCTTTAGAGAACAGCATAAATATTACTATGTAAATGCTTACACTCTAAAAACTTAAACTCTTATTTAATTATTATTATTTATAGTGGTTATTTATTTGTTATATTATGCTGCTGTCCAAAACTTCGGGGTCGTATGGCTTTTAAAATGTTTTTGAAAGAAGTCTCTAAAGCTCACTATGGCTGCATTTCTTTGCTAAATATTTTTTGTGAATTACCATTACAATTTTAAATAAATAGTCTATTTAAATATATTTTTAAAAATGCAATTTATTCCTGTGATGGCAAAGCTGAATTTTCAGCAGCCATTATTAGAGTCGTCAGTGTCACATGATCCTTCAAATATAATACAAGATTACTCTAAAATACTGCTCTGGTGCTCAAGAAACATTTCTTATTATTATCAATGTTGATGAATAGAAAGTTCAAAAGAACAGCATTTATTTGAAATAGAAACCTTTTGAAACATTATAAAAGTATTTACTGTCACCTTGGATTAATTTAATGCATGCTTTCTGAATAAAAGTATTACAAATCTTTTGAACAATACTGTAATTACATTACATGAAATTGTATTAAATTGAACAATTTAAACCGTTGCTACCTGCTAAATATACTGTGCCTGGTGCGCATAAAACATCTGGATCCAGACTCGCTTTGGTCCAATGATCGAGAGAGATTTCTGGTTCCTACTGTGGCTATGAGCTCAGTCGGAAATGTCTCAGTATGGAGAGCTGAAGGGTCAAAGGATGAGATCAAAGCGCCTGAGAGAAGGAGCTGCCATCCTCGTTTAGAGAGTGTATAAAAATGTGCTCAGAATTAGATCAGAGCCATAAATGACTGCAGGCTGATGACTAGCAAATGCTTGCGCGCAGCCTGCTTTGATCCTGTGCTGTCTGTGCTTCTCTGCTTCAGCACAGGAGCTGACCAACTGAGCTGGTGGTACTCGCTCAAGGGACTCTTGCATGACTTCTGCATCCAAAGTTGCTGTCTGAAACTTTTGAAAGACTCAAAACGGCGGAAATCTAGTTTCTAATCTAATCTTAATAATGGAATGAGCCTGTAGGAGCAGCTATTAATAAATGGGATTATTCTTTTGACAAATAAGTGTTTACCCGAAAACTAGAATAGGGATGCAATTTTAACTAACCCTTAAGTTGTTCCAAACCTGTATGAGTTTTTTTCCTCTGTTGAACACAAAAGAAGATATTTTTAGGTAACCAAACAGTTGACGGTAGCCTAGCCATTGATGGCTACCATCAACTGTCTGGTTACCAACATTCTGCAAAATATCTTCTTTTGTGTCCCTTTAATTGTGCATGCTCATGCTCATGTATCCCTGTTTTTGGATTTAGATCATCTAATGCTCAATTAAAATTGTTAATCAATAAAAGCACTAATAAATTTAACAACACTGTTAAATTGAATCATTCTCAAAATGAATATCATTTTTTCATACAGTACATTTAATATTGTTATGCCTAAGTAAATACACTTCCATTTAAATACCTTTTTTATCTCAGCGTTTATTTAATTTAATTAGGCATAATGTAGAATTATTATATTAAATGTTTATCGGTTATTGGCCCTAATAAAATAAATAACAGCTTACTGATATTGAATAGAATTAAAATTATGGTGCAACCCTTCATTTATAACATTAATAATTATAAGTTAATTATATACTTATGTCTAACAGCTGTGCCATTAAACAGGATAGAAAATAGCATTTTTAAGAATAGTGAAGTCCATTCAAGTAACGCACTCATATCTTTCTTCTGAACTCACCTTGTGCTGCTGTTGTCAAAGGAGTGATGAAATCTTTATTTACATTTCTGGTTTAATTCATTCCTAAAAACTCCTAATTCCTAAAATAAATGTAATATATTTTGGCGGCAACTGCACAAGGTGCAAACAGGCCAGATTTGTTCCATCTCTGTCCTTCACAGTGAAATGTCTCAAATATACAGGCCTTATGGGAGCTATACCTCTTACGGCAGACTTTTTAATGGTTGCCACAGTGGCTTTTTTTTTTTTTTTTGTGATAATTTTTGGTATTGTAAGTTGTAGCCATAGCAATAATAAAAAAATTTAAAAAAAAAAAAGGATCATCATAAATCACAAATCTGGGAAAGAAAACCTGTTCTATTATACTACTGTCACAAATTGTAAGTATTTCAGTAGTCACATTGAATCCGATAGATTGGTTCGATCTCTGTCCTGTCAAATAAAGGGAATGTTAGTTGATGTCTGGTGCTGAAAGCGCTTGTCTTTTGCAGGCGAGACATGGAACCCGCTGAAGCTTCACTATCAGCTGCGTAACGTCCGAGAGCGCCTGGCCAAGAATCTCGTAGAGAAGGGCGTCCTGACAACAGAGAAACAAAACTTCCTTTTGTTCGACATGACTACACACCCCCTTACCAACAATAATATTAAGCAGCGCCTTATTAAGAAGGTGCAGGAGGCCGTGCTGGACAAGTGGGTGAACGACCCTCATCGAATGGACAAGCGCATTCTGGCCCTTATATTCCTAGCCCATTCCTCTGATGTACTAGAGAACGCGTTTGCCCCGCTTCTGGATGACCAGTACGATCTGGCCATGAAGAGAGTACGACAGCTGCTGGACCTGGAGCCTGAGGGCGAGAGCATGAAGAACAACACCAATGAGCTGCTGTGGGCTGTGGTGGCCGCCTTCACCAAATGAAGCAATGGGAAATACAACGGTCGGACTGGTTAAATCAGGTTTGAGAAGGGGTTGACCTGGTGCATCAAAATGTCTTGGTTTTCTTTCCTTGTAGATATCTCCCTTCCTCCCTACTCTCTCTGCAAGATATATCATTGAGTTTTCTCTTTTGTTTGACTGGTGTATTTTGTCCTCCTTTAATTGTTTGTTAATTTGAATGCAATTGGGTACTTTCTCACCATAGACTGTGGAACATTTACATTTTGCATTGCTGCACAAAACGGCCTGTTTTTCATTGTTTTCTTGCCTGGTTATCCGTGTTGGGTACCTAACAGATCTTATAATGTTTTGTCATGAGTTTCATACATTTAATTGGAATTGATTCATTGTGACATAAGCTGTGTACGCCAAAGCAGTATCTGCGTATGGTAAGACACAACAGATACTTAAGAAAATAAAGTACACTGCCGTGTATCATATTTTTAATTTCAATTTGTTGTCAAAATTTGTTTTCATACTAATAATGGGGCCTGAAAAGAAACCAAAAAGGTAATCAAGGACTAAATCCTTATGTGATAACATTTTAGTGGTTTGTGGCAAGTGTGCTAGCGCTAGCAGCTTCACATTCACACTACTGAAACAAACAAAACACACTAATGAAACAAACTAAAAAAAACTGTGTTTTTAAAGAGGAGAAACGAAGTTCAGGCTGTTAGAGGACCTGTCAAGTATATTTACTGGGTGGATTATCAGCAATCTTTTATGACCGCTGTACCATTGCGATTCCTTCCGTTTGGTCCATAAACACCCCACGAATGCTTCAAACTCTACCTCTTCACACATTTATTGTTGTGACTCCTCATTAGCTTTCTCTTGTGTTACTTATGAATTTCAAATACTTTTATGTGCCTGAGATTGGTTACAGGATGCTTAGCTCTCAAGGTGTAGGATATACTGTAGCTCTTTGTGACGTGGCATTAATGGAGCTAGATTCAGAAAGCGTTTGTTACTCGGTTGCTCAGTAGTCTTCATACCTTTTGTATATGCCTACCAGACACTAATTTGAGGACCACAAGAGTTTAATAAAGGAATCTGTGTTCTCCCTGCAAATAATAAACATCTGTATGGCATACAGCTTCATTTTCTTTCAATATTTTTCTATTGATTTATGTAGAGGTAAGGGAAAGTCCTCAAAGTTTTAAGAGATGTTTTATGGAAATGGTTTTGAATGTCAAAAGATTTAATTCATATATTCACACTTCGAAACAAACATATGGGATTTAAAAAAAAATATATATATATAGACTTTATAATGTGACTTTTATATGTAAGAGCAGATTCCACCATTTTCTCGAGTCAGTATATTTTTGATAGTATTTTATTATCATTTGCTGATTGGCATTGCATTCTTTCACAAACTAGTTAAATCTGTATATAGTTTCTTATGTAATCATGCTGCTTACCACATGAGCAAACTCTGTATCAAACCTGTTCATTTTGCCTGGCATGTAAAAGCTTACACAAGCATGTCTTAATTTTATTTTTATGCTATGAAAATCTTTTGAGAAAGCCTTCATTCAATCACCATATTCTAATGTTGTATTTTTGTCATTCTGCTGATTTTTATTCAGTTTTATAGCAATAATTTAAATCAACATGCTTTTGTTTTGTTCTTTGTTTTCTTCACAATGATGCTAAATGCTTGCTTCACAATAGTTAATTGTATGTAGCCATGGTCTGGGAAATCCACCAATTGTTTGGAAGATTCGACCTATGGGATTTTCACTTGTCTGAAAATTAAGACAATGTGTGTAGCTTTAGGACTCACTATAAAGGGACCCCAATGTATATACTTTCTTATTACAATGAAATAAACTATGGTCTTGAAAGTGCCTCAAACATCATCTGTTATTTATTTTGTGAAAAAGTAAGTGCTGATTTTGATGCATCAGATTAGTTACATGGCATTTTTGTTTTATTCCTCACATGAGACAAATTCAGAAATGTAAAATATGTACACAATGTGTTTCACATGATTGCATTTACATTCACAAAGTTACATTTTTTGTTACAATCTTTAGTTTTTTTTCTCTGTAATCTAACAAACATGCACTACCATTCAAAAGTTGAGGGTCATTAGGCTTTTGAAGAGTCACATTCTCACCAAGCTGCATTTATTTAATCAAAAATACAGTGAAAACAGTAATATTATGAAATATATTTATTTAAAATAACACTATGTTAGTATAATTTAAAATGTAATTCATTCCTGTGATGGCAAAGCTGAATTTTCAAAGCCAAAGCCAGTCTTCAGTGTCACATGATCCTTCAGAAATCATATCTAATATGCTGATTTGATGCTCAAGAAACATTGCTTATTATTATCAATGGTGAAAGCCATGATTATACCATGATACTTTTTTTTTTTTCAGGATTCATTGACGAATAGAAAGTTATTGCACTGAATAAAAATATAAATTTGTTTAAAAACTGACCCCAAACCTTTGAACGGGGGAGACAAAGTGATTGCAGCTCACCTTCATCCATGTCAGACTACAGTTGGCCTCAGGCTCAGCATTGTGCATATTCTCTGAAGGACAGATGTAGCCTATTTGCTCTTAAAGTTAAGCATTTGAAACGTGTTAGGTATACCGCTGAGTAACACTCTTTACTTAACTACTTTATACAACCACTAATGAGCATTTCAGCTATTTAAGTTGAGGTATGCTGGCTTCCTGACAGTTTTATTTAATTTCATTCCATAGCATGAAAAAAAATCATTGCTATGATACTAGAAAAATAAAAACCCAAAGCTGAAACGCTTATTGAGAATGAGTTTGTGTTTACCCAGTTGAGAGTAAACAGATTTATTCCACTGTATTTTGTGAGCAGGGTTTCTCTTACATCAGGGTTCTTGTATTTACACACACTTCTCATTTTGCCATTTTTCAATAACTCTTTGAGTGGTATTTTTCCAAGAGCAGTGAATGTTTGTTTACAAACAATATATAGTGTTGTTGAGTCTGGTCTATTCTTGTGCCATGCCTGGTGTGCTGTCTGGTTTCTGCAGACGTTTGGCCAGCTGTGGTGGAAGGTTGCACCGTGTCTGCCTACGCAATAGCCTCACTGCATTAACATCTCAGCTGAGCTCATCTCTTAACGCTGAAAGAAAATGCTCAGCCAAAGGTTTAGAAGCAAGCATAACACCTTCATCCTTCAATATGGTTGAAACATGTTTCTCTGGCATTGTCAATCATGACTCATAGTTATATAAATTTCTGTCTTTTCCTTAAAGGGAAAGTGCTTGACATGCATAAACTCACTTGGAAATGTTGAGGCTTGGAAGAGTGTGATTACGTTGACTTATCCAGTGATTAAAAACCAGTCTCTGCTGATATATATATATATATATATATATATACACAAAAAAAAAAAACAGCTCACCCTGTTAGCTGACAGGATTCTGTTATACTTTGTAACTTTCTCAGAAAATGTATTCATAACTTCATGAGAATGTGGTCAATCTGATTGACAGACTTGCAAGAATTGCTTAAACCAATGCTGCATTAAGTAAGCCGCAAATGTGATACTGGCTCCTGTTTGCATCTCACGAGTCCCAGAGAGATCAATATGAAGGTCTTTTTGGTGCAACTGAACACCTGTGACAGTGTAATTTGTAGTTGTAGAGAATAGCCACACATGTGCATCAGTAAATTTTAAGTCACAGAGAGAAATGTTTTAAGAGTTGCAAACTTGTAGACTTTTTTTCTCTTCCACAAACACAACGGTTTCTCAAATTCTTCATTGCAGGTGCACAAATCCTACTCTACAAATCACAAATTAAGAAACTCGTAGGCTCTCATTTTTGCGACAGTTGCCTCAGTGAATATGGTGCAAAACGCATTTACACGCGTGTAAATGCGTTTTGCACCATATGTGAAGTCACGGAGAAATTTTGCTCATCTGCAAATCCGTAGGCCTGTGTGAATTCATCCAATGAGAGTTGCCCACTTGTAGAATATTTTCTCACAAATGTCTTGTATATTTTTCAAACACAAGTACATAACTACAACTGCTTGAATCTGCTGCGAAAAATCTCAAACACTGTTTTTTCGCTTTCAAGTGACAAGTTTCGCGCGCTCTCCAAGTGAGTTGTGCGTAGAGGCAGTGGGCGGGGCCTACATGATCATTCATGAGTTTCCCGGGCATGAGCGTGTCGAGCTGCTCATTTTAGCTCACGCGATCGTTTCTCAGCAGGTTTAATGGATTATTTCAAAAAGGTAAATATAGTTTCAGCGCGAACTTAAACTACAATTGTGCATTATTTCATAAAGTTCATGTTTTTATTAGTTTGCAACTTTGCACGTTTTGTGCATTCGTTAATGACTAGGCTAAGTATCCACAGGAATCAGCTACAGTGTCCGAGGGGTTTCAAGTTTTCCCTGGTGTCTGCGCGCGCAATAAGTGGCCGGGCAATATGCTAATATTTCGTCTTGACGTCACAATGAAACGGCTTATGACTCGTTTGAAAAACGATTCATTTAATTGATTCAGAGTCGACTCTTACTTTTGAAAGACACTTTATATACAGCGCACTTTCAGATTTAAAACTTTGCAGGATGTTTTCATTCACTTAGAGCTATGTTACACACTACATGAAAGGTCATTTTCCAAACAAAATCCATAATAGGGGCAGTTTAACACACGGCATGTTGTTACAAAGACACTGAACATTATTTACAAGGATTAATGCAATAAATAAACAAAAAAAACTTGCTGATGATGGTTTTGTATAAAAGTTTTCTTAGTTAAAAAATATCAAGGGACATAATGGGCAAATATGTCCATGTGTCTTTTTAGCACTTCAAAGTTTGGGACACTTTGTTAAAGTGTGTGTAGAACAGCAAACCTTTAATCATGTGTAGAAGTTACTAGAAAGCATGCAACAAAATGTACTAATGTACAAATGTACAAAAGTTTGGGAAGAAAACTGTGGTCTGATCTAGACTAAAGAGGAGTCTAAGCAAAGCACATGTTTACCACAAACACCCTGGTAAAACCATACATCTCTATCAGACTTGATATTGGCAACAACACATTCTGGATTTGATTAAAGATTCATGTCCACTTCCAGCAGGATGATAAAGCACTCAGAAAAAAGTATGATTGAATGGTTTAAATACACTTTTAATTCTGGAATGGTTCCGACTGAGCTGAGACATTAATCCAATTGAATATTTTAAGGTGACCTGAACATTGCTGCATGCCAACACTTTCTAATTTGGCAGAGATGGAGTGAATTTGTGTTGAAGAATTGAGATGTGGGAAGCTCATACAGACTAAGACGACTCATGTAGTTGCTACTAGAGGAATATGTGCACAGCATGAATTTATAGGGGGTGATTGCTTTGTGTTAAATTTATTGTTTATTCAACATGCTAAAATTTGGAAGTAACAAAATGCAGAAATAAAATCAAGGGGTGAGTAGCACTCTGTAAATGCACTGCCTGTTCAGTTTTTGAGTAATGTCTATTACATTTCAATAATTTTCCTTTATGATTAAATTTCTCCCTCACATGCTGAAACGTCTGTCCTTAACTTGGCAGGACCAGTGGTCAATCTGTGTGTGTCCAGCAGTCTGAAAGTGCAACATTGTCTTCATGGTTAATTTCACTTCCCTTGAAATAATAAATGACCTAAAGGCACATAAGCGCCTCCCAAATCAAAACCACCTGGGCCCAAGAATGCCTGTGAGTCCATTTTTTCTATAGACTCCTGCAGTTGAAGAGTGCAATACTTCATCTGCAGAACAACCTTTTGAATAGTAAAATAGTGAAATATTAATAGTAAAAAAAAAGAAAAGAAAAGTAAAATAGAGGCCAAAGTTTGAGCATATTTTTTTAGCTCCATCTCCATCAGTTGTATCAAGTGCCTTATTGTAAGGGGAGCTGTCAGGAGCAAAATAAATAAAATATATAAAAATGCATGTGAATAAATAGGTAGGCTAAGTGTTCATTTTGGGGTGATATGAAACAATTGTAGTTAAATAGAATTAAAGCTAACAAATCAACAGCCATGTGTTAATCATAATATTTCTAATCACCAATTGAATCATAAACAAAAATGTTCACATGTTTGAAAGCAAACGAAAATATTGTCAAGTTTTTGTTCTGAGACATTTTTTCTGTGTTCCTGTTTGAAACAAACAGTGAAATTCCTTTATGCCTTGAAAAAGAAATCACTTCATACATTTAACAGTTCCTCAAAAAAAGTGCTGCTTTTAAAAAGGTATTTTGTGTATTTAAGTTTAGGCATGTGTTAAAAGCAGGGCAAGTCTGATCTGAAAAGGAGTTAAGAGTCTTAAGCCTTTCAAAAAAGAGTTATATGATCTGATTTGCCATGCCCAGACAAAACTTAGCTGGGGATTCCCAGAGGTTATGGTTCTTTAACTGTATAGCGCCAAAAATGCACTTATGAATAAATAAATACGTTAGAAAGAATAAATAAATAAAAAATAATAAACTTACTCGAACAGAATCAGTTAGAAAAAACTAATCTGATTTCAATTGTTGCTGTTAATGATGAAACAGAATATAACATATTTACATTATAGTAGAATATCGACCGTTAGAACAAAAACGACTCGGTTACTAACGTAACCTCGGTTCCCTGAGAGGAGGGAACGAGTATTGCGAAAGTAGCTTACGCTATGGGAAAACTCCTTTTCTTGAGAAATATTGAAGTCTTTATGTAAAACGCATTGCAGCTGCACAGTATACAGCAGTGAGCGAGGCAGCTCGGTCATTGGCTGTGCTGCGGCAACTGCACGAACCTATGACGGGGCGACTCTGAACGCGCCGACCAATGAGCACGCTTCGCGCCCACCAAGATGGGCATGGCCAAGGGCTATAAATTGGGCGCCCCGTCATCTGAGTTCTTTAGGTTCAATCGACTGAAGCAAACTGACCAAGCACAAGCACGGCAGCTTACGCAATACTCGTTCCCTCCTCTCAGGGAACCGAGGTTACGTTAGTAACCGAGTCGTTCCCTTTCGAGATCTCTCTCCTATTGCGTAAGTAGCTTACGCTATGGAAACACCATGTAAAACGCCGTGCGTGCTGACTTCGCTCTATTATAGCCAGAGGCAGATGCCTGAGTCGTAAGAGCAAAGTAATCACCCAACAAGCCGGTCATAGGCGAGCGGCGCGAGGGGTGCTCAGTGGTAACATAAGCACATATATACTGATATGTAGAGACTCTTAAGCCAGTCAGCGACAGACTTTATAGGGAGAGATAATGCCCAGCATATATACAACCCGGTCTTATGAACTTGTAGTTCACTAAGAAGCGTCAGGCTGATAGTATATTGGAATGCAATGAGGGGACCTGTAGGTTGTAAAACCTGATAAATGTGGACGGTGAGGCTCAGCCTGCCGCCGCACAAATATCTTCGATCGGTATCCCACTCGACCAGGCCCACGAAGAGGCCATACCCCTCGTGGAGTGAGCTCTGATGCCTAAGGGGCACTGCAGGCCCTTGGCTTCGTAAGCCAGCGTTATAGCATCAACTATCCAGCGCGTTATTCTCTGCTTTGAAACAGCGAGACCCTTAGTACGGCCGCCAAAGCACACGAATAGCTGTTCCGTCTGTCTGAACAGGGCAGAACGCTCCAAATACACTCTGAGAGCCCTGACTGGGCAGAGTAGATTTGCGTCACTTTCGTCTGCTGGAGACGATAGCACGGCCAGAGAGATAACCTGTGCTCTGAAGGGTGTGGAGAGCACTTTAGGAATATACCCGTGTTTTGGCCTAAGGACAACTCTGCAGTCGTTAGGTCCAAATTCCAGGCAGGCAGCGCTTGATGCCAGCGCGTGCAGGTCGCCCACTCTCTTGACTGAGGCGAGTGCCAGCAAGAGTGCAGTCTTGAGCGAGAGCTGTTTAAGGTGCACGGTTCGCAGGCCCAGGCAGCGAGCGGAGATGATGTGACGATCCCCGTCCGGGAGAGGGCCTCGACGCGAGGCGCAGGATGGCATTTTAAACAACGCCTTATTTATTTGCTCTTTTACTTTAGAAGGTTTAGAAGGTTTTGCGGGGGCAAACACAGCAGTAAACGGATATGCGTGATGCGCGCCGGATGGATCAGCAGAAGGCGTTCGAAGGCGGCTGAAGGCGCCGGCGTCCTCGTCGCAGTCCCGCTTTGTGCCGCTGTGTGCTTGTCATCGGTGGCGAAAAGACTTCGACGAGAAGGTCTTCGCTGAAGGAGATTAAATCTAAAGAACTCAGATGATGGTGCGCCCAATTTATAGCCGTTGGCCACGCCCATCTTGGCGGGCTCTGACGCGCGCGGGCGCGAAGCGCGCTCATTGGTCGGCGCCTTCAGAGTCGCCCCGTCATAGGTTCGTGCAGTTGCCGCAGCACAGTCAATGACCGAGCTGCCTCGCTCACTGCTGTATGCTGTGCAGCTGCAATGCGTTTTACATAAAGACTTCAACATTTCTCGAGAAAAGGAGTTTTCCCATAGCATAAGCTACTTACTCAATAGGAGAGACTTCTCGAAAGGGAACAGAAAGTCTTTACCCTTTAACAGCACACAATTCAGACATTTAGGCCTGGTTTCACAGACAGGGCTTAGATTAAGCCAGGATTAACCCTTAGCTCAATTAGGAGATTTAAGTAGATTTTTACATTTTTCTTAGAAAAAAAGCATTACTGGTGTGCAGCTTGAGACAAAACATTGGCACTAACATATTTTAAGGTAGCCTAAGTCAGTGAAAGTTGCTTTCGGTTAAAACAGCTCAAACATGCATTTTTTTCAGGGGTTAATGTAAAAAAGAGGCACATCTGTATGGGCTCTCAGTTTGACAGTTTCAATTCCACTTGGACTCTTTTAAAGCTTAAAACTGCTCTTAAAAGATAAATCTACCACAAGGCATTTAACAGTGCTCTGTGTTTACAGACAGATCCAGCAGCATCGATGTCGCTCCGCCCACTCGCTGCGTCACTCCTCACGGCGAATCGCGTGCTTGTGTTAAAACTGAGCCTTTACTGTTACTGCTGCATCCTTTGTGAAAGAGTTGTCAAAGTTGACCAAAAGGGAGGCGATTTCTTTTTCAATAACACACAGACGAAAACAGCTCATCTGTTAAATGTGCATGAGGTACTTTTCTCAGATCACTATAGGCGTTTCATGAGGACTCGGTTGAGAATGCAGCTAAGTTCATTGATTTGGATTAACATTTCCTCTGGTCACGGAAATTCAGTCTGCTAACACTTTTTAATGCAGTTTCACGGATGGTAAGTTTTATTTTATATTGTTTATATGCTTCTCTGAACTCTCCAAGTCTCCCTTCACTGAACTTCTCTCGCATTTTTGCCTTGTGGCTGGTTATGCTGAGACGCATCAATGTCTTAGAGAAAAAAAAATTGACTAACGGTTATCTATCCATCCTGATTTATTCACACTGGGTTATTACTACCAAATAAGAGCAAGTTTCTGTATCTATTATTATGATGAAAATCACTTTTTTTAGCCTCAACCAATTAGCCTAATTTACATTTGTGAATATGACACCTTATAAAAAGAGTAATTAACAGTCAGTTTTCAGCACTGCAATAGTCTGAAAACTTAGCTAATTTGTGCACTCTGTATTTTTATTTATTCATTTATTTATTTTAGCGAAATAGAAAGTTTTGCTCTTGATAAATTATGTTAAAATTATGTAGGCCTATAATTACATAAAATGACATATCAGGCTGTCTTCTAGGGGGAAAAAAAGGTTTTATTCTCCGTGGGTCGCCCCCATTTGTGCCACCATGTTGACATCACATGACCAGTCATATTCATCATGCAGTTGAACTTAGTAATTAGAATTGTTTAATAATTCTGTGATTAAACAAAAAACATTGCAGAATCCACTCTATACCATAATTATAATGATAATAGTACAGACTCAGAGAAACAATATTGTTGGAATCACTTTCACGATCACACGTATTACAACGATTCCGTAGCCTATTTAAGATTTACGTATTTATTATAACAAATGCCTGCAGAGGGTGTCAACGACCTGTTGATTGTTGTTGCAGCATGACCAAATCCTTGTTTAATATTGGGCAAACAACATTTACTTTAGATGTTAACTTAATTTTTAATGCTTGTCCACTTCTTTACATTAGAAATGCCACAACCACTGTAATTTCTTTAACAAGAATATGTGGACATTCAAATCATGCAATCTCAGAGCGAGGGTTTAAACTTTTATTTTGAAATCGTGACAAACAACAATTCACATATTTAGAAACAATGATGTATTCTCCTGTTTTGGCGTTAGTTTATAAATGATTTACATTACAAATCTGGTGAAAAGCCGCACATTGCATTCCCAGACAAACATTATATAATGCAACCCAAACTCAGCACATGCAGACATGGAGTTTGTTAACTGGAGACGCGCTCCACACCATTAAATGATAAAAGCGTAACACTTGAAACACAAAGCATGTCTGACTTTATGCATTTCCAAATGCACATTATTTGAAACCCAAACAAACAGCACATCAGAGACTGAGCTCGTGTGGAGCAGCATTTACTGTGAACAGAGCCGCTCTGAGCCTCTGGAAGTGATGCGTAACCTGCACGCATGTAAATTATTATAAGTGTCGTGCTTCACTCTGAAACCTGCTGTGCATATTTTTATTTAATTGAATATAAAATTCAACCAGCCAAAGTAGCTAGTGTGGGAATAACTGCCACTGCTGAATTCCACCCGCAGGTGTTAAATGCAAAGTTCACCCAAAAATGAAAGTTCCGTCATTAATTAGCCTACTTACCCTCATGACTTGCGCTCATCTTTGGAACACAAATTAAAGTCTTTTTGATGAAATCTGAGAGCTTTCTGACCCCACATAGACTCCAAGCCAGTGGTGGCTCGTCAGGGGAGACAAGGGAGGCACAGCCTACCCATGATTTTAAGGTGAAAATGGGAGAAGTTTCTTTGTAATTTCCCCGCTGTAACTAGCCTGGGAAAACCCAGACGAACTTCCGGTGTTGTGCCGAATTTCAACCCCCAGCCAAATTATTACCCCCCTCGTTGAAGTCAGTAACTGATTGCCTAATCCTAACCCCACCCCTAATCCTAACCCCTCCCCCACAACTAATCCTAAACCTAACAATGCTAGGGGGGTAATAATTTGGCGGGGGTCGAAATTCGGCACAACACCGGCAACTTTAGATTTGCTCTGCAAGTCAGTCTGGCCAAGAGCCCATTCAAGCCCATTTCCAATCTTTCCAAATCGAGGCACCAATCACAAACGTTGAGGCGGCTTTACACGATGACAATAGCTCTGATTGGTTTTTAGGTCTATCCAATTGCGCTCAGAGGCATTTGAGTGACGTCCGTTGGTGACGCCCCTTTGGAAATGGGCTGTAAATGAACCTTCCCCAGTTACAACTGAGAAGGGTATGGTGTCAACCAGGCTACGCTGTAAGACCAATAGAATGAAATCGAAAGCACCACTTTTCTATTACGACGTACGTGTTGAATCTGCCGATGTAATTACAACTGCTAAGGGATAGAGAAGGGGAGGGGGAGGCAAATCCATAGCCGGGCTCTTGGCCCTCAGTTGGTAAAAAAAAAATAGCCAATCACCATCGAGTGTTTCACTTTCAGCGCTTAGGGGTGTTGAGGAAAATTACATAGCAGGGGAGGCTATCCTCCCTTAGTATATCAACTAATCATCGAAGAGACGAGAAATTACTTGATATTAGTTTGAACTGCTGCTCTAAGTAATATACCACCAAGTACATTAATTATGGAGAGTAGCGATATTCATCATCAAACCTTTATTTAACCAGGATAAAAACTCCTTGAGATTAAAAATCTCTTTTACAAGAGTGTCCTGGCAAGTGGCAGCATTGCACATACAAATAGTTACAGAAACACTTACAGGTAAATACATAGACACACTTTCACTCATCATATTCAAACAACAATGTCATCATAAAAAATCTAGGTCATAAATCAAATTAATTTAAGAACAGTGACAAACAGACTGACTTTCTGCAAGATCCTTTAAAAAGCCTTTAAAGGAATAAAATGAAATCAACTCCTTCAACTGTAGCTCATTTTGTATCTGATTCCATGCTGATGGTGCTGCAAAATTAAAAGCCTTTTTTCCACAAACAGTGCGGGCTTTAGGGACTGCCAATAAAAACAAATTCTGTGAGCGCAGGTAATATGTCCCTGCAGACCTTGGGATAATGTAAGTGTTCAGATAAGGAGGAAGGAGTCCTAATACTGCCTTATAAATGAAAAGATGCCAGTGCATCCAACGGCGAATAGAGAGGGTGAACCATCCTACCTGACAATACAGTAAACAGTGATGAGTGCGAGATTTTAAGTTTGTGATGAATCTCAAGGCTCCATGAAACACAGTGTCCAAAGCATGAAGACATTGGCCCTCATTTATCATTCTTGCGTAGAAACGGGCGTATATGTTGGCGTAAGATTATGCTTAAACTCCTCTCACCGCCTGATTTATGAAGCTGTGCGTACCTTTGAAATCCAGGTGTACGCAATACCTGTCCTTGATAAATGCCGCGGCTGAAAACGATCGTCATTAGAATAACACACCACTATATATTCAAGTCTCCGCTTCCCCCACGCCCTCATTTTACGCCATGGACACACGGAAGACGGCAAAGAATAGAAACTTCTCTGACATGGAACCGAAATGACCTATCACAATGCATTTTTTTACAGCACGTGTTTTGAAACAATTAGCATTTAATGTCGTATCATGTCACTTGTATTGGGGTGTACAATAGTGATTATGATGTGATGTGGAGTACCATTCATTTACATTAATAACTGCATGACAATTTGTAATATTCTTATTATTATGATTTTTATTATTAATAACTCTTATTGTTATTTAGAAGAAGAATGTCATTTTTATTTTTTTGTCAGTCTGAATTATTTTTTGGTCATTGAAAGCCTTTAGCTACTGAACCCAGTCCGTGCGCACCTGCCGGACCTAACCCTGAAACGTCAGTTAAAGCGCGCAGGCTCGCAACTGAAGGAATACATATGCCTACAAATCAAATGCTTTGGTAAAGTCACACAAATTAAACATTGAAGTCCATGTTGCACAAAAATAAACACTGAAGTTTATAATTACTATGTTGTTGTTGTTTTTTACAGTGGGTCATAATATATCATATCTTTTAGTTTTTCAGTGGGTTTTGTGGTGTTAGGAATTGTTTCACTGCGCATTTCCGCTCTAACTCAAAACGTGTGTACACCACCTCCTGAGATGGCGTAGGATTTGAGCGTGCCGTACGCCAACGTCCATATTGATAAATCTCAAAGTCACCCAGGTTTTGGGGGTACGCCAGGTGTACGCTGGAAATTTGGTGTACGCACTTTTGATAAATGAGGGCCATTGAGAGGTTGAATTCATGTATAAAATATCTCCATAGTCCAAGACAGATAAGAATGTTGCATTTACTAGCTGTTTTTTTGCTTCAAAAGATAAACAGGACTTAATTCTAAAGAAGAAACCTAACTTCAATTTCAATTTTTTAACCAAATCTTGGACATGCAAGCATTGTAAAAGCATTGTAAACAACATGCATTGTAAAAGACAGTGATTGATCAATAGTGATGCCCAAATATCTGTAATGTGACACTTCTTCCATTTCTATACCAGAAAGTGTACAAATATTTGGGACGTAGTTTTTAGTTGATTTTCCCAGAGTAAAGGTCATAACTTTAGTTTTTTTAGAGTTTAAAACCAGTTTTAAAGTAGCCAAATTATATTGCAAAATGTCAAAAGCAGATTGTAAATTTGTGATTGCTTGACCTAATGTGGACCCAGAACAATAAAGAACAGTATCATCAGCATAGAAATGATAGTTTGTATTTTTATATTATTGCAGAGGTAATTTGTATAAATAATAAAAAGAAGAGGCCAAAGGATTGAGCCTTGAGGCACCCCTTTTAAAATATTTAGGGAAGCAGAAGTAAGGCTGTCTACTTGTACACATTGTGTTCTCCCCGATAATATTGAACATATGATTGCCAACTAATTTAAAATTAACAGTATCTACAAATTAAAAACAAAGGAAGACCCCATGCCTAAGCTGGATATACTGTATAGGCTACAGCAGTCTGCTTCACTAAAAGGCCCAATGCGCTGTTTTAACACGGACATTTGAGAAGGGATAGATGTTTGCTTCAATAGGCTAGGTGAGTGAAATTATTTTTGTATTATATATTGCTGTATAAGTGTAATTTTCTGTCCAAAAGTGATCAAAAAGCCATTTAAAGCAGTCAGGCAAATAATAATCATCCCCAGACATTACAATTTAGTGTGCCTCCATTTTAAAACCCACAAACCGCCACTGTCCAACGCAACTACCACTTTGACTCTTTAACAAGTAAAAGTTAATAAAGAGATCGTAAAACTAATCCATATGAATTGACTGGTTTAGTCCAAATTTTCTTAAGAGACGTGATCGCTGATGAACAGATTGAATTTAGGATTTTATTCACATATAAGCTAAATTTTGTTTGTTTCTGTTTCTGCTTTGGAGGGAAAATTACACACTGTTTTCAGTTATGGCAGTCAGCATTTATACCTCCTATTACCATTGTACCGCTGTTCCTATCCCGAAAAGAATAAATATCCAATTATCTAATGTACACAATGACCAGTCTCTCATTATAATGCAAAATGCACTTTCAGAAGTACCATATAAGGGAAGAAACAAGAAGTAAGCTTATTATGAGCACTAAACTTCTGAACCAGATTGAACCATTGCACTCATTGGCCAGATTGATTACTTTGCAGTTACTTGTTAGCTGATTGTCAACACATGTTCATATTTTCATGTCATATTCCCAAATTCCCACTCATGTTCTGATCCATTACGAGTCATATGGAAAGCGATACAATTCCAAGCCAATTCCAATTCTCAACTATCATTACCAATCCGCAATATGACATTTGAAGCTATTTATTTATCATCCATCTTAAAGGTTATCGATCATATTTCACTGACATGTGATCCTTTTTTATTTGTATTGTTTTAAATTCATATGACAGTAATTATGCACTGTGCACTGTGCATTTGTGCACTGTGACCACACACTAAATATAGTTGTGTATATACACTATACACTAAATATACTATATATATTCCACACTGCATCAGAATGCTGTTGACCTGGGGTGCGTTTCCCAAAGCCAACTATGGCCGCAAGTTCCGTCATTGCCCACACATTTCAAACGAAATGGCGACCAAAGTTGGCTAATGATGCTTTTGTGAAACACACTCCTGCTTGGTTTCTCCATTTGATCGCTTCATGATAGCTATACAGATCATGAAAATACCAAGTCTTAATGCTTCTCTTACATGAACCCACCAGCAACAAACACTGAAGTGGAGAGTGTGTCCTGGAAAAAATTATCAGCAGTGTGCAGTCTAAAATAAGAGACCTTAATGGTGCATCTAGAGAGAATGGTGAGACTTAGAGCAGGGGAGTGTCAGTGGGTTGTGGTACAGTTGTTGTTTTTGGGTTAAGCTGGACAGCATCTGGCACCTTGCCTGACAGCAATGCATGGCTCATCCAGAGGGGAGACCACAGGACTGAACCAACCCGCCCCCTCTAGATCAAATTATCATCTGGGGGATTACATCTGTACATCTAATGCTGCACCGTTAGGCAAAGAGTAAGGAAGGATGGCTGGTTTCATCTAAAAAAAAAATTAGGTTTTGTATGGTTGATATTAGGTGCTTTACACATTTTGCTAGAGTGGTTATCTGTTTAATTAAGCTAACGAGTTGTTAAGGATGGTCAAAGTTCAGAGATGAATGGAGTCACATTTGAATGGATCCCTACCGGTATGAATTTAAATATTTATCTCTCTTTTGTGGTGCATGGGTCTGGGTGCTTGGGTGCAATAAACTGACAAAAAATGTCAGATATGTGTATATGAAAATAATGTGGTAGACCATTAACGTTTCCAGGGATGTGTTTTGCACAAAGTTGAACAATTACAGCAGTACTGGCATTGCTTACATACATCCTTTTTCTCTCAGCATGTTTGTGAATTTCTAGTTATTAACGTCTACTAAACTTTCACCCTTAAAAGTGGCAAAGTTTTTCCTTGCATTTGATAAACAGAACCTATTCACCATTTGAGGTAATTGACTGTTTACAAGCACAGTAACATTCTGTCTTTATTGGGTATTTTCCAATTATGTTAATCATGTAAAGTTTAAACGCATTAATCTGATTACCATATCCAGATTAAATCAATGTTTTGGTTCCAAGAATCTAATAAAACACTTATTTATGCATTAATCAGAACATATTTTAAAGACACCCTGTTGTGAAAATCATTTTTTTAATGTTGTTTATATGCTTTAAGACCAAGTGCAAATTCATTAGTCAACAGCATTGCTGAGTATTTTCTTCTTAAAAATGCAGTGCAAATAACAGTCTCATAAATGCGGTTTGAAACTGCTCGTTTTCTACTGTCTCAAACATGTAACCAATCGCTGTTCAAAGCGTCTAAGAATGCTGGATGCTGAAGACTGAGATGGCGAATGGGAACATGGTTTATGTAACATTAGAAACATATTATTAGCTGTTTGATAACATAGTCAAGCCAAAGCTAAACAAATAATTACTGTTATGTGTCCGAAATTTTAGAGAGCGATACATAAAATGCATTACTATTTTGATACATCGATTTGTAGACGACCCTGTATAATTTGCTCTTCCTATTCTTCTTCTTCTGGTTTAAACATATATGGCTGAATTAAACCAATATTTCCACTTGTCATTGTGCAGTGTTTAATACAGTTGAACGAGTGGATCAGGTGTTCTGAGCTGGTGTGATTGAGTGGTGGTGGGGAATAATTTGCATATTCATGGTTTCATGTATAAATTAACCAAGGTTTCAAACAATTCAGACTTTTTTTTCTCACACTTGCGAGTTTATATCTCTCAATTCTGATTTTATAACTCACAATTGCGACAATATCACGCAAATCTGAAAAAATTCTGAACTGTGAGTTTATATCTCTCAATTCTGACTTTATAACTCACAATTCTGACTTTATAACACACAAGTGCCACTATATCACACAATTCAGAGAAAAAAAGTCACAATTACCTTTTTTATTTTGTATTCCAAAGGTTGGAAACAAGCTTCCATATATTCAAGTGTTTTAAGGCATAAATAAATTATTATTATAACATACTAAAATAATCTTATTTTATTAACAACTTCTAAAAATCATGTGTAGTCCCTTTTGTTTTAGTTCACGGACCATTGTTCAAAGTTTAATATCAGGATTAACATTTTAATAACCAGGCAAAATGGCAAAACAAATTTTTGACTGAATAATATACAGCATACTACTGTACATGTTCATGTTTGTGTACTCAAATCTAAAGGGTTTATCCTGTTGACTTCTGCTGACATCAGAAGGGTTTTGAATCATTATTATGCCACATCGTGTGTAAGTGCACCAACTAATACTTTTCCAAGTGGCTTCCCTAAAATCTCTGGAAAAGCATGGTGATGACCCTTACTTTGTCTTGTCTAGACTTCATTCAGCCCTTGACTTGTGAAAAGACATTTTCAACAGAGCTCACTTGGGAGAAACACAGCTTATAGTATAAATACATGTATAGCTTTCAAATGCTGTGCTTTGGTTAACTCGTTATACATGATGAGTCGAAAATATATAAGTATTTGAAAATAAAAACTGATGGAAGCCTAAGAAACAATATTAAACTAACCGGAAACCCCCCCCCCCATAAAACCAGGTGTATTACCAATGAAGGGCCCAAAAATAATCAGATTTAAAGCTTCCATTGAAAATCCTTCCATTCATTACTGCCCTATTTCAGTCGGTATTGGCATCATTGTAAATCATGTTGAAAACAACCATTCATTTGTGGATGGCCATCACTATATTGGTCTTTATGGCAAGTATGGGTACTTGATGAATTGTACCCTGTGTAGGGTTTCATTTACATATGAGAGCCCCCTGTAAGTGCAATTCATTGTCCTCAATGAGAACGTTGAGTGCATGAATGAATCTGAATGAGAGGGTCTCACTCCTACAGTGTCTCACCTCTGACATCTGCGTATATTACACTGACACTCTGCCCAGCCCCCACGGCCTTCTCACACATTCAGCTGGAAAAGTTCCCCTTCGGGTTTCAGTTCTTTCACTTCTTTTGCACTGTAAGTGTTTCACAAAATTTGGATACATTAATTGACATGTTTGATTTTGCTATTGCTTTAAGTCTTTGAATGCTAAAAAACTGTTGAACTTTGTTTGAATTTGGCTTAGAGAATCATTCCCCAGAGCAGAGGTGACCTAACTAAACCTTGACAACTGTGGCAAGCAGGGCGGTGGTGAGCAGAGTCTGCCACTATGGATGCTCAATGGCACCTTGGATTTCCCACAGTGGCGAGTGCTCTTTGACATCGCAATCCTCCTTCCTCCCGTGTTTTGGCACCACTGTAATGAAGGTTTGTTGATAAGGGAAGAAGAAGGTGAAACAAACAACAAAACGAGAGTAAAGTGGCTGGCCCTAACGGATAATTGCTGCACATAAAACACAACATAAATGTCCTAGGCCTGGTCCTCTCTCATTTTGCACTGTTGTTACTCACTCCGTTTATCCTTCCGGAGCTCCTCCGTGGGACTCGAAACTGGTGTGGCATGCAGGTGACGCTCATAATTTATTAGCACTCACGCCACCTGCCTCGCTACGTTCCAATTAGGGATACAACAATACAGTTAGCCCACGGTTTAAAAAATGCCTCTGTTTTTTAACCACGGTTTTCGGTTCAGGTCTGATGGCTTGGCACATCAGTTTTTTTGTTTTCCTATGCTTAGGCGATAGGAACAGTAAGAGGTTAAGGAGAAAAAATGTACATTTGATTGCAATACTCTTTCTTTATTTTACTTAAAAGCTAAAAAAAAATCCACTTGTACACATTCTTAGTGTATTGTATAATATTAAATAAATATATATAAAAATTACAACACTGTTGCGTGTCTTTTCACAGAGGTCGGGAATTACCTCGGCGCTGAAAAAAGTGCGAGACGGTATTCTGTAATGCGGATCAAGCTCTTTCGGTTTAACACTTTCATTTATCTCCAATCACAGAAAACTGCCAAATCTTTGGCAATGAACATCGCCACGGCCTTTGTTATTTTTGTGTCTCTCAGAACAAGTTGAGTATGTATTCTGGTGCTGGGAGGAATCAGCCAGGGACTGTTGCTTTTTGGATGTGACTATTACCTGCTCTGCTATTCAGCTTTCAGACAATGATATCGCTGGGTGATGGTGCCGCAAATGTGCAGTCATGTTGGAAGTCTTTTCATTTGAGTTGGCGTTTGTGCCATTTTTGTATTCTATTTGTAGTCTATCTGACCATATGGATGTTGTGGCAATTAAGACGGTGCCGAGAGCCGTGTGAACTATGGATGCCAATATTTTCAATATAATATTGAACTGTTCATTTGCTATACAGTTTTTGCTTTTTTTTGTCGCAACTAAAAATAGTATTTTGGCAAACAGATAAAATATTCCAGTTACTGAAGCATTGCAATAGAATATTACGAACTTCTCAAAGTCAAACTCTTTCCTTGAACAGCTTATATTTTCTGTAGGTTACTATAATCGTACCCTTCTAAACGACTGGCAAAGACAGGTTTTGAAAACACCTGTCAAGTCTTTCTGGAAAAATCCAAAGATGTTTGTGTTAGTGAGGTTGAAGGGCTATTTTTGGGATGTAAACCACAAAGTGCTTATTGACTGGTGAGATGTGAAGAACATGCCTTATTTTGTAGCAGGCTTTCTCCATGTGTCCGCTGACAGGACTGAATAAGCTGGCAGGTGTGTGGAAGTTTCCAGGCTGCAGAGGCTGCTGCCTCATGTTAAACCAATGAGCATTATCTCTGACATTCCTCATGCATAACTGTATTCAGGTGCAGCAGTATTTGGTTTTTTTTACAGTGGTCATTGAAGTGGCAAATAACAACAGTTAGTACTTAGAACTCCATATTGTTTTAATTGATGGAGAGGCTCATATAGTGTCATTAAGGAAAGGTATTCTTGATATTAAAAACATTACATTCTGCTTAACAGAGAATGAATAGACCTATCACTAACTTTTTATCTAAAAGTTCATTGTACATCGAGAAATAGGTGTACTGTGCAATTAGATTTTATACACTAATGCTCAAAAGTTTGAGGTTGATAGTTTTTTTTGTTTGTTTGTTTTATCTCATGCTCATCAAGGCTGCATTTATTTAATCAAAAATGCAGTACAATTTACAATTTAAATGTCAGTTTGTTTTGGGTCTCGTTTGTGTTCATGTCTTTTATTTTGTAATTCATGCTCATTGTCATGTTCCTGGTTTTGTCATGTGCTCCCCTTTGTCATGTGATCCTGCCATGTGCTTCCCTTGTCATGTGGTGTCCCATGTTGTCATTGTCTTGATTATGTTCACAGGTGTGTCTTTAGTTATTAGTCTAGGGCTGAATCCGAAATCCCCAATTTGTAGTGGTGTCCGAAACCTTAGTGGACGTTATTGAGTGCACTTATTACCACATTGCACTGCAATAACGAGTGTACAATCGATGTACGCTCAACAGCTGTCCGATTTCGCTCACTCGTTTTCATTCACTCTTTCAAGTGATCAGTACTAGTGGACTAACGTAGGGAATGGTCAATGAGAGTTTAGGGGATGTTTTTACGATTCAGCTCATGTCTTTTTATAGCCCTCATGTTTGCCATGTTACTTTGTCCATGTAACCTTTGTTGGTAAGGGTTATGTTTTGTGTTTCAAGTTTAGTTCATGTTATTTCAAGTCAAGCCAAGTCACGCTTTGTCAAGTCTTTTGTTTATTTTGTATCTGTTCATGTTTTCAATAAACTGCACATGGGTTCAGTTCAACTTGCCTTCAGTGGAGTTACATTTAAATAACTGTTTTCTATTTGAATATATTTTAAAATGTAATTTATTCCTGTAATAACATGATCCTCCAGAAATCCGTATAATATGCTGATTTGGTGCTCAAGAGACACTTCTTATTATCAATGTTAAAACAGTTGTGCTGCTTAATATTTTTTTGGGAAACCGTGATGTTTTTTTTCCAGGATTCTTTGATGAATAGAAAGTTCAAAAGAACAGCATTTATTGGAAATAGAGATCTTTCATAAGAGAATCCTTGCTGGATAAATGTATTAATTTCTTTCAAAAAATATTAATGACCCCAAACCTTTAAACAGTAGTACTGTGTGTGAAATTAAGAATAACATGCATCTAATTCTAGCCATGAGGCCTATAGGATGAGTTAGTTCCATAATCTGTAGCCATATGGCCTCCAGGAGGAAGGAGGGATGTGTTGACAAGTAGGGAAAGGGAAACAAAGGTTGATAAACACACACCAACACTCATCAGACAATGATATTCATCCTGTTCATATATTCTGTTTGCCCTGTTGTCATTTAAATAACATCAGTTGGGATGGTGAAAGTGTAGCAGTTAAAAAAACTGACCTTGTGATCTATAGGTCCAAATACAGGTCATTAAAACAAATAAGGTTGTCGCTGTATTAAGTCATTCTTTTGGATTTTTTTGTCTTTGCTAAATACTAATAAAATGCACTACAGAAGACAAGGCTGACTTTAAAGAGCTTAGAGGGAGGTCACAGAAGTGTGGCTTGTTTACTGATGAGAGTTTGCAGTGTGCTGACGTATGCAGCTGAACCCAAGTGCAGCATTTTAATGAGCTACTGTAACTAATTTAAAAAGATAGATAAAACACATTTTGTTTCCGTAAACAGACGGACTTTAATCTCCTTTCATCTGTTGTTGCTGAGGAGTGTCATACTGTTGTTGTCATACTGAGCTTGGTTAAATCATCCTCATCTGAATAACTTGTGTGATTTGTGTCCATTTTTACAATTTCAGGGCTCCATTCTTACTATTTTGGGCTATGTAGTTTATTAAATGATCTATAATCATAATAATACAGTTGTATGGAGTAGGGGTGTGCGATATCACAGTTTTTGATCATGGACGATTAAAATGCCTCCACGATATGCTTTTGAAGAAATATTGTAGTATCGTGCTTTCTATCAGTTCAGTTCTGGCGCCTCCATCTCAACATACTCAACGCAACGTACATTCACACATCACATGTTAACGCAGAGGTAGAGTTACACTCACGGGATACTGCAATTCATAAAAGTGAATTATTTGCCTGTGCATTAAAGCTTTGCCGGTTAATAAGAATCAATGTATAGTGATGTCTATGTAGTGTTTTATTGTTGTATTTGTTCATTTAATTTATTTCTTGAACGCTACTGTTAAATACACCAACTGTAGCTGAAAAAGAAAGCACTGTTTCAAACTGTTATTTGCGCCACTTTGGCCTAATTTTCTGCCATTCTTCTTTTATTTCATATTTTGTTACCTTGTAAGGCTTTATTTTTAAAATAGGGAAATTGGTTTGCTGTAATGCTCAGTCACTTGCAAAATAGTAAAACCATCATGAAAGAGAATTGTGATAAAATAATCGTGATATGATATTTTTGCCATATCGCCCACCCCTAGTATGGAGTACCACTTGTGGTTTCCATTACTGATCTTTCTCTTTCTCTGTAACTTTGTATGGCTCTTTCTAACTGTACATTGTAGACCACTATTTAGACCATGACTTCAGAAGATGAATTTAAATGTAATTGAGCAAAGCTGTTGGGATGCAGTTGGCTGCTGAAGAAAACAAATATTTAAATGTTCACTAGTTGTGTGTCACAGTCACCAGGGGCCTATAACATGAAGCCAGTTTAGGTGGCTAGCCAGGTATGTTTTAGTTTAGTTTGTGCCAACCCTTGGTTTTAGGCACCATGAAAGTGGTTTGGCTTTTAGCAGTGTTCATCGCCATAGTAACTTGCGCTCCATGGCTGACCTGGTCCGGGGCAGGTTATGTTCCAGGTAAGAGGTTGCAAATTGAACTTGGACCAATCAGCTGTGAGCAAAGTGACACATGTCTGATGCGATAAAGTCACTCCACCTGTTTCTACTCCAAATTAAAGGTCACTACATAGCAAATGATTTTTAAAGACAAAATCGTCTGGCTTTTAGTAATGCTTTTTTAGAATAATACATTTTTATGATTTAGATATTATGTAATTATTATACCCTTAATCTATTGACATGTACAATTTTAGTTCATCAATTATTATTACACAGAGTTTAAATGAATAAATGTATAAAGGTAATATAAATACGCTTTAGACTCAATAGATGAACTATAAAATGACTACATGTGAGCTTAAATGTTCAAGTATCTATATCAACTTTATCAACTGTGTAAACTAACTTCACAACTTTTACTTGCACTGATATAGCAAGACCTTTCTTTTAATTGTCCTCTTTCATACAAAGCTATTTTCTTCTTGCTGTGTAAATTTGTATAAAGTCTTAATATTTTAATACTTTTATTTAATAAGTGAATTGCGCTGCTTCTCGCGAGAAATTAATTTCAATGAGTTTTGAATGAGTTTCACTCTTTCTCAGCATGTGATTCGCTGTTCGCTACTGATGTCATACCTAAGATTTGTAATACAAAGATGGCCACCACCACGCCTCTGTCCCTAGCCTTCGCCCCAAGTCCGGGAACGACTCCTGTATTCACCCTGAGTTCGGAAGCGACTCCAGTCCCCTTCTTCCAGAACCCTGAACTCCCACCCAACCTCCCTCTCCCACCTCCTCCCATCTTCCAGCCCTCATCATCATCTTCACTGCACACTGTTAGTCCTGCATCTCGCCCTAAAAAAACCTTTGGAGACCAGGATTCTACATCGGCCCATCGGTCCACTGACTCAGCCTTGGCTCCTACCTCCCTCGTCTCCACAGTGGCCCATCAGTGCTCCAACTCCACCTGGCTCCCTCGTCCCCCCAGATCTGCCATGGTCGTTTGTTGACCTGCCCTCACCTCTGTACTGTACTCCTCTGGCTCCGCCTCGTCCCTTCGTCCCCCCAGATCGGCCATGGTCGTTTGTTGACCTGCCCTCACCTCGGTACTGCACTCCTCTGGCTCCGCCTCGTCCCTTCGTCCCCCCAGATCTGCCATGGTCATTTGTTGACCTGCCCTCACCTCTGTACTGCACTCCTGGCTCCGCCTCGTCCCTTCGTCCCCCCGGCTCCATTGGACTCCTCACTCCCTTCAGCTCCTGCTTGGTCCTCTGTCTCCATTGCGCCCATCTGAGTCCCCGCCTTCACCTCAGTTGCCAGAGCCATCGACTTTCCCATGTCCCTCTCCACCCTGCCATCCTCTCCCACCGCTCGTCAACGTTACTGCTACGAAAAGTCAGACTCCTTACCTGATCATCTGAGATCATCCTGTCTTCCATCTGTCTCCTGTCCATCATCCCGTCCTGTCTCTAGTCATTAGGGGTGGGCGATATATTATATCACTAAAAATTATATCACGATATTTCAAGAATATTTGCGCTAATTATATTTTATAACATAACTCCTTAACATTTTAGTTTAACAATAACTAGAGTAATAAGTTAGCGATATTAACAATAACTTCAGGAGCCTGCACAATATTGTCACCTAATAAAATTGACCTAAACTTTTAAGTACAAATGTAAACAAACAGCGGCAATCCAAACAAACCATCAAAATGTAAAACACTCACTGCTTATATTATATATATATATAAAAATGCTATCAAAACTTAACAGTTGCCTTGCATCTTTTTTGGATTAGCATCAAATGAGGTATATCAGTGCTAAAATTATTGCATTGCCTCTAATTCTGTGTGTAAACAAAAAATGGATAGACCGTGAAATGAGTCAAGTAAACACTTTAGCCATCCATCCACATTCAACATCACATTCAGAGATTCTTTGTCAAGAACACCAGCATATTCACTGACGTTGGCTTAAGAGCTGATCTTTGACAAGTTACTGCATTCCCGCCAGTGCTGAACAGCCTCTCGGAGGCAGCACTGGTGGCAGGGATGCATAGGTATTTCTTGGCTAAACGGCTGATCCGAGGAAAGTTCACCTCATGCGTTTTCCACCACATAAGGGGATCACACTCGCTGTCTGCTGGTGGACAGTTCAAGTAGCTGTGTAATTCAGCTGTGATTGTCTCTCTCTCAGACACGGCTGTCTTCTCTGTTGCTGCGCCCTTGAAAAAGCTTCCCAGGGTCTTCTTTGGTCTCTTGGAGGCACCTTGAGTCAGTTGGGTGTCTTCTGCTGTTTCAAGACGGGGTTCAGCTGTATGCTCTGATAGAAGGGATTCCACCTCACGAGCTGCTCTGGCTTGGATAACTTTGCTCTCACTTTCACTCATGTGTTCAGTGCGGAAACGTGGGTCAAGCAGAGTTGCTAAATTGATCAGTTCCTCACAGGGGCGTTTTCAGCATTGAAGGACATCCGGGGCTTAGCCCAGACCATTTTGTGTAAATAGAGGGATCACTCGAAGCGGTTTTTAGGGGCCAAGCACCGAAGGTGCGGAGGCACCTATTGTATCTGTCCCGGTTCCTATTAGGGGCCAAGCACCACTAAGTGGCAAAAAGACTGAGCGGCAGCATTTGTTTTCAGCGTGAATGCCGTGAAAAAGACACAAAACACATCTAAAATGGGAAAGAGCTTTGCGATTGACTACAACTAGATTTGACCAGAAATCTGAGGTACTGTATATTTTTATAGACTGCAAAAAGCTACAGAACAGACTATATTCTGCATAATTGGATGTTTTTAAATAAACACTGACAAAAAACTATACAAGTTTTAGGGCTGGAGGATATGATGATATACAGTATAACATTAATGTAAGTGATCACTCGGATTTAGACCTATCTATATCTATATGCATTCCCTCTATACATGGATGACTTTAGTCTACGTTCATTGACACACCATGGCATCGAACTGTATATAATTCTCAATGTACATCTGTCAAAAACTTTTCATTAGGAGCATTGGGATAAACAATGTTTCGCTTTTATCTTTCTCCAAAGTAAAATGACTGATTAATTGTTACCAGTTTCCATGTCTGATCCTGGCACAGCTGCTACTGCTGGCTCCTCCCCAGTCTGCAGCTCATCTTTGCTACCCTCTAAAAAACCATTTAATCAAATCAAAGTGTATATTTACTACAAACTACAAACACAAAAGAAGTCACACATACATGTTATGTTAATGCTTATTGGTTATCCTTAGAGAAAACAACACCTAATAAACAAGGAAATTATTCAGTGCAGTGGGATAAAACTAATGTTTCTGGCTACCCTTACGAAAAAGAAGTATACTTCAAGTTCATTTTATGAAGAAGTATTATTCGTTTAAATGTATTATAAGTGTAAGAGTAGTAAACTTTAAGTACACAACTAGGTTTCTCATTTGTAATGCATCTGTACTACAAGTGAACTTATAAGTATACTAGTAGTAGTTTACTATTTTAATACAATTAGTATTTTTTTAGTTTATGAAAGTACACACTGAAGTGTACTGTCAGTAAACTACTAGTTTATACTGCAAGTATACTTGCAAGTTTTCGTAAAGTGAACATAAACTTATACTTGTTATAGTTCAGTATTTATGTATTATTTTTGCACTTGCAGTATACTATTGTTCAAATGTAGATTTTTTTTTATTAAAAATACCTTTAACTGTACTTTAATTTTAAAGACATTTCATTAGCTTCATACATTCTTTTTTATCAACACTTGAATGTTGGTAAGTTTCATAAAGAAAGGCAACATTAGAATTGGAATTTAAAGGATTAAATAAAATGATGCAGACAAAATTAAAATGAGGCACACTGCTTATGACTTGCGTGACGCGGGACAACAAAGCTTCACATTCTTCACAGCTTCACAAAATGCAGGACAGGTGGTCCCCCTTTGATAATATTAAGCGGATTTTTGATTTACGTTAATGTTTGATGATGATCACGTTATTTTATATTTGAGAGAGTGAGCAATCTTCTATCACTTGTTTCAGCTTTTTCTCCTGTGTTTTTATCCGGAAGAGATTCTGTACTAGAAAATGCCAGTAGGCCTAAGTGCTAACATTATAATGTTAGCATATGGTAATAACTAGCTAGTTAAACAAATAGGCCTACAGTGAAAGCCAGCCAGATGGTGTTCTATCTTCAGACTTTAAAGGATAAAAAAACTGAATTCTTACCCACTGACTTCTTTCCGAAAAATCCCCAAAGTCTCGTTTGCTTCATTTTTCTTTAATTTTTTCTTTCCCGCTCGCTGACTGTGTCAGTTGTTAACTCGCGCTCCTGCGGTTGACTGTGCTAGCTCCGCCCCTACCTGCTGCTGCTGCTGCATATTTAACAGAGAGGAAGAAACGGAGTAGCCCATAGGCTACCGACAGCAAAGAAATGTATTCTATAGGCTAGATTATTTTTAAGATCTATTTTTACAGGCTGTATGCATGCAAAGCCAAAGCGCATTGAAATAAAGCAACTCATGATTTCGGGCGTTTACATAGGCTATTGTTTGTCCAGTTTCATATTTGCTCAGTGACAGTCATCATTACATTCGGGGCTTGACTCAAAACATTCGGGGCTGAAGCCCCGGCAAAATCGGCTGGCGACGCCCCTGGTTCCTCAGTCACAGTGTCTCCGTACTTGCTGTTCATGTAGTCCAGTACAGACTTCTTGATTGTCTTCGTGAGGTCTGTGCCATTCTCCTTTGCCTGTAGGATGTTATTACTGAATAACTTAAGAACAGGCTTTACGCATGAGATGGTGACGTAGTCTTCAGCAGAGAATGCATCAGTAAATTCAAGGAGAGGACCTAAAGCCTAGCTCACAGAATCAAGGACCTCTACATCTTGCCACGTTAGCACCAGGTGTCTGGTGGACCTGTCAGCAGCTAAAACCTGTGTGATGGCCTTTTCTTGTTCCAACAGCCGCTGGATCATCTTTTGTCTTGATCCCCATCGTGTGGGAGATTCTGTGACAAGTTTGTGCTGAGGTAAGCCCATTTCCACTTGAGCATCATGGAGTGCCCGCTGCCGCTTCCAGCTGTGAGCAAATGCAGCCACAATCTTTTTTCCAACTGCCACTGCTCTGTCAATCCTGGAATCTTTCATACTCCTCTCTGAAGATAAAGACAGTTAGTCTCTCTCTCTCTCTCTCTCTCTCTCTCTCTCTCTCTCTCTCTCTCTCTCTCTCTCTCTCTCTCTCACACACACACATACAAACACACACACACACACACACACACACACACACACACACACACACACACACACACACACACACACACACACACACAGGCTTACTTGAATATGTGGTTTACGTGGACTCTCCATAGACCGTGAACATATTGCGTATTTTGCACACTCAAGTTCATTATTTCAAATGTAGGCACGCAGCAAGCGCGCTCATAATAGAAGTGACACGCTCGTTTTTGCCATTTTTTTCTTTTCTCCGTTAATAAATATTGTAGCAGAGCTACAGCAAGCGTTTTTCGGCAGTGGAAATTGCATTACTGAAACTTCCTCGTCGTTGAGGAGAGCGCGGTGCATGGTTGCATAGCAACGACAGACGCCACGGGAGAGCAAGCGCTTTAGAAAGACGTGATATGTGAACGGACAGCTATAGTGTGTTTTAAGCCATTTGATTTACGAGGACACAGGCAATGTCCCTCATAAACCATGTTTATGGTGTAATACCCATGTCATTATACACATTTGTGCCCTCATAAACCATATATTCAAGGTAAGCAGCCAAAGCACACACAGTTTTTGTTTGGTAAATGAAACTTACCAATAGCAATGTGCAGACGATGCCCAAACCAAAGCATGACAGTCTGGTCCAGTTATTGAGAGCGATGGCTTTAACAACATTGGCCCCGCTGTCTGTTGTCACACACACTTGTTTGTCCTCTTCTAGATGCCATGAGTTAAGAAATTCCCTTAAACCACTCGCAATATTTACACCTGTGTGATCCTCGGGAAAGTAACTTGTCTCAAGGCAGGAGTTGTGTAGCTTCCAGTCGTTGTCGATATAGTGCACGGTCAGGCTGATAAATGGTTCTGCTGTTCGGCTCGACCACATGTCCGTAGTTGAGGCAAAAAACTCCACAAGATGCTATATGACGCAAAATGCTGCGATTTTATATGAAATAAACAAATAGGGCTGGCTGTTAACGCAAATAACGCAGCATCTGTTAATTTTTGTCATCCTTTGGCTAGTGTTACATGATCCCGCTCTTATTCGTGCGAATGCTTTTAAACCATTCATAAGCGAGAAGACACAAAAAAAACAGCGCGCTGCATGTGAATGTCCTGACAGAAAGATGCGCGCAAGTATCATGCGCACCACAATACAGTTCTCTATCGCGCTTGGACGAACAATAACACACACAATTATGCCAAAATGTCCTTTTGTCGAGTATCTTCATAACATAAGAGTAGTCTTATGATGAACTTAAGAGTTGTGACTCGTTATAGAATGAGGCGCGTGTGAGATCCGAGTCTCTGTCAGCTGCGGTTGGTCTTAAAGGAATAGTACACAGTAGCCCCTAATGATCTCTATTGTTAAAGTTAATCAAAGGACAGAACAGAGGGAACAGAGAAAAAACACTCACTGCTCTTGACTAAAGAACTTTTGTAACTTTAATAAGGAGTAGTCTATATAATTTATGCAGTGCAGACTGTTTGATAACTTTATCAAATTTCTGTATATGTCCTACCTGTTAGACAGGAAGGGCAGGTAAATATGATATGTGAGTTTTTTTTATGGGTTTATGTGAGGATTGTTTGAAGTTCACTTAAATTAAAAGTTGTTATATTTTTTTAAGCGTAATAAATGTTTAAAAAAATGGATAGCTTTCAATTATAATGATGGAATCACTGTAATGTTGGATGGCTATAATTAATGTTTCAAATTTGGGGGGTTGGGGGTCATTTTTATCCAGACATCAATGGCTTATTGATTATTATATGTGTTATCAATCATTTAGTTGTTGTTGCTAGTTTGAGTTGAGAAACACATTTTAGCATTATCTCTAATCTGTGTGCATTTTCCTTGAGAACCAAACAAGTTGACTTATGAAACCATTTGTTTATTATATTGCATATCGCAATATTGACCTCAATAATCACAATATGACATTTTTTGTCATATGACACAAATCGTGCAGCCCTAATCAGGATCAAGAATCAACTATGCCTTTTTATATATCTATATATATCTCATATACACGAAAAAACCCATTAAATTTACTGTAAAAAACTGGCAGCTGTGGTTGCCAAAATTTACTGTATTAAACCATAGTTAATTATCTGATATAATGTTAATTTACTGAGTTATTGAAATACTAATATCTGTTTTATACCATTGTAATACACTGACAACCAATCACAGTGGTGTTAAGAATCACATGATGAATCAAAGCTCATCACAAGCAACTTTCTCACGTTGAGCAAGCTAATATTAATATATAGAAGCTGCACAGTGTCATTCATGGTAACACACATGGAATTTTAAAAATGCAATAAACATTAATTTAACAATATTAAATGTAACAAAAACCTAATGTACATAACTGATTAGAAAAAACTATGAAGAAACAGTTATTTAAAAAAAACATGGGAATGTCAATTTTTTTCACTGTAAATTATACAACGACTTGTTCTTTTTCACTTCCAAAAACTGTAAATTTAAATGTATTTTACTGTAAAATCCTACATCGTAAAACATTACACCGTTTATAGTACAGAAACTTTCTAGTTTAACAGTTAGCCTATTACTAACAGTTTTCACTGTAGTATTTTTAGTCTTTTACCATTAAAATCACTTATAGATCCATATAGATTATTGTTTTGTCACATTGTTAATGTGTTCTGTTCTGTTCTCTGTTGTGATCTTATTTCCCCCTGTCTTTGTGGTTTTTGGTTTAGTCCTGTTTTTCCCTGTCTGTGGTATCAGTGATTCTCGACACCTGTGTCTTGTTAATTTTCCTATTAACCCCAGTTCATTTAAGCCCTGTTTTTTCCCTCAGTGTTTGTTGGTCGTCGTCCATGTACGGTTGTGTGTTTGAAGTCCTGGAGTTCCCCTTCCTTTGTTCTTGTATGTTAATCGAAGTTAAGTTTGTAAATAAAGTACCAATATCGCAGATCCCGTGTCCTCGTCTTCGGCTACCTACACCAACCTGACAGAACGACCAACCCATAAAAAAAACCCAGAAGATGAGCCAGAGGAGATGTCAGCGGAAGAAAAGGGTGAACCCCGTTAACACACCTATCCTCTTTCAAGGTGAGCGCTCACTTGAGGAGTATGCGGGGCTTTACCTGGACCTGTATGATGACATGACATGGGATGAAGAGGAACTTACACAGAGTTTCTGGGGTGGATTGAAAGAGCCTCTTGCCCAGATACTTCTGGTAAAGGACCTCGATCTGTCCTTCCTGGAGTTTGTGGATCACATGCTGTGGGCGTGTGGATCCAGCTACGTGGTGGAAGATCTCCCACTCCAGTCCGTTCTAAGTCCAACAACGCCAGAGCCCGTCGTCAATCTGCCAGAACCAGAATCCATAGTCTGCCCATCGGAAGCTGAGCCGTCACCTGTCCGCAAGTGACTGAACACGCAGCACGTGAGTACATCCAAGAAGACACTGCGCTGATTGTGATGTCTGCGGTGATTCTGTGTGTGTGGGCTACACACACATCAGTTCTGGCCCATGAGTCCAGTCCCGAGTCCCATGATGTGCTGGTCCCGTCCAGCCCTGCATTCCCTGAGACGCTGGTCCAGTCCAGCACATACTGATCCTGCGCCAGAGCCCACTGATCCTGCGCCAGAGCCCGCTCAGCCGGTCCCGACCACGTCTGCTGATCCAGAGACGGTTCACGCCACGACCGCCGCCGAGCCAGTGTCTGTTCCCGTTCCTGAGCCGGTGTCTGTTCCCGTTCCTGAGCCGGTGTCTGTTCCCGTTCCTGAGCCGGTTTCTGTTCCCGTTCCTGAGCCGGTGTCTGTTCCCATTCCTGAGCCGGTGTCTGTTCCCGTTCCTGAGCCTGAGCCTGTCCTTCTCCCCAAGAAAATGGGCCAAAGACCCAGGGAGGCCTGAAAAAATATCACCGCCGCGGCCTCCCAAAGGGTCCTCACCGCCATGGCCGCCCGAAGGGTCCTCACCGCCATGGCCGGCCGAAGGGTTCTCACCGCCCTGGATGCCCGAAGGGTCCTCACCGCCATGGCCACCCGAAGGGTCCTCACCGCCATGGCCACCCGAAGGGTCCTCACCGCCCTGGATGCCCGAAGGGTCCTCACCGCCCTGGATGCCCGAAGGGTCCTCACCGCCATGGCCATCCGAAGGGTCCTCACGCCCTGGACGCCCGAGGGTCCAAGAGCTCCGCCCTGGACGCCCGAGGGTCCGACAGCTCCGCCCTGGCCGCCTGCGCATCCTGCTCCGCCCTGGCCGCCTGCAAATCCCGATCCGCCCTGGAGGCTTCCCGTTCCTGTTCAACGACGCCCTCGTCAGCCTCCAGGGCGCCCCCCCTCCCACCCCTTTGGATGTTTTACGGCGCGAAGACGCGCCTGGGGGGTGGGGGGGGGGGTTCTGTTACATTGTTAATGTTTTCTGTTCTGTGTTGTGATCTTGTTTCCCCCTGTCTTTGTGGTTTTTGGTTTAGTCCTGTTAGTTTTTCCCTGTCTGTGGTATCAGTGATTCCCGACACCTGTGTCTTGTTAATTTTCCCATTAACCCCAGTTCATTTAAGCCCTGTGTTTTCCCTCAGTGTTTGTTGGTCGTCATCCGTGTACGGTTGTGTGTTTGAAGTCCGGGAGTTCCCTTTCCTTTGTTCTTGTATGTTAATTGAGGTTAAGTTTGTAAATAAAGTACCAATATCGCAGATCCCGTGTCCTCGTCTTCGGTTACCTACACCAACCTGACATGTTTAAACCATTAAAGCTAATGCCATAGTAGTAGGTCATATTCATATTTCATTATAAATATATAAACGTATATATAAATATGTATGTTTCTCTCTGTGTGTGTATGTACAGTATATAGGCCTATATATAAAATAATGAAAAAAGTAATTTTATATATAGGCCTACATTTATATTTTAATAACATTTGTTTAAATTATACATGACAATGCATCACATGTTTTTTATATTGCATATCATTGTAATCATTCTACACTGTAAAAAAAAAGATTTTTTCAAAGTTCTAAATAAAAATTTGTTGTACAAAATACTATTTTAGTATTTCTACATCAATATTTCATGTTTAATTCAATGTATTATTTGCCACTTTGCAATAATTTGTAAAGTTCTGAAGCAATTTCAGAGGGAAATTGTTTTATAGACTTACACAACCACAGACCTACAAATCCTAAAAAAAATCTAAGTGGATACGACTTAAGCTCAAGTTGTTTCTGCCTCCTTTCCACCTGCTGCCCTCCCCCTATATTTTGGTCAGTCTTGGTGTAACCCCTTCCCCCTCTGTCTGTGATTAGAGCTCCCTACCCTGAGCAGATTACTCGCAGTGCTGTCCATCTGCATTTACATTAATAACTAACAGCATTTGGAGGAGGAGGAGGGAGGGAGGGAGGGGAGGAGGAGGGAGGGAGGGAGGGGAGGAGGAGGAGGTGGAGGAGGAGGAGGAGGGGGGGGAGGTTCTGGACTCAACGTGGTTCTCAGTCAGTGTGCTACGTCTGCTCAAATAAGGACTATTAAAATGAGTGGTTTAAATATGGTCTGATGCCGCTGGTTGCTGACCCAGTTTATTGTAGCCACTTTGAAGCTGCGATTTGTTGCTCTATTAACCAGTCTTTGTTGGCTATCTGACAGTAGCATGTGTGAACTTGGGTACAATCACACAACTACACTGTATCATGTACTTCTATTGCCTCATTAACTAAAAAAAACATACTGTTTAACATTACAAATAGCTCAGTCCCATGAATAGATGCATGTTGTTGAGCAAAATCTTATTTTGGCAACTAAAAATATTTTTTGTCAATAATGATACCCATCACTTAAGTCGTAAAGAATCACAGTTGTCAGATCAAAGAAGAGATGAAGTCCACCCCATAATCGATGGCTATAGATCATAAAGCACTGACGTGGGCCTGAGGGCAGAACCCGTTTACGGTTGCTCTCAGCAAGACCTCTGTGATTAGTGGCAGTACGGCCCTTCTTTGAAAAACTCAACTTAATTCGTGTTTCCACAGTTGGCATCCAACTTTATTATTTGTCAGTCAGTGTTCTCCGACCACAGCGTTCATTTTTCGAAATATTCCTCTTTTTTCAGGAATCACTTCACAGCGTGAGCTTGCTTGATTTGTATGTCAAATTTGTGTATGCGAAGTGAAGGAAAGTTTCTTGATGAAAACATCCACGTCCATGATAAACGGTTGTATTAAATGACGAGAGAGCTCTGTAATGTGATCTAATGAATAAAACAAAGAGGGGTTGAAAGACCACCCTAACAGAGTGACAAATGCTGTTGGACTCTAGAGTTCAGTGCTGGATTGGTGTTTCTCTTTGAAATATTCTCTCATTTCTTTCTTTTTATTTTAAATGTATTTACAGAGCTCTGAGCTCAGGCGGTTCAGCTTCCATTATGTCATTGTTTGGCTAAGCTGGAGAAGTGTATTGTTCTAGTATAATCAAAACTAATAATCGAAAGTATAATAAAAAACAAAAAATGACTTTTTAATTAATCTTAAAGACAAAAGCACAGACATTAAATATGTCCTATATGGCTAATAATGACCATTAATCCTTTTTCATTGTTCTTTTTAAAGGCTATGCTTGACAGATTTTTATAATACTAAGTCTTGTTTGTTTTAATATGAAAGGCTTATTTATTCCAACCATGTGGAGTTCATGGTTTTACAGCCAGCATTGATCATGTCTTGTCTTGGTTTTTACTAGTGACACATGGTTTCCTCGTCACACTATCAAATGCAGTGCATTTATTATTGTGTTTCTGCAGTGGATAAAGCCTAGTGCATAATGTCCATGTAATGAATATCAAAAAAGTGTCCTCTTTAGTTTTAATCCCCTTTCTTGGCCTTTCAATATGGGTCAATTCAATGGGAAATAACAGCTCAGATCATGGGGATGTTGTCGTTGGCAGAAGCTCTTCTCAGTGTCACTGGCTTAAGAATGTTTACAGACACTTTATTTTGCTGGACCAGAGGAAATAGCTCCTGATGATTACCATTCATTTCAAAGGAACACACACACGCACGCACGCACGCACGCACGCACGCACGCACGCACGCACGCACACACGCACACACACACACACACACACACACGTTGAATGTTTTATGGGGACATTCCATGGACATAATGATTTTGATACTGTACAAACTGTATATTATATACCCTGACCCTTGCCCTAAATCTACCCATCACAGAAAACTTTCAGCATTTTACGTTTTCAAAAAAACTTGTGTTCAGCAAGGTGACATTCAATTTATTAAGAAAAAAAAAACTTATTCTTAAAAAAGTATATATATTTCAAATGAATGTTGAATCAAAGAATCCTGAAAAAAGTATTCCACAAAAATATATTTACAGTAGCAGCACATTGATAATAATAAGAAATGTTTCTTGAGCACCAAACTTATGAAAATTCAGCTTATACCATCACTGGGATCAATTATATTTTAAAGTATATTAAAATAGAAAATAGTTATTTTGAATTGTTTTTACAGAATATAATGATAGCATTGTCATGTTTGGTAAACTAATCCTTAAAGCGTTTCCCTGCTAAAATCTCATTTAATGTTTGCCAGTGTTTTTTTCTCCATATCTGCATTTGCTTTGTTAAATGAGCCGTTCTTATGTGTGGAACAAAAACATCAATAATCATGAATGACATGATGACAGAAATATAAACACTTGAACTGGCCATTCAGCAACTCAACCAAAGAGAAAATGGGAGGTCATTGTGTGCGTAAGTGGCACACGGGAGGGGTGAGACTAATCCTATTACATGTGGGTCTTTTCGGAGGGTGAGTCTGGGGTCTGTAGACTTTCTGTGTCCCTGTGACAGCGCTACGTGGCGAGAGGCATAGTGCCTATGTGCTTGAATGGAGTAAAGAACAAAATCTCAAAAAATGAAAAAGGTAGGAGTAAGATGGTGTTAAATGTGTTTTAAGGGGCGATACCTTTTTGGGTTTCTTTTTAATGTAATGTAAATTGTGGTGAACTGTTGTTGTGTGTATAATAATCTCTAAACAGACAAATAAGTATGTCACATCCTGTGGAAAGACAAAGTTTCACTGTAAGCAGGTTTTCATATGCAATACAGCTTCTTTCAGTACTCATATTATCAATGACATGATTGCATATTGCATGCCTAGTTGTTGATAGAAATGTTTTAGCATTGCCATTTATAAACTGCATATGACTTATTGAGGTTAAACTCTTGAAAGGGGTTCTGTCCTCTGGTATTAGCTGTCACTTTACTTTTCTGGTCTGCTCTATAAGACTTCAGCTGACAGTTGGATATACATCCCCCTCTTGTTTATATAGCTGTGCTAAGTAATCTTCTCACAGTTTAATCTGTGTTTTTTCCCCTAGTAATGGACATTAATGCAAAGTTGATATGTTGTTACACATAAATGCTCCATTATCTTTTATCACAGATGAATTTTGCTCTCATAAGAGAGCTCTAGGAGTTTGTGTGATGCTCACAGAGGCCAAAGCTGTGTTATTTTGAGCAAAACCCCATAGTAGCAATTTGATTGTGGTCTTTGTCTACAGCATATACTTAAATATGCCAGAAATGTGGTCTGCCAGTCCAAGAGTTCGAGCTACACGATCACAACATCTGGCTGGCAGTTTCAACATTTATTGTCAGGTTACATTCCACGAGGTTAAGGTGAATAAGAACTGAAAGGAAGTTTGCTTTTCCTTTCTGTCTGCTCACTGTGCATTGAATAATGTCAACCGCATTGATTCTACCCCTACAGAATGTCTGTATAAACAGCCAAATGACACATCTGTAAAAAAAGACCATAAGACTATTATTGGAACCTTTTCCAGTTCATGAATTCTGTCAGTCAAATGAAACGGCTGGTATATAGGAAGCTTTCTTTGTTGTCATACTTACGCCAATTTCTGTTCTTTTGCGTACTGAGGTTGAGCAGCAAATGAGCCATGACTGCAGTGCTTTAACATGAATTCATGCATGCTGACTTTCTTTGTAATGGCAATTCTATTTATTTTCTTTCTGATTAGGTGGACGTCTGTGGCGCCTGTGAGTCAGGATAGATCTCGACTCCCAACGATCTGCTATATTCCACTTTAATGGTATTGGAAATCAGATTTGGCACGCACCAAGACGACCAGCTAATGGCACACGTTCTCTTGTTACCCCACGAAGAATAAACGTGCCCTTCTTCCTCAGTCTCCGTGCTTTCCTTTTGTTTCTGCGGATTACATCATGGACCTCTGTGGTCTAAGAGTATCACAAGTGGACGCCAGCGTTCTGGATCTGAAGTCTGTGAGGTCAGTGTGTCATTTTGAGAGGAATGTGAAGCCATTTTAATGCGTCTGATTACAGCCACCACTGTAGAGCCTTGACTCAACATGCAGGGGCGGCCCAGGCAGGCCCAGCAGCAGCAGCTAGGATGCCTATCACCCAAGAAAATGCCCTGAACCATCTCCCCCTCCTGGAGAACTGGCTCAGGGCTCGAGAAAAGGACCGAGACGAGGGCGATGAGTCTCGGATGAGCTCAGGTGGTGTTTGCCAGGCTGCCATCTGTAAGCTTGTGGAATACATCCAGCTAAACTTTGCTGAAGTTGAGAGTCCTTTGTACAGTAGTAGCCCATTTAGAGAGGAAACTGATGCTGAAGTGAAGGCGGTCTACCTGAACAAGTCTGAGGAAGATGGACCGGAGTTCGGGCTCAGCTTTGGAAATATTCCCATTTTTGGAGACCCCGAGGGGAAGAAGAAAGGGGTCAGGAGGAGGCGCAGGAAGGGCGATAAAGGCCCTGTGTTGGATGTCGGGTGTATTTGGGTGACTGAAGTGAAAAAGAACAGTCCAGCAGCCCACTGTGGAGATATTAAGCTGCGAGATGAGCTGCTGTCACTAAATGGACAGCTGATGGTTGGGGTCGACGTCACTGGAGCCAGGTAAGATGTCTGAATTTGTTTACTATCAGCATATAATATATTTTGCTTTATTTCGGTCTGTCTTAAAGAATTAGTTTAGTTAATAAAATAAGTAAGCACAGAGCTGAATTTCTCAGATATTCAAGCCCATGCTGTTGATTTAATGAGTTTGTCTTAGCTTTGAATCTCTGTATTTCATTAATTGGGAAAAAGTGTGCACTGAAAGCATTCCTCTTTCGTCTTGTCATCATATAAAGTAATTTGAGTGTGCTGGAATCCATCGACAGTATGTGGAGTACCCTCATAATTTAAGATTTCCCCTCAATCTGTAAAAGACAATGGGAAATGGACATGCTATAATTCCATTGTAATCGTGCTAAAAAGTCAAAAGTATTAAACTAAAATGAACCACAGATAACACTGCCTGTTTGGTACTCAACTTGTGTGAAAGTCTTGGTGACAATGATAGCATCGTACATTGCCAAACTTGACATCAAGTTGTTAATATCTAAGATGGACTAAATCACTGAAGAAAGCTACCAGAAGCACTGGTAATAATTACTTTACCCCACCTCTCCATGTTAAACTAATACCGTCCGAATAGGGCTTAGCAAACCCCTAGCTGACCAAAAAAAAAGTAATCTCAGTTTAAGTTAGGGGTTCCCATACTACGGTTCGTGATTTAAATGCAGGGATAATATAAAAAAATAAATAAATCATTTTCAAAATTAAAATTAAACAGCATATCATGTGAATATTTACCAACACCAGAGAACTGTAAAAAACATTTGTTAAAAAAAAATTGTTTAAATAATAGGAAAATATTTTAGGTCAAAGGGGTTCTGCTGACAAAAAAGCTTGGGAATGCCATTTGGCACTGATGTCACTGGTCTGCATATAGAGAAAGAAAAGGCAGCCATCCATTTATTCGAAAATAAAGTACAAACAGCCAAGAAAGGTTTCAGGGAGTTAAAATGGGTAGAGATTTTTTTAAATATACAGTATCTACATTCTACAAGTGAGTGGGATTTCACATTAGTGATAGTATAGTATATCACACCTTTTTCTGAATAGCTACTCATCTGACTGGGTGGCAGATTCTTATTTAGGAATGAGGGTGATTCACAGCTGGTCAGAGAGAACAGGGCCTCCTGTTAGTGTTCATGTGTCTATATACTTCGTGTCAGCATGTCCCGGGGTTGACTAGTTTTTGCCCCAGAGCATGATACTTGGATCAGGGCCAGTGGGTCTTTTCCTTATTTGTTTCCTCATGTTAACAGCTCTGACAGACGGCTGCATGTGTCAGTGGTGTGGACAGTCTCGTGTCTGTCCTTGTTTGGCCTCCATCTGGACCGGCTGACACGCTCAGCTTTCACTTAGACCGCCAAATGTCTGTCTAACTAAAACAAAGGATGGACCTGCACTGTGAAGTTAACCATGTTGCAGTCCCATGCTTTTTTTGTGTGCCTTTTTTCCTTTCTTGGCAAACAGAACCTTGGAAAATGTGTCACGTTACCAGTACGTTTGTGCCCCAGGTCACCAATGACTTTTAAAAAATCATGTTGGAATGCTTTGCACCATTTTTCTTCATTTTCAAAAGAACTATGGTTTTCTAAGAAGAGCTATTTAGTTGCTAATGTTGTTATTTCCAGATTTGTAATTAAGTTTGCAAACCTTTTTGTTCAGAATGAGAATATAATTGTCACAGTTATGGACTCTTGATTTTCATTTTTATTTTCCTTGCGATCTCCAGTGTTTTCCTAGTTTAATTGAAATTAAAGCTTTCTTTGGTAATCTCCATCGTTGTGATTTATACATACAGCCACCCATTAGTAACATTGCAGCTAAATTATTTTTTCTGTCCAACCGTGGTAAAATCCTTTTGATTTTGATCAGGCAGAATAAATGTACATGCAAAAGACTTCTAAATGACCGTACAGTGCAATTTTAAAGAGTTCACTCACCCAAAAATGAATATTTATTCACCCTCATGTAGCTCCAAACCTGTATGACTTTCTTCTGTGGAACATAAAAGAAGATATTTAGAAATTAGAATGTTGGCTACCATGTTTGGTTAACACTGACTTCCATTGTATGGACAAAAAATTAAAATAAAAAATGTGTGTGTGTGTGTGTTCCGCAGAGGATAAAGAAAGTCATACAGGTTTGGAGCTATGGGTGAGTATACATGACAGAATTTTCATTTTTGCTTGATCTATCCCTTTAAAAAGCTTAAAGGGATAGTTCACCAAAAAATGAAAATTAGCCCATGATTTACTCACCCTGAAGCCATCCTAGGTGTATATGACATTCTTCTTTCAGACGAATACAATCAGAGTTATATTAAAAAATGTCCTGACTCTTCCAAGCTTTACAATGGGAGTCAATGGGTATATTTTTTTGGTTCATCAAGTCCATTAAAGCTCATCCATCCATGATAAAAGTGCTTGAAATGGCTCTGGGGGGTTAATAAAGGTCTTCTGAAGTGAAGCGATGCGGTTGTGTAAGAAAAATATCCATATTAAAACTTTATCGACTAAAATAACTGGCTTCCGGCAGACAGCCGTGCGTAAGTCGACTTATGCCAAAAGAGTAACACTTGATGATGCATGACGTAGGATGTAGGAGTAGCGTAAGATTTGATGCCTCTCGCAGTTCAAACAAACAGGGCTGGGCAACCGCGTTCGTTATTACGTTGTGCGTCAATTTCAAGTGTTACTTTTTGGCGTAAGTCGACTTGCGTACGGGCGTCTGCCTGAAACTAGTTATTTTAGTCGATAAAGTTTTAAATATGGATATTTTTCTTACACAAACGCATTGCTTCACTTCAGAAGACCTTTATTAACCCCCCAGAGCCGTGTGGAACACTTTTATCATGGATGGATGCGCTTTGATGGACTTCCAAAAAAATATACCCATTGACTTCCATTATAAAGCTTGGAAGAGCCAGGACATTTTTAATATAACTCCGATTGTATTTGTCTGAAAGAAGAATGTCAAATGCACCTAGGATGGCTTCAGGGTGAGTAAATCATGGGCTAATTTTCATTTTTGGGTGAACTATCCCTTTAAGGCTCTGTAACCACATCTTAGGGATTTGGGGGGGAAATGAGACCAAAAGAACTGCCATAAAGATTTTAACTGGTTTAACTGGAAACTAAAATCGTGCATGCATAAATTTGCACAATTGGCTACGTCCAAAAAACAAGCAAATGCATTAGCACATTCTTCTTATTTCTAGAGTGTTTATATCACTGTCTCATACCCTATACAGTCCTATATATACCCAAGTTGAAGACTACTTCCTTTGAATGTCCTGTGAATGTTGTGGTCTGCCAGGGTTGAATCAATTCCTGTAACTTATGCTCTATAATTAGGGGTTGTATTGTGTGACTGATAGCCTAAATGATAGGAAGTTTTGCAGTGTTCACACAGAATCTGGTTTGGGATAACTGATTCCTGTACGGATGGACAGCAGGATACAGAAAGGGAGGAGGTTCCTGGGAGTGGCACGTGGTTTTGACCAAGAACAGACATATTATTTTCTCAAGCTAAAGAAAAGCTGTTCATGTCACGTCTCTGGAAGAGAAACAACGGCTGTATTTCTTCTTGTTTTTCTGATAGAAGAGATCAGTCTGTTTCCTGTTGGTATAAGCTTCTTATACCAAGAAATCGGTGGATTTGGCAGGAAATGTTAGATTTACGTCACCTGTGCTTGCATGCTTATGTATGTATGGTGATAGCTGTGATACAAATTTTCAAAAGTATATGAAGCTATGTCATTCAAATGTATATACTTCATAGCAAGTACAACTGAGTTAAAAACAAAGAAATTAAAATCGTATGTTTCAATAGAGATGTCTAAATTCTAAATTGCACCTCTACAAGAGCAGAAGCAGTTATTTTATAATACAGTAGTCAACAATTAAAGTGGATCAAAGAAGTTAATCAAAGTTGTCCTAAGGCAAGAATGGGTATTGTTCAAAATTCATGTATAACTTTGTATAACTTTGATGAAAGGTTTTGATCCACTTCAAATATTGACTACTGTATATCTAATTCGGGAAATCAGCATAGTTAGTAATCAACATACAGTCTGATCAAAAGTTGGGGTTCGGTGCCAAGGCTGCATTTATTTGATCAAAAATAAAGTAAAAACAATAATATTTTGAAATATTATTAAAATTTAAAATATCCGATTTCTATTCTAATATGTAAATTATCCCTGTGATGGCAAAGCTGAATTTTCACTATCCATTGCTCCAGTCTTCAGAAGAAGAAGAAGAAGAAGTTTTATTTATATAGCGCCTTTCCAGAAGCTCAAGGTCACTTTACATTGTACATACAATACATTTAGACACCCATATATTACAGTCACAGAGGATACATATAATTACATTATCCAAAATGCATGTGAAATCATTATAATATGATCTGATTTGATACTCAAGAAACATTCATTATTATTATTAGTGTTGAAAACAGTTATGCTGCTGAATATTTTTGTGAAAACCATGAGCAATGTTCAAAGTTCAGGGAAGAAGAAGGCGGACACTGGTGACCGTTCAACATAGAAATCTATTTCAAAATAAATAAACTACAAAATAGGCCAGGCCTGGTTCTCTCTCATCCATCACTGTCGTCAGTCCTCCTTTTATCCTTCCGGAGCTCCTCCGTGGGACTCGAGACTGGTGTGGCGTGCAGGCGACGCTCATAAACACTCACGCCACTGGCCTCGCTCCGTTCCCACAGCTCTCGGCCCCTGCGCTGCTTGCCACACTATGCTAAAAAAAATGATGATAGTAAATAACAAAAATAGTAAGAATAGCATTTATTTGGAATATAAATATTTTGTCACATTTTAAATGTATTTATCTATTTTAATCAATTTATTCCATCCTTGCTAAATAAAAGTATTAATTTCTTAAAAAAAAAAAAAAAAAAGTGCTGACCCCAAACTTTTCAATGGTGGTGAATGTTGATTCCTTTGCTGGTGTTCCCACTAGGCTTCTAAACTAACTTGACCAGCACAGTCTTGCATTAACCAGCTTGAAAATGTATGCTAGTCAAGTCTACTATGCAATCTTTACTGAAGACAGTGCAGACACATTTTTTAGAGGTCCAGCCATCCAATAGCTGTTTCCTTCCTTTACTCACACAAACCTTTGGTTAAATTTCAGTTCAAGTGAGTTTTATGAGTCTGCCTCAGGGTTATGTTCGCTCATTACTGCATTACTCTTATTTCCTCTCTCAGGTAACTCCTGAATCTGTGAGGGTGCAAACACTGAGAACTGTTTGAGTAGAAGGTCTGGTGTGAGTGGAGAGATGAGGGTTGGACACGGTTCAAAAAAGCAATGGACCAAAGCCTTCAAACACACACAAAAAAAGAGACACATGATGGAAACTTTATTTTTCATCAAGTGCTTTTCATGTTAATGATTTCAATGCAAAATTTCTGGGCCTGAATGCAGCTCACCACAAAAAGCCTTGTTGGTTTAATGTATCTTCTTGTAATTTTGGTCCCGCTATTTCCTCCCCTCCCCCCAACAGACTGGACCAGCATCTGTCTGTGGGGAGCTTGGAAAATAGATCAGTGGCACTGCTCCAACCGGCCCATGCAAAGTGTTCTCCACGTGCTCAATGAGAGAGTATTGGAGAAAACAAGGTTAAGAACGATACACTTTACTTAGATTTACTGCAACAAATAAAATACCTGTTTGCCTAGAAAGCTAGAATCAGCTGATTGGCACTTCCATTTTAATCCAAAATTAATTTAGAGGATTTTTCCAAAGATTTTGGGATCCAGAAGCCACAAGTATTTAGGAGTCTAGAATAGAGGTGTGAATAAATAAAGGACCGCACAGAGTGAATTATGAACCGTACATTTTCCCTGCACAACTGTTTTTACAGACATATACTGTGTCAAAGTGATTAACTGTATTTAAAATCTCCATCTGTCCTATCAAAACCATGATGAAACATTACACATTTCAGCTTGTAAGTCTGCCTAGTTCCTGTCAGTATAAAGATCAAAGCATTTTAGTCTGTTCGCTTTAAATTGATTCTCAGAGTCCTGAATTGGCACGCCAGCTCTTTGTGGTTGTCAACTTGCCACTTGGATGAATGAGAGAAAGACTGCCATCTTTCCCCTGGCATTAACTATGTCTGAGTTTGCACTTTTCTCTTAAGCAAAAGAAAGCTTTGATTCTTTTGTCTTTAGTGAAATTGGTGCCATTTTCCCACAGTAACGGATATGAGAACCTCAGATCAGGCACTGTGGTCTAGTTAAAACAGTACAAGAATATTCCTTGATTGAAAATAGCTTGTAATCATCAGATCAAATGTTTTAATTAATTTTCCAAGATTGTGAGGGTATAAATAAAATATGCATTGTAATGGTTTAAAATGCCAAGGACAGGACTTTAGTCAGACATTTGGAGGAATCAAATGTCCATTCATGATGTTAAAATGTAAAATATGAAATATTACACTGGAAAACATCCAGTTAAATTGATGGTAAAAGCTGACAGCTGTGGTTGCCCAACAAAAAAAAAAATGACAATGTTTGTGTTATTACGGAATGCCTCAACAGTATATTTCATTAAGTTACATAATGTAAATATACTAATCTACTTGAACTACCAAGACCTGCTTCTTACCTTAAAATGTGCTGATAACCAGCATATTAATACTGTGGCCGGCTGCATAAACTGCAGTCAGTCATGTCATTTTTTTTTGCTTTAACACTGGTCATTACTTCTTTTTTTTTTATGTCAGTTACATAAAAAAAAGTAGATTGGTCTAATTTGAATATGAAAAGTAAGACTGATTACCCCTTGACAAAATGCTGGTTGTTAAAACAATGCAGTAAACATGAACTAAATATCATAAATTATAACACAAAAAACATTACCGATAACAAAAATAAGAAGAATCAAATCTGTTTAAATAAAATATAATCTTATGAGATGTGTCATGTAGGAGTTTCTGGAAATGTCCTTGCTGTTGCTTTCAGAAACTATAAATATATAACTATAACCATAAAATCCCCATAAATATACCATATAATGTGATGTTAAACCATTTACGATTTCCGTATAATTTAAGGTAAAATATAGTTAACCAATTACCAGGTTTTAACTGTTTATTTTTACAGTATTTTTTTTTCTGTTAACATTACCAACATTTTTACAGTGTAAAAATTTGACAGTGTCTTGAGATGAAAGATAATACTGCTCAGAAATCCTATTTTTTTCAGTAAGTCAGCCTAATGTTATGGACAGAATATAGTTATAACTTCAGCACATGTAATTAAGAATTTTATCAGTCTCAAATTCCCAATTGCACTTGCTTCATTGGAAAAATGCTTTTATGACATGGGTTCAAAAATCAAATCATTCATCTACTGTGCATAAACCCTGAGCCATGAGAATAAGACAGTCTCATGGAACCCCCATTTCGCTGGTCACAGATGGAGTGGAGGATTAGCTCTGTTCAATCCGGATATTCAGGTAATACTGTCTGGTTTGTGGAACCAACCATTTTGAAGCCCCACAAATTACAATCCACCATGTCTGGCTCTGTGATTTTCAATCATGCCCATTGTGGCTGTTTTGTGGAAAGTGGTGGTTTATTGAGAAAGGTTGATCTAGGCCATGTGCACGCACATGACAGTGCCTCTTTACAATTTTAAGATCCTAGCTCTGTCTGTGGAATTACAAAGCTGAATTGTAAGTAAGTGAACATATTAGAAAAGTCACACATGAAGACAGAAAACACAGGGTTTCTGTTCTTCAAACTCTTTCATGTTTTAATATTATATGAAACCCTTTTCAATTTTAATTTTAGCACTGATTTCTGAAGCGTTTCTGGTGATTATTGGGTAGACTTCTTTTATTGCTGTTTACTGAGTCAAGGTATTTCTCAGGACACATGCAGTGATATCTGTGAGACATTTATTTGTGATAAAAAAAGGCTGGACAGTTGTGGCTTTGTCCACTAGAGGACAGTAGTACAAAACTTTCTAGTTATTCCATACAAAAATCCTTTAATTAAACTATTTTAAGTAAAATTGAGCACTAGGCAACATCCAGATATTTGACATTTGTATGAATATGATTGTGAGAGATTAAAAAAAAAAGGTCACTGTTTTCTTAATTTTACTTTTTGTGTATCATATACCTAATTTACTATGGTCAGAACAGCAACAGCAGAAGATAGCCTACGACGTGTCCATTTCAAGTCTGTGAATATTGTGGAAGGCTAGGGTGCAGTGAATGATGCTACTGTCTTTGGGACATTTCCCCACAAACCCCTCAGAGTTATGTAAAGAATGTGTGCCAGACTGCTGCCTGCCGCCGGATGTCTTTCATAATGAAAACAGGCTTTAGAAGGAGATGCACAGGCAGTGCAGACTCAGGTGCAGTCTGTTACGATTTATGGTATTTATTTGTGTGTTTTATTTATTCATAACCTTGTGGAGACACCCTTTCCCTTCAGCAAATGATGCAGTTATCAAGCATATGTTTCGTTGGAATATTACAGGTCCTTCTCAAAAAATTAGCATATTGTGATAAAGTTCGTTATTTTCCATAATGTAATGATAAAAATTAAACTTTCATATGTTTTAGATTCATTGCACACCAACTGAAATATTTCAGGTGTTTTATTGTTTTAATACTGATGATTTTGGCATACAGCTCATGAAAACCCAAAATTCCTGTCTCAAAAAATTAGCATATCATGAAAAGGTTCTCTAAACGAGCTATTAACCTAATCATCTGAATCAACTAATTAACTCTAAACACCTGCAAAAGATTCCTGAGGCTTTTAAAAACTCCTAGCCTGTTTCATTACTCAAAACCGCAATCATGGGTGAGACTGCCAACCTGACTGCTGTCCAGAAGGCCATCATTGACACCCTCAAGCAAGAGGGTAAGACACAGAAATAAATTTCTGAACAAATAGGCTGTTCCCAGAGTGCTGTATCATGGCACCTCAGTGGGAAGTGTGGCAAAAAGCGCTGCACAATGAGAAGAGGTGACTGGATCCTGAGGAAGATTGTGGAGAAGGACCGATTCCAGACCTTGGGGGACCTGCGGAAGCAGTGGACTGAGTCTGGAGTAGAAACATCCAGAGCCACCGTGCACAGGCGTGTGCAGGAAATGGGCTACAGGTGCCGCATTCCCCAGGTCAAGCCACTTTTGAACCAGAAACAGCGGCAGAAGCGCCTGACCTGGGCTACAGAGAAGCAGCACTGGACTGTTGCTCAGTGGTTGTATGTCATTCGGAAATCAAGGTGCCACAGTCTGGAGGAAGACTGGGGAGAAGAAAATGCCAAAATGTCTGAAGTCCAGTGTCAAGTACCTACAGTCAGTGATGGTCTGGGGTGCCATGTCAGCTGCTGGTGTTGCTCCACTGTGTTTTATCAAGGGCAGGGTCAATGCAGCTAGCTATCAGGAGATTTTGGAGCACTTCATGTGACACAGGCTGATTGCCTCCATGCCACGCCGCATTGAAGCAGTCATTTCTGCAAAAGGATTCCCGACCAAGTATTGAGTGCATAACTGAACATAATTATTTGAAGGTTGACTTTTTTTGTATTAAAAACACCTTCTTTTATTGGTCGGACGAAATATGCAAATTTTTTGAGATAGGAATTTTGGGTTTTCATGAGCTGTATGCCAAAATCATCAGTATTAAAACAATAAAAGACCTGAAATATTTCAGTTGGTGTGCAATGAATCTAAAATATATGAAAGTTTAATTTTTATCATTACATTATGGAAAATAATGAACTTTATCACAATATGCTAATTTTTTGAGAAGTACCTGTATAATCCTGCCAAGACAGCACAGTAAGGATGCTTTTCTGTCTGAAATCTGTCTGGATGGATGATGAAAACATAAAAGTAGTGACATAATCATGAAGTGGCTTCAGGGTAAATGCTCACTTCCAGCATGACGGACACTGCGCAAAGTCACATCAGTCAACCAAACCAGAAAAAGGTTTTCCCTTATAAGCTATGATATTACAACTAGGTACACAAAACACAAATCCTTTGTTAAATACTTTCCATATCAATAAACTATACAGCATTGCACAGGCCACGTGAAAAGAACAACACAAACTCCTGAAAGTGCGTATCTATAGCACAAATTTAATTTCTCGTGCCATTTAGACGGCAAAAATAGTTTTTGCGTGAAAATGATACGCACTGTAAACCCCTTGGGTAGGATTGGGGGTGTGGAATACGTGCGTATTAAATGCCATAAAGTCTGTTGCATATGTACGCAAAAACAGTTTTTGGCATATAAATGGTACAAGAAATTAAATTCGTGCTATACGCACTGTCTAGTGTCTACTGCACTACATATTTCCAAATGACACTCCAAAATAAAAGTAAAATGCAACCGTAATCTCATCAATTTATCCTTTTTAACATGATCAGAGAATCTCGACTTTGTAAAAAACTCGCTTTTCAGGTCATCCACAACACCACTGATGAGTAGACATTGAACAATAAGCATGTCCCGGCCAGGTTCATCACTTGTTAGCATCCCCTTGAAATATTTCCTTTGCGGTCTGTGCTATTTCTGTATTTGGTTGTGTTGTGAGTATTTGCAGCACATGTGTTGTCAAACTGATGAAGATGTTTTCTTAATTTGTTGATGTTTTTTCAATTTGCATGTGTTTTCTTCAGTTGCAGTGCGTTGAGCTCTCTCGGCCGCGGCCTATGTCCCAATATGACTGTATGGTCATCATAATCGCGTGGAACATTTATTTGTTTCAGAACCATGAAGAGGTTCTCATTCAGAACTGAATGATTTTTATTACATTAGGTCCCTTTAAAGTCAGCATGAAGCGGAAGTTTCGTTCTTCTTCCCGATTGTGATGTATATCTGAGTGAAACGGCTTCTCGAACAAGAAAAGATGTCATCTGAAGAGAAGAGATGCTGTTGCTAGGCAGGGGACGTTATTTTGATTAAAGACTACGAGGGCATATTCATTTTCAAAAACATAAGGATGTGCATGGATAAATCATTTATAATAAATACTGTAATATTCCACAAAACGAATGGTCAGGTTTGATTTTATGGTGACTTGGTTCTCGCATCTAGTAATGCATCACCATACTGTTGTCCTAAACTGCTGTAATCACTGTTACTGAATCTACGGTGCGATCACTCTGATTTCATAATGAAAGACTGTTAGAACAAGCCTGGCTCCACCTAATCAGGAGCTTGGCTTGCCCCTCACCGGCCCACCTGGCTCACCCACATCAAATAACAACGATGTTCAATTCAGCAATGTTCGAATCAGAAACCAGAAATAATTGAACATTTTACTGATAAAAAAAAATGTTTTACACTTACTAGTAAGAAATACAACTTTTTTTTATTACATTCTGCAAAACAAGAGGGGTTTTTGTTCTTTAAATCATTTGAATCTCTGACCCCAACAGAGAGCCTATAAAGCATTTATTCATTAGGTGTTAATAGACATGTGATATTAATTTATGAGGCATTAAAGGAAAATGTATCATTGAATGTGTGACAGAATTTTATAAAATGAGCAGGAAAATGAGCTAAATAGAGGCATAAAAGAGGTTATTTATGCTTCTAAAAATAGTATAGCAGTGTTACTAAGTCACTTGCAAACCTGCTCCTTTTCATATAAAAGCTTAAATCACAAAATTGATTCAAGATTTGTTATCAGGAAAAAAAGAAAAAGAAAAGAAAAATGCATCTAGCCTAGGCTACTAAGGCGCACCTTGCATCTCAAAGCTGGAGCCCAGCCTGATTATTATAAACCTGCTAGTTTTAGTGAATGACAAACAATTCTGAATCATTCGAAGTGGTTACGAACTACCGTCTCCGACACGAGGATGTTAATGAGTTTTGTTGTAGTCAGTGATCATTTATAAAATGAAAAAAAAAAATGAAAAAAAATAATAATAATAATAATTGGCCTATTCTAATTAAATGATTTTAATGGAATCGGAACCATCATATCATATTCAAATGAGAAGAAGTACAGTTAGGAAGAAGGTTCACGAGGATTTAAAACACCGCCACTGTGGTAGGCTACTCCTTCTGGTGTCAGTATCTCCACCGTGAGCGTTTTCTGTTGGGAGATGAAGAAGGGGCGGGACGATCCAAACGATCTCACAACCGCTGAGATTCAACTCGCTAGATAATGGATCTCTGAGGCTCGTGCAAAGTTTGCGAGGGCCGAACCGAGCTATATTTTCATTTGACAATCTCAGAGGCAAGGATACTGTCCGTATCGACAGGCTGTCCTGTGGAAAAAAGCAGCCATGGACTTTAATCAAGCTCTGAGTAGATCACATGAAAGGGGCGAGTCGCTCGAGCTGTTAGAAACATTTCCATGAACAGCGAAGTCGCACAGGGACTTTATACGGATGATTGCTATGATTATTGAACTCGCAGGACTCAGGAGCCCAAACAGCGCGTGCCAGCTGTCAGGAACTGACCTCACCGCAAAAATGATGATGATGATGAAGGGTTGGAAGTGAACGTTTCAGGTATACGCATTTTCATAGGCATGAATGTATTGTGCTTGCTGTTAGTGACGTGAGACACGATATTTACAGCTTCTTGAAGGAATAAGTAGCATATATTAAATCTTACAGATGATCTTGTCATATTAGTTCACTTTTTGTTGCATAGGCTGACAGATATCATATAATTATTGCTACTGTAATGATATTTAATGGGTGAATATCAGTTCTCAACAACATTTAACAGCTTTTCATGCTTCTTGTTTTGACAAATATCTGGGATTCCCTGGTATGACACCATGTTTTCCCATGTTTGTTGCAGAAATGGACATGCAGGTTAAACATACCAATAGCTTTCATTCATTACTCAGATCCTATACATCTCATTACTGGCAGAAAGTAACAATAAATATTTCTTACTAATGAATAAAATGACAGTGGCACCAAATCACACTGTTAAAGCTGTGTAGTAATATGTTTCCTAATCCAATTTGTTATTTGTGCACCATTATATTTCCTTCACTGTGATTGTCTTCATGTAAGCCTGTTGGTCTTATCTGAACTCATAGTAGATGAAACCAAAGGGAGAGCTTCAGCTACAAGTGCTGCTCTGTGAATGGAAGTGTTCTATTTCTGAGGAAGCGCTGGGTAAATAGGGACTATAAATCTACTTATCTCTGAGTCACATAAGCTCCCCTCCAGCACTGCATAAAGAGACATACTCTTATGTCCTCGCATGTCTTAAATTGCTATCTGAAACTGGCTTGACAGACTCGAATTTATGAATGAACAAAAAGTGCTTTGGTCAACTTTTTGCACTGAATATTCTCTCCACAAAATGTATTACTGCAATTCTGCATCCTGAGACTTCAGTAATACAGAACGGAATGGGGTTGTGTATGCCATATTCTGTGGAATAATAATGCTTTTATAGTCTTTTGACATTCTTTATGAGTTATTTTCGCACTGCATTGAAAAGCAGAATCCCAATGCTTTCAGAGAACATTGTCAGGATTTGGAGATGAGTGCATTCCCGAATTCTTTTGAGCCCCCAAAGGGAGTAATAGATTTGAGCAGCCAATTGGAACAGGTTTTTTGGTAACTAAGCTCTATTTAAAGCAACGGGTCATGTTTGGGTTGTTTGCATGCTCTCTCTGTCCCAAACAAACAACTTTGTTGTGGCTTCCACTATGCTAGCTGGTTTAGAGGTGGATGGCCATCTGTCTCTCTAATCTTAGTGAGGGGATACGGTTCCCCGTTTCAGCGTCTGGTAATAACTACTGTTTAAAGATTTGGGGTCACTCAGTACAATTTGAAAAAAAAAATATTATTAATATTATTTTATTCACCACAGATGCATTAAATTGACCAAAAGTGACATTAAATATATTTAAAATGTTTCCAAATATTTATATATTTTTATAAATATATTTATAAGTTTTCAGTTCATTATGGATTACTGAGAAAAAATAGGGATGCACCGAAATTAAAATTCTGAGCCGAAAGCAAAAATTCAGGATAGACTTGGCTGAAATAGGAAACCGAAAATAAATGATAAATAAATAATCAATTAAATAATCAAACTTATTTAATAATCAACACCCAAGTTGTACATTTAAATTCCACATAAAGCAGTTTTTATATCAACTTTTTAATATAATTGTTACTATTTCAGTTTGTTGGTGAAATAAACATTTAAACGACAATAAACTGTAATGACTTGTTTTCATGACAGATTTATTTATACATAAATAATGGAGATGTCACTAACAGGTTAAGTAAAAAATATAGTGAATATGTAATACAGTGCATATATTTAGCAAAATGCTCTTCTGTAGAGTTATTTTTTTTCTAGCTAACTAATAAGATCATGGTCATTGATAGCTTAGCTTTAGCTTAGCTTTTATCTTTCTTGAGGTAAATGTATCGTTAAGTGACGTTAACATTAAATATACTCATGTTTAACTCTTGTAGCTTATCCACGGTGTGTACGAAATAGACACTGAACACAGTCAAAACGTGCCATCGGAGAAACGCTACTTAAACGTTGGTTTCGGTCGTTGATTGAACAGAAACCGTATATTTCAGAGCTACCAGAAGTAAACTATTTTGTAAATCAGTCTACCCACAAACTAAAACACACACACTCTCAAAAATGCAACACTGCACACAGAAGAAATGAGCAGCTCTGTGTTGTCCTGACATCTGTCTCTCCATCTGAGAGTGTTCAAATGCAGAGCCGCTTGTGGTGGCCTCTGTTTCCCCTCTGTAGGCTTGTTCATGTGGAGACTGCTGACTGAGGTTATAACTTTAGCTCTCCACCGCATTGTGGAATGTCTTTACAGTATCTGTAAATTTCTGCCGTATTGCCTCCAGTTTTAACCTATAGGAAGTGAGTTAGCCCTAGTTTTAAATTGAATCAGGAATCGTATTACTTTTAATGTGGAAACTTAAAATATGAGATCAACAGGTGCATGCCCAAATCAGGATTCCTTAAATCATTTAATAATATTGAGTTTAGTTTTGAGTTTGTGAATAATATTGAGTTTAGTTTTGAGTTTGTGAATATATGCTCAGTAGCCTCTCTTCTTCATATTACAAAATACATAACTGTTTCCAATGCCTTAGGAAGTGCGAATGTCCGTGGTTTGACTCCCATTTGAAGCTCTTGTTAAAAGCTAGAGGCATATCCTCACCCTTGCTTAGCATTAACCCTTTGGCTTATTTACAGAGTGTATTGTGAATATTTTAAAGAATTTGATCATATTTGTCCCTCTTAACCCTTCAGTCTGTTTAGACTCACACATGTTTCTATTTCCTTGGTCTTTCCTCACAAGTTGCTCTCATTTTGAACTCTTTTTGTAATCCAAAAGAATCATTAGTTAATCAGCCTAGTGAGAGCATGCTTTTCCTCATTTCCTGGCCAGCATTGGCTTTTGGATTCTTAGTAAAGACCTTTTTTTCAGTAACCCGGATGAGGCAAGAGGGAAGAAATTTCACACAGTATTTAAAAGATTATTGTGGATGCATCAAACTTTGGGGTCATGCTCTTCAAGTAAACAATTTAAAGTTGCATTTAGGCTTTAACTTTAACCACTTAAATGTCTGTGCAGGGTTTCTTTTTAAATCAATACGTCTGCTAGGACACCTGTGTGAACTTGAGAAGTTCATAAATCCACAAACAATTAGACCGGTCAATAGACCGGTCTCAGAAAAATCTAGCATAATTTTTTATGGTTTGAGTTTTTGTTATATAAGCATTCAGACAAATTGTTAGATTGTCCAAGTAATTCTATGGCCACTAAGGCTGCGTTCACACTGCAGGGGCTTAATGCTCAATTCTGATTTTTTTGCAAGGCCGTTCACATTTACAATTAAATGCGACCTTTGGTGATCTCCTGTGTGAATGTGAAATGACCCAGAAGTGACCCGCATGTGCAGAAGAGTACTCAACGGTCAACGACGTCACTTGTTGGTAGCTAAACATGGATGTCAACAGTGGAGCTCGTTTAGCAATATTAAAGTTTTTTTCCCAGCAGAGCCAGCACAATTACAATCTTCTCGTTCCCACCTACTTCAACGCAGAATTATGGCGTTTGTCGGATATCAATGACGTGCGGGTCGGATACATGTGACCTGGCCGTTCAGATTGAATTTGCATTTCAAAAGATCGGATACATATCGGATTTGGACCACATACCCAAGTGGCCTGGGTCGCATTTGAAAAGATCGGACCTGTGTCGTTCAGACTGTCATGAAAAGATCAGATACAGGTCGCAAAGGGGCAAAAAAATCGGAATTGGGTCGTTTCAGCCTGCAGTGTGAACGTAGCCTAAATGACCTAATGTGATTTATTGCATGAATCGAATGATACTGCATGAACGTCTACCTTGAGTCTTCACACACATCTAAGCTTGTAGAATAAAGATTTGTTGTTTGCTAATCTAATATTTTTTTTTATATATATTTTGTTTTTATACTTTTTGTGATGTTTTTTTTTTTCTTGCAGCAAATGCAGGGCATGAGCCTAATCTTAATCCTATTTTTCTAGTGCTTGTTATTAATGTGACTTTTCATTCACATGTTGTTCTCTTCAAGTTAATCATGTGATGCTCAGTTTCTTGTGTTGGTACCCGTTTTTTACTTCCAGACTCCTGAAGCATGGCAAGAGCCACTAATGCAGTTAGGCAGATACTTTAAATAGTCTCTGGAGAAATGTCAGTGTTTTGTTCTTGAGTATGTGCTGATTCCGACCTTTCTGATCATAGATGGTTTCTAATGTGTTAACGTGAAATTTTTTTAGGATTTAATAGATTTCAAATACATAAATCACAGTTTTGTCTGGACCCTGACCTTTATCAGACCCTACAAATGCATAAAAAATAATCTGAAACGGTGTGTTGAAGCTTCTTTCATCATCTGGATAGAAGCGCTTATATAATAATAATACATTGCATAATAATCATTGACATGAAAAGTTCATAAACCAGAAATCAGGTCATACATTTATTCCTACATTATTCTTCACTTTTTATGAGGCCACCTAATATCTATTTTTTGTATTGCCATATGTGATCTCTTATATTTGTGCGTGTATGGTAAATTAATGTCCCAGTTACACTTAAATGTTGTCACATTTTAGTGGTTAATTAACATTACTTTGCATTACATAAGAAAGCAAATACAATTTTATTTTGTTTTTTTACATTAACAATGGAATTAATATTCTATTTATTAAGTATAAATATTATAATCAAGTTTAGTGTTTTAAAGCAGTACATTTAAAATAAATAATTATAATAATAATAACTGAAGGCAGTAACGATTTAAACAATATATTTTATTTGTGAACTGATGTTAAGCTGTTCTTTTTAATATTCAACTTATTTTTGGATCATCAGTCATCAAGCTCAGTAAACGCATCACAGATACGATCGATGTACCTTTAAATCTCACCAAGCTAATTGCTCACTAAAAACCCCTCACAGTCATCATGTTTTTTGAGGCTATTACAAGTTTGATTTTGATGTTACATAAAGCAGTGATAAGTGGGCGAGTTTTTACTTACTTTTTAATATGACTTCCCATTAACGCCATAATTTTGTTCATTCAGACTGACTCACTAATGTGCATGAAGAAGCAGGATTATCGCACAAACCAATCATATCCGATCATAACCTATCACATCTAATCATAGCACGATTCATTCTCATCATTCCCCATTCATTCTCAATTACCCCCCACCAAACCCACTGCATGCTTTAGGGGGTCTGTAAAAACTCATTGGGCTCAGGGGAAGCAATAGAGAGTGCACAGACTCCCTTTGTAACTTTACCTGTGTGTGTGTGTGTGTGTGTGTGTGTGTGTGTGTGTGTGTGTGTGTGTGTGTGTGTGTGTGTGTGTGTGTGTGTGTGTGTGTGTGTGTGTGTGTGTGTGTGTTTTTTGTTTTTCTATCCCGGTGGGGACTTCTACCTGACTGCACACACAGACCTAAATTGAGGTCCCCATGAAGAAACAAGTTTATAAATCATACAGAATGATTTTTTTTTATTTATTTTTTTATGTAAAAGTGCTGACAGTTTTCTGTGATGGACAGGTTTAGGGGTAGGGTTAGTGTGAGGGGAGAAAATATACAGTTTGTACAGTATAAAAATCATTACGTCTATGAAGAGTCCCCACAAAGATAGCGAACCAGACGTGTGTGAGTCTATTTAACAGATTCATGGTTTAACTCATTCATTGCTCTGTGCTTTTGTCTGCATTACAGGATAAGAAAGCTCTTAGGCCTTATCTTTTTCTATCAGTTTACTGTGTCTGCAGTAAATGTGGCGTATTCAAACAACTTTGACATAGTCCTTTCACATTTAAAAGCTTTAAATGATGTTTTGTTAACAAAGTTCGGGAGGAGCACGTTCAAATAATTGATCCAATTATCACATCATTCCAACCAGCTGTCGACAATCAGTAATCAACATGTCTACCCATGAATCAGCATGAGTGGAGACTAGGGGTGTAACGGTTCACAAAATTCAATTAGACCGGTCTCAGAAAAATCTAGCATAATTTTTTATGGTTTGAGTTTTTGTTATATAAGCATTCAGACAAATTGTTAGATTGTCCAAGTAATTCTATGGCCACTAAGGCTGCGTTCACACTGCAGGGGCTTAATGCTCAATTCTGATTTTTTTGCAAGGCCGTTCACATTTACAATTAAATGCGACCTTTGGTGATCTCCTGTGTGAATGTGAAATGACCCAGAAGTGACCCGCATGTGCAGAAGAGTACTCAACGGTAAAATTCAAAAGTTCGATACGATACGATACACTGGTGTCGCGGTTCGGTACGTTTTCGATACAGCAAAAAGAAAGAAATGCCAGAGAAATTTCCTTGATTTTAATTTATTTATTAAAACTAACATCATAAAGTATGATCATTTTTTACTTTGAGCAATGATGGAGCTATACTTGACTCTTCTTAGGAGCATATAAAACAAAAAGAGCTCCTTGCTCCTTGGAAAAAAAAATGAAATGTAATATTGTAGTTATAAACAAAGGTTTATTTTTATTTCAGATTCACATTTGAGGCTAGCAATTTTATTCATAATGTCGAAATAAAACATGGGGTGAATGTTTCTCACTAGATCTCGCTGCGATGCTATTACTTCAGTGGCGAATTCAATGCTTTCTTTACTGGATGTCTTAGCGCTGTGTAGTAACAGTGTCGCTTGATCAAGATCGGGTCGCGCTGCATTGGTCAAAACTGATAAATGGTTCGTGAAACACAAAATAACGAGTAGCGCAGTTTAGTTTCCGCTTTCATTACGTTTGCCCTTTGATATTGGCCAATGTTGTGGTCCCGCCAGCGCGCGCTTGCCACGCGCCTACATTTGAAATAACTAAATTTTTGGTCGGCAGGAAAAAGGGTCCAACGAACCGTACCAAACCAAAACCCTCGTACCGAACGGTTCATAGTGGAGACCTATAATACTCATTTGACTCACCAATGTTCCTCGACAGTATTTCAGCATCACCTCCACCACCACGACTCTTCACACTCGCCTGGTTACTTCCTAACCAGCAATACAGAGGGAGTTTTCTGGGTTCGGGCCCGATATCCTAGCTCGGAGCCCTCTCCCCGGACAGCACGCCAAATATGCATACCATTTATTCTATCTAACTTATTTGTAAGTGTGAACTCGTGAAATGCATATTGCCCACCAAGCGCAGTTGCCATAAAGCGACCGAGATGGCGGTGGCGCCAGGGCTTGGGCCTGTCTGCTTGCAGCTATAATTTATTCAAAAATGTATTATTCTGTGTCTTGTTGTTGTTTATTTGTTAATATGTGTGCTGTGCACTGGAAGCTTCATTACCAAAAAAAGTTCCTTTGTGCAAGCACACCTGGCAATACAGCTCTTTGTGCTTCTGAATCTGATTAGGGTTCTTTGCATTCCTCTTGTTCCCCTGTAATCCAATGTCATAATGTGATAAACTATCCTAAGCTAACTCTCAATGGTATTTCTGTCGTTATGGCTATGGCACATAAGGTGGAAAAGTATCTAAATCCAACCCAAGAAATGGGACTTCCTTACTTGGCCTGTCACAGTATCAGTATATTCTTGTGAGTATGCAGGATCCTTTGCAACATATGATAGCCAGGTGCAAACTTTTATTCACATCTGTAGTCGCTTGGCTCACAGCCATGGGAAAAAACTTTTCTGGAAGTTTCAGCTGTGCATATGAATGAGCATCTACCCAACCTGACATCTGCGCCTACGATACAATCCACGCATGTGCGCCACTTTGACGAGTCTGCTAAATCCAAGATTGCAGAAAAGCAAATGTAGTGCTTTGGAGGGAGACATTGTTCTGAATTATTTAGCCTGCACTGTATGGGAAAGGTCTTGGGCGTCCTCCACTCCACGACAACAAATCACTCCACATTGCTCAGAGAGCACCGTTTCAGCCAATCCGTGTTGGTCACCATTGTGCTTAAATTGTGTTTGGCTGGAATAGATGGATTTCCCTACTACACCTGTGGTTTAGTCTGAAAAAGGCAATGGAGGCCTGTTGCTGGGTTTCTCTGAGACCCATTAGCTTTTACAGCAGCTTAAATTCCTTGTTGTGCCAGAGCTTAGATCATGGCTTTTTTTTTCTTCGTATTATTTGGTCTTTATCAGAGGCTGATTTGCATGACCGGTCATTAGAATGGCAGGTTTTTCTCATATTTTCACGGGTGTAATGATTAACGTTTGGTGGGACACTGATGTGGGTGATCGTCTAACACCGTTCCATTAGTGCATGGGACACACCTGCTGAGATAGCAAACCACGGCTACAGAGCTGAACAAGTTTTTTTTAACCATTCAGCTGCATCCATGTTCCTTCCTTCGTTACCTCCACTGATAACTTTTCGTTCCCTGCAGTTTGCTCTGTGGTTTACATCCATCACTCTGGCTCAGAGATGCAGATGGTAGTGGCTAAATGTTTGATCAGTGGCCTGAATTAAAGGAGTTTATGGGTTTTGATTGATATGAGGTTGATGAGCGTCATTACAGGGTCTTGTTATATCACTTTATTGTGTGGTAATGTAATGTTTATGTTGCCCTCTGCTCATGATCCCGCATGTGTGGGTTGGCAAAGCATGAGTTGAACAGTCTAGCAAGATTAAGTAATGATATGGACTGTGGTTCTAAAACGTGATTTATGTATGTGATGTCATGACATAGGTTCAGACTCACTCACTGCAGACTTAATACACTCATTTTCCCTTTCATTAAAGGGGAAGTTCACCCAAAGATGAAAATTGTGTCATTATTTACCCCTTTATGTTGTTCCAAACCCATTTGACATTCTTCCGTGAAACACTAAGTGGGACATTTTGAATAATATCTTGGCTGTTTTTCTAATTTATAAACATTGTCTGTATGTTTTCTGAAATCATACAATAAAGACAAAATTTAGGTTGTTATTTAGCCTACTAAAAATGTCTCCGCTGTAGATTAAATGATGGGATTTTCATTTTTAGGTGAAATGTAAGTCAGCATTAAATTAAAATTCACCCTGTCTATTTTCTAAATGCATGTTATTGATCTCATTGTTAACTTTTGTTAACGTTAGTGTCACTACTCCCATTTTATCATGTCTTTAAATATTCTAAAGACAAACTAAATATCCTCAAATATTTTTGATGTTTTTCCCTTCTGTTGGCAAAATGTAAGTGTTGGGAAATGCATGGCAGTTGTCCAAATGGTATCTGGAAAGTAAATCATCAGTATTGAGGGACTCTCAGTATTTTAAAGGTTTTATGGGCTAAGATAATGGCGTTGCAGCCATTGCCATGCAGGTTTTTTACGCAGCCGAGCCAGCCGAAGAGTCATCTGTCTGCATCATTTGGAATGCAGTGTAACTTTTCAAGTCTGCCATTGAGATTGGGACTATCACCAGAATCTAGGAAAACAGATTTGGATTTTACATGTGGCAGATTTGTGCCAAGATAGATTCTGTTGAATTATGTCAAAATATTTTCTCCTTTTCTCTGTTGATTTTCATGTGGGACGATTTTTGTCTCTCGAGTTCCTCAACATTGCAAACTTTGTTCTTATCGAAAAGGAAAGCTCAAGGAAAGCAGATCATGACAGAAATAGGTCAGACACTTTTCATTATCAGCTAGATGACTGAGTGAAAGAAACACCACAAAAAAAGGAACACTAGAGGCCGAAAGTCCATTCTCTACAATTTAACAAAAACGAGACCACAGCTGCTGTCAAACCAACAAATTCCACAGATGTGATTTCTTACCTTAAAACGTCTGAATCTTACAAGCAAACACGCTGTCAGATACTGCTTAAATACTCTGCCTCTATCTTCTTTGGGGAATTGTGTCAAATCTTCATCGACTTGCCATTTCCTGAACATTACTCACTTTGTTGTATTTTTAACTTGCCAGTTTTCAGTCCTTTCTGTACTTTCAGCATGTTTTAGTTCCAGGAGATCTAATGTGAGTGAATTTGCATACCTCATTGATCCTGATCTCCAGAGAGGATCAGAGCTGAAGCTTTCATGCATTTTGTTTATTTGAAGACTGCTAATCTTGATGGTGAATTCATATGGTATGCCTGCACATCCAGGCTCTGTAATCATCTAAACAACAGACTCTGTTGACCTCACTCTGTCATTAGCAGCTGGCCAGAGTGCAGAATGCATCATTTTGATAGATGATTTGAGCTGAAACTCAGAAGTTGTCATATGTGACTACCACTTTAAGTGAGGTATGTCATGAAACATACATTCTTTAAAGGGGTGATTAACTGTAGCATGTTGTTTTACTGATGGCATGGCACTGGATAAAGATGCCATCCATCAAACAACCACACGTGAATGAAGACTGTCATTAGACACATTTTTGTGATATTCTCAATCTCTATGACTTGTAAGGGTGTTGAGACTGAATATAGTCCTACTGCTGTTGATGACAGTTGGTAAAATAAAAAACACTAGCATATATTTTATGATATTCCATTCATGGCACATTTAATCACTCTCTTTCTCTCTAAAACACCTCTCTCTTTCGTTTCTTTCATTAGTATCTCCTCCATTGTCTGACTTGCTGTTTAGGGGATGTAAGCAAATGCTTTGTTGGTTTGTTACATCAGCACTGTCAGTATGGCTAGTCAGGGGCACATTGTCCTAGAAAGTCCACTCCCCCATGCCTTTGTACATCTGGAAGCCAGGAAAACTGCGGAAATATATCACTCAGCCACAGTTAATTAGACCTGTGACGGCCACTGGATGTAGTGTTTCCCTAATATTGAAGGACATTGTTCATTTATTTGACCCTGGGATCCTGACGTCAGTTACACTCAAGGTGTGTGTGCTCTTTTGACCTAATATTACATTTCTTATGAGTAGATGGTTGTTCTGAAGTTTATCTACATCTTTATTCGGCCTGTTTTAATGCATTAACGGGATAGTTCGGGATATGACATCATTAACAAGAAGCATAAATGATTAACTATGATCATTTGAACTTGTTAATGTATAATGACATTTTAGGTCACAATCAGCTGAGATTGTCAAAAATGTTCAGTATACAGCTAATATGTCAATCCAAGCACTCTTTATGAGAATCATGTAAGAGATAAGCTAAAATGTAGGTCATATATGATAAACCTGTGAAAGTGTTTTCTACAGCTAGAAGTTAAACTTCTAATTTGCATCAGCTAATGCGGAGTGATATCATGACCCTGAGGTGCCAAATATCAGGTTCTTCTGTCATATATCTGTCCATGGACTTGTCTCGACATGGTGTAAAACATGCTCTGCACAATTGTTTTGTATCAGCGCCCTTCCTTATTTAAAAAAATTCCCAGATAATCCATAACCATTAATTATGACATTTAGAAGCTCCTTTGTTTGCTCTCTGAATTATACCGTTTAAAGGCATAGTTCTCACACACACACAAAAAAATAACATTCTTTCATTTACTCTCCCTCATGTTGTTCTAAACTCACATTATTTTATTATATGACTTTTTATAAAACACAAAAGGTGATATACCCTATCGTTCAACATTTTTGGGTTGGTATGATTTTTGTGTTTTTGTTTTTGAAAGAATTTTAACAAAAATGTGTGATCTGTACGTATTTGTCTAGTGTATTTAATGTGTAAATGCTTGATTTGATGGACAGCTCAGTAATCCCTAATAATGTGAGAAAATGTGTTTATTTTGTTACCAAACAGGTTGATTTACATTGTGATCATGTGTTTTAGCAGTTTGTTTTCTTTTTTTTCCCCACAGTTACTTGGCGGACCAGTGCTGGAATGGAGGCTGCATCTACCTGATCATGTTGCGAAGAATCAAACGCAAGGCTCCTCTCCCTCCATGCAATAGCAACAATGGGGGCAACTGCGTGGACGTCTCTAAAGAGCACCAGCGCAATGTCACAGACAAGCCTGTTGGCAGCCCCACACAGAATGGGCAAAATGGAAAACGAACCCGCAAATTTGGCGTTATTTCCCGCTCCTCGTTCACTCGCGACAGCAAAGACAGTATAGATAGCCAGGACTTTGAGCATGAGAATGGCTACAGCTCCATGGAGGCAGAGGTCACATCCCCAGAGAGCAGCACCCCTCAGGACACACCGACCGATTGTCCGGTCATTGGCTCCTTAGAGGTGATTTCCAGTCGCTTGAAGGTGGGGAGCACGGCCACCCTTCCCAGCCGATCCCACTCACGCCTGTCTGAAAGCTACAAAACTGAGTCAATAAGCAGTGAACCTTCCAGTCAGGTAAGAAATATAACCGCAAGAAAACTATTGTTTTAACAGAAATTGTTAGAATTGGTTATTCAAATAACATTAATTCCTGAATTGAATGAATGCATGAATTCATTAAGGCTTTTAAAAAAAAAATATTACAAAAATTATATATTATGAAATATGAAAAATATTTCATTTATAAATGTTATAAGACATATTATTTTAAAATATTATTATAAGATTATTATTAGATTATTATAAAGCCATATTATATATCATAGAATTGTCTCTGTTATAAAATGGTACATATTATAATACATTCTATATTATAAAGTCAAGCTGTCTGAAGTCTGTTGTGTCTGAAGGAAAGTTACACAGATTATGGCCATAAAATGTCAGCATAGAAATGTGCTAAATAAGCAAGCAAACAAACAGAAAATAGGACACTTTAAAATATTTGGAAGCACCCTTTAAGTCCACAGATTCAAACATCTGCCATTGACTTTGCTTTGAGGATGAAAGAGTGGTTGGTTGATGCTCATCATGTAATTAGAAGTTTGGACCCCACAGTGCGGCTAACTGCATATGTTTCCGATTTGATTCTCCATTGGGACCGCTAGTGTTACTTGAAGCATCTAAGTCTTGTGACCTTAAACTGAGTGGCTCACTCAAAATAACCAGAAGGGTTCTTCTAGATATATCCATGTGCCAGTGGTTGGAAGAGCTGCTTGGAGGGATCATCCCAAAAAAGCTGTATGTGTCTGATTTTGAACAATGTTTCCATTTTGTTTCCATGAGATTCTGCAACAAGCTATTTTCGGAAAGCCACATGAAAGGACAACAGACTGAATCAATATGCTTAATTGTATAACTACCATTTAAAAGGATATTTAAAAAAAAAAAAGTTTTCCCAATTTTCCCAGATTTTGCAAATACACGCTCTTTGAAGGGCTAGAGGTGGGTTATATATATATAATTTATAACAGTTTTTATACATGCACAAAACAGATCAAATTAAAGTATCACATAATAAATATATATATACACTCACCTAAAGGATTATTAGGAACACCATACTAATACTGTGTTTGACCCCCTTTCGCCTTCAGAACTGCTTTAATTCTACGTGGCATTGATTCAACAAGGTGCTGAAAGCATTCTTTAGAAATGTTGGCCCATATTGATAGGATAGCATCTTGCAGTTGAGGGAGATTTGTGGGATGCACATCCAGGGCACGAAGCTCCCGTTCCACCACATCCCAAAGATGCTCTATTGGGTGGAGATCTGGTGACTGTGGGGGCCATTTTAGTACAGTGAACTCATTGTTCAAGAAACCAATTTGAAATGATTCGAGCTTTGTGACATGGTGCATTATCCTGCTGAAAGTAGCCATCAGAGGATGGGTACATGGTGGCCATAAAGGGATGGACATCGTCAGAAACAATGCTCAGGTAGGCCATGGCATTTAAACTATGCCCCATTGGCACTAAGGGGCCTAAAGTGTGCCAAGAAAACATCCCCCACACCATTACACCACCACCACCAGCCTGCACAGTGGTAACAAGGCATGATGGATCTATGTTCTCATTCTGTTTATGCCAAATTCTGACTCTACCACTGAATGTCTCAACAGAAATCGAGACTCATCAGACCATGCAACATTTTTCCAGTCTTCAACTGTCCAATTTTGGTGAGCTCTTGCAAATTGTAGCCTATTTTTCCTATTTGTAGTGTAGATGAGTGGTACCCGGTGGGGTCTTTTGCTGTTGTAGCCCATCCGCCTCAAGGTTGTGCGTGTTGTGGCTTCACAAATGCTTTGCTGCACACCTCGGTTGTAACGAGTGGTTATTTCAGTCAAAGTTGCTCTTCTATCAGCTTGACTCAGTCGGCCCATTCTCCTCTGACCTCTAGCATCAACAAGGCATTTTCGCCCACAGGACTGCCGCATACTGGATGTTTTTCCCTTTTCACACCATTCTTTGTAAACCCAAGAAATGGTTGTGCGTGAAAATCCCAGTAACTGAGCAGATGGTGAAATACTCAGACCGGCCTGTCTGGCACCAACAACCATGCCACGCTCAAAATTGCTTAAATCACCTTTCTTTCCCATTCTGACATTCAGTTTGGAGTTCAGGAGATTGTCTTGACCAGGACCACACCCCTAAATGCATTGAAGCAACTGCCATGTGATTGGTTGATTAGATAATTGTATTGAGAAATTGAACAGGTGTTCCTAATAATCCTTAAGGTGAGTGTGTATATATATATAGTATACATAAACATACACAAAAAGAACACCTCAAACACCAAAAATATACACATATACAATAAATAATTAAACAAAAACAATATCCCGGGAAACTTCAGTAAAACATTGAAAACGGAGTGAACGTATAAAAGAATAAAGTTATCCATATTACATGAGTGCTCAAACCAATTTACAACTCTTAACAAGATACCTAAGAAAGGGGCCCCAGATTTTATCACATTTTTTTTAGAAGCATCAATCTTGGAAAAACGAATCCTTTCGAGCTTGAGGGAAGCACTCAGCCAGCCATTTATGAAAACTGGGTGGTGAAGTGGACTTCCAATACATCAAGATCACCCTTAGCAATCCCCATACTGAACATTAGAGACAATTGTTGAGAATGCGTCAATGCTAATGTAGGGTCAGAACATCCAAACAGAGCTAATTCAACATCTGGACTGATATCTTCTCCAAAAACGTTAGAGTACCACCTAGATATTTTCTTCCAAAACTCAGAAATCTCAGGACAAAACCAAAAAGTATGAGCATGTGTCCCATCTGAGCTCTTGCATCTATCACATAATGGGGAAACTGAAGTGTCAATTTTACCCTCAAGTTTAGCTTTTGTATAATGTAATCTGTGAGGCGGGTTATATTTTTAATAGGGATGTATTAAATATATTGATGCCATATTGGTTTTGGCAAAATATTATAGTTTTTTTTTTTTTTGGTATTGGTTGTTATTTGTGCATACTAATTTCTGCTATTTTTATGTTTAGACTGTACCATTCTAAATCATAAAAAAAAACTAATCTCAAAATGAATATATGTTTTTCATACTTTATTATGTTATAAGGACTAAATGTATGGCAAATTTTTAGATCTTAGTGTTTTTATTTTTGTATTTATTTTGACAAAATGGTACAAGAACGTTATTAGTGGCCATTTGTCGGTATTTGCCAGAATGTATCCTTACTATCAAAGTAAAAAAAATAATTTAATATGACTAAATCAACCAGAGTACATTAGGTTACATAAACAAAAGTTACTTTTATAGGTTAATTTAGGTAGAAATAGCTTTTTTAAGAGAAAATCTGCTCATTTTCATCATTTTCAATGGATTATCTAAATGGTTAAAATCATGTTACATAATGGCAGTTTAAAGTTGACAATAACTCATCGAGCCACTGAAATGAATCACATTATCTTGGAGCAATGCAATATCTCATCCAGAATGTGTATGTCACCATTATGTTGCAGCTCACCAACCACAGTATCAAAGAACAAGTCATAGTGTTTTTATCTGAAGAATCTTTGTAGTTGTAGTATACACACTGATGACTAATCGGTTATGACTGACTTCACAGCCCAGTTGACAGGAAACATAATCTACGTGTAACATTAATTACAGTTTGTAGGCATGTTCCCTCTCAAATACACTTTTCCAAAATGTGATCAAATAAGTTTCCTTGACATACAGTGAGATTACCATGCGAGAAATTAGTAGCATTAATGTGTCTGTGCAAGCGTGTTGTGTAGGAACATGTCAAAGGGAGGATGTGTAAGCTTATTTTGACAGTGAACAGGAAAAGCGTGAGAACGTGAGAAGAGAGGCAGCAGACCATCTCAGTGAGATATCCCGTGTCGGTGATTCACCCCGCCGACAGGCTTTCCTTGAGAACATGCCCCTCTCCTAGACAGATTTCAAAGGAAATGTGAACAAGTTGCAGCATGTTTGTAATTCAGAGTTGTGTGCTAACCCAACTGTCATTTTGGGAAGGTGTGTTAAAGGTGAAGTGTGCATCTGCGCCACAAGAAATAGAGTTTTTCCAAGCAGGTTTACTCAACCTCCAGCACCCTCCATCTAGGGCTAGGCTATATAATCAGACATACACTACGGTTCAAAAGTTTTGGGTCAGTACTTTTTATGTTCTTAAAAGAAGTCTCTTATGCTCCGCAAGGCTGCATTTATTTGATCAAAAATACAGTAAAACAGTAATATTGTGAAATATTATTATGATCTAAAACAACTGTTTTCTATTTTAATATACACTGCCCGGCCAAAAAAAGTACCGCTGTCTGGATTTAAATAGGCAAGTCCTTAAGAGTCTATGATTGGATAATTATTGCTGGAATTATGTTTCAAGTATGTTATATGTTTGGCAACAGTTCTTCTAACTCTAATTGATGGAGTCTGTAGCTTTTCATCTCTTAAAAAAAAACATGTAGGATACAAGATATTGACCAAAAATTGATGGAAATAAATGTTTGGATGTTATCTCCACCAAGAGGTGCATACATTTTTGGTCAAGATCTCGAATTGACAATGTCTTCTATAAAGTCAACTCCAGCACATCTCAAAGACTTTCAATGAATTTAAGGTCTGGATTCAAAGGTGCTAATACATGTGTGAAAATGATTCTTCATGCTCCCTCCCAACCATTCTTTCTCAATTTGAGCCTGATGAATCTTGTCGTTGTCATCTGGAATTTGGTCATGATGTGTCTTCCAACATGGTTGTTTAAGAAAGGAAAAGCTACACACTCCATCAATTATGGTTAGAAGAACTGTTGCCAAACATATAACATGCTAGAAACATAATGATCACTGAAATAATGATTGACTCCTTATCATTTGCCTCTTTAAAACCAAATAGCTAATCTTTTTTTTTATTATTATTATTTTTTTATGGGCAATTTATTCCAGTGATGGTAAAGCTGCATTTTCAGCATCATTACTACAGTCTTTAGTGTCACATGATCCTTCAGAAATCATTCTAATATACTGATTTGGTGCTCAATAAACATTCTTTGATGGATGAAAAACTCCAAAGATCAGCATTTATTTGAAATAGAAATCTTTTGCAACAATGTAAAAGTCTTTACTGTCACTTTGATCAATTGAATGTGTCCTGGCTGAATTAAAGAATCAAAAAATCTTTCTGACTACAGGCTTGTGTATGGTAGTATATTTAGCTAATACCTAAAAAGTAAATGTTAGCAAGATTGGCATCTGTCAAGAATCCCCCCCCCCCCATTCTAGTGATTGAAACAATGAAAATATGTAAACATTTGAAAAAAAAATACAATTCTTTATACATACAGACATAAAACAAAGCTTTTAATTACAATATTATAACTTTGTTGACTGAGAATTAACAATATGAAAGGTTATGTAAGATCAAATTAGTATGCTAAAGCTAATACTATAATATTAGCTAATACTATAATAATAATATATTTCTGAATATTTTTAAAATATATATATTTTTAGGCTGCTTTTATGACCCATCTTTAAAATGGTGTTTGAAAATGTATGGGCTTTTGTGTTAGTGTTACTGTTAGAAAAGCTTTGATGTCAGGCACAATAGATATAAATGGCTCAGTGGCTGAAATTAATTCATGCATTTGAAGCCTGACTGGAGAAAAAACACATGTTATAACATTATTATATGTAATGGACTTTTAAACCATATTGTACACATGAAGCACAGTTAGGAAGAAGTCTGTTTTTTCTACAACTGGAGTTGAGAAACAGGATCAGGTCCATTTAACCTCATAATAAAACCGTCACTTATTTAGATTTTCATTCAAAAGCAGAGAATAATAACCTGTTTTTTTTTTTGGTTGTTTAGCCATCATAATAGGCAAAAATTACAAAAAAATGAATGCAAGAACAGACAGGATGTGAGAACAAAGTGCATAATCTATTATAAATATATTTTAGCTTTAACCCATCTAATCCAAAACATTTTCACTTAAAATTCGGTTCTGTTATTTAATGAACCTGAATTTATTATTGAATTCATCATTAATGAACAGTAATAGTGATTGATGGCGTGCAGTTCAGACAGGGAGAGAAATGGGTTGAGACGGTCAGAAACATGTGCTCTTAAAGTTTCTGTTCTTCTGATAAATGGCCTTTCCAAAGGAGGAAGTAAGCCTGGATAAAAAAAAAGAAAAAGAAAATCATATAAAATGCTTAAGTTCTTACACTTAACTTTACAAAACCTTTTTTCTTATCTTTGGGAAATAGGCTATATATTTACTTAAATTATATAAACAATAATGTGTCTTGATTTGCTGAATGGTCTGTTCAAAGAGTATTAGTTGTTGTTGTTGTTTGTTTTGCATGAAATGCAGTATAAAATGGGAAACAGTTTGAGAGCTGTAATGTAAGTTAAAGCCACAAAACAGCTGCTACAGGAGTTTTGGTATATCTAGTGTTATTTAATAAAGCACACTTCTGATTGTTGGTCATATGGATGAATATTCCTCTCTTCTCATCTACAGCCCTGTGAGGGTAGCCAGATCTGGAAGATGCACATGGTGAAGGGTCAAGACGGACTGGGTATCCAGATCACGGGTGGTCGAGGGTCCAAACGCTCTCCTCACGGTATCATTGTGGCCCACGTGGAGGAGGGAGGATCTGCACAGAGGTAAACGGCTTTCATTAGCAAAGGTTTTCGGCTGCTGCCTTGGCAACAGTAGGTGCCGTGGTGATACTTCTCAATCAACATCTCATACATATGCCAGCGTCTGAGAGTCTTGAGTGCCCTCTGCGATACTCATTCATCTTCAAAGGCATTGTGACACCCTTATATGGATGCACAGAAAATATCCAGTCACGCTGCCATGTGTAAGATAATGACCAGTTCACAAGGTATCAGAAGCTTCAGTAGTTGTGGTCATAATGCTCTGGACTGCTAGCGTTTGCTGTCCTGTTGGCATTGTCTACTGTCTAATTTAACCATGTATAGGGATAGTGAAAAATATTATTTCAAAGCATTTTATATCACGATACTGTGATATTCTCATGCCAAAAAGTTATCACTTTTTGTTATATTATTTACATGAATGTTTTAGGAAATAATGAGTCATCCACTATGTTTACATCCACCTATTTGTATTCACATTTCGGGATATTTCATAAAAAAAACTCTGGATGGAAATGCTAAAATGTGTATACATTCTAAAAAACAGACATAAACTGATGAAAACACATTTAACAAATAAATTCCTCGATGCTCATAAAAAAGCCTTGTGACTTTGCGATAGAACGGCATAACTGGACTAACCAGCGGACCGATCTCGTTGCACAGCATCTGAAATGCTGTTTTGGTTGTTCTGAAACGCCTGAGCAAAAAACTGCCGTCAAAGTGGTTTGGTATAATTACCTGACAGAACTGTCTTACATGACTGCATTCCCAAGCAGCAGTATCTGCCTCTGCAAGCACGATAACTTTATTGCGTTTCGTCTGCACGCTCCGAGACGCAAGTTTTATCAATTTATTATACTAAATTATTCTATACATTGGTTTCTTATTCTAGGTGATATTAAGTGCAAGTGTATCAGCAAGTGACGAATTCAGCTCTTGAGCTCTTCAGCTGCCTCGATAGAAACGGTGCTTTATTCGCAGGTATTTTATGCGATATTCCAGTTTTGCGCATAAATTAAATTAGCAATTTTGACTTAATATATTGTAAATTTACTTACAGTAGCTATGTTTTTCTCCAATGTACACTTGATTGTTTTACTCAAGCAAAGTCCCAACCTACCTTAATCCAAAATACAGAATAAATGAAAATATAATATTATATAATTATGTGGCAATATTAACATTTTGGCCAATACAATAAGCTGATAATTAGATGATGACGTTGGTAATCTAAAAGCAATTGAAATGAACATGCACAATAAAATATTCAATATTTACAGACGCTGTTAAACTAAAAATAAATAAATATTGGTATCATATCAATAATAATGATATTTTAACAATATTGGCAAATATTCAATTTTGAATTGATCTGAAATCTGTGGTTTAGATTTTTATTTTATTATATTTTGAGAGGGAAAATTTGAATTTTAAAGAAATCTACACTAAACTAAATTTAGGATATTATCATATAATGACCCAGGTATCTGTGAAATATCGCAGGCTCCCTGGAGATTTCCACCTCTAGTGCTTTGCAGTACCGGGGCATGTAAGCAAATAGCTGTCATTTAGCAAAGCTAGACAGCGCCAGCATAGGATTCTAACATGATACTGTATCCCTTATTTATACAAACACACAATAACAATTTTCAGGTCTTTTTTTAATACTGCAGAAATATTTCCCACTCCGTTTACAAGTGAATTGGCCCTTAAACTGTGTTTTAAGCTGTAACATGGAGAATTTGCTGACTTCCTTCCCTTTCTGATTCATTAATGCACACTTTGGCGAAGTTTAAAGGGAAACACAACAACCTGATGGTAATGAGCCAAAAGCTAAAATTAACCCTTGCTGTCTCAAAAAAATAAAATAATACTCCCCCTAGATGATGTGCTAAGTTAAATAAATGTGTTTAGGGAAAATGAGCCCCTGTGGCTTTGCCTTGGGACCCGAAAAAATGTATTGATTACAAATTCACGAGTTGTTGGAAAATACATACGCAGCTCCCCCACAGCGCCTACTGTCAGAGCAGGCTACTTTTGGTATGACCAGCACTAGGGTTTATTGTTATAATTGAACAATTCTACATTTCCTCCCACATAGTTTTAATGGGGGCCATTTCTTAGAAACCTATAGACATGAATCATGCATATTGGTCAAACTGGCTGCTTTCCAAATCTGTCTTTTTAGTGTGGCACAAGAGGTGGTCAGATTCAGGGCCATCAGTGCATCTGATGTGGGTTGTTTCCTGCACTTATATAACAACTAACTCTGAGATAACCTCAGATTCCTTCATCTGTGACTGAAGCCCAGAGGATTTTGACCAGTGAGACGCTTTCAGATTTTGAATCTTTTTCTCTTCACTGCACACTGTTCATCGTAATGAAGCCACAGTTGAGTGGTCAGGCCGGAAGAATCCAAACTGTCTGAAGACATTTGGAAACGGAAGAATGTAGCAGAGACAGAGATGTCTTTATGGCACTGTTAATTTGACAGTGAATTTCGATTTAGTTTTAGCCATAGTCTTTTGACTAAAATGCCATTTAGTTTTTGTCATATTTAGTAATCTGAATTGTTAGTCTAGTTTTAGTCAACTAAATATCATAAGATCTCATATCTACATAATATAAAAACAAATAAATACATTTGAACTAAGATACAAAAGAAATAGACTGCTTTAAGTTTGTCAAGTAGGTCTAACAGTAGTATTCAGGTAAGAAATACTACAGAAATTGAATAAAGTAATCAAATGTAAAATAGTGCATATTCTTCCTCGTATAAATCCTTATTAAAGCTACTAAAGTTACTCAGTCAAGAGCAGTCAGATAGGCACCATATCTAATTCAATTTCGCGTCTTCTTTCACTTGAATAGTTTAAAATTGCTTTAATATTTAAATTGGCAAATGCATGATAAAAGTTTTGTCAAATGATTCCTTCAACTGTCCCGGTCCATCATGCAGTCCTTATTGTGGAGCCCTGTATTGTATTGTACATTTCTTCGTGTTTTGCTGGAGATTGTTATGTTATTCCATATGGTTTACAAATGGTCTTGTTTTCCTGACATCAAATGGGAAATTTATCTGCATGTCTGTTTTTGTCTTTCTCACAGATGTTGACATTTTTAAACGTTTTATAAGTCATGCAGCAATTGTATTCTATTAATCCACCGCATATGCACATCTAACCTTCCTACCATGCAAAAAGTCTCTTCGCAAATTGTCCCCCCCTAACATTTTCGTTGTCTTCTTATTCGTTGAGAAGGTCAGTAGATTACCATGATAGTTTTTGTTATCAAAAACTGTTTTTTATGAGTTATATCGGTTTCAAAATGTTGTTGACAAAAACGAATTATTCATCAACGAAATGAATACTGCTTTGTGCTTTTTCTTGATAAAGCATGATGAAACTGATTTAATTTCACTCAATTTCAACACAATAGCTATTGCATCATTTCGATATTTGCACCTTCTAGACAAATAAATAGTTAAATTGCATGTGGATGATCCAGAAATTATTTTGGAAAGTGTTGAAGCTCCAAGAGTAGATAATTCCTGCTCTCTTCCCATGACAAATGGGCTTCAAGGATGTTAAGTATAAAATTAGTTTGTATTATGTTCTGTATTCTCTTGGTTCAAATACATTTAGGTGTTTACTTTCTTAATACACATTCCTGGACTTGTTGTAATTGATTCATTAGAGGAATGTTTTCCCTCTTATAAAAAATGTAATAATTAAAAATACAAAAAAGAAACTAAATATTAAAACCAGATATATTATATTTAGCTCTAATTTATTTTCACTTCAGTTTTAGTCATCTGTTTTAGTCTACACTAACAAATGACTCCAGTTTGAAAATCCCTGCCTTTCATCAGGAATAATCACAGGTTGTCATTTTCTCTGGTTGTCATCAAGCTACCTGTCATATAGAAACCGCTTGTAGTGATCCAATCAACTCCTGATTAACATCCAATTAACATTTCACTTAAATAACTGCAACATGACATGATGAGTGTATGCTGCTTCTTTTTTTTATATAAGGGGATGTCCTGATCATGTTTCTCTGCTTCTTTTTTTATTTCAGAGATGGCCGTCTGAAGGCAGGCGATGAGTTACTTATGATAAACGGTCACTCCCTTGTTGGACTCTCACACCAGGAGGCTGTAGCCATCCTGCGCTCCACTGCTGGACTCGTGCAGCTGGTGGTGGCCAGCAGGGTGAGTTTGGCCTTATACTACCGTATATCAATAAGTGTGTGTCACTGCACGGGTGGAGTGTCTTCACACACAAATCATGAGCTGTTCTTGATGTGTTCTTCGTATAAAGTGTGTCAGCCGTTCAGGCACATAAAGATGTCACAGGCAGATGCTTGTAGCAGCTAAAAAATTGAAGAGTGAAGTGCTGATGGGCTTGCCGCTCGGCTTTCTGAGTTAAAGTTAAAAATACTCGCAGACTGCTCAACGGCACACAACATGCTCTCTTCAGCTGCTCTTCCTTCCTTTCCCAGGATGAATCCGAAGTGGACTTCCACAAGTACCCGTCCACCAGCTTGCCCGACCTATTGAGCACGTGCTCCGGTCCGGACGCCTCTCCCTCCCCCGGGGAGGAGAAGGAGAATATGGAGCCGGACATGGAGGACGTGAGGGCCAGCAGTCTTTCACTGCCCACCCAGGACTTGGTACGTATGCTTGCCGCCTATCAGCCTGATTATCTGCCACTTTCATCTGGTGCTGCCTCAGCTGCCCTCAGAACGAGCTAGAACAGACTGTTTTCTGTTTTTGGTAGAAGAGTGTTTATGATTCTTTGTGGATAAATGTTCGGTGCTTTATAATAATCTGTTTGTTAGTGTGAGTATGTGTAGTCGTTCTTCTCCGTTAAACTTTCACTGCCGCCTTGTTGAGGTGTTTGATAAAAGGCGAATGCACTTCCATGGTTTGTCTGATAAGAACAAGCTTTTCCATATATTTTTTAGGAAAATCGAAACACCCGCAGCATGTTGTGATTTAAAATACAGCTTTAAAGATAGCACAGTTGCTTTATCTGTTTGCTTCTTTTGATCTGTGTGCCAGGGCCCCATTTATGTTCTTGAGGTTTTATCTGTTGTTTTGCCAGAAAAATATTAGTGCCACTGCTTACCCAAGCAGCCATTGGATCAGCATTTGTTTGTTTCATCACAGATAACAAATTATTCATTTGTTCTGCGCAAGCAGGCGTGCATCAAATCACTAATGCCAAACAGCGTTAATGTTTAATCAATACAAAATGAGACGTTGAGCTGGTTTGGTGATCAGTGATGACACTAAGGCTAATGCCAGCCATTTACTGTTTCAGTGGCACACTGACAGGACCACACAGCTCAAGTATTAGGGTTAAACTCTTGAGCGGCTGTTTTGTAGAGGAGAGCCCATGGTGCTCTGGTTGAGATGTTCTGCGGTGCAGAGTAAAGTGGGTCATTCACCACCGCCCCCAACTGCGTCTATACTGCATTTCTTGCTTTCGGAATAAAAAAATGAAAAAGAGCAACCGTCCCGCCTGCTGTCTAATTACATTAGCATTCCACGGCTCCTGCTGAACATAGCCGTGAATCTGGGGCATTAAAGCTTGGATTTGTTTTACTGTTGAACAAAAAACTTTTGAACAATGTTATTTTATGATGTTCTAGGGCCTATTAGTAATTTAATTATAGTGACCATTTTTAAGCTTAAAAATAGCAAACAACACAGTAACAGATACTGTATATAGTTCCATTTATAGCAGAAAATGTACATGGCTTGATGGGTAGATATGTAGGTGGATCGATAGATGGATGGATGGATGGATGGATTTGTAGATGGGCAGGTAGATAGATCTAGTTAATGCGTATAGATTAAAGCGGCTTGATCTGTCAGATCCTCTGACAGATCCTTGTACCTTTTAATGCGTTTGAGAGGTAGTGCTTTCCTCAGTGCATAACTTACATTTCACAGGTATAATCTCCATTTGTAAATGTTAGAAAGTCATGCAAATATTTCCATTTTGCTGTCAAGAGTGGATGAGCCTCATGCAAGCGAGTCCACACAAAACTTCAGAGTTCAGAGAACGAGGGCCGTTATCATTATAATTATTATAGTGGAATAACTAAAATATACATTTCGCTAAAATATTTGTTGTTGGACATTAAATGTGCCATAAGTTGAATTTTAAACCTACAAGAAAGTGTATTTTTATAATAGCATAGCAGTAACTGTAAAGCGACTGTTGTAATGGGGTAATAAAATGTAGCTAAGCTATTTTCATTTTCAATTTAGTGAATTTAACTTCTACTTTAAAAATGATTGTTTTCGTTTGTTGATTGTAATCTTGTTGCAATGTTAGAATGTAATGCAGTTTTAACTTCTTTTTTTTCACACATAATACAGGTCCTTCTCAAAAAATTAGCATATTGTGATAAAGTTCATTATTTTCCATAATGTAATTATAAAAATTAAACTTTCATATATTTTAGATTCATTGCACACCAACTGAAATATTTCAGGTCTTTTATTGTTTTAATACTGATGATTTTGGCATACAGCTCATGAAAACCCAAAATTCCTATCTCAAAAAAATATCATATCATGAAAAGGTTCTTTAAACAAGCTATTAACCTAATCATCTGAATCAACTAATTAACTCTAAACACCTGCAAAAGATTCCTGAGGCTTTTAAAAACTCCCAGCCTGTTTCATTACTCAAAACCGCAATCATGAATAAGACTGCCGACCTGACTGCTGTCCAGAAGGCCATCATTGACACTCAAGCAAGAGGGTAAGAGACAGAAAGAAATTTCTGAACAAATAGGCTGTTCCCAGAGTGCTGTATCAAGGCACCTCAGTGGGAAGAAAACGCTGCACAACTAGAAGAGGTGACCGGACCCTGAGGAAGATTGTGGAGAAGGACCGATTCCAGACCTTGGGGGACCTGCGGAAGCAGTGGACTGAGTCTGGAGTAGAAACATCCAGAGCCACCGTGCACAGGCGTGTGCAGGAAATGGGCTACAGGTGCTGCATTCCCCAGGTCAAGCCACTTTTGAACCAGAAACTGCGGCAGAAGCGCCTGACCTGGGCTACAGAAAAGCAGAACTGGACTGGACTGTTGCTCAGTGGTTGCATGTCATTCGGAAATCAAGGTGCCAGAGTCTGAAGGAAATGCCAAAATGGCTGAAGTCCAGTGTCAAGTACCCACAGTCAGTGATGGTCTGGGGTGCCATGTCTGTCAGCTGCTGGTGTTGCTCCACTGTGTTTTATCAAGGGCAGGGTCAATGCAGCTAGCTATCAGGAGATTTTGGAGCACTTCATGCTTCCACCTGCTGAAAAGCTTTATGGAGATGAAGATTTCATTTTTCAGCACGACCTGGCACCTGCTCACAGTGCCAAAACCACTGGTAAATGGTTTACTGACCATGGTATTACTGTGCTCAATTGGCCTGCCAACTCTCCTGACCTGAACCCCATTGAGAATCTGTGGGATATTGTGAAGAGAAAGTTGAGAGATGCAAGACCCAACACTCTGGATGAGCTTAAGACCCCTATCAAAGCATCCTGGGCCTCCATAACACCTCAGCAGTGCCACAGGCTGATTGCCTCCATGCCACGCCACATTGAAGCAGTCATTTCTGCAAAAGGATTCCCGACCAAGTATTGAGTGCATAACTGAACATAATTATTTGAAGGTTGACTTTTTATTTATTTATTAAAAACACTTCTTTTATTGGTCAGATGAAATATGCTAATTTTTTGAGACAGGAATTTGGGGTTTTCATGAGCTGTATGCCAAAATCATCAGTATTAAAACAATAAAACACCTGAAATAGTTCAGTTGGTGTGCAATGAATCTAAAATATATGAAAGTTTAATTTTTATCATTACATTATGGAAAATAATGAACTTTATCACAATATGCTAATTTTTTTAGAAGGACCTGTATATAACATAGCCTACATGGATACATTCACTATATTTGTTTTCACCGCCTTCAATATGAACATTGTTTGTTGGACAACATTTTGCAGGATATTAAATATTTTTATCCAAATAGAAAAAGTAGAATCCAAAAAATACAGAGATATTTTTTTTGTCCACATCGCCCAGCCCTACTGAGAATCTTTGTGTTGCTAGACAAAGACCATCTTAGCCTAGTTAAACATCAATAGGATTCCCTTCGCCGCTGAAAAGATGAATACTTGTAAATAAAGGCTTATGGGACATGATGATGAGGTTTAAGGACCCTGTAGTTTCCTCTCATCCTGTGTTTTCTAGTGAGCTGTTCTCTCCCTCCAGGCTTTAGTCTCTAATGAATGACCGAGTGGGAGCTCTTAAAGAGTGATGGGGACTGAAGGAGGAATAAACAGTATAGTTTCCCATGATTTATTGACCTGGTACATATCAGAAGGACTTCCTGGCATGTGCTATGGTTGTTTTTATTATAACTTTGCAGATGTTATTTTTCATAAGTCCTATGATTTTTAAGTGATACATTGTGGCTTTCTATTTAGTTATCACATTGGAAAATGTAGAAGGAAAATTGTGATTATCATTTCCAGACCTGGAAAAGTCATGTGAAATTCTGATTGTGAAAATTACAGCAACTACAACATCTGCACTAAAACAAACTTTTGTTTTTTTTTTGTTATTGTAGTCACTGCGTATTGCTTTTTTGGGAAGTAAATGACACTTTTTTTTTAGTGTTTTCATATCCATGAATTGAATACACTGCTCATCAAGATAGCAAGGTTGTGCTAGAGCTCAGCAGCATTCACACCAGTATGCCTTTCACTCATAGCTGTTGGTTGCCGTATGCAAGAACAATTATGCATCAGTGATCAGAAAAGAATTTCCCCCTCAGTATTCCCCCTTTCAAATAATTCACCATCCAGAAATGGCTTTTTTGTGAGTGTGATCTTGATAAATGGGTTTTTAAAAATCCTTATTCAATAATAATGTATGCCTGAAAAAGGCAAAGCAATGGAAATTAATTGGTCTAAAAGTGTGAGAGCCCTATCATTAAGTTATAAAGCAGAAAATAAAACGGGGAGTGTAATTAGGTCAATACATTTTTCAGTTTGCCATATGTTTGCTTTCCCCTTTCCGTCTTCCATTCCGAATCCAAACACCTGTCCAAACTGTTCTCACACTCCCTTTCAGCACCCTGCCATAGCAGAAGAGGGCGATGAGCGCTTGCTATTATCTGGGCATCCAATGCTGACAGTGTTAGGTGTGTTTCCAGATCTCTTCTGAAGTGTCAGGCTCAGTGGTTTTGATGAGACAAAGGGAGGGAGGGAAAACACATTTTCAACAAAATAGGAAAGGGAAGGATCTGGAAGAAGAACGCAGCTGTGACTGTCACATTGAGTCCTGTGAGGCACAGAGGTATGGGGTTTGAGGAAGCCCACAGGCTCACCTGCAACAGCTCAGTCTAGCTTGTTCATGCAGGAGACAGATCTCATTTCTGACAACGGAGGGAAGGGCTTCCTGTCTGCATGCCTGAAAAGAGAGCAGTGAATCTTCCTCTACATGTTGCTGTTCAAACTTGTTTCAGGATACAGGAGCTGTGTGATAAACCGACGCTCATTCTTCAACCTAAGATGTTTGGAAGGGTTGGAAAACACTTTCGTTTTTGTTTTTGTTTTTCACAACACCTAAGGAGTTGCAGTATTAAAGTGGTGGAATAACACAAGAGGTTGTCTGACTTCCAAATGCCATTGACCTCTATTACAAAAATAAACACACTAAAAATATTAAAAAAAAATAAAAAATAAAAAAAATAAATCAACCTTATATTATACAGACTTTTTACTGGGCTAAATATCTGCAGTCGTAGCTAACAAAGACTTCTGAACATGTAATTGACTATATAATTGCAGTTAATTAACACAATGACTTAATTATATAGTTATTAGTGATCATTTTAAGCATGTAGAACCTTTTGAATTTGACCCAGAATTTTCTACTGCAAAGTGCTTTGCCCATTTAGTGGTTACAATATAAAACCAGAGATGGACATAATAGTCCCATGCTAATTAAAAAAAAATAGCATCAGTTATTATTACATTTGCACATGTTGGGCTGCCAAAAACATCAATGTGCACTACCGTTCAAACGTTTAGGGTTGGTCAAATCTTTTGACGTTTTTGAAAATAGTCTCTTTTATTTATTAAGGCTGTACTGTAAAAACAGTAATATTGTGAAATATTATTTTAATTTTAAATAACTATTTTCTATTTTCATATATTTTAAATTGTAATTTATTGGTGTGATGGCAAAGCTGAATTTTCAGCATTGTCATGCGATTCTTCAGAAATCATTCTAATATGATGATTTGCTGCTCAAGAAACATTTATTATTATGATCAAAGTTGAAATCAGCTCAGCTGCTTAGTGTTTTTGTGGAAACTGGAATACATGTATTGTCACAGATAGCCTGTGACCTATGACTTTTATTTTGAAAGGACTGCTGAAGTGCATGTACACCAATAAACAGTTTACATCAATATACACACACACACAATCTAGATGCCGGCGAAATAACATCATATATATACTAGATGTGTGGTTATTTCTCTGGGAATAGGGGTGGATATAGTTGGCCCACTGGAAAGAAGTCTGGCAGGGAACAGATTCATTTTAGTAATTTGTGACTATGCTACAAGGTACCCTGAGGCTTATCCCCTTAGAGAGGTCACTGCCAAACAGATATCCACAACACTTTTGAGATTCTTTTCACAAGTGGGCATACCAAGAGAGGTTCTCACAGACCCAACTTTATGAGTCATACCCTACACCAGGTATATCAATTACTAGGGATTGAGAGAGTGCGAACCACCCCGTATCACCCTCAGACTGATGTGCTGGACGAACGTTTTAACCAGACCCTAAAAGCCACTGAAACAGGCAAAGAATGGGACAAGTGGCTGCCTTTCCTTCTTTTTGCCTATCGGGAGGTACCCCAGGCCCAAACAGGATTCTCGCCTTTTGAGCTCCTTTATGCCCATCCGGTTAGAGGTCCCTTGGAAGTGCTTAAAGAGAGCTGGGAAGACACACACAAGTCCAGTAAGCAAAACATTCTGACTTATGTTCTCAAGATGAGAGAGCAACTCCAAAAGACCACAGCTCAAGCCCGGAAGAACTCGCTCCATTCCCAAGCCCAGCAGAAAGAGTGGTATGGCAAAGCAGCCCGAACACGCAGTTTCAATCCCGGTGATAAGGTCCTCTTGTTGTTGCCAACTTTGGAAAACAAGTTGTTGGCGAAGTGGCAAGGTCCCTATAAAGTGAAGCGAAAAGTCGGTCCAGTGACCTACGAAATCGAGATTCCTTCCAGAAGCCAGCCTTTGCAGGTATTCCACATCAACATGCTAAAGAAATGGCATTCCCGTATACCACCATCAGATATGGGCGAAAGCACAGCAGCCCCAGTGATGGACAACGCTATGTTTGTTAGAGCAGTAGCAGAGGAGGAGGAGCATGAAGAGCAGTACATCCCTGGACATCCAGACAAGAGCGAGCTAAATCTCACTCACTTAACGGAGAAACAGAAACAGCAGCTGATGGGATGCTTACCTGACCGTCTTTTCATAGATTCACCTGGTAGGACAGACCTGATTAGTCACTCCATCGTTCTGAATGACCCCAAACCCATCCGACAACCTGTCTATCGTGTACCTGAAAGACTGCTGCCAGTGATGAATGAGGAGCTAAAGACCATGCAGAGTCTGGGGGTAATAGAACCATCCACCAGTGAGTGGAGCAGCCCTATTGTGCTGGTACCAAAGAAGGATGGTACTCTCCGGTTCTGTCTGGACATCCGTAAACTGAATAGTGTCAGTAAGTTTGACCCTTACCCCATGCCGAGAGTAGATGAAATGGTTGAAAGACTTGGAAGAGCAAAATACCTCAGTACACTAGATCTCTGCAAGGGGTACTGGCAAGTTCCATTGAAGCCAGAATGCAAGGAGCTGACAGCATTTAAGACCCCATTTGGACACTTTCAGTTCCAGGTTCTTCCATTTGGGCTTCATGGTGCTCCAGCAACATTTCAGAGAATGATGGACCAGATTCTGCAAGGGACGGAAATGTTTGCTGCAGCCTACTTTGACGATATTATCATCTTTAGCCAGAGCTGGGAGGAACATCTTGGGCATCTCCAAGAGGTGCTAAAGAGGATAAAGACTGCTGGATTGACCATCCGCCCAGACAAGTGTGGCCTGGCCAAGGCTGAGACCCAATACTTGGGGTATGTATTGGTCCAACCACAAGTTGGTAAAATTGAAGCCATTAAGAATGCTGAGAGGCCTATGACCAAAAAGCAGGTACGGTCCTTTTTGGGACTGGTTGGCTGGTACCGAAGGTTTGTACCAAACTTCTCAGCCCGGGCAGTTGCCCTGACTAACCTCACCAAAAAGTGTCACCCAAACAAGGTGAATTGGACTATGGACTGTGAGAAGGCCTTCCAGGATTTGAGGGACTCGTTATGTAAAGAACCACTGCTTCAGAGTCCTGACTTTGTGCAACTGTTTACTGTGCAGACTGATGCATCAGAGCATGGCCTAGGAGCTGTGCTGTTGCAGGGTGAACAAGGACATCTAAAACCCATTGCCTATATCAGCAGGAAGCTCCTTCCCAGGGAGACAAGGTACTCGACGGTGGAGAAGGAATGCCTTGCAATTAAATGGGCATTATACTCTCTGTGATACTATTTGCTGGGACGCAAGTTTCGGTTAGAGACTGACCATCGGGCACTAGCCTGGTTGGGCAAAATGAGGGACACTAATGCCCGAATAACTAGGTGGTTTCTAGCCATTCAGCCCTTTGATTTTGAGGTGCTGTACAGGAAAGGAGCACAGAACTGTACCGCTGATTTTCTCTCAAGGACACCTCAAGAGGTGTCAGGTGAGGGAGGGGGAAATGCCACAGATAGCCTGTGACCTATGACTTTTATTTTGAAAGGACTGCTGAAGTGCATGTACACCAATGAACAGTTTACATCAATATACACACACACACAATCTAGATGCCGGCGAAATAACATCATATATATATATTAGATGTGTAGTTATTTCTCTGTTTAGGTGGTGTAACAGGCCTTCTGCTTAGTCCTACGGTTTCGTTTATATAATTTTCTTTTCTTTTGTTGGTTGTTTTTGTCGCAATGCTTAATGTTTTCTTTTTTTTTTGTATGATTTAACATTAAAAGAAACCACACCAAACTTTTACAAATGTTGAAAGTTTATTTCCCCTGTAACAAACTAACATATACACATAAAATACTGTTGTACTCACATTGTGGGTCCCTTCTCAACTGGCAAACCCATGTGCAGCGATGGCTGCCATTTTAAAGCTTTCATTTGCCCAGTATGAATGGCACTTTCATTTTCAGTGACATCACAGGGGGAAATCTGTGAAACTATAATTTCTCTGGCATTTTTCTTTGCAATGTTGAGACAACACTTTGTAATTACTGGTGTGATGCATAGGTTGTATATTAATACCATTTGTTTAAAGTATTTGTATAGTTTTATCTTGCTTTGAAATTATCATTTACTTCTACATGGTATGTTCCAACAGTGGGAGGAGCCTAACTATATAAAAGGGCTTCTGGTAGCCATTTGATCAGTGTGTTTTTGGAGTGTGGTATTACTCCTTGTACTTTTGGGCCTTGATATTGGCATAGCCGGAATACACAAGTGACAGTCTGATATTTTTGTATATATTTCTTTTGCCTTAGTTTTTTCTTTGTCATTGTAAATATTTTTGCTTGGGAATCACTACTTTTGCACCAAATAAACACCCTGGACTGAATTATTCTACATTGTCATTGATTTTACACCTTCACCGCCGGTACACTGTAACATGTATCATCAGGATTCTTTCAATAGAAAGTTTAATCTAAACGGCATTTAGATGAAATGGTAATCGTTTGTAATGTTATAAGTGTCTTTATTTTATAAATTAAAATGTTTAGTAAAAGTCTTAGGCCTTGTCCACACTAATACGTTTTCGCTTGAATCTTTTGCTCTCTGTTTTGGCCTTCCGTCCACACTGAGACTGCGTTTTTAGCAATGGAAACAAAGCTTTTTGAAAACGCTCTGCAAAGTGGATACATTTGAAAATGCCGTTTTCACTTTGTAGTGTGGACTGTGCAAACGGAGGTATTTAAAAACGATGATGTAAGTTTAGTCATGTGACGCATATTGAAGAACCCATAGATATTCATGCTTATACCAGTATTGTGCCTGTTTTGTGCTATTCACTTTCACACTGTTGCTAAAATATGTCACTTTGCACACTCTTCATATCACAGTCCTTCAAAGATGACAGAAAATTCACTCGCATTTGCTGTCCTGCGGCAAAACGTGAGAGCAGTTGCGTTTTAGACCAAACATATAATGGTGAGTGTGACCTGCACGCATCAGTGAATGGTGAGATATTTTGTTAAATAAAATGATCCTGCCAGAAGAATTGTGTGATAACTTGATTATTTCTTGTTCTGTCTGTATCATCTCAGGGAGATTTTATGAGGGTTTACACATGCACAATGAATGAATGGGGAATTTAGTTTTTTCCTACGGTCAAGTGTGGATGAGAAACCTTTGGAAAACGCTTGAAAAAGATAGTGTGGACGGAGAGCGTTTTGAAACTCAGTTCCCCTTTAGGGACTACCGCTGCGTGTAATCGCAGTGGGAACGCCCTCCAGCGTGACGCGTCTGAAGCATGAATGAAATCAGTCAATGGAGAGAATGAGCGTACGGTGAGTGACGTCATCGACCAGGAAGCTATAAATATCCCCTAAGCACACAATACGTCAGCTTTTGTTACTTCAGAAAGCTCTGTGTGTGTCTGAAATCTATCGATTGTGTTTGTCTGTTTTAGACAGGAGTTTATCACTATATATATATATATTATATATAAAAAAAAACAATATGAGCGAGCAGTATAGGAATTGTGTTCCCCCCTGTACACGATACATCACGGGTGGGGATTCACACGAGCTATGTGTGGCTTGTTTGGGAGTGCAGCATGCCCAGTCGGCTCTCGAGGGAGTCGATTGTGAGCATTGCGAGCGCTTTCCTCTGAGAACTCTGCGCTCGCGCCGATCGCTCTTTGAGGAGAGTGGTTTGCTGCGAGCTCCCCAAGGCTCGGGTCCCACTTCTGTTGAGGCAGAGCGGCGGCGCTTGTCTTGGGGTTCGCAGATGGATCTCACCGGCGACGTTGAGACGGGCCCCGCCCTATCTCAGCTTTCTCCAGCGGGATCCAGTGCCTCTCACCCGGCTCTGGAAGCACACGCTGCGGCGGTTACTTCCGCCCGGGTGGAGGCACATGATGATGTTGAATTGAGATTATCCAGTTCTGAGGAGCTGGATGTCGAAAGTGTTACATCACAGCAAACTAGTTTATCACATTATACTGCAAATGAAGAAGGTTTGATGGATGTGTTATCTCGGGCTGTTGAAAAGCTCAGTATCGAGTGGCCAGCTGATAGACAGGAGTCCAGAAATAAAAGCAAACTAGATGATAGATTTCTGTCTGCATGACCTCAACCTTCTCGCCGGTGCTTACCGTTCTTCCCAGATCTCCATGCTGAGGCTTCAAAGACCTGGGTTAGACCGGTTTCGAGTAGAATCTATACTAACCAATCTAATGCCTATGGTAATATTTTTGGTGCAAAAACTGCAGGGTATGTGACGTTGCCGAAGGCAGAGGAGACGCTCGCTAGCTATCTCTCTCCTGCTTCGTCATCTTCGCTTAAAGCATTGGCTCTTCCTTCAAAACCATTAAAAGATACTTCTGCACTGGTTGGGAAGGCTTACTCGGCAGCGGGGCAAGCGGCTGCATGTTTACATACTATGGCCATTATGCAGGCTTATCAGGCCGACCTGCTTAAAGACGCATGTGAAAGGGGTGAAATTTCTGCTGACATGATTAATGAACTTAGGCAGACGGCTGATCTCACTCTCCGGGCCACCAGGGAGACCGCTAAGTCCATTGGCCGGTCTATGGCAGCCATGGTGGCCACAGAAAGACATTTGTGGCTGAGTCAGACCTCTATGAAGGAGAAGGACAATACTTTTCTTTTAAATGCTCCAGTTTCGCCTGCGGGCCTCTTCGGTGACGCGCTTCTCTCTGTCACGGAGAGTTTCCAGGAAGAGAAGAAACAGGCGGCTGCTTTTCAAAAATGTATGCCCCTTAAAGTGCGTGTCGCTGGGGCTGCTGAGCGAGGGCAGTCCCAGCAGCCGAGTACCTCAAAAAGAGCGCAGCAGAAACGGAGTGTCGCGTCTCGTGCCCCCCCGGCAGAGAAACTGGAGGGACGAGGCGGGGCGCTCTCCGGCGCGACCTTCTCGGGGTAGGGCTGATCTGAGGACAGTCATTATCGCCAAGGAGGCCGCGTCGAAAAAATCCTGACGTGATGAACGTCAGGACTCTGAGGGTGGTCCCCATCGGGGAAGACTTGAGTTCACTGCACAACAACACGGTGCCCTGTCTTTCCCGGTGCCCTCAGGGGTCTGCTCTACTAACCCTGCTTATACAGGGCGTAGCGAGGCCCGGCGAGCGACTTCCCAAGGGACGCTCGCCTCCTCCGAGGAGGGTTGTGGAGTGCTCAGACCAGCTGTTCCCTGCCAGTACATTACAGGGCGCTGTGTCTGTCACTCGGGATGTTCATCCAGAGGCCAGCCTCGAGAGGCTGGTTCCCTTAGTAGAGTTCCTGGCGGAATGGAAAATTCTCCCCAATGTTTCTCAGTGGGTCATGCATACTATAGAGAACGGGTACGCTATTCAGTTCAGAACGCGTCCACCTCGGTTCAGAGGGGTTCTGCCCACAGTGGTGGGCCCCGAGCAGGCTCTGGTATTAGAACAGGAGGTAAAAACTCTGTTGCTGAAAGGGGCTATAGAGCGGGTTCCTCTACCCAGCAGGGGGTTAGGATACTACAGCCGGTACTTCATCGTTCCAAAGAAAGATGGAGGGCTGCGTCCCATTCTAGATCTGTGCCTCTTAAACCGGGCTGTAGGGAAGCTCAAATTCAAGATGCTCACTCTCAAGCAGATCGTGTCACAAATCAGATCCGAGGACTGGTTTGTCACGATAGATCTAAAGGACGCTTACTTCCATGTATCTATCCTCCCTCAACACAGGAAGTTCCTGAGGTTCGCTTTCGGGGGCGAAGCGTACCAATATCGGGTTCTTCCGTTTGGCCTAGCACTGTCACCCCGCACGTTCACGAAGTGTATGGATGCAGCTATAGCTCCGCTCAGGCTGCAGGGCATCCGTATTATGAACTATATAGACGATTGGTTAATTCTAGCTCAATCGGAACAACAGGCGGTTCGGCATCGAGATGTCGTTCTTGCTCACATCAAGAGGTTGGGGTTGAAACTCAACGCCAAGAAGAGTGTTCTTTCTCCATTACAGAGAACCACTTTTCTCGGTGTAGTGTGGGATTCGACGACGATGCAGGCACAATTGTCACCTGCTCGTGTTGCTTCGATTCTTGCCGCAGTAGATCAAGTCAAGCTAGGCCGGTCATTCACTGTGAAACAGTTCCAGAGACTGTTAGGCCTCATGGCAGCTGCGTCCAACGTGATACCTTTTGGCCTCCTGCACATGAGACCGTTACAGTGGTGGCTCAGAACCAAGGGATTCTCCCCGAGGGGAAATCTGCTTCGCATGATCATGAGTTTGCGACGGTGTCATCGCGCCCTGATTGTGTGGAGAGATCCTTGGTTTCTGTCCCAAGGCCCTGTGTTGGGAGCTCCTTGTCGTCGTGTTATGCTAACGACAGATGCCGCTCTCACGGGTTGGGGGGGCGATCATGAATGGTCGCCCGAATCAGGGTCTGTGGGAGGACCATCATCGTCTATGGCACATAAATTGCCTAGAGATGTTGGCGGTGTTTCAGGCTCTGAAACACTTCCTCCCAGACCTAAGGGGCCACCATGTTCTTGTCCGGACAGACAACACATCGGTGGTCTCTTATATCAACCATCAGGGGGGTCTGCGTTCTCGCCCGCTTTACAAACTGTCACGTCAGATCCTTCTATGGTCCCAAGGGAAAATTCTCTCTCTCAGAGCTATTTATCTCCCGGGGTATTTGAACCAGGGGGCAGACATCCTGTCGAGGCAGGGGCCGAGGCCCGGGGAATGGAGTCTTCACCCCGAGGTGGTGGAGCTCCTATGGGAACATTTCGGTCGTGCCGAGGTAGACCTATTTGCGTCCCGAGAGACATCACACTGTCCACTGTGGTTCTCTCTCAGCCAGCCAGCCCCACTGGGGTTGGACACGATGGTACATCCTGCAGGACCGTCTCTCCACAGGGTTATCCCACTCCACACTGAAGGTCTCACTGCCTTCGTGGTACCTTGAGGCTGAGACCTGCAGTGCGCACGAGGGTACCAGCTTGGGATCTGGCCATCGTCTTAGAAGGTCTCTCCCTTGCTCCTTTCGAGCCCAACGAGGAAGTTTCGGAAAAGTTTCTTACTCTAAAGACTATCCTTCTTCTCGCTATCTCATCTCTAAAAAGATTTGGAGATATTCAAGCAATTTCGGTGGCTCCCTCGTGCCTGGAATTTGCTCCTGGTATGGTTAAAGCTTTTCTCTGTCCCAGACCAGGTTATGTTCCTAAGGTACTAACTACTTTTGTTAGACCTATAGTTCTGCAGGCTTTCTGTCCTCCGCCTTTTCTGACGTCAGACCAGGAGAAACTTAATTTGCTGTGCCCCGTTAGGGCTTTAGATGCTCATGTCCACAGAGCTGCCCTGTGGAGGAGATCGGAACAACTGTTTGTCTGTTTTGGGTCACCTAAGAAAGGGTGTCCTGCATCTAAGCAAAGGATGAGCAAGTGGGTGGTCGAGGCCCTCTCACTTGCTTACGGTTCGGCCCATCAGCCTTCACCTTTGGCTGTAAGGGCTCATTCCACCATGAGTATGGCTGCCTCTACAGCTCTTCTTTCAGGAGCTTCTCTTCAGGACGTTTGTGATGCGGCAGGCTGGTCCTCACCGCACACTTTTGTTCGATTTTATTCCCTTGATCTCAGCTCCACTCCCGGGGCTCAGGTTCTCTCGTCGGTTTGTGTCTCCTAATGAAACACGATGGGGATTTGGTCATATGGGGATGTGAGTATTGCGTTCCCACTGCGATTACACGCAGCGGTAGTCCCTGAAGGGGAACGTCCCGGGTTACGTATGTAACCCTAGTTCCCGAAGGGACGGACGCTGCGTGTCCTGCCATACTCCCGGCATCCCCTTGGGTCGCTTGCTTCAGTAACTTTTAAGCTGACGTATTTGACGTGTGCTTAGGGAATATTTATAGCTTCCTGGTCGATGACGTCAATCGCCGTACGCTCATTCTCTCCATTGACTGATTTCATTCATGCTTCAGACGCGTCACGCTGCGATTACACGCAGCGTCCGTCCCTTCGGGGAACTAGGGTTACTTACGTAACCCGGGACGTTTTCAAATCTATCCGGATTAATGTAGACGTAGTCTTAATGACCCCAAACTTTTGAATGGGAGTGTAAGAAAACTTTTTTTTTTTTATTAAACTTTGCAGAAACTACAAGCAGAAATTAAAAGCAATAGATGGTAAATACTATAATTGAATATGTATTGAAATTAGTGTAGCAAATCTGTACTGTTTAGGGTAAACGTATGAATTATGTTTAATTCATGTATTGTATGCTTAAATAATTAAGTGGATCACTTGAGCAAAGGCACATTTCCATTCCACACCTCCAAGAAGTCTCCATGAATACATTGGCTTTCATTTACACATGAGATTTGATCTCCCTCTGTTAAAATAAGAAAGCGTTCACTAGCTTGAGTGTGCAACATTCCCTACAGTCCTGCACAGTGAAGGACAATCAAACGTTTATGGCTTACCATTTAAAGAGGAAATGTCACATGAAACAGAGGGATTTGCTTTCTCCACTGTTTCTCATTTAGAGGCAGTCTGATGTCTTCCGACTGTCTCTCTCTCTGTTCAAGGCATGTTCCCTAATTCCCTCTGCCTCCTGTCTTTCAGTTTACAGATCTTGACAGACTGGAGGAACATGGCAGGATTGAGGGTCCCAAAGGATGCCGAAGCCCCATACCGATGAAGTTCCGTAGCAGATCCCAAGGTCAAATATGTCCAGTTGAATCAAGTCTCAACACTGCTGTGCTGAGCATGAACACTTTGTAATGAGATTAATCTGTATTGGATTACGGCCAAGAATGGATCCACCAATTCAATTTTTTTTTTTATGATAGATTAGGGGTGGGCGATCTTCCCAGAACTTCATATCACAATCTTATAACAAACAATAAATGTCCATGATCTGAATCGTGATCTTCCCAATTTTGAGATGTACTATCGATAATATCCAGACTGGAACAAGCCTATGGATTTATCTATTTGCACAATTTAAAAACACAGTATTGCATTAAACAATCAGTTGTCAAAATATTCATTAAACACTTTCCTTTAAAACACTGCATAGTCTTCACCATTTGAATTAAAACTGGTTAATTCACAATTATTAAAACTGCTATTCAGTCAGTTATAACATTGACACAGCAGCAGGTATTTGCATTATAAGACTGAATGCATGGATCTAATATAATGACACCCATCTGATTTCTTTCCCAACTGTTTATTCACTTAAGACACAACTGAATGTCTTTATGTAAATACTCTCCAAGACAGACATTTTGGCACATTTTTGTTTATATTTGACAGTTTAGGTGCACGTCTAAAACCCCAGGTATACTTCTCTCGTCCGTGTTCTGCTCCGTCACACAGAAAGCGTGTGGGGGTCAGTCTCTTTCGCAGTTTAATGCGCTTTTAACTCCTTTTAAAATAAAGCATGTCCCACAGTAGACTGCATCTTATGACAGTCCCGTTACGTAATTTGACTGGTTTGTAAGTTAAGTTTAAGGAAGGGTGAAAGCATACCGTATTAAAGAAAAGGAAAAGCATGCGGCACAATGATCATTTTATCTTAATTATAACGTTTTAATAATCGTTGGAAGCGGAAATTCATGGCACAGTCCTACTGCTGTTGAATGGTTGAAAGACACATGATAGACACATGAAATAATTTGGCTAGTCAGCACAGACATCTAGTACGCAGATCATAGCTGCAGTTTAACATTATTACAAGGACATAAAAGGTCACAATCTCTATGATTCGCTTGAAAAATAGTTCGTGGACATCTTCAAAATCGATCACGATATAAAATCGTCAAATCGCCACAACTATGATCGATAGATTCTGGTACCAGATCAGGGTGTACTGAAATTGTTCACATCGATTTTTTTAAATTATGCTCGTTAATCAGCAGAGGCATTCAGACATGGAGATCAGTTTCTCCTGCTGTGAATATAAATGACTGAATTAAGCGTGTTTACATTTCACGTTAATGTCTTGATGTCGTTATGTTTAGGTGGAGGGAGCCGCCTGGAGTCTGTTGGCGAAGATGATGAGCTTATCGTGGAAAATGGTGATACAGGAAGTGACGTGGCAGAAAAGCCAGCGCGAGGAGGACGCAAACATTCCCTCCCACAGCAGCTGGATACAGTTGGAATCCGACAGGTAGCTGAAGCATTCAGCTCATTCGTTTTGATGGCCTTATTCAAACCGTTATTCTTGGAATGGCTTACAGTCTACGGTACATGGTTTCAGTTCCATGTTCTGTGATGCCCCAAAACTAAAATTATGATGTTGCATGGCCACTTCAAATACAGCTCATTCAGTCTTTACATGTGGGTGGAAGGTTTCCCTTAGCTGTGCTAATTACAATGCTTGTCAAAAGTAAATTTAAAGATGTGTGAATAGTTTAAACCCTTACATCAGAGCTTATTTTTTTGTTATATTAGTACTATGTAGTCTCGTCCTTTACACAAGTAAAGGGACAATGTAACTTAATTTTTCATACATTTTTTGCAAAATAAGCCCTAATAGGATGATCAGATATTGTGTAAAATATAATTAAATATATATCATAAATTAGGTGGGCAGGGAGGGGGGAACTAAGGGACAACAGTCAAATATACAATTTAGCGTTATTATTAAAAAAAGTGTGTATATATATAATTCACAGAATGCCTCTCTTGACCAATCAGAATAAAGTATTCCAGAGACCCCTGTAATAAACCTAAATATAGTATAGTTTATCTAATATAATTGTCTCAGTTTGCTTGTTTTTCTTTACAATAACATACAATAGCATTTACATTTACATTCTTGGCTGTTGCTTTTATCCAAAGTTACTTACAAATGAGGAAAAACCTTAACTAAGCATTTGATAGGTACGGATTACTGGCAGTAGCTGCTTATGTCCTCACTGTTAAACACAATAAAAATAAAGCTTATTTTATCATCTCATTGTTTATTCATAACCTCTTTTATCATCCTCTTCAGGAATATCAAATTGTGAAGAAATCGGCCCGATCCCTGAGCACCGTTCAAGTGGAGTCTCCATGGCGACTGGCACAGCCATCCATAATCTCCAACATTGTCCTGATGAAAGGACAGGGCAAGGTGATGGAGGCCCAACACACACAGTCCCCAGGAGGTTTCACATATGTAGCATTTTACATATAAACTGCTTTGATCCTGTTGGTCTTTATTTATTTAGGGGTGATTCACTCTGTGATTTGAATTATTATGAACGGGATATAGAGGTGGACAATGAAACCTCTGTGCAAGGACCATTGCATTTACCAGATATGTCACCACCTGTACTATTGTAATCCATGCTCATCGAGATGTGTCTTTGAATGTGTCTAGGGTCTCGGCTTCAGTATTGTCGGTGGGCAAGATTCAGCCCGGGGGAGGATGGGTATATTCGTCAAGACCATTTTCCCCAATGGAGCAGCTGCAGCAGACGGGAGGCTGAAAGAAGGTAGATGGATACTCCTGATCATGATTCAGTAGCTCTACTGCACTTGGAACAATCATCAAAGCAGGTGGAACTCAACCACATGGCATGAGGATTTTTCTTTTTTTCTGGTGTCATTTCTTTCTCCACTTTTCAGGTGATGAGATACTGGAGGTCAATGGAGAGTCTCTCCAAGGCCTCACGCACCAGCAGGCCATTCAGACCTTCAAGGTAAACCATCCTCAGAAACACCTGTAGCAGTGCATGAATCCTCAGAGAAGAATTAGCTCCAGACTGTTAATCTTAGGCCCATTGCTTTGAATAATTTTTAACGTCATTGGAAAAAGGAAATTCCTAGGAGTTCTAAGGCTTTTTCCTCCTTTTCAGCAACTGAAGAAGGGGGTAGTTACCCTAACGGTGAGGACCCGTCTGAGAAGCCCCAGTCTTACACCCTGTCCCACGCCAACCCTGCTCAGCAGATCCAGCTCTCCAAACTCAAATGCCAGTGGTGGGACTCCAGTCCCTACTAGCTTTGAAGAGGGGGACTCTCGTAGGGGTCCTGGTCCCAAGGATCGCATTATCATGGAGGTTACATTAAACAAAGGTACAATCTTTTTGATAAAAACAAATGCAGTGATTTGCAGTTTCAAAAGTTTGGGGTCAGTAAGATTTTTTTCTGGAAATAATATAATACGTTTTTTCAACAAAGATGCATTAAATTGATCAAACGTGACAGTAAAGATATTTATACTGTTACAAAATAAATTTTGAATAATTCTAAAATTCAGATTTGCCATTACAACATTAAATTAAATTTTTATACATTTATTTTGAAATATATGAAAATAGACAACAGTTATTGCAATTATATTTAAAAATAATTTTCTCAGAAATGTTCCTAAATGCAGCCTCCTTTTCAAAAACATAAAAAAATCTTACTGACCCCAAACTCTTGACTGGTAGTGTAAATACATTTTTTGTACATTTTTTATTTTGACATTTTATTTATCTTGAGAAGAAAACATTGAAGATGATAGGAAAAAGTTATTGCAACACTCCTTGACACACAATATTTTTTATTCCAAGAACATGGAATTCTTTTAAAGCTCCAGTCCGTAACTTTTTTGGGATAAAAATTATCCCAAATAAATTTAGTACATAACCAGCCAGTGTTCAAAACTATCTGCTTGCCATAGCTCGATTCAAAACGGTAAGCTTGTAGTAATGTTTGTAATTCCTCCTGCTGGATTTCCGCGGGAATTTCGAGCATGTCTTTGCGTCATTATGGCACATCTCGGCTAGTAGGCTATGTTGCGTGTGAGGATGTTGGAGATGGATATTTATTGCCTTTTCTCACACAACTTGATATAATTAAACTCATCAATTTGATGGCGGATCCAGAAAGAGGCAAACAACAATCACCAGTGACAACGGAGTGGCTACAGAAAAAATATGAAATCAGAAAAACCGGGCCCATGCGAAAACAAGGATAATATCTGAAGGGCATTAAATGTAAGGCAAGGCAAGTTTATTTATATAGCACATTTCATACACAATGGTAATTCAAAGTGCTTTACTGTACATAGAAGAAATTAAAATAATCAAAAGAAATAAAAATAATTAAAACAGTTTAGAATATTTTTTTTAAATAAAATGCAGTAAAAACAGTCGGACGAGCAGTGGCACAGTGCTCATTCAGTAAATGTACAGGTAAACAGAAGTGTTTTGAGTCTGGATTTGAAAGTGACTACTGTAGGAACACATCTGAGCTCTTCTGGAAGCTGGTTCCAGCTGCGGCTGGCATAATAGCTAAAAGCACACTCACCATGCTTAGAGTGAACCCTTGGTCTTTCTAACTGATGTGATCCTAATGATCTGAGTGATCTGTTGGGTTTATATTCAGTGAGCATATCTGCAATGTATTGAGGTCCTAGGCCATTAAATGATTTATATACCAGTAATAATACTTTAAAATCAATCCTAAATGTAACTGGGAGCCAATGTAAAGACCTGAGGACTGGTGTGATGTGTTCATATTTTCTGGAAACTGGAGAACAGTGCTCCTGGGATCTACATCCACAGCTTGGCGCCAGGTTCTGTTGCCAAAATGGATGGCAGACTCAGGTAGCCTTTTGGTAATATATTGTTCAGTTCACACCCAAGTCTCGTGTACAAATGTAGTCACTCAATGCTGATGTGGTTAACATCAACAATTTGAGAACAAAGTATAATTTGCACACTTTGACGTGATATGATAAGCGATCGTTAGATTTAATAAGCGTGATTTACTGCAATGCTTTTTTTCCCCTCAGATGGTGAGAACAAAAGTGAATGTTACTTACTTTTTTATGTATTGTGTTTGTTTTATATGTTTGGTGCTGCAGTGGCTGTATTTGTGAGCCCAAAACAAATGTCCCATCAGGACAATAAAGTATACCTAACCTAACCTACTTGTTCAGAAGACATTTTCCGGTGAAAATTCATATGTTGGTCATACTTTCAAAAAGTAGAATCTGTGATTCCGAATGCCATTATCCACACCAGCGCGGTGACTGACAGCCCCACATTCTCCTCAAAACATTGGATTCATCCGCTCTGTGCCGTGCCGAGGCACAACCCACGTAAAGTTGATAATTCCGCTAATAACTGCAATTGCAGATTTTCAACAGAGATGGTGACAAAGAGGAAAAACTACGGACTGCAGCTTTAACATTATTTTTATTTGAATAGACACGCACCTGTGCATCAGTATGAATGTGTGTATAAGTCAAGGGCTCATAATGTTTCCAAATAAACCGTCCTGCCAAAAAACTCTTATTCTTGGATCGTCATGCTAATAAATAGACCCTCCTCATTATTTGAGTTTTGTTAACTTATTCAGTTCAGGGACACCACATATTTCTCTGACATGAATTATATTATTGCAGTTTGTATGCAAATATAAGTCTTTTAAAGTCTGGGTTCAGTGGGTACGTTTACCTCAGCAGTTTTTGGATCTATCTGAGAAACCATTAACACTTTCCCACCTGTTATGTCAAAATATCTATAATACTTTTTAACCAGAATATACGATAGAAATAAGACTCAGAAATCCTGCATGAAGTGAACTAAAGAATTTAGCCATGTTGTTTTGTGTGTTTTAGAGCCAGGTGTGGGGCTGGGTATCGGTGCCTGCTGTCTAACACTGGAGAACAGTGCTCCTGGGATCTACATCCACAGCTTGGCGCCAGGTTCTGTTGCCAAAATGGATGGCAGACTCAGGTAGTCTTTTGGTTATATATTGTTCAGTTCACACCCAAGTCTCATGTACATGTGCTCAATGGTAAAATTAAAATACATTATATCTTATTCAAGTCTCAGTTTGTCAATGTTTAACAGTGGTTAATTAGTGGAAAAACGGGCTCGGAAAGAAAATGTGCCTTTTTAGTTCAGGTACTTTTCTAAGAAAAAATAATAAAAAGACTCCTCCATGGCTAATGCAGTGAAGTGTCCTAAACTTTCCATGTAGTTAAGAGTGAATGGTGCTGGTTTGTCCGAGTTAGCAGACACTGGACCCCTTTGAGCAATCATCTTAAATTTTTAACTTACAGTTAATTAAGGAAGGGAGCGGCAGGAATGAGACCCCACTAGGGAAAACAATCTTCATTTATCTTCATTTTCCCTACAGAGCCCACGATCTGTCTGTACACGTGTTTGCAGCAGATTCTTTTTTCTAATGTGTAAAACATCCAATAATCCTCATTTGGGCTTTTGTTGTCTGTATGTTTGTTTGTGATTAGCTAGAGTTTGTGTGTGTGCGCTCACTCCTGTTTAGATGAAACTCCTCACAGACTGAAATCTGTGTCGGAATCGGCAATAAGAGCCAGAAACCCATGAATGGGGGTCTTTATGGCAAGAGATTGTGGTCTTGAATGTTGGATCTAGTTGTGAAAGTGGTTGCAGCTGTCTGAAGGGAAAGATAAGGCTGTAATACACTTTCAGACATGTCTATTTTTACAACAAATGCAGTTGGGTTGACACTTAAAATACCTTTGGACCGCATACATCAACAGTAATCTCCTTTATCATATGGTGTATATTATACTCTCTCACTCAATGTTCTAGGAACTAAATATATTTTGGATGTGATTATTGAATATAAACCTAATAAATCTCTTAAATCATATGGATTTAGTCGGCTAAAAATACCTAGGGTTCACTCCAAACATGGTGAGACAGCGTTAAATTATTACGCCACCCACAGCTGGAACCAGCTTTCAGAAAATATCAGATGTTCCCCTGCGGTATATTCAAGTCTAGACTGATGTTAAATTAGCCAATTTAAAGTAAGATTTCATTCATGTTTTTAAAAGAAGAATGTTATGCTCATTAAGGCTGAATTAATTTGATAAAAAAAATATTATTACAATTTAAAATAAACATTTTCTATTTTAATACATTTTAAAATATAATTTATTCCTGAGTTTTAAGCATCATTTTACTAGTCTTCAGTGTTACATGATCCTTCAGAAATTATTCTAATGTGGTGCTTAAGAAACATTTCTTATTATAATCAATGTTGAAAACAGTTGAGCTGCTTAATATTTTTGTTGAAATCCTTTTCCCTATGGAAAATACTGTTTTGGGGAAATATTACTTCTCCTAAAAACATATTTTTTTGTTGTTTATCCAATCCTTGATTATAATGGCTAATGTGTGAATTTGTGTATCAGTCGAGGAGACCAGCTTCTGGAGGTGGATTCTGTGAGTTTGAGACACGCTGCGTTGAGTGAAGCCTATGCTATCCTGAGTGAATGTGGACCCGGCCCGGTCAGCCTCATCATCAGCCGACATCCAAACCCCAAAGTAAGAGTCAAACACAGACGCATATGCGGAGCCCCACCATGGTATCTATTTAAGCATCAATATAGAAATTACTGTATTTATAAACCATCATCTCATTAACAACTGAGATTGCAAAACCACAGTAGTTAATAGTTTAGTTCAGAGGGTGCAACTTCATTAGGATCAATGCTCAATGAAAAACAACATTTAAATAAATATCTTATGTCCATAGAAATATTAAAAAAGAAAAAACCTAGGTTTTCAGAACCTGGCTTAATTTATGAATAAATGCACCTCAAACATCAGTTTGGAGATGTGGTCACACTCCTTCAGTCACAAGGGCCTCTTCCTCTGCCAGACTGTGCCAAGTGGAAATCAAAAGCACCATACACCTGTTAAGCTGTAATATGCTCCTAGTATGAATCATTGAAGCCTGACAAAAAGTAAACAACATTCCTCTCCCCCTTCTGCTAGCGCGTCTTGGTTTTCATCCACCTAATGAAGTGCGCCGGGCTGGGGTACAGCGGGAGATTTTGGTGGTTAGAATATGCTGACTGTTCACTCGACCTGATAAATGAGAGCCAGTTTGAGTGGAGCAGTGTTAGGACTAGCTTAACACATATTGTGTGTGACACGAGGTCAGAAGCCTTTCTCACAAAGGTCATTAATTACTTTACTCTGACATGTTTTAAGCATCTGTCTGCATGTCGCCTGTATGTGCAGATGGGGTTTTATAATTGCAGTTTTTTTATATATATATAAAATAATCAAAAACAATCCTGTAGACTGTAGAGGCTCATGACTGGTCCAGATGAGCTGTAAAAGTGCTCCTTGGGGTGGATTTGTTGTTAAAGACAACCAGGTTTTTAAGCCTGTTTTTGCAATACAGTGTCGTGAAGTGTCTGTTTTTTGCACTCAAGATGTGATGCGTTTTGTTGAATAGAGAAAGACTTGTATTGAAGTCAATAATAAAAGTCAACTGAAATAGATCTGGCAAAACCTGATCTCATCTCGAGTCAGTTAGGCCTTTTCTAGCAGAATTGTATAAAGGCAAAAAGGGATCTTCTTTAAGCAGAGTGCTTAAAAGTGTAGTATCAAAACATCAAGGCTAAATGGTTTACATCATTTAACTGTAATCTATATTCTTTAATGTGAAATGCCAGAAACATACACTTCTTAATGTGTTTGTTTTTTAATGTCTAAATTTATAATAATTTGTTTATAAATTGTTATTTGTCTACATTGATAGTCATGTCCATGCCAACATTACCTTACAAAATATGGTTACAATTAGTACATTTAGTTTAATAAAGCAGATCTAGGCAGTTTATATTGCTTAAATCACAGTGCCGCCTGGTGGTCAGAAATGTTATTTTGTTATTTGCCTCATTTTAAGGTAAATATGAGATCAAGACATTATACTTGATATTTAATCAAGACCTCAGAATAGCAATGTTTTTACATGGTCCATGAGATTCAATGGCTCTCATCTCTCACCCTCAGGTGTCTGAACAGGAGATGGATGAAGTGATCACTCGCTCCACGCACAGAGATAGTCATTCTTCCCACACACTTGGTAAAGTGCCTTTGCCCTGGTCTGACTGCAGCCACGTTTGATTGTGCTTCTCAGGGCTTTAAAAGCCACATGCTTTAGTTTATAGCTTAAACTTGCACTTTGAAACCTACTTCAAAGTTTGCGTTCTTAGGCCACCAAAACGCCACTGTCATGTAAATAAACGTCCAGAAAGCATTAACTTTTTAGTTTTCAGTTGAAAACGGTGTCGTGTAAATGGCCTCTAAGTTAATAACTAATGATTTTTAGCTAAACATTGACTTTCTTCTAGAGCTGCTGTACAGCCAAAACAATCTTTGTTGCATTATTTTTTCTATTATAACTGTAAAGCTGCTTTGAAACAATCTGTATTGTTAATAACGCTATATAAATGAAGGTGGCTTGACTTAAAATAAAAAGTACTAGTCAAATTCTGAAAAGCTCGGTTTTGGCTTTGATTTGATTTATGAAATGTTGTACTTCATATTAAGTTTCCAAATATTTGTTTTGAAATTCTGATTCAGTTGTAGTCTCTGATTAGTAACTGGAAAACAGTGATTTGTACCACAGCAAGTTTGAAGAAGTACAATATATACAGTCGTGCTCAGAATTAATGGTACCTCTGGTAAATATGATAAAAAATGGCTGTAAAAAATAAATCTGCATCATTTATTCTTTTGATCTTTCATTCAAAATTTTGGCAAAAATCTAAACTTTCATTGAAGTAAAAGAATAGAAAGTGGGGGGGAAATCACATTATGAAATAAATGTTTATCTCCAAAACACGTTGGCCACAATTATTGTTTCCCTTTTATTAAATACTTTTTGCTATCTCCTTTTGCCAAGACAACAGCTCTGAGTTTTATCCTATAATGCCTGATGAGTTTGGAGAACACAGACAAGAGATCAGAGACCATTCCTCATACAGAATCTCTCCAGATCCTTCAGATTCACAGATCCATGTTGGTGCTTCTTCTCTTCAGTTCACTCCACTCATCAGGTCTGGGACGGTCATGGCAGAAGCTTCATTTTGTGCTACTTAACACATTTTTGTGTTGATTTTGATGTTTGTTTTGGATCGTTGTCCTGATGGAAGATCCAACCACGGCCCATTATAAGATTTCTAGCAGAGGCTGTCAGGTTTAGATTTTTTATCTGTTGGTATTTGATAGAATCCACGATGCCATGCATGTATCTGAACAAGAAGTCCAGGACCTCCAGCAGAAAAATATGACCACAACATTAAAGATGGTATACACATGGGGTACTTTTTATCCTTGTGTGCACCAAACCCATCTTGCAAGTTTGCTGCCAAAAAGCTATTTTTTAGTTTCATCTGACCACAGAACCCTGTGCTGTTTGAAGGTCCAGTCATGTCTGACAACTGAATTTGCTGGGGTTTGTTTTTGGATGAGCAAGGAGGATTTTTCTTGAAAACCTACCAAACAACATGTGGTGATGTAGGGTTGTTTAATTTTTTTTTTAATAGGCTTTCTGAACCCAAGACTCAACTAATCTCTGCAATTCTCCATCTGTGATTCTTGAAGAGTCTTTGGCCACTCAAACTTTCCGCCTCACCATGCATTAAGACAATATAGACACACGTCCACTTCCTGGCAGATTTGTAACATCTTTAGTTGATTGGAAGTGCTTAATTATTGCCCTGATGGTCAAAATGGGGATTTTCATATGCTTTAGCTATTTTCTTACAGCCACTTTCTATTTTGTGATGCTCAACAATCTTTTGATGCACATCAGAACTATATTCTTTGGTTTTACTCATTGTAATGGATGATTAAGGGAATTTGGCCTTTGTGTTTCCTCATATTTAAACTCCTGTAAAACAAGAAGTCATGGCTGGACAATTTCATTTTCCTAGTCACCCTGGTGTGCAAAAAAAAAGGTAAATATGAATGGGAATATACTTCAGAGATATTTTACTCGTAAACAATTCTAGGGGTACCAATAATTGTGGCCAACTTGTTTTGGAGAAAAACATTTATTTCATAATGTGATTTCCCCTCCACTTTCAATTATTTTACTTCAATGAAAGGTTCGATTTTTGCCAATTTTTTGAATGAAATATCAAAAGGATAAACGATGCAGAATTATTTTTTACAGCCATTTTTCATCATATTTACCAGGGGTACCATTAATTCTGAGCACGACTGTATTTCTTTGTGCTCTCTTTTGCAGGTCTGCCGTCCAAGAGTCCATCTCCCACGGTTAAAGTCAAGCAGGGTGAGGGTAATCCTGCTCTCAGCTGGACCATGAAGAGATTCCTAGAGCCAGCCAGCAGGGTAAACTAGAAGTTTATTCTGCAGAGGACTCAACTTGTCAGAGATAATAGACTTGGAGTTTATCCAAATCCATAAAACTTTTCTTTATTTGCTTGAAATTTGATGAAAATGTATTTTGTGTTATATAACAAAATACCAAACCACATGGCATTTATTTGAAAGAAATATGGCAATAACACTTTTCAAGTAAAACATTCCACAAAAACATTTATTGCTAGATTTTAAATAGCAAAGCAAGATGTGTTCAAAATTAACACCACTGACTTTTTACATCCTAGAAATCACCTTGTGCTGATAATTTAAAATGGCTCAGAAGTTACTTCTGAGAAAAGCATTTTATATCTAATGCAGTGGGTGGCATTCAGACATTTTTAAGTTTGATTTAAGCGTCCAAATACTTTTTTGGGGCCATTGATTGCACTCTTTTAAATGTTGTTGATCTTCAGAAAGATTTGATTTTATGACTTCATCTGACCCTGACAGCAAGGCTCATTGAGTTCAGAGGCAGAGCTCTCTCAGTATTTCTTAGTTCACGATGTACCCAGCCAATCTTCCCTCTCTGAGACCATGGCGATGGGATCCAGTGATGACGACATACTGCACTGTACCAGGAGCTGTATTACGTCCATGGAGGAATCAGCAGCACCTCAGTCGCATGGTAACGTCATTGAACCTTAAGTGTCATGGTGATAAAAAGACCAGTCAGAGTTTGTCACTAAAACAGTGTGTTTTTCTGTCCTCTTATTATAACAGTCTTTCGGGATGGTTCCACTAGAGGTTCAGATAGTAGTCCCACTACCCCAGAATGTTGTAAAGCTTCTGGCAGGGCTGGTCGCACCGTAGACACGGTCCAACAGGCCAGCGTGGGAAGCAGCCCGAGTTCTGTACGTAGCCCACTTCTCCGTCAGCGCCGGGTCATCTGCTATGAGGATGAGCCCAGTGATGACGAGACCGGTCTTGAAGAAGACAGTGGCCCCTTCCGTCGCCGTGGGGTCTCAGAGGCCGGCCACCATCACCACCAGGAGAACGACTCTGGTATTGTTATAGCCACATCATCTCTTGAAGTTGATGATGAAAGTCAGGATAGCAGCGAGAGCCACAGACAGATCAGCAGTGAGCCAGCCACTCCGATCTATGGCAGCTCCCTTGAATCTGAGGAAGGACTTAGCGGCCCTCCTGGTGCCGAATCTCCCTTCATGCCCATTCGCTGTGTGGAGGCAGCCGGAGGAACAAACCTGGGCATCAAGAAAGAGCCCCATCGAGAAGGGCTGGAGGTTAAACGCTCACCCAAGCTGGAGCACAAAGCCGTGACTCGTGTCAAGAGCATGATGAGCATTGAGTGCCCCAGCCCTCCACAAAAGGTCAAGGCTGAAGAACCACCTTTACTCCCAGCAACCCCTGTCCAGGTTACACAGAATAGCACACGGCCGCCCTGCAGGATGCTGCACTGCAAGAAGGGTGAATCCAGCGACCTAGCAGGGGTCTGCACCATTGAGACAATAGTGCTCCAGCGTGGTGAGACTGAGTCTTTTGGTCTGGATCTGGAGATTAAGTCCGCTCCACTCAAGGTGCTGATCACAGGGCTGAGACCAGGAGGTGTTGCGGAAAGGGTATGTTGGAAATTGTGATGTTTTGATTGATTGTGATGCTTTTTAACATTGAACAGATGCTGCATACAAGAAAGACACCTTTTAAAGGTCCCGTTCTTCACGATTCCATTTTTCAAACTTTAGTTAGTGTGTAATGTTGCTGTTAGAGCATAAATAATACCTGTAAAATTATAAAGCTCAAAGTTCAATGCTTAGCGAGATATTTTATTTAACGGAAGTCCCCTTTCAAAGCCTACTGCGAACGGCCGGTTTGGACTACATCCCTTTACTTCCTTTTTTAATGACGTAACTAGAACAGTTTCTTGACTAATCTCCGCCCACAGTAATACACAAAAAAGGGGGCGTGGTCTTGTTGCGCTCCCACGGAGAAGAGGAAGAGTTTTGTTTGTAGAGTGTGTTTGTCGCCATGTCGTCGAGACGCTGTTATTTTCATGCCGGAGTCAATTCACCTTTGTTTGGCCTTCCCAGGGACGCTGTGCTTAGAGATCAATGGTTACAATTTATGTTTAACTCGGTTCCCGAAAAATATAATCCACAACAAAATCCACATTTGCAGCACATTACTGTGAGGCAGTCACGTAACATTCAACTTTTAATAAATAAATTATTGTAAAGCATGGCAACGATTTCTTTTACACAACATGGCAGCTTTTAAGGCTATATTCATGGTAAAAAACTCGTTACGTATTTCTGAAGGAGGAACTTCATGCAACAAGGAAGTCATCGGGACGTTTTTTGGACGGTGAAAACAGCGGTATACAGATAAGTAAATTGTGTGAACAATACAATAAACATAATCAAAGCTTCAAAAAAACATGAAAAATGGGACCTTTAAAAGAAAAATGCCAATTTAGCATTGAAATGATCACATCATGTTGGAAAGTAAATAGCATTCATTTGTTTTTATTATTTTATTATTCAATATAAACATTAAATGCTTTACAATTCCCATACCTACTGTTTACATGATACTTGGTGCCAGGCATGTGTCCAAATGCACATAGCTGTTTGTGCTTGAATCTGTGCTTGAAGCTTAAATCTGATGAATGTATTTCACCCATTTCTTTCCTATCTATTCCTCCAGGAAGCCTCAGGGAAGATGAGTGTTGGTGATGAGATTGTAACAATTGGTGACACCCCTGTGTGTACATCCACCTATCAGGAGATCTGTGACCTCATGCACAACCTGCCAATCACATTGAACTTAGAGATTAAGAAGCCAGTCTCAGGTGAGTTGTCAGCGTATCTATTACTTCTTGAAGTTAACTGATGATATGTCGATTATAGCTTTGGTGATGTTTATTTTTTTCCAATGCATGTCTAAATTAGTCTTCAAAAATGATTCTTCTTTTTGTTCTGTGTAAAAAAGAGTTATAAGGGGTTTGAATCAGCACGAGGGATTTCGTTTTTTAATAAACAACTCCTTAAAACATAACCTTTATATACTCATAAGCTATTTCCCTAATCTGATCAAATATCTTCTGTACACTACATTGGCAAAATAAACTCATACAGGTCCCAATTTACATGATCAATCTAAAAATCAACATATGAATTTGCTATCATCAAGAATAGTAGTCAGTTCTGTGTTATATATATATAGTGCCATAATGCTCTAGATGGCTTGTTAAATATTGTCCATATCCCCTCCTCCCTTGCTGCAGACTATGGTGCTATAGCAGAATCAATGCTGATTCCTAAACAATACATCTCAATTTAGCAGGATAAACAGGTCTTGTATATCCTTCACAAAAGACCATTAGGACAGGTAGATTTGCCACTGCAATAAAGAGATCAGTCTGTCTTTTCCCATGCTGCTTTAAAGAGATAGGAGTGCTACAGGCCTCCCCTTTCTGGCAGTACCCTCCAGCTCAAAGGGAACTGCAGGCTGCTGGATATTTGTCAATGGTGACTATTGATTACTTTACTACCGTAGCCACTGTAGATGTGTAGAGTAACAACGCTAATGCTTCCTAGAGGCTGTTAGTCAATTAGTATCTAGATTTGGTGTTATTGCTCTGACTGACTTAAAATTTAATTTTGGTCAAAACATTTCCTACTCTTACTACTTTTGAATCTCATCATGCAGAGCAATAGCCTCAAGGAACAAGTGAAATATAGTGTATTAATGTCATGCGTCTGTCATTGTCTGTCTGAACCTGCCGTCATCTCATGTTTATATATGATTGATCATGTTCATCATATACAGTATATGCTCATATACATTTATGTAAGCATGAGCATTTATCAGTTGTGTGTGTGATATTTAGAATAACATGCACATGTTGAGTGCACTATAAGGTCTATGTTTTTCAGTTATTTCCGGTGAAATACCTTTTGAATGCATGAAATATTTCAGGAAATTGTCAATGGAATATTCAGAGGTGTCCGCTTCAGGTAAAACTGAATAAAGTCTTAGGAAATATGCCTCCAGGATGCCATTGTTACATTATTGGAAAAAATTAAACAAATTCTCTGCAGATTGTCTTTGTATCCCATCAATCCCTGGGTATGTTCAGAGTGAGACTCACATTTTTCTCTCAGAGAAATTGTTTCATAGTAGTCCAAAGTTTTCCATGGGGTTTGGTTCTGTTTTGCTGATTTTGTACAGCACTAATAAAACAACAGAATCAGAACAAGTTTTGAATCTGTGAAATATCAGACTATAAAATGAATTGCAAGAGTATTGCTATGGGTTTCTTTTAATGTAATTATGTACGCATATTTTAAGGAGACTGGAAAAGGGTTATTATGAATATTTTCCAGTGGAATGTTGATTTATAAAACAGGCAGTTTGTAGCTTGTCTTTCAGACCTCAGTGGTGAACTTATATGGTAGGAATTATCTTGATGTAGAGTCATATCCAGTGATTCTCTTTTATTGCTCTGCCAAGGTATTATTGATTTGAAGTTGGAATTGTCATATGTGATGTCCAGTGTTGATTAACTGACCTGTACATGTGTAGTAATAAAAAAAAAAAAAAAAAAATTATTATTTATTTATTTTATTTTTTATGTCTAACCATGTTGTATTTTTGTCCACATTTGCAGCTGTAGATCGACTGTCTATCTTGATTATGTCCTCTGGCTGCGAGGGCTCATCAAAATTGGAGGCACCTATACCTCCAGAGGAAAGGAATCATATTGACAAAACTTCAGTTGTGGCTCAAGAAAATCCATCATCAGAAACAAATGCAAAACAGGCATTAGCAATCCACAACAACAGCATGCCTGTCACTAATATTGATGATTTAATAGCTGACCTGAACTCATCAGAAAGCCAAGAAAAAGACCAAAATGTATTGGGTTATACAGACACAATTGCAACAGAAGAGTGCAGTAAAGTAGATGACAGAGAGACTGCAGCGCCATCACAACCAAACCTTCTGGATTTCTCTGCACTAGATGTGGGGAACAATGCTTGCAATTTTCCGGTAGGAAAGACATTTTTAAATAGTTACTCAAGAAACTTTAGTAATCTGGGAGAAGATGTTGTCCCTCTACATAAAGACCATGGAGAGAAACCAAGTATGTACAGTCTGGTGGAGGATAGTGACTCTGAGAGCGACTCAGCAGACAGTGCTGTCAAAATAGAGATGTCTCAAGGTCACTGTGAGGGTCCTCAGGACACTGATTCGGATGAAGAGGAGGTTGAGCTCTGTATCAGCACTGTCAGTCAGCCCGCATTCAGACAATCAGAGGGCAGTACTCTGCAAGAAAGAAATAGCATTGACGGTAGCCAGACTGTTGACGAGACATTTGCTAGTATGGATCGCCACAATTCTCCATCACATTCAGCGCAAGACAAGGGTTCACAAGAGAACAATCATTCGCTCCTTAAGTTACCTGACACGCTTTTCCCTCAAGTTTTAGATGATGTTATTTTAAATGGGGATAGTGGACACGCTTCTACACAACAGGAGGCAATGTGTGCATCTCAGAGAATACTATCAAACTGCAACACTGATGAAAAATGTGAAACCATTTTAAAGCCTGTTCAAATCTGCCAGACAGCAACAGGTGTCACTTGTTCTCCTGTGACTCAACGCAACTGCCACAGTCAAGAGAGGACTGCTAAGTTGCTCTCAGATGCATCCCAATTCTCAGAGAAACTTAACACTGGACAAGTGCCACTGAGGTCGACTGTGTCAGAGCCCATGGCATCAAAATATACCAGTGGCAAAACTAGTGAGCATGTCTCCTCTATGCTTGCTCCAAAAGACAAGGAGAGAGAGACAGTTCATCCCATACTTGACTTGAAATTATCCCTCTCCCAGAACCAGAGTAAATCAACCACATGTTGTGTCAGATCTTTAGGAACAAAAACCCCTAATGACACTCCTGTCTCGCCCCTGCTGAGAAGTAGACTCAAAGTTGTTGATAAAAAGTCAAACACCTCTTCTAAACTCAAGGGTCTAAGTATTAAAAGTAAATCCAAAGACCAAGAACAGGCTGTCACTAGATCGCCCAGGGCCGAAAGTCCAGTACAGAAAAAAGCTCTCAGCTCCCCAATTCAGTCTCCTAAACTCCACTCCAAAAGAACCACACCAACTGGTAGCCCTAAATTAACCAGACCTTCTGAGAAGATCAGGGTTTCTTCTTGTAAAACTGACAAAAGTCAGCCAACTGTGTCCAGTATCTTGAAGGGAAATCCCATCAACACAACCAATGAAGAACTCAAGCCTTCCAAGAAGGAGCAAGTCTTGGATCTAAAGGAGCAAGTCTCGAAATCGGAGGTCACTGTTGTCAGCACTCAAAGAACTTTCATTGAGGTACGACTTTCATCCTCTTCATCGTCTACACCTGTGCTCATGCGCAAGGAAGTCGTGAATGCAAGTCATTTAAGCTTGGCCTCAGTACCGGTTGATCAAGTCAACTGGAAGGCATCAAATTCTGACCCCTCTCTTGGAAGTCACACAATCCCATTAGAATCAACCAATACTTCATCTAGTTGTCCACAGCATAGTGGTGCTAATAAGGCAAATGTAACTGCTGAGAAAATGCATTGCACTGACCAGGAAGAAAGTCTCTTTAGGAACTCAAATAATAAAGATGCAGCTTCTAGTCTCAAGTCAAACAAATCCAAACTGTACCTAAGGGGACTAGAACGCAGGAGCTGCTCTACAGACACCAGTGGGTCTCTTGACCCAAACCCCTTCTCAGTTCGTCAAAGAATACAGTCCTTTGAAAATCTGGCCAGCTTTGATCGATCTGTGGTAAGGTGTATAGACATTCCGTTTTATGCTATTAATTCTAAGTCACCTCTAAACCGAAGGTTTTCTGGGTATGCTGGATCTGTTAGCAGTCAATCCAGTGACAGTCGTTCTTTGAGGAGGAGTTTCAGCTCATGTGTAGACAGTTTGAGCTCAACTCCATCTCTACCATATCCACAGAATTTGTCTTCTAGTTCCACCAACTCTGAATCCACTCCTTTGAACCAAACTACAGAAGCTGTTATGAAAGAGAAGGTAAGAAATAAATCCTCTCAGAACCAAGCCACCGTAAACACGCCACCAGTACTGCGCTCCCGCAATGCCCGTGCCCATGGAGGCCTGTCACGCTCCAAATTGAGAGAGATAAGGGCACTGAGCATGCCTGAACTGGACAAGTTGTGTTCTGAGGATTTTACCAGTGACCCTGGAAATGTGATCTTTAAGACGGAGCTGGAAATCCACCCTTGCAGATCCATAGACACAGTACCACACAGCCTGCAGTGCACTATGATGACCAGGGTGAGCAGTGTTGACACTGAGGCTCATGGTTCAACCAGTAATGGAGAGCAACATGAAGGCCAGGTCACAGGGTTATCATGTTGGTCCATAAGGTGAGTAAAGACCTGGTTATAATGTGCAATGAAAAGAATATGTGTAAAGTTGATAGTAGATGGATTACAATGGTTTACGTGTCCTCAACAAACAAATAGTTGTCTAGTTTTCTTATTTTGTTTTTATATTTCTAGTGTCGTGGTTATGTATTTCAGCACATATCATAGTAATTATTTCAGTGTTGTGTTGTATGACACTGTCATTGATTTCTGCATAAATCTTCCTCATAAAAACCACAATCAATATTTTTAACAACCATTAGTTGATAACGTTTAGACACACTCCTGGCTAGGACAAACATTTACTGCTGATATCGGTTTGTTTCCTGTGACAGTTTGAAAGACCTTGAATCTTCTCCTTTGGACCAAAATAAAGTGCAAGATCTTCTATGTTCCCTCACAACCAAAATGAATGTGACCAGTCTCATACAGGAAACAAAAACTCTTTCAGAGGTAATTTATTAGGTCTTCAGGCTTCATTTCAGTTTAAAAAGATCATATTTTAAGCATTAAGAGGCATTCAGAAGTTCCTTTTTAAGGGATGAGGAAGATTTTGCCTTCAGGTGTAGCTCAAGCAATTACAGAAATGCTTTTGTTTTGGCATTTTAATTTTTATAAAGCTCACAATTAAACTTAACTTAACTGTCACTTTCTCTCATTTTTCTTTATTTTGTCAGTGTATTTTTAGTCATTATTTTTATGGGCCCTATTCATAGCTTCATATATTTATTTTAATTTCAAAAAGGTTAACCAGTCTTTCATTAATCTTTTTATCTAGGTTAAAGATGACATTTACTTTGTAATATTAACCAAAGAGCAGGGATGTGGACTGGGTTTCAGCATCGCTGGAGGAGTAGATCTCGAGCAGAAATCTATTACTGTAAGCAAAACCTTTTATTTGTTTAAAAATAATAAATAAATGGATAATTCAGGAGCCATTTTCAATAGCATTTTTAATTACACATTGTCACCCCCTTGTGGTATTTAAATGAACCAGTAGTATTGTATAGAATCAATTAAGATTATTAAACGAATTCACCGTCTAAACTAAGTTAGACTAAAATATATCTTTTTTTTTTCACAGGTCCATCGGGTGTTCACTCGAGGGGTGGCTGGAGTGGAAGGTACCATTCACAGAGGAGATAGTGTTTTGTCAATAAACGGGACCAGCTTGAGTGGGATCACACACGGAGAGGCGCTGTCCTGCCTTCATCAGACAAGACTGCCGAGACAAGCATTAGTGATCATCCAGAAAGACAAGAACACTGAGCCAACATCAACTAGACAAGAATTTCCTCTTCAGACTTTCGTCCGCCCTTCTCCTGGCCATAGAGTCGTCATCGTCAGGGAACATAAAACAAGTGAGAGTCTGGAGTCATTATCACTCTAATGGCAAAGATTAACTCGTTATTAACTAGTCATTAACTTGTTGGCTGTTGTTTTGTGAATTTTATAATTCAACAATCTCCATAAAAATAACCTTTTCTGTTCCTAATTGGCTGCTTGGTGTGTTGTAGGTGTGGAAGTGGGGCCAGATGGGGCTTTGAGTGTGGAGTTACAAAAGACCACAGCTGGTCTAGGGTTCAGTCTAGATGGAGGCAAAGCATCTGCCCATGGAGATCGACCTCTCTACATAAAACGCATTTTTTGTGGTGAGTGCTCTGCTCAAACATTTAAAGATGTCCACCAGGGGGAGACAGAAGGTGTAATCTGTGCATCAAGAGAAATTTTAGCCCATCACCAAGCACAATAAATGAAAAGTGGAAAGTTCAGATTGTATGTTCTCTGTCATCTCACAGGAGGAGCTGCTGAGCAGTCCCGGGTCATTGATGTCGGAGATGAACTTTTAGCCATCAATGGCAGGTCTTTGCAAGGCCTTATGCACTATGATGCCTGGAACATAATTAAAACAGTCTCTGAGGGTCCTGTTCAGTTAGTCATCAGAAAACCACGGACTTCAGTATGACGTCTGATCTATCTGCACGTGTTGCACGTTTGTGAGATGCCAAACTGTGGCGGACTCTAATTGTACATAGACTTTGCATTGCTTTTATATGTGTTTGATACATGATCTGAAGAATTTGTTGCACATTGATTTTTATTCAAACCAAGGCTTCTGCAGATTTGTGGTGGACTTGTGCGGGCTTAAGGTATTTTTAGTATGTCTTCAAACTTTTTAGCAATCCTTTATGCTTTATGACTTTTTAAAGACATTTAAAGCCTAATTGTAAGAATTATGAATTATGTTAATAACTGCATCCCTTGTATATTATATTTTGATTCCAATATTGCGAAAATAGTTTTATACTTACAGCTATGATTATATGGTGATAATCCAAACCACATAAAGAGTTTGTTTACTCTGCCTAATCTGATGGAATATGTCAACATATATATCACACTTTGTGTGAATCATAAAGTGAGCTTTTGTTTGAATTGTTTTGTGACTTAAAAGGTATTTGTGGAATTGATTTTATTTCCCCTTTTGTTTCTCTAAATCAATTATTGATTTATTAATTTATCTTGGTGAAGGTAAAGGGTGTAATTTCAGTGCTACTAAGAAATAGATTTGCAAAAATTCCAAACAAGTTTCACAAACACTCCTATCACCCCTATCTGCCAGGCCATTGTACAGAAAAACAGGAAGTCCCACCTCCCGAAACGGCATTGGTTAAAGCACAAGTTGACATGGCAAAAGCAGCTGTTTTGACAGAGACTTCACAATGAATACTTGAATTACTAATTCACAAATCTGTTAATTCAAAATACAATCATAAAATGAAAAAAAAAAGAAAACATTAGCACACTTTAATTTGCCTGGAATATAGAACTTTAACATCATGACATTTCAGGTCTTTTGGTTATGTTTAATCATATTCTTTCAGCTGTGAATATTTTGTGTTAACTCATCTGAGAATTAAAAAAAAAAAGTTGCCTCTTTGATAACATATATTAGTGCTGTTATTATATTTTACTTGAGTTGTCTGTGTAAATATTGAGGTTCCCACTGATATTATTGTAATTTAATTTCACTGAGTATTAAGCACAAGTGTATTAACTAAAGTGTATAAAAAAGCAATCATGATTTTTTCTGTTGTCAGACTTTCTGCCCTTGTGAATAAAGACATCAGATATTTTGTAAATATGATATTCATTTTACTCATGCACCAATATTGCCTGTCAGGGCTACTAATCTTATTTTATATTAATCAACCTATTTGGGTGGACTAGCAGTTTTATCATCTTTGTTTATATTTGTTATGTAGATAAAAACTGTGTTGTTATTGTTAGTTGATCATGGCATTTGAGCCATGGATTCTACATAGTATTTCCACAGATATTTAACCATTACACATGATACAATTTACATTATAGTTTAAAAGTTTGGGGGCTTTTAAGATGTTTTTGATTTTGAGAAAAATGAGGATGTAATTTTGGTGTACTCAACATTATTTTCATCAGCCTGAGAAAGCCTAATTGGAATGTTTGCCACATTATCATTTTTCAGTTCCACTTAACTTCTATTTGTTAATGCAAGACCACCACAGCAGCGCACAGGGACTCTGTGAAGGGGGGATTGTTTGCATCTCTTTCCAGTCCAGATGGTGGCCACAGTCTCCTGGGAACTGCTACCACCTCAGTTTTCTTTGCCAAGAGGTCAATAATCGCTGACAGGCATCAATCTCCTCACAAAACCCCTCTGTTCTGTAAGTGTCTTTCTATGATTCAGCTATTGCAAAAGGATCTGAACATGAAACTGCAGCTGTTGTGACCATCTTGAGTTGTAGCCGGTTTGCCAGCAGACAGAATGTGCTGGCTATTACAATGCACAGGTTGATGTAACTATTGAAAAAAATGTCTGTAAACCCAAAATACATGAATATTGCAAATATTTATCCTCTATACTGCCCGGTGTCAGCAGTCTAATAGGAGAGGTTTACATTTATAGCAATGAAAACTAGATACCCTATATATGGATACACATTTTCTTCAAACTTTGTTAGTCAGTTAAAGACACTACATTCCTCTGAGAGAAAAACAAGTAATAGCCAAATGTTCAATTTTGTAATTTGGGACAATGGTAACATTTAAGAGTGTAAGGTGGAAAAACTATTGGATGATTTGCATAAGCTAAGGCTACATGGGTTCAACTGTCAATTACAAATGAGCTGACACTTGTTGAAATGTCACAAGTTTCAGTTCTCACCCATTTCCTGTTCTCCATTTAACAATCATGTGATCAAAAGCCACAAAACCAGTGTGAAATACCAGTCAGCAGAAGAAAGTTTGACACATCATGCCTAGTTAGCAAAATCCAATAAAAATATATACAATATTTTGTTTGTGCACAACTTTAAATGTGTGCATTTTTGACAAGGCGGTAAAACCTCATATAAATTACATTTGGATGTGACGTTTACACGCATTAGTAAAAAAAAAAAAAAAAATGAAATGGCAACTGTGTGGGTGGGTAAGAAACTCTTTGACAGGACCCCTTGAATGGAAAAAGTGAGTAGGCTTATAAACGTTGAGTGGGGTCCAAAAGACCACCAGACAAAACTATATTTGTAATACAATGTTTTATTGTATTGTGTTTATGAGGATAGTAATCTCTAAATCTTCAATCCTAAAGCTTTCTATTTATTTCTCAGTCTGAATTAGATTTTAAATCCCAGATTTTCAATGCAATCTTAGACTTTTTAACACCAAAGTAGATGTAGATATTAAATTGTTTATATATTGGTTTCTAAAAAAGTGTCCTCCTACAAACATTATTCCTCATATTACAGTGTTTGAACACTGAATGTTATCAATGTGACACAAGAAAGAAAGAAAGAAAGAAAGTGTTGCTTGTATGTTTTTTTTGTTATGGTTGACTTGTTTTTAGCATTCCAACACTTACAAAAATAATTATATTCAAGTGTGCTATTAGTATAGCCTTATTTTAAACTAAATAATACTAAAGAATACTTTCAGTCTCCTTTTTATGTACTTCTCAGAAATATACTTAAAATTACACTTACATATACTTGACTTATACTGACAGAAAAGTATATTTGGCCTATCCTACTTGTTCTCAATCTTTTGATAGAGATACTTTAAGTATTCTAAGTATGCTGGTCTTGTAGGTGTGTTTACTCTTTTGGTTTACTTTTTTCACATAGTTTTACATAGCCTACTGTCAATACATTGTTTGAAATTATTTATTTATAAAGAAAACAGATCATTCATTTTAGTGAAGGCTAGTCCACTGATAGTGTACATCGAAATTTACTTTAAATCTACTTAAACGATGATGTGAGATTCTATGGCAATTCTCAAAGCAGCATTCTGACCTACAATGGCGAAATTTTTCACAATCATGACTGAAAATCCAAATACTGCCCTAAACTCACTGACTAGCAGAAAAGCAGTGCGATATAAACAAACCAGACCAGAACTCAACAAAGCGTGACGGCAGCTTCACATTCTCTATAACCACCGCCTCGATGGCAGGCAAGCATTTCAATTCAGTAGAAAAATCGCTCCTCTTCATAATATAAGGATCACGTCCAACAAATGTTTTGATTTTCTGTTTATACTGTAGTGTTACAAATTTATTCAAATGTTTAATTTAGGTTCCAATCCAATAGAATCTAAACTGAGAAAGTTTAGTAGACTGAATTTGGCATTTGAGTTATAAATGCTCTCTATTGTAAGTTAAATGAGTCAGATTACTGAGACTCTCACTCTGTCTTTAACGGCTCTCGGAGCCCTGTCCCGGTCATTGAATATTTAAGTCAAGCAATTCAGGTGTCTGACCTTAGCATCAGGCTGAGTGTATTACCATCTCACACTGTTATGCTGACGAGATCAGGGCTGTGTAACTTCCGATAAAGTGCTGATTCCTGTACTTCACATTTAAATGCTTTGTTTAGATTGTCTCCACCTTTATGTAACTCCTCCCCCTTTAAAGGTATAAAATACAGACTGTATTTTGCTTTAGCTAGACTAGTTTGGGACCACAGCTGCCTACAGCTCGTTTCTCAGCAAAGAATCTTGCTGAAAGATATCCCAACATCTCCTGGTCTACGCTTCTGAGTTTTCTACATTTGAGAAGAAAAAAGGTTTTCAACAATACCTTTTTAACTTGGACTTTCCTCCATGATCTCATTCTGATTTTCACTCTCTGCCCTCCATCTGAATTTGATGCGTCTTCAGAATCACGTGACTGCAAACAAGCTATAAGGCCGCTTATAAAATGTTGCTATAATGCCGGTTCGAAATTTTGTCCGACTTGAGAAAGCGCAGACGCCACGTGACTGTGATGTATGCCATAGAAGTACCGCGGGAACGATTTGAGAGCAGCCGGAGGACTCAGCCAGCACAGCTTCTTAAGAGCGGCTGCACGAGCTTTGATGACAACACAACTGTTCATAAGCCTAGGGCTGAGGTAGGGCCCTGGTGATGACGGGAAAATGATAACTGCATTTTATAAAGAGTTGACTGTCCCAATTGCTTTATCACTTTGGTTTGAATGCATGTGCGGGCGTTTCAAATCCTTATCTGAAAGAGCAAATTTTCGCGGGCGTTGTTTCAAATGCCTCGCTCTACATGCACCTCTTGCGGAGCACATCTACACATCTGATACCCGTCATCGCTCAAGATCAGCTAAACGTTACCCGCTGCCTCGGCGCCAGGGCCCCCGACCCCGCATTGTGTTGGACCCTGAGCCGCCGAAGCCCGCCTAGCTGCAGGAGGAAACAGAGAGGGTCTGAGTCTCGCTCTAGCCGGACCACCCTAGAAAAGAGCTAATTTAAATCTCTAAGCTCAAAATGCTCATCAGGCGTTCTCTGAGAGCAGTTCTGGAAATGTTCATGTCTTAATGTCCTCTTATTGTATGTGAGACGCTGAAAACAACATAAGCTTGAGTATGTAGATGAAGAGGCGCAGCTCATTCCCACAGACACACGCAGATCAAGCAGGTTATTTATAAATATAGCAGTCTTTTTTGCGCTTTAATTTTCATAGACCAGGTCGCGATGTGATTTATTGCACAGCTCTACTTTCGATTTATCCATCTTTTATGAGACATCTTCATTAAATACTGTAAATTCAATTTACATGACTGGAGTCTGGGATTCCCTCTGCATCTAAATATTAACGATATACCTTAATCGGCACGGAGGGATGGTGTTCTATGTGTTTCCTCCTTTTGCAGCCACTTTGTGTCCACATTTTGTGCAAATTGTAGGCCTATATCCTTAAGGACAACCAAGCGTTTTTTCTACATCCAAATATATCCCATATTGGCAAAGGTTCGCTTTCGACGGTGTTGCATCACTTTTTCTTGTGCACATTTATTCTCCCGCCCTTGCAGTAGTTTCCGGAGCGCGATTTTCCCCCTTGTTGTCACTGTGTGGGTTCATGCCTTGTTCCTGTCTGTCCTGTGTTTCCCTTGTCTTGTGTGAACTTTAGTTATTTCCTGTGCTGTGTCATGTTTTGTAGTCCTTTGTAGTTTTCTGAAACAATATGAACTGGCATTACAGCTCTAAAAGCTGGCAAAAAGATTTCTTTATAGGCCAACAAAATCTGCTCCACATTAGGTAGATCATCCTGATATCCAGTCCATTAGAATCCGTACTTGGCTTGCGTTTGTCTCGGAGTCATTTTGTTGTCGGCCCAGTTGTTCTTGAGTTCCAGCTCCTGTTCCTTGGCCTGACGAATCAGATACGTGATTTGGTCCTTGCGTCTCTGTTGCCCCGTTGGCTGATCTCCTTTTTTCTTGCTGAAAGACTCGCGCGGCTTTGCCTCTGCTGACATGTTCTTGGTCATCCATTGCTTGTTGCCGCTCAGCTGATCGTCTCCTTTGATCTCCAAGAACTTGATTTCCTCTCTTCCGCGATTCTGTTTGCCCTGCAGCCGCCGAAATGCTTCATCATTGAACATTGAAGAGGAGCCTGAATCGTCTTGCTCATCGGCTGCAGGGTTTGGGTCTTGGTAATATCCCTCCTCAAGGTAATCCTGTGGAGAAGTCTTAGGCAGTGGATTCTCAGGATACTGCGGTGGGTATTCTTCCTTCTGACAGTCTTGAACGGCTCCGACTGGCCTACTGTAACTGTCTGCATTAGAACCAAAGTCCAATGGAGAATCTTCCACAGTGGGTGGAGGGTGTAGAGTGGGAACGTACTGCTGAGAATCTGGGTTTTTAGACATCACAGACTCTGATGAGCTTTCTGGTAGGGAAAAGTAGTTCTCCGGAGCTACTTCATCGTCACTCCCCTCTTCATCCGCGGCCATTGGTCGGGCTAACTGCATCGCCGCTGACTTTGCAGCGGCTTTGATGGCGGACGGGGATGGGCTGGTTCCAGAAACACCCTGGGGCTTTCCTGTGGTTGCCTTCGGCTTATCCGATCCAGGGCGTTTGGTTAGGGTGTGCGGCATCAGGTGCCGATGCATTTCCTTCACCATCAGATTCTTAGGCTGGGGCAGCAGAGAGGACAGACGACCACCTGCCTGAGGAGCTGATTTCTTTCGTACTGGCTCGTCGTCCTCAGAGTCGGAATCTGCTGGTTTTATTTCAGGAATAGTGATTCTGACAGGTTGAGGAGCTGATGCTTGTTGTGTTTTTTTTCGGCGCAGGCAGAGAAGCGAACAGTCCGCCGATCTTGCCCGCAGGTCGAGCAAGTAAACCCGGCGAGTCATCGCGATCACTGTCGTCACTGCTGTCGTACGCTACTAGAGACATCGCCACAGATCAGATGTGTTCATAAGAGAAGTGAATCCAATTGCAAGCACATTTATTAATAAGACAAACAAAAGAAACTCAGACCAGGAACATGGAAACAACAACCATTACAACATTAACAACTCACAAAGATAGGGCTGAAACACAGGGCTTAAATACAGGGGTAAACGAGCTGAACAAGATAACAAGAGGGCGTGGTTAATCAGAAACACCTGGAGATACTAATAAACTAGAAAAACTACAAAGGACTACAAAACAAGACACATCACAGGAAATAACTAAAGTTCACACAAGACAAGGGAAACACAGGACAGACAGGAACAAGACATGAACCCACACCGTGACACTTGTATTACTATATATTTTATTTATTTTTTACTCAGTAACGGATATGATTTAAAATGTAGCGAAGTAATACTTCAATCAAAATGTACAGTTTAAGTAAAAGTAAAATTACAGATTTAAAAAAAAAAAGTAGAAGTACACAAAAAAATACTCAATTACGTAACGTGAGTAAATGTAATCTGTTACTTTCCACCTCTGCCAACAGCTGATAGCCTCCTTCAGGGTAGGTGCGCGCACACCTCTCAGGAAGTTTCAGAGGCTTCTCTGTCTCATGGCCGCTGCATCGTCAGTACTCCAGCTAGGATTACTGCAGATGCGCCCCCTTCAGCACTGGCTAAAGCGCTGTGTGCCAGCCCATGCGTGGCGGTCAGGACGCCTGCACATTATGGTGAACCAGCGCTGCATAAGAGCTCTGGTCCCCTGGAAAGCCCAGAACTGGTACCAGTCGGGCGTGATTATGGGTGTGGCCTCCAGGAGGAAGGTCATTTTCACAGACGCTTCCCACCAAGGTTGGGGAGCGCTGTGCGAGGGCAAGTCTGTCTCCGGCCTCTGGCTGAGCCCGGAAAAGAGCTTACATATCAACTGCCTGGAAATCAGAGCAGTTTGGTGACCCTGAACGCATTTTTTGCCAGACCTCAGGGGACACCATGTCTTAGTCCGCACGAACAACATGTCTGTGGTGTCCTATATAAATCACCAGGGTGGCCTCAGATCAGGCAAGCTGTATGTCATGGCCAGAAAACTCCTCCTTAGGTCGCATGCAACCTGCGCTCCCTGAGAGATGCTCATGTCCCGGGAGCCCAAAATTTGGGTGCGGACATGCTGTCTCAAGGCAACACGCCCCCAGGTGAGTGGTCTCTCAACCCACAGACGGTTTGTCTGATATGGAGTGTTTTCGGCAGGGCAGAGGTCGACCTCTTCGCCTCTAAAGACAACACTCATTGCGCAACATTCCTGGCCCAGACACCCTCTAAATGCGTTCCCGCCAATCTCTATGATCCCTCAGGTCATCAGATGAATCAAGGAGAGCGGATGCTCAGTCCTCCTAGTAGCTTTCCCGAAAATCCAGGTGTGTTTTCCAGAACTGGCACAGATGTTGAACACTGTTGGACACCAATGAGGAAGAATCTCCTCACACAGGCGAACAGGACGATTTGGCACCCTCGCCCCGACTTATGGGCCCTCCATTTGTGGCCCCTCAATGGGTATCTGGAGACCTCCCAGAAAAATTCTTGAATACCATCACTGAGGCTAGAGCACCGTCTACCAGGCGCATCTATGCTCTGAAGTGGTCAATATTCGCTGGCTGGTGCTCAGACAGAGATCTCGAGCCCCACTCATGCGAAGTGTCAGTGGTACTCTCCTTTTTGAGATTTTGAATGCGGGTCGCTCCCCATCCACGCTCAAAGTGTATGTGGAAGCCATAGCAGCTTACCATGCTCCTGTGGCTGGCCAGTCACTGGGGAGAAACGACCTTATCCTTTGTTTCCTCAAAAGAGCCAGGAGGATGAAGGCCCCCTACCACCGTGGTACCTTTCCGCGGTCCTTGGGGCCCTGAAGGGTCCTCTGTTCGAACCGTTACAGTCGGTTGATCTCAAACCACTTTCGCTGAAAACTGCTCTGCTGCTGGCCTTGGCATCAGTCAAGCGAGTGGGAGACTTGCAGGCGCTCTCTGTGAGTCCTTCCTGCCTGGAATTTAGGTTAAATGACTCCAGGGTCATTCTCAAGCCAAGGCATGGTTATGTACCTAAGGTGGTCTCAACTCCGTTCAGAGCTCAGGTTATTACATTATTAGCACTTCCGCCCTCGGAGAATGATGGGGAGGCTAATTTGCTTTGTCCTGTTAGGGCTCTAAAAGTCTACTTGGAGCATTCTACGCCGTTTAGGCAGTCAGAACAGCCAGTTTTGGCCCATGGGCGCTAAAACCCACTCCAAGAGGCATGGCCTCTTCATGAGCTTGGTCCAGTGGTGTGCCAATTCATGACATTTGTGCAGCGGCGGGTTAGTCCTCCCCGTCCACATTTGTTAGATTCTATAACCTGGAAGTACCTTGCCTGCAGGCCCAGGCCCTCTCAGGATGAAAATTAGACCCGACGGTGTCTGGTCTTATTGGTATAATATGTTACTGTCCATAAGCACAAGTTGTCCTGGGACTGTTTTAGTTAGCCCCAGCCCTTATTCATGAAACCCAGGCCCAGGTCCAGTTAGTGTCACTTATATTGGGGGTTCTTATTATGGCTTGTTCTGTGAGCCTCGGGATGCTTCCCTAGGCTCCAGTTGGTGTGGCGTTTTACACTGCGTTCCCACTGCGTATTAGCTACGCAATACAGGAGTGACCGTTCTCGAAAGGGAACGTACTCAGTTACTAATATAACCTCGGTTCCCTGAGAGTAAGGGGAAAGGCAGTATTGAGTAGCCTGCCGCACTTTTAATCTGTCAGGATTTGTCGCTTCAGTCGATTTAAACCTATTTGGCCAAAAATGAGCACTCTTTATAGGCTTAGGCCACGCCCATTTAGGCGCATTCTGACGTGTTTGACGCCAAGTCACTTGATTGGGTCGTGCGTCTAGAGGCGCTCGGCCATAGGATGTGCAGCTGCCGCAGCACAGCCAATGGGCGAGCTGGACATTCTGCTATGTTCGCTGTGCAGCTGTTCTGCGTTTTAAATTATTAGCTGTAATATTTCTCGATGAAAGGAGTTTCCCCACTGCGTACTAGCTACGCAATACTCGTTTCCTTACTCTCAGGGAACCGAGGTTCCGTAAGTAACCGATTACTTTCTGTCATCAATTATGAAATAACCAAAAAGACGATTAAATCTGCGATTAAAACTGTGCATGCATATATTTGTTTTATGCGTCACATCATGTAAGAACATGTCTCTATAATGTATGGACTGAAGTATTCTGCTATGTGAGATCACAATATAAGGCACGAGCAGATACGTAATTTTTTAATGCACAAAAAATGTGAGCACTGAGCATTTGTAGGCTACTAGGCGCTAATTTTACATCAATTTGTAAAGTACAAAAAATATATATATATAAATGTACATAAAATAACTAATTTTACATTCTGGCATTTATGTGCTGTTGACTTCGACTGAAAAGCTGAAAATCTCTTGTTGGGTTTTTATCATTATAGGGTAGTTGAACTTGTGTACACACACTCCCAACACATAGTCATGCTCAAACACAATGTAAAAGTGAATTTTGCATTATAGGTGCCCTTTAACTACCAGTATAGCACATCCTGATTTTGTCAGTTATCCCTAAAACCAGAGGGAAGTGATAGATGAATAAATCTGATGTAGAAGCACCTAACACTGGTTTAAGCATAAACTTGACATTAACTGTAAACTTGTCCCTCGAATCTGATTGGTTGATTGGAAATTTGTTGCACTGGACAGGAATAAGGCTACATAGTTATAGCAGTACAAAAAAAAATGCAGTTGTAAACTAGTTGGGTACTGTTACACTTAAAGGATCCTCAAAATTATACCTTTTTACACTACTAAAAGTGGGCCAATTTAGACTCAAGTATGGCTATTGAAATAGTACACTTATATGTGTAATACTAGTACATTGATATTAGTATAATTACTACATAAAACCTACCTAAAAATATACTTAAACCCATTTATAATAAAATTACCTTGAAGTATACTTATTTTTGCAAGGGTGGTGTGATTTTTAACATCACTGCTGTCACGGTGTGGGTTTTGGATTTTGTTCCTTGTTGTCTGTCATGTGTTTTCATGTTCAGCTGTTCCCTGTTAGGTTTATTAGTCTCCCCAGGTGTCTCTTATTAACCACGCCCCCTTGTTATCTTGTTTAGCTTGTTTGTCTGTATATTTAAACCCCTGTGTTTCAGTTGTTTGCTGTCGGTTGTTGTTTAATGTTGCCTGTAGCTTTGTTCTGAGTTCTTGTTCTGAGTTTACCCTGGATTACCTGTTTGTTGGATTATTAAAGTGCTTGCATTTGGATTCACTCTCTGCTTCATTTCTGCCTACATCGTAACAACTGCTAAATGAATGCATATTAATGACCATTAATTCTGACAATATAAGCTTCTAAAACTAATATGTTTCTCTGCTAAGCATGAAATAGTCCAGAGGGAAACAGCCCTTGAAATTTTCCATTTTGCTGTCTCATGCTTTTAAGTAATCTAGCATGTGAAGTTGACTTCATGCCCCCCCCTTGGGAGTTCTGTGCCCCTGATCAATCTCCTTTGTTCCTTTTCAAAGAAATACTTTTCTGTCATTCAACAAATTAACTTTCCCCTAAATCTCTTGCTCTTCCTTGATGTGTGCCCTCTTTGGTCCTCAGAACCTCAAACGGAGCCCGTTTTTATATTCAGATTTTAACATAGTTACAAGGTGTAAGTGAAGTGATGTAATTGTTTATTTCCTTTCTGTAATTCATTCGCTTAAAAAACTTTACTGTAGTAAAATTGAATTGTGGACTTTTAAGGTGTTTTGATATGTAGGCCATGTCACTCAAATATGTTGGGTGTGAATGTTTTGATTCTTATATATCATTAATACTAAAGAAGGTTTCTAGGGCAGTGGTTTTCAACTGGTTTTGCTTCATGGCCAGTTGACAGTGGTGACCCAAAATAGTAATAGAAAAATTGTTTAGAACACAAAATATGAACAAAAAAAGCAAACATTGGAATTTAACTATTACCCTGAAATACATAGGCCCAACAATGTGCAAAATTATTAATGTCATAGGTTAAATTGGAAAATGGACATTATTTTACAACCATAAAGTATGATTTACTTGCCTAAAACAGGCAATTGACCACACACTATTAGGATTTGCCATATTACCAAGAGACAGATGCATTTGCACAAAATAGCATGGACTGTCCAAAGCTGTCTGATTGTTGTTATTTGAACTTGGAAATGAACAGAAACATCAATATACCTTTCGCTAAAACAAAACAATGAAGACTTCCTCTAAAAGGTCAAGCTGATTTATAGATGATCATGAACTTTAAATGTGAATCAAGACTTCTTGAGGTGGACATGCAGGGAGAGTATACAGGAAAGTCAAAATAATGAGATGAGACATTGAGGAGTCATTTACAGCTTACTCAGTATCACGAGCTCCATCAGGAATCGTCCATATGATCAATGTCTCTGAGGTGAGGAGACTGTGTGTCACAGATTGGTGGCTCCTGCAAGCTAAGCTAATGGATTATGTCACTTGCAGTCATGGATATTTGGAATGCTGGTCTCATTCCAGAGTCAGACAGCAGGGAGGGAGGGAGGGAAGGGAAATGAGACCACCTCAAGCAAATAAATTAATCTCTTTCACATTATACACACGCATACCCACTGGGCAAGGAGTGGCTCTTTGCCCACCTAACTGTGATATCATTGCACATCTGGGATCTAAACGCTCTTTCAACATATTGGTTTTGGATAAAGGGTGGCAATTTTGCACCGATCTCCTCATCCTTAGACTGTTAATTTTGTGAGACATCAAATCCCAAATTTCTAATGTTCTTAAAAAAAAACGGTTTAGTATGTTTTAAACACACACACACACACACACACACACACACACACACACACACACACACACACACACACACACACACACACACACACACACACACACACACACACACACACACACACACGTTGGTGCAACAGCATTATGAGGACTCTCCATAGGCGTAATAGGTTTTTATACTGTACAAACTGTATATTCTATCCCCTTACACTGCCCCTATCCCTAAACCTACCCATCACAGGAGACATTCTGTATTTTTACATTTTTAATAAAACACTGCTTAGTATGTTTTTTAAGCTATTTGAATTATGAGGACTTTTGAAATGTCCTCATAAACCACCTGTAAGTTGTAATAACAGTGTAATACACATGTCATTATACAAATTTGTGTCCTCATAAATCACATAAACCAGCACCCCCCCCCCCCCCCCCCACCACACACACACACACACACACACACACACACACACACACACACACACAAACAAACTCAAACTAGGGCAATAAAGTTTCCTTTAAAAGCAAAACAAAAAGCTTATTAAAGGAAAATATGACAGTATTTTAAAAAGGCAATTTCCTGGGTGCTGTTGATAAGGGTGAATACATTAAATATGTGTCAAATATAAATTTATTAGGCAAGCAGTTTTTTTTTAAGCAGGAGTGACTCCCAAAGCAGCAAATACTATGTTGAATGATTAAGTGCTGAAGACAAACTTGAGAAATGGCAACCTTAGTATATTTGTATCATTGTAGAAAGCCAACTTGTCAACTTAAATCACATGTGCTTCTTAAAACAATCATATAATGGCTTTGATATTACCAAACGCTTTCAAGGCTTTTAATAGTCTCATTTGCAGATTCCATAGAATTGAATGTGCCTTTCCTTAAGTGAATCCTAACTGTCACAAATGTAACCACTCATATAAAACAGCTTTATTTGATTGCAGATCATATTTTTTGGGGGAGACCCACATACTTCTGAACATCAACTGAACATCTTTATTTAGCAGATAACTAAAATAAAGTCATGTTGAATATTAGCAAACAAGCCATCAATTTATTATGTGACGAGCTGTTTCCACATTGTCCACAATCAATCTGACATACACTATCACCTCAAACACATTGTTTAAACATTGCATTTTTTCTATAGAACAAAACTCTTACACACTATGTGGAATGGGTCATGCAATCAATATGAGATCACAACACACTTCATCACTCTTCTCTCGCGGTGCTTATTCCCATCATTCTTCTCACATTGACATTATGAACGCTGAACAGTTTCATTACAGACTGTATATACGTTTCTTTCTCTCATGCAGAAAAATGCGGCACTAAACTTTTTGTGTTGCGGTAATAGCATTTACTTAAGTACATGTATACTTAAGTAGAAATAACATGTTACGTGAATATGATAGTATCTGATGCCATTACTGTACCATGGTAGTGCCACTTTTTGGGGTTTCACTTTATTTTGATGGTCCCTTTAACACACACATATTGACTATAAGTAACGTTGCACCTACATGTCTACTAAGGCTCATTAGAGTGTTAGTAGAGTATTAGTAGACTGGTAGGGATAGGGTTTGAATACGTTGACATGTAGTTGCAAAGTCAGTCAGTAGAATGTCTTTTGGAGGACCATCACAATAAAGAGTTAGCAGATATTAAGCAGACAGTCTACACTCTCTAATGAGAGTTAGTTGGTATATAGTTGCCAAGTTATGTAGTCAACAGAATGTTCAAAAAGGGACCATTGAAATAAAGTTACCCTTTTTTTGTAAGGGAAACTGCAGATTTACATTGATTTACAGCAGTACTGTCGTTTTTATTGATCACAGCTGATTGAAATTGTAATAAACAACCATCTTCAATTATGAACAATAATAAATTATTTTAAAAAAAAATGTTTTTTCTTTTCGTTTTCTAAATTAGCATCAAGCATTTGCATTCATGAAACTGAGATTCTGTTCACACCAGAGAGGAAAAGCTGAGGGGCACTGTTTAGGCCACAGTAGCCCATCCAGCCTGAAGATGGATGGCTGTGTTCGTGGCACTTTGATTAACAGCTCCATCCGGACTTTGGCTGGTGGCTCACCCGTCTGGAGCTGCTCCAAGGAGACCCCACTAGCCCAGCTGTCCTGAAGCAGGCCAGGCTTCGCCTGATGACTGCAGTGGCAGGAAAATACATCTTCCTGCATGGAGCCTCAAATGTATTTCCCCCTTCTACATATGTGTGATTGAGGATTTAGTGCATGTTCTGATGAATACAAACACACATATACTCATCATTTTCTCTTTCACCTAAATGGCACCTCATCTCAATGCAATGTTGATGGAATCAGCGCTGCTGATATGCAATGCAGAACTTTGCTAACGATTCTCTCTGCACCGTCATCAACACATCATTCAGTGCTCCTCGATGATTTCACCATTATGTGGGTGATAAAAGAGCCCTGGTGAATTTCAATACAACATATTTTGGAGGGGAATAGAAGCTCAGGAAGCACTGTGTTAAAATAAACATACGCTATATATGAGATAAGTGTATGTGTGTTTACTGCCAGCTGACTGAAGATAAGGGAAGAATTTGAAAAAAGAAAATGGACGAATGGAGCAGGCAGATAGAGATTAGAGCAGTATTTCCTGTTTTTGTGGGGAGACCCACATCATTTGAGTTGACTCTTTGCTGAACTCATGATCAGTTTATTAATCCTAATTTCACAGTGAGTCAAACAGTTGATAACTGAGAGTACATACTGTATGCACTGATGCTCTTTATTAGGAGGTCTGCATGCTATAGATATAGTGTTTTTAAGAGGCTGGATGTCATCAAAGGTTTTGGGATGGATATGTATGTTGAAACTCAAGTTTGTCTTCAGGATTTAATCATTCAGCAGAATATTTGCCGCTTTGTGAATCACTCCTTCAAAAAAACAAAACAAAAAGTGTAGGCCTACTCTCCAGCCACGGGAGCCAATCACCACTTTAGTTTATGGTACAATTCTGAAACCTAAAATGTTTTATCAGTGAGTGAAAAGAAAAAATCCCATTGTTTTTGCCTATACATGTAAATGCATGTCTTTTTTAACAACTGAGTATAGCTGGTGTCCACTAAAGATATAGGCTACTAAATTTACAAAACTTTTTTTCTGGTTCTCAGGATATTCAAGTCTTATGTTCTGTCAAATAATGCTAGGCTACCTATCAGATTGTGCTACCAACACTATATTTGTGGTGACACAAAGTCTGATGCATAAGTTAGGCTATTACTAGATTTTTAGTAGCCTATTGCTTATTGACCTTTTACCATATTTTGAATCAGGACAACAGTGTTACTCGTGTGATATTGCTCAGAAATCAGTATCCTTGATAATTGCTTATTCGTAAATAACGGCTTTTTATTCCATGGCTAAATACTACCGCGTTTCTTCTCAATCTGAAGCCTGTAATGCTGAGCAGATCCAGAGTGCTGGACAGTAGCAGAGTGGGCGCGTGGGGAGAAAAACACGTCCATGACATCATCCGCCTAGTTGTGATTCCCGATATCCCACCGGGTTCATCTCGTGGATGCAGTCACAGGATTCCCACACTGATTTCCCCCGTGTGCAACTTCAGCTCTTCGGTAACGGTCTGATGCTGATCACGCCCGCGTTGTTGGTTTTACTTTAAGACTTGCGATATCTTTTTGCGCTGCGCGCCTCGGCTTGGCTTTCGAGATCGCCATTGTTGGGTTCAGCAGAGTTATGAGAAGGACGGCTGAGAGATGCTTCCGGTGTAAAAGTGATATCTTTATGAAAGCTGTCGCGAGGAAGAGCTGTCCGCTGTGCTCATGCGATCGAGGCTATTGTTAGACGAGATGAAACGGTGTCGGTTGGCGTGACACACCTGGGATTGTTACAGCAGACCTCCAAGCACGTATTCCTACCCCACATCCATCGTGTCTGCAAGCGGAAAGGATTCGTTTGTTTCGCCGAACATTAGTTAGAGAAGCCATTCTAGTGTATGTTATTTCATGGGGATGTGTTCAAGGCAAGAGAGGATTCAAAAAGACGTCGACATCGTAATTCAAAGGTGTAAGGCAGAGAAAGACTGCCTGTTTTCTGGTGAGTTTCCATTGTCTCTTATTAAGAGTGCCGTCTTAAACAATTGCCATAGATTTGTTCAACACAATTGACAGGCTGTCAGCCTCACCGCTGATGGCTTTATATCCTCCTTCACACAAAAACCCTAACGTTATATGTGTCTGCAACCGAGGGCCTAGCAAAAACGTGAGCTATTCTGCTTTTATCAGCATCATAATAATTAAAGCATTAACATGCCTGTTAGGTGTTGTTTTGTGATGTGAATGATTTTTCAATTAGCCCACGCGTTATAGACCATCACACAATTATTAGGTATCAATTTGATTCTCGTATATTCATTCATTGTCAGTGGACATTCCCCGTTGATGTTGCTATGGAGACTAACGTTACACTTGTTGAAAGGGACTTTTTTTTGTGGTCCAGTGTTTTATTGTTCACACACACCAAGTTTGTGTCATCTTAATTGTCTCTTTGTTTCAGACTTTAGATTCTCCGACTCCACATTCACCTTCACCTACATAAAAGGACATAAAAGGTAAATATAACATAGGCAGCTACAATGTAAACAAATGCTGTACACTCACATGCCTGCTGGGTTTATGTTTTAGTTGTTTGTTTATTATAAGTATATTGTCAGTACTCTGTTTACAAAAATACATCCTGTCATCATTGTATCACTGGGTTGTCCAAATACTGACTTTCTTGTTTCTGTGGAAAACAAAAAAAGCTGTTAGGCAGAATAACTCAATATACCCATTCACTTTCATTTACAGTACTGAAAGTGAAAGGAGAGTGAAGCTGTCATCCTGCCTAACATCTCATTTGTGCTATACTGAAGAAGGTTAAACAGGGTTTCACGAGTTCACACGTACATGAAATCAAATGTAATATTAATGAGTATTTGGCTTGCTGGGGGGAGGGCTCCGAGCTCGGGATTTTGCCGAAAAGAGTACCTTCTTCAAAATATCTTCTTTTGTGTTCAACAGAAGAAAGAAATTCATACAGGTTTGGAATAACTTATGGGTTAGTAAATGATGACAGAATTAAAATTTTTGGGTGAACTATCCCTTCAATAGATGTCTCGGTCTTGATGAGCAAGGTCTAAATTGGACTGAGCATGTTGTAGTCAGTTTAGCTGAGGTTCATGTATACAATATATGTTCTCTTTTCACCTTATACCCAGTCAATAAGGACAATAACTTAATTTACATGGTCTCTTCTCACTTGTATAGTGGTCAGCAGCACTCAGCAGTGCTTGTGAAATCCTGTGCATTGATATGTACCACCTTAAGCATGCTGTCTCTTAGCTGCACTGTGATTAACAATAGATTGTATTTACATATTATTAATTACCCTGTATACTGTGTCATTGCCATATTAGACACTGACAAATCACTTTTACAGTGATGAATAGGGAGCTATTTTTAGCTGCTATTCCTCATATAAAAAGAAAAACTAATTATTTTATGCTAGAAATCATCCTGGAGCACAAAGAAACTTTCTTTTTTTGTTCACAATGCCTTTTAAAATGAAAACATTAAGGATCTTAACCATATTCTCATCGCACCATTGATCATGAATGCCAGTGTGTTTGGTTTATATTTACATGTCACTCTCAAGGGCTCACACTTTTTTTGTATAATGATTTAGCTGAAAGCTGTGAAGATTTGGTAGATGGTCTTTGATGTCAAGTTTTAATGATATTTGATATGTGGCTTGCTGTCTTGTTTGGACAACCATATATAACTGATTATGTGTTGTAGAATGTCATTTTCTTAATAACCTTAACTGGTATTGATGTAAGACACTACAAGAAGTGATTGCTTTGTTTTTGAAAATGTTTGTTTTTATGAACAAAAGTTTATCTCTTTTACTTTTTTGTAGTTAAGAATCAGTTTGCGGAAGTTCATGATACTTTTAGTTAGGGTGGTTTTGGGATAGTGAAAGTTTGATGTCAATCGGGCACATTTCGTCTTACCCACTAGTGTCTAATGCACAATGCACAAACATGAGAAGAACACCATTTTTCTAGTTCCTGAAAGGGCAGTCTTTCCAAACTATTGACCTGTTTACTACCAAGCCTCAACTATATTTCCACCAGGTTGAAATGAGAGATGGACAGCAATTTTTCTTTGGCAAAATGAGGCTTGAGTTGCAACCTCATTTAACAATGAAGTCAGATGACATACTAGACTGAAATTTTAGCTTGAGGCCATGTGATGAGCAATATCTCCAAAGCTACCAGACCTTGGTAGAAACAAGCACTGGTATAGTGCTTCCCTCCCTATAGTTATGCATATTTTTTGATAAATATGCTAATTAAAAAATGAGTTGTCCAGGAAAGCACTTTTGGCTCACTTAAGCATTACCAGTACCGATATTAAGGTCCTCGAAAGATTTATGAAAGTTGAGTGGTGAATCTCATCTTCTCAATAGTTGTCTTTAAAAAAAGTCTTCAAGTTTCAATAACTGTTGGTTGAAAGTGGTTGGTTGTATTATAGTTATTACTGATTTGTTATTTTTTTCATGTGTTTTACAACACCAAATGCAAATGCATAATGCATGTATCCTTTTATTACATACGTTCACCTATTGTTTATTTGTGCACATGCAGTAAATTTGTAACACTGCTCATTTGGTTGTCTCAGTAAAATGTAATCCATTTATTTTTCCTGAATTAAAAACAGGGAGTTCCTTGTCATTTTTAAGTTTGAACTGGTTTGCAAATGTCACTCTTGTTCTTAGAGGAGGTGCCTTGTATTACAAGCAGGAAATGAGCTGACAGGCTCTCTATGAAAAATCATTGCACATTGCCTTATAGAGGAAGTAGCATATTTCCTGTTTGTAGAGCTGCAACCTGCACTCAACAACTTTCACTGATGGATCCACATTTCCTTGTAATGTAGATATAGCCTCATATTTTGCACCTTTTTTGTATTTTCTTCACAGAAAACAAGGTAGCTCTACTAACTGATATGCCAGATAACCCCGATATGTGATACAACAAACTATTCAAAGATGGATATTTGCACGGCGATCACTTTTGTTTGATGTTACCAAAATACTAAATAGGTATAAGATATTTCAGACAGTGAAAAGAACAGACAAGCCCATAATCCCAGAGATGCAGTAGTTTCTCATGAATAATCCATCATGGCCGAGATCAACACAAATTATGTTTGAATTTCATCATCTTGGTATAACTGAATTTGCATAATTACAAAATTGTGTAATTGGGCTAAATTGTGTGACAAGCTCTAATTCAAACAAATGTTGTTGCATTAGATGCGGATACTGGCTGACCACTGGAAATAGCCTCAACTTTTTTAGCCTGAGTGATTTGGCATACTACATCAAAAAGATGTAAACCATTTATTCAGGCAGTAGATGAGGAAGTTCATTAATATTTTGAGATCTGACTAACATGGTGTTCTGTATTACAGAAAGTGAAAGCATCAAAAGCAGAAATGGTTTGCCATACTCACACTACGTTTGTTTTTTGTAACGGTTTTTATGCCAGTTATATAAACCACAGTATCTGTCTAAGAGCAGACTTCACTTCACAGTTACAAACTAAGCCAGATACGGTAATATTTGCTTACAAAATGTCGGTGTGGGTGTTTATGTATTATGTATATAAGGTCAACCATATACAGGTCCTTCTCAAAAAATTAGCATATTGTGATAAAGTTCATTATTTTCCATAATGTAATGATAAAATTAAACTTTCATATATTTTAGATTCATTGCACACCAACTGAAGTATTTCAGGTGTTTTATTGTTTTAATACTGATGATTTTGGCATACAGCTCATGAAAACCCAAAATTCCTGTCTTAAAAAATTAGCATATCATGAAAAGGTTCTCTAAACGAGCTATTAACCTAATCATCTGAATCAACTAATTAACTCTAAACACCTGCAAAAGATTCCTGAGGCTTTTAAAAACTCCCAGCCTGTTTCATTACTCAAAACCGCAATCATGGGTAAGACTCCTGTCCCGAAGGCCATCATTGACACCCTCAAGCAAGAGGGTAAGACACAGAAAGAAATTTCTGAACAAATAGGCTGTTCCCAGAGTGCTGTATCAAGGCACCTCAGTGGGGAGTCTGTGGGAAGGAAAAAGTGTGGCAAAAAACGCTGCACAATGAGAAGAGGTGACCGGACCCTGAGGAAGATTGTGGAGAAGGACCAATTCCAGACCTTGGGGGACCTGCGGAAGCAGTGGACTGAGTCTGGAGTAGAAACATCCAGAGCCACCGTGCACAGGCGTGTGCAGGAAATGGGCTACAGGTGCCGCATTCCCCCGGTCAGGCCACTTTTGAACCAGAAACAGCGGCAGAACCGCCTGACCTGGGCTACAGAGAAGCAGCACTGGACTGTTGCTCAGTGGTTGCATGTCATTCGGAAATCAAGGTGCCAGAGTCTGGAGGAAGACTGGGGAGAAGAAAATGCCAAAATGGCTGAAGTCCAGTGTCAAGTACCTACAGTCAGTGATGGTCTGGGGTGCCATGTCAGCTGCTGGTGTTGCTCCACTGTGTTTTATCAAGGGCAGGGTCAATGCAGCTAGCTATCAGGAGATTTTGGAGCACTTCATGCTTCCACCTGCTGAAAAGCTTTATGGAGATGAAGATTTCATTTTTCAGCACGACCTGGCACCTGATCACAGTGCCAAAACCACTGGTAAATGGTTTACTGACCATGGTATTACTGTGCTCAATTGGCCTGCCAACTCTCCTGACCTGAACCCCATAGAGAATCTGTGGGATATTGTGAAGAGAAAGTTGAGAGACAGAAGACCCAACACTCTGGATGAGCTTAAGGCCGCTATCGAAGCATCCTGGGCCTCCAGAACACCTCCGCAGTGCCACAGGCTGATTGCCTCCATGCCACGCCGCATTGAAGCAGTCATTTCCGCAAAAGGATTCTCGACCAAGTATTGAGTGCATAACTGAACATAATTATTTGAAGGTTGACTTTTTTTGTATTAAAAACACTTCTTTTATTGGTCAGATGAAATGTGCTAATTTTTTGAGACATGAATTTTGGGTTTTCATGAGCTGTATGCCAAAGTCACCAGTATTAAAACAATAAAACACCTGAAATATTTCAGTTGATGTGCAATGAATCTAAAATATATGAAAGTTTAATTTTTATCATTACATTATGGAAAATAATGAACTTTATCACAATATGCTATTTTTTTTAGAAGGACCTGTATAATACATAGCCTATACTATATAAGAGGTAGGTGCTAATGTGGGTATAGTAGTACTAAATAGTTTAATTAAATTGTATGCAACTGATGCTTACATGCTGCTCTCTCTACCATTAGCTGCCCAACTTTTGGCTTTCTTTCTGTAGGTGTGTGCTGCTAGGCTACTGGTGACAACTTTGAACTGTATGTCAACAGCACAATTATAGCATCATGCTGAACCCTGATTTCATTACACATAGGCTATGTCTAGTTGCAGTTATTATCTTGTGGCAGTACTACTTGCATATGACCTCTATGCAAAGCAAAAGGGAAAGATTCTCTCAGTGTGACAGGCAGTTGAAAAACGATTATAGATGCACTGCTGAGACCTGCTCATTGGGTTTTGCTCTCCTATGTTGGGCCATCCACATGTAGAGGTTGTTTGCTTTCACCGAAGTCAATGCATTTCATATAGCCTACACAGTAATGATTTGTTTCTCTCTTGTAGAACAAGTTTCAGGTGTAGAAGCCTCTGTTCTTGGCATGTGACCCCATTTGTCTGCGATTTATAACGCTGTTCTTTCATCTTTCTATACCCCAGAATCAAGCCAACCAGGGCAGGAGATACCGGATGCTAGCTGTATTATATTTTTACTTGAACACAAAGTTCATTTAGATGTTTCCACATTTCTTTGGTTACTTGACAAAACATTGTTATATTTTTGCAGAAGTTCAGTTGTAGAAACTGATATTTGGCAGTTAAAATTAATTTGATAAATTTTTATCTAAAAAACAACAACATCAAATATTGGGGCAAATATGCATTTTTAGGCTTTTGAATATTAAGAAGGCTTTGTGTGATGGACCATAAGCATGAACCTCATACACCTGAATTGAACATGCATTTTTTTTTGCATAGTCACTGGCATTTTGCAGATGGTTGGTTTCTGCTTGCTAAAAATGTTCGTGTGACCAAAGAAAAAAAAAAGCATCATGCATAACACAATCCAAGTCATTTTTAAACAATATCAGGTGTCATTGTGAATAATGCTTTCTGTGAGTGGCAACATCCTGTTTGAGAACCCAGGAGGGGTTTCACTTCCTCTGAATCAATCTGTCTTCTCAGTGTTGTCATCACACAATTACTTATGGGCTAGTACCGCTTTCTGTGCCAGTATTAGTCAGAATCTACATACAGTATGGTTGTGTGTTTTTTTAAATTAAGTTATTTACCATGATTTTTAATGGTATGTATAAGGTCATTGACTCCATTAATTCCTTAATATATTTTCTCACATTGTACATTGGAGCGAAAAAACATAAGCACATAAAGATCACCTGCATATTATATTGCCAGATCTGCCTGTATCGAAGTAATTATGATTTTGGTGGTTTCAGGCTGATCACTATAAGGCTTTTTAGCAAGCCACTTTATCTCCACATTAAGTCAAGGTACTTCACAGGAGACAGTGCCCTGTTGTCATGCTGTCATGCTCATGTCCATGCTGTTCTTTGCAACCTTATTTACTTGATTGCGTGAAATGGAGACTATACTTTCCTTAATTACCTCTTACTTAAGTGTTTAGATTAGCTGTATTCAAGACATGTGGGCAGCACCCTTCTGGGAAGTGATAGTCTCTTCGTTTGCAAAATCTATTTTGTTACTTGGAATTTATATATTCCATCTGCTAATTTCTCTCAGGCACATTTGTGTAACTGTGAGAGGATTTTTTTTTTTTAATTGCAGTTTTGCTTCAATTTAAAGTTTCCGGTGTCAACACTAGATGGGTTTTCTGTCTTCACAGCATTACATTTCTGCACTGCACCAAAACATAAAATATATATTTTTTTGTAGCTGACCATTTATTTTAATATTTTCATAAGCCTTTATGTGAACAGTTTAGATATGAGCTATCAAGTAGACGGGGTATTTGATTTGGGTTTCTGTGAGCGATGGACAGGTGCAGTGGAATCCCAACATTTCGTAAAATGTTGAAGCTTGTGGAGTTCATGCAGGTTGAGTGCTGCTGTCATTAAAGCAAAAGAGGGATGAAATTACGGTCCATTGTCTATTTGTCAACACTGTAGTCATGTATGTATAAAACACTACTCATTACAGAAGTCATTTTCATGCCAAGCAGCATTCTTTTGGAGAACACAGTAAATCCTCATGACAAACTTAGACCCATTGCAAAAACCTGTGTGGGGATATTTATCGTAATTTGGAGAGTCTGTGGCAGTATTGCTGAGTAAGGTACAATAAATTAAATTATGACTATTACTCTGAGATCGAAACGGGTGCAACAAAAGAACGAAAAACATCTGGTCTTAAGTGTACTAGTGTAGCACCAGTAGGTGTCTGTCACAATATGTGTGAACTCAATATTCAAACTGTTTCTGCATATTGATTGAGTGTGATGTGTCAGCAACCAATACGGTATGTGCATGAATGTGTCTGAGAACCAGTATAATGAACTGTCTAAATTTAATATTTGTGTTTGTTTTGTTTTTTGTTGCAGGGTGTCCTACTCCGTTCATGTCTCTGATGATTATCCAGGTATTGCACAAACAAAGTAATGGATTAATTGATAAATGGATAAATGATATTCTCTAACTCTCACCAGTCATCCCATACCATTTAGATGATTTTATATCTTTTACAATAAGGACCTATTACTAACACTAACATCATAACACAATAATAAACACTACTACTGCTTGCTTGGGATTTTGAAAAATTCCTAATCCTATGGATATTCAAATTTGCCTTGGAACTCATCCTGTAACATTAGTGCTTTAGACAAATGATTCTTCAAATTGGGCAGATTGTTCCAAGAAATGCCATAGACTTTCAATAAAGGATGGACATAGGCCATATCTAGAGACCAGAATAGCATAGGCCCTGTTTACACCTGGTATTAAGATGCGTTTTGTTTGATCGGATCAAAAGTAGATGAGGCAGACACATACGCGTGGTGTTTTAATCAGTCTCTTTTGTCCACTTTCAACCACTTCTGTCCTGATTTCCTCGAGGGGAGGTTCTATGGGTGGGTAAATGGCTTTTTCAGATCTTTCAACCTAATGGACGAAATAAGCTTGTGCAGTTTACATATGAGCGCGACTGGAGACGACAGAAAAACATACAGAGAGCAGAGAGCAGCTTTCGTTTCTGCTCTAATTTCCACAAAGATCATGACGAATGCGGTGAGTGCGTTAGAATCAGAAATGGTGCGAGAATTTGTGCTTGGTATATTTTTCATATTCAAACCAAACTTGACAAAGTTTAAATCCTGTCTGACTTGCATGTTTCACGTAAAGTTTATGCATTAGGTCAGTAGGCGTAGAGCAGGCGGTCTTTTGTGGCTGTTGGAATGCATTCACCCACAACACTAGGCACGTTTCATTACAGATGTGTGCAAAATTTTTGCGTTTTTTTTCTAAATGTCGACAAAAATTTTTTGCAAAATGACGGTGTTTCCATTAACCGGTGTTATACAACTAAAACGTAATTTTTTCCTTTCGTGATAAGTCATTCCAAAAATCATTCGAGGTCTTGTTTTGTGGCATTTCTCTGAGGTTTAGAATCTAGTATTCCTGTAATTCTTTTGTCTTTTATGAATTTAATAAAGAATACTGTCTCGTATTCTGTCTACAGGTGACTGTAAATGCGCAAAAACTGTTTCCATTGCCTTTTTCGAATTGCCTGAAAAACCACCTCATGCGAGCGTGTAAACTTTTTTGCAATAAATGGGAGTTTTTGCGAAGTTGACGTGTTTCCATTGGGCATATTTTCAATCCAATGGAAACACGGCTACTGTGGCAGTCCACTTTTCAAATGAACAAGATTAATTTGTTTAAAATGTCATTAACTCAGTATATAACTGGTCTGATAGGAAAGATGACACTGAATCTACTCTGTACTGGGAACTGATACCACTGATAAAAATAAACCAGAAGAACTGCATCATTCTCAGCTTCAGTGGGTTGAAGTGCTTTATACTCCTCTAAGACTTTTCTCATTGTCTCTTTTCCATCACTTAATTAAAATGGCACAGTACATTCAATTGAGCAACAATGTTTGTTTTCATTATCTTAGCAGCCTTAATGACACAACACAATGTTAAAGCTCAGTGGGTTTTATGGGTATAGTGATTACACTGGATTTTTACTTTTAGGTAGCTGGTTTGCAGTTGCCTAGTGCAATCTATCTTCAGTTTGACTTAGTCTACTAATTTCATTTTGTTGTGAAGCTGTGGCATTGGTCTAAGATTGACATTTGATGTTTTGATACAACACACAAGAGTCGTCCCCAAAATCTGAAGCCTAAAAGATGCAGACCTCCCTTTTTGAAGGACTTAGTCTTGCCTGATTCACAGCATAGTGGCAGAGAGTCAGCTTTGGATAAGAATGAGAAATTTGCTTGGCACAATTTTAGGCAACATTGCCAAAAAATGCCATGGAAAGTGTTGAGCTGTAAATAGTGTATTGTCCAGAAACTGTAGAATAAGCACATAGCTCAATTCACTCTCATTTGGAGCTTTTCTATTAATTATGTATAAGCTGCAGTTTGGTTTTTGTTACCACTCATTGGTAGGTTGATTACATTGTTAGTTCTTCAGGTCATCAGTTTTCTTGGTGTTTCAAAAGCACCTGCTGGTAACACTGTACAGTAAGGTTTAAATAGTTAACATTAACTACTTTAGTAAATATGAACTAAAAATGAACAGTACTTCTACAGCATTTATTAATATTAGTTAATGTTAATACATGTTAAAACATTTACTGATATATTATGGAAATCAAATTTTATATTTGTTAACATTAGTTGATACACTGAATTATCATGAACAAACAATGAACAGCTGGCTTTTTATTTACTAACATTAACAAAGATGAATAAATACAGTAATAAATGTATTTCTCATTTTTTTGTTAGTTATTACATTGACTAATGTTAACAAATGAAACCTTACTGTAAAGTGTTAACCACCTGCTTGTCTTTGTCATTTCAGATAACACATATGTGTCTAACTCTGAAAACGATGATGAAGTGTTAGTCACCAGGGATCCAATACCAGTAATTTTCAATAGAATTGCAACAGGTAAGATACCTTATCATCTAATAGTGAATCATAAAACAGCTTCAGCTACAGAAAACCAATGAAAAAGTTGAATGAACAGACATTTTAAAGACACACCTAAGGGGAAAGGAAACCAGCAGCCCTCTAGATTCAGAGTGTACTTCACAGAAATATTTCAGTGATTTTAAACTTTGGTCAAGGCCCTTTTGGCTGAATATTTTTGCTCCAACCCTGAACTAGCGCCCATGCCATGATTCCACCACCTACTACATGATCAGATTTTTTGGAGTTAGCTCAGAGTTTGATCCTTCATGTCTGCCAATAATGAGGGTTAGTAGACCGATCATAACAAAAAAAGTACTGTGGCAGTAGCATAGAACAGTGATAGTGTCAGATGATAGCACCATTATACTTTGATCAAATGTTACTGAATGATCATCGTATGGCATTTACATTGGACTCAAAGCCACCTCAAATATAGCCATGGTATACACTATACACTACCGTTCAAAAGTGTGGGGTCTGTATAATTTTATGTTTTTGAAAGAAGTTTCTGATGCTCATGCTGCATGTATTTGATTTTGATAAGAAATAATAGTAAAAACAGTAATATTTTCAAATATATTACATATTTAAAATAGCTGTTTTAACAGTTTTAATCTCCATTTTTAAAAATATATTTCTATTTCAAATATATTTCAATTGTTGAACATAGTGTATGTCCAAAAAAAAAAAAACTTTGTAATGCAGTGGAACGTTTTTTGGATAATCATACTATTATTGCTGTATTCACACAGTGTTAGTCAGTCCCTCTGTTTTTAGAGCTCTTTGATTACACTGGCAGTAATCCTGGAAATAAATTATCCTGGAGTTGTACTGCATGTCTTCTGCTCCTATTTTTAGGACCGACCAAGACATATGTGCCAAAACAAAGTGGCAAAACGGCAGCGATCTTCGCTGATTTCCTCCAGCAGTTAGTTAGATGCTTAATAGAAGCTGATCCTGCACACCTAATATTTTTCCAGTCCAAAATTTTAAGTCTTGACATCTTCTGACATAGTACATTACAACTAATTAGCCTGCGCATTCTGCTGATCTCTGTATACTTTGTCAGTTTTAAAATGTTTTCTGACTCAGACCACTGCATAAACAATACATTTTTACTCAGAGTCATAAAGAAATTCAGCTACAGTGGTCAAGACCTCACGGTTGTCTTAACAGTCTGTTAACAGTATTTTAGGCCGTATGTTATCCCAGCTTTTGCAGATTTGTGATTCTGAGCAGTGATAGTTCTAAAATCGTAGGTTTTTGTGGTTTGTTTGGAATTGTAGTGGAATTAACACAAACAACTAGCTATTTAAGATCTACAGTAATTTAGTTGAAAGAATTGTTTTCCTGTCACATAAATTATTAATGCCGTTAATGCCGAAGATTGTTTATTGTTCCATCTGACATTCTTTAGTTCACAATATCATGTCATACTCACACATCTGTGCATTTACTTTAGAAATACGCATAAATAATGATGGCACCAGCTGTCTGTCTATTAAATCAAAACTTCAAACTGAAAAAAACTCGGTAAGACTGTATTTTCTTTAACCTTTATTATAAAATATGTTTTAATTTCACATTTCAGGAACATCAATGAATCGACTGTATTGTGACTAATGCTTTTGAAATCTCTCCAGTGCCATTATGCTATAGAGGAGGATTCAGAGGGTGACAATGATTCTGAGGAGTTCTACTATGTTGGACAAGTAAGTTCAGCTGAGTCAGTGGCGTCATGCCCATTCAAAGTGGGGGGGCACGTGCCCCCTCAGATTTTTCCTCCCTGGTAATTTTTTTGTCACAACTTTATTCCTATTATGCTCCATAATACCAGAGCCTATAACGACTCAAATGTATTCTTCTGGATGTGTAATAAATCGGTCAGCATCAGCCCCCCCCCCCCCTTCCTAATATGGTGTCTGTTTATATCAAATCTAGAGCGCTACTCACTCGTTGAGCTGGCAATGTTTTACAGATGGTCTTGAAGTGGTAAGTGGGCAAAGCAACAAATCGGCATTGAATTAGTTATCGGATGATATTAAAACGTAGTCGGATTGTTTGTGGTTAACCTGGAAAATTTTAACTTGATCAGAAAGTTATGGATTTTTATATTAGCTGCGAATTCAGAGCATTAACTTAAGTTGTGTCAGTGTAACGTTATCGATAGCTAGCCTAGTCTAACCGTAAACTAGTTGGCTAACGTTACTGCCTGCCATACAAAGCCAATAAGCCATAGTAGGTTAAATGTACAAGTTACAAGTTACTAGCTTTTCTGTTAGCACATAAATTACTCTTTACAAGTTCATTATTTAAAATAATATAATAATGAGCAGTATAACTACAGTATTTCAATGATTTTACTAAAGTAATGTTACATATTACATTTGATTTGATTTCTTTTTTACATTTCTGTCAAATATTAACCATTTTCAAATAAACGGGGTAGTGTTAACCTTATTCAGCACTGAAATCTGTAAAACTTCTTTCAAAGTCCTTCATCACATATTAATATTAAAATAACTTAATTTTAGAGCACCACAAAGTGTGTGTAAACATGCTTTAATGAAGTATACTTCAAAAGCTTTTGAATTTGAGCTTATAGTTCTTTCATCAACCTGTCTTTTACATAAACTTACAAAATAGATACTTTAACTTAGTCCTCAGATAGAGGAGGGTTGCTGCTAGCTCCGTTAAGGTATTTCTGTCCCTTCCAAACTGCATTGAAATGGTATGTTTAGCAGCCAGAATTTAAAAATGTTCAGGGGGAGAAACCCCCTGACCCCTCCTAACCCCTCCTAACATGATTCATATCACCCATCAGAAAATAATTGTAACGTCTCAGATTGTGCCCCCCCAGAATTTTGGCTTGCATGACGCCCCTGAGCTGGGTCACTACATTTTATGTACATAACATTTCTATCTGTGTATTATGTGTGTATTATGTTCTTATCCACTAACCACCCACAATTCAGCTTTGCCATCTCAGGAATAAAATACTTTATTTATTTATTTATTTATTTATTTATTTATTTTTCAAATATATTTCTTGAACATTTTCCAACTTTAGCAGAACGCACAACAAAAATGGGATGGGGTGGGGTGAGGTGGGGTGCAGAAATAATAATGATCACATTTATTCTAGGCCACTTAAAGGGTAAAAAATAATAAAAAAGATAATTAAATAAATGTAAATATAAGGTAATCAAGTAAAAATAATGATGTAAAAACATGAAATCTATAACTGCAGTACATTACAATTTCAAAACCATTATGTACTCACTTAAGGCATGGAAAATCCTTGCCACAGAATAGTTGACAATTCAGTCCCTAGATTATTGACATAGCACTTCCAGACACTATAAAACTCGTTTGGCTGACCATTAACTAGACAAGTTAAATATTCCAGCAGAATTAGTTTCATCAAAATCGTGTGCCAACCCGATATAGTCGGAGTCTTGTCACTGATCCACCTCAGTAATATGTTTTTGCTAGCTGCAAAAGTAAGAAGATTATAGTGTGTGGCGAACAGGACGGCCGAGGGGCGTGAGAGAACGGCGCGAGGCCGGTGGTGCGATTGCTAATGAGCAACACCTGTTAGGCACACCGGTCTCGCATCTCTCACGGAGGAGTTGATGATCGAGAGAGGAACAGGCCTGTGTTTTAGTTGTGTTTTGTTTTTGTATTTTACTTTAGTTATATTTATTTTCGGTAGCCAGCAGTCGGCCGCGAGGGGCTGCTGGCGGTATTTTCGTTTGTTTGTTTTATTTTAAATAAATTATATTTTGATTGTTCGCCGGTTCCCGCCTCCTTCTTCCCTGAACATTGCTACACTGGTGCCGAAACCCGGGAAGAGGGAGGAACGCGCTGTCAGAGAGTCCTCGCCGATGTGGGGAATCCGCGGTGCCATCGAGCATGGTGCGCGAGTCGCCGCCGCTCGCCGTGGGCCGGAGCCTGCTGCCATCCGCCGAGCGAGGGGAGGAGCAGGGAGCGGGGGACTCGCGGCCAGGGACGCTCGAGGCGGTGCGCTGGAGTGAGTTGCCGGTGGGACGGTCGAGCTCGCTGCCGGCCGCCTGGGTATTGGAGGGGCGGCTGCCATCCGGGAGGGAGAGGAGGAGTCGCCGCCGCTCGCCGTGGGCCGGAGCCTGCTGCCGTCCACCAGTGAAGGGGAGGAGCAGGGAGCGGGGGACTCCTACCGTCTGCCCAAGGCACCCGAGGAGCCGTCGCCGTCCACCGGGCGGCGGAGGAGCGTCGAGCCGTCCACCGAGGGCTACCCAGCGTCACCGCCAGGCACCGCGGAGGAGAGCGCACAGCTGGTGGGGGACCAGATGGCAGCGCGTTGTGGGAACCGGACCAATTTTTTTTTTTTCCTCTCTCCCCTCTCTCGATCTGTCGCTCCTCATGCTTCCGTCTCCGTTTCCCTCGGTTTGTCTGTCCATACTCCCCAGGGATCGCCGCCGCCGGGGGGGGGAGTAGGCACAGGCTCGTGGGTACCCCCCGGCCTGTGAGGGGCGATGGGGGTATGTGGCGAACAGGACGGCCGAGGGGCGTGAGAGAACGGCGCGAGGCCGGTGGTGCGATTGCTAATGAGCAACACCTGTTAGGCACACCGGTCTCGCATCTCTCACGGAGGAGCGGAAGCATAAAGGAGGAGCGACGACGTTGATGATCGAGAGAGGAACAGGCCTGTGTTTTAGTTGTGTTTTGTTTTTGTATTTTACTTTAGTTATATTTATTTTCGGTAGCCAGCAGTCGGCCGCGAGGGGCTGCTGGCGGTATTTTCGTTTGTTTGTTTTATTTTAAATAAATTATATTTTGATTGTTCGCCGGTTCCCGCCTCCTTCTTCCCTGAACATTGCTACATAGTGTTTTTTTTCTTTTGATAAAATCAAATCTGTATCAGGCTCACCAAGGATAAAAAATAAAGGATCCATCACCAACTCATCAAAGATATTGCTCATTTCAGAAACTGTATAGCCTTGGCACGATTACATACGATTAGCATATTTCCAAATATTTGAAAATGATTGTTCAAGATCTGACCACGTAGAAGAGTTATCAAGAGCAACCCAATCACAAACATACCTTAGATGTGCAGACCACTCATATAGCTTAATAATAGGCAAATCCAGTCCTCCCATCGACCCTGGTAGTTGTAGTGCAGAGAATTTCAGCCTAGGTTTGCTCTTGCTCGAGATAAAGGAACTGAGCCAGTTACATTTTTTATAAAATATTAAAATAGAAAAGTTATTTTAAATTGTAATAATATTTCACAATTTTTGTTGCCATCAAAAGGCAAAATTTCAGAGTAAGTTTTTAAGTTTCAGAGTTTGAGATAAACAATGTCCTGTTTCCCATGTGAACCTCAACTTCACGTGCTCACTGCAACTTAACTTGCTAAGGTCTTACAGCTTTGAAACAAGCTTCAAACCTGCAGCACTTGGGGCTTAAGACTTTTAATTTCATGGTAAATTTACTTAAAGTAGTTTGCAGCTCATATAAAAAACTTTTTGACTCTCTTTAACTGTTAATGATTAGTCCCTTACTCTTCTGAGAATGATTCCATCATGAGAATGAATGTTAGTTTGCACACACAGCTTGTTCTTAAATTAATCATGTGACCAATGACCATCCACTAGAGCAAATCCATTAAGCTGGAGTCAGTGAGTGAGTGAGCTTTGTGCTCTGTGAGGACCAGTCCGGAGGTGATGAAGATTCATGCACTAATGCCTGTGTCTGGCTCTTGCTCACTGTAATGTGGCAATTTTGCAATCTTTTGCTGTTCTGATGATCTCAAAGCCTTCGGGAGACTCTTCCATGCCACATGCTGGCATATTCTCTCTGCACTTCAGAACAGCTGGTGAATTTTCTTGATCTCTGTTGTGCAGAATATCTAAAAACACTGAACGTCATTAATCATTTATATCCACCAAACTACAGCATGATCAATGTACATAATATTGGCCATATTTCTTTCATTTTTTGCAAAGACCCATATAATTCAGGCTTAATAATGGCAGGTTTCCCTACAGAATTTACCTTTGTCTCCATTGGTTAGACAAACAGATAGTCCCGCCCCCAATCTCACACCATTGGTTGAGTTGGTGTTACTGTGATGGGCAAGTCGATGCTCAAACAAGCAGATCAATACTTTTTAGATATTCAAAGAAAAGAAATAAAAAAATACTCCACTTTTACGTAGTAGTTAAGAGCAGCTATTCTAAACCTGGCATTCATATATTGTCTTTTCAGAATCACATTCCTGTTAATCCTGTGAACTTTGTGCTGCATGTCCATCAACTAGGTTTGAATAAATATCATGATTACCCTTGGATCTCTTGAGAATTAGGGTCTTTTAATCAGTTCAGTGATGCATTAGAAAAAGGATCAGGGAAAATAAAACTAATCAGAGATAAAAATCAAATAGTCTAAAGTCATTTTCTTTCACAAAAAAATCCACAGTTGATTTAGGACACAGTCTAAGGAGACTGATCTTATAATAGAGTAATCTAAGTGTATGATGTGTATTGATTGTTAAGAGAGTACAGAGCCACAGTCATCAACAGTGATGGATGTCTAGAAGCTTGTTCGAAGTGTTCTGGATCTTATACTGATTAAAAACTCACTCACCTCAAGGTAGAAACAATCATTAGCGGAGAAGTGCTGTTTATTAATTTTTGAATAAATACTCGGGTGCTGCTGTCTGTAACCTTGGGCTCTGTGTATCACCCTTTGACCTGTGTGTTTATGTGGGCAGGTAAATTATGATGGAGAGCTTCACAAACACCCCCAGCTGGAGGCTGATTTGGCAGCCGTGAGGGACTTATATGGCCATCATGCAGTATCTCTCAGGTAACTGGCCAATGATTTTTTTTCTTGATGTTGATGTGAAAACATAAACTTTTGCAAATTAAACTTGGGGGTAAAAAGAAAAATCAATGTAAAGTAGCATTTTGTCAGTAAATGTGCAAACATGTAAATGTGAAAAAAAAGTATTAGAATTGTGACTTCCTTCCTGAACTCTCCTCCGCCACCAGTGAAGTGTTTTATGGGAAACAACACCTTGATCAATCGTTCTTTAGTTTTCTGGCACAGTTAACCCACTCAAGGACATCCTCTGCCGGAGCCAGGTCCCATAACCCTCAGGTGGCCATTTCTCCAATCTGTCATTTGGGGAAATGCTCTGTGATCAACTGAAGGATGGTCTGTGAGAGTCTGAGCGGATTCTGTTTGATTACAGGGCTGTAATGATGTAATTGTTGCTGTGGTGTTTATCCTGACATAGAGGCTTGCTTTTACCTAATCTGCTCTGCAATCAGCTAATTTTTAGCAAGATATAACACATTTGAAACCGGTGCTGTTAAGAATGCCGTGGACAACAGCAAAACGTGCATGCTCGTGTTTGTGCTTAATAACTCGGATGAAAAAATAACTCATGACAGATTGTCAACACGAACGTGATTCACCCCTCAAAATCTGCCAATCTGAATGGTGTTTCATGCGGCGACAGCTATTAAAAGCTTCGTCCTTGAAAGTTGATCTTGTCAAGCTGCTAAAGAACAGCATAAAAGTCTCTATTCATAGCAGCAGAAGTGTGCTTTTTATATCCTGTCTAGTGTGATCCTTGAGATGCATTTGCCCTGTGTCATGGATAAAAAAACATTTTGAGAATTTATTCAGCGTTCTGCTTGAAAAATGACCTGGGCCGTTTTTGCCGCAGTCTCTATGAGTGGGTTCACTGAGGCCCCTTTACTAGTTCCAGGACATCCCACTAAATGCTTTTCGTTAAAGTAGAGTTAATTGAAAATGCAAAACTGCTTTTATGGTCATCATATTACGTGTTTGGTAAAACACTTCTTAAATGATTCCTAAAAGTTGCTCTGAATTTCTTTTACCTTAGTAATTTTGTGTGTTTACATGTGTTTGAACATGAGTGTTTGTTTATATGCTGGATGCAAGCTGTTGCATAGACAGATCAAAGAGGATTATTATTTTCTCAAACCTCTTGCTTTTGAGGCACAGCGGCTGCATTTGGGAGTGAGGTGTAACCATGGTAACAGTTAGCCCAGAGCAACGCTACAAACTCATCACAATGTTTTTATGAGAAATAAATGCTTTGGAGCATCAAGCTGCATCCCTTCAACATCAAGTGTACCTGCGTACTCATTTAAGAAATAAATTCATCTGGTTTTATATTTTATTCTGCCATCTTTCTTAATAAATCTTTTTCTAACATTAAATACAAATGTAATGAATGATATCAGCATGCTTTATTCCCAAGAAAACAAAGTTATATTTTTAATAAAATGTAATTACTTGCTCTTCATCTGAGATTACTTTCCTTTTTCCACTTACGTGACAGGGTATTGGATGATGACCAGTAGCCAAATTGCTTAGAAATTGTGTTAGAAAATTATTTCTGTAAGTCGTCTGTATAAACAAAGAGAACTGCTTCTTCATGTCTAAATTTGTTGTGAATTCCCTTCAAATCCCTAAAATTTGTGTCAACAACATATTTGGCTGAGTGATATACTGTATTCTTGTAATTTTCTAGTCTTAATGAATATGTATTATAAAAGCTGCTGTGAACAAAGATTATAATATCACTAGCAGAAATTATTTTGTCCAAGATGAAATTAGGAATTGTATTTTTTCCCCTTCAAAATATAGGGAATATGGTGCAATTGATGATGTGGACATCGACCTACACATTGATGTCACTTTCCTCGATGTAAGTGTTCTTGTTCAGTGTCTTGGTAAAGATGAAGGACGATGACCATATCGTTTTTATTTATATATTTATTTTTGTTCGTGTCTGACTGGTTATACTATGTGAAACTGAAATGCAGCATTTGTTCATAGGAGGAGATTGCACTTGCCTGGGATGTGATCCGGAGTGAACCTGTTATTGTGCGGCTTCACTGCTCCCTCACACAATATCTGAATGGACCAGGTTAGAACACACACACACACCGAGTTGGGCAGAGTTCGGACGCTTCAATGCTTTTTATACTGTGCAAACTTCACATTCTATTCCCAAACTAACCCTTACCAAAAACAAAACAAAAACATAATTTAGTTTGATAATGAATGAAAATACTGGAACACACACACACACACACACACACGCACACACACACACACACACACACACACACACACACACACACACACACACACACACACACACACACACACACACACACATACGCAAACAAACTTTGTTATAAACTTATCTTATAAACATCTACTGCTTTGATACCCAACTAGGGGTACTTAGATTTAGATTCAAAATAGTTAAACAGAAGTCATGATTTATAAAATTACAAATATGCAGTTAAAAATTAGAATGAGTTAAAATAATTAATCTTGAGTTTTTTTTGTTATTAATAGGTGGATAACACATTCAGTTACTGTACTTATTAAAGAAGAACTTGTTTGTACTTTTTTCAATTTGTGTTAATTACATTGTATTTGCACATATATATAGAAAGACACCAAAGTAGATTTTTTTGGAACTGTGATCAGACTTTGGCATTTCAAAACTATTTTCTATTCGGATATTGCTTATTCTATAAAGAAAATAAAGGGGTACTTGAGCCTTACAGTGGGGCTGGGAGGGTAAAGAAATGTTGAGAAACACTTCATTGAATTTACCCTAACCATAAATGCAGTTAACAACTCTTTAAGAAGATTATGCAAATCATTGTTCTGTTAACAACATTAGACAAGTTTGTTCGTTTGTTTGTTTGACTTTATTGGACAGAAATGAATCTTTGACACTTGCAAAAAAAATACATCAGAGAATACAGTACATCCACTTACATACCACATAACAAAGCTCATGGAACACACATTTGTCCTCATTAAAAATGTGCATAAAACGAGTATACAAATGTATAGAAGTAAATAGTACCTCAATTAAGAATTTGGTTTAAAACCGTCACCGCCAATGGAACAAATGATTTTTTATATATGTTCTTTTTAGCCAGTGGTATACGCAGCCTGTTCCTCGAAGGGGGGCCTCAAAACATGAGTGAAGGGGATGGGTTTGGTCTGAATATACTCTATAAAGGGTGAAAACAGCTCTTGCAATGTACTTTGTTTCTGGCCGGTGATCTTATTTGTTTCGTAAATTACTTGCATTAATTTATTTTTCTGTCTCATTGCTGAATTGCCATATCTCGAAACAATGTTATATGTTAAAATACTTTCGATCATCGAACCAAACAATGGTTAGGACCCTCCTATCGTTACTAAAATGTCTTAATTTTCTGATTAGACTTAAAACGCTGTCTTGTTTTCTTATGTATATGGTCCACATTTTCCTGGAATGAGAATTTGTCATCAATATTGTAGCCAAATGTTTCAAATTTGAAACTTGCTCTACCTTTACACCTTTTATAATAACTTGCTCATATAAAATGCTAGCCATACCTGTCCTATTTTAATTCCTACAGCATAATTCCTTTGTCTTCTCAATGTTCAATTGTAGATGACTGTTATCAAACCATTGTAAAAGACTTTTAATATACTCAAAATTAGTTGAAAACGTGTTGAATTTGTGTCCGTTTGGCAAGAAATTAAAACCAAGTCATCAGCTTATTTGATTGAAGTAAGATTGTCCTTGTTACATTGAAGTTCATTCATATAAACAAAGAAAAGCAGAGATGATAATACACATTCCTGTGGTAAGCCTTAATTTAAGACTATACAATCAGATGAGATTCCGTTAACACAGACTTGTTTGGCACACTTACCTTGTTAGATGGGGTTTCTGTTGTTTCTTTTGCATAAATACTATGTGAATTGTTCATGTTGGTGAGAGTGTGTGCCCTTCCACCGAGCTGTCTCTGTTGATTGTAGAGTTGTTTAAAATTGCTTGACTCAAGAACATGGCTACTTCAGTTCAGATTACAAGAGAAAGAGAGAAAAGTTTCTTAGACATGGCTGCTCTTGTTCTCCTGCCAAGATATTACTCATCATAAGTGGCTCATTTCAGAGTGACCTTCTGTTCCAGTGTTTTTAAAAACCTCTCAAATGCTTTGATGGCTAAATCTGTAGCAAACGGTTACATTATATGGTACTTTGTTTTGCAATACTATTATTTTTTCTCATGGAGAATTCTATGTCCCTTTTCCAGTTCCCACTGTTGATGTGTTTCAAGTGTCTTCAAAAGACAGATTTGGCCTTGGACATCAGTTGAAAAAGTAAGAAAATACTAGATATTTTTTTTAGTGTTATATCGGGTTTTCTAGGTCTGTTTAACTTTATGAGTGTGCTTTCTCTTGGCAGAATAATGCAAACCTTTGTCACACAGCAGTGGAAGTGTCAGAGTAAAGATAAACTCACAAACCCACATGGCAAAAAGCAAACAGAGAAGAAGGTGAAGTCTCCCCTGCACATTTTTTCAACGCTACGCAGGTAAGAAAAAAAAGTCACTCAGCTACACCGATACTGGACAATCCTGAGTTTATTATCCCTCTTTGAAGCGCTTTTAATCCCAGGACTAAAGGCCTGTTCACCAAGAAAATTGGTTGGTTCTGGTGAACAATATTTAACTAACCTCACACAGTAAAGTGCTCATGTTTACAGCTCAAAAACTCTCTAGAACCTTTCTATTCTTACGTATTGATGTTATTGCTTTGTACATGCCATTACTTTGCCATCGCAGAAAAGTTTTTAAATATTGAATCAAAAATCAAATTAGAATTATTTGTATTGCTACTTTAAACTTTACACAGCTTTAACCTTACTTTTAAACTTATTTGTGTACTGTTCTGTTTGACCATGCTTCTACTGTAATGAAATATTAGAAAAATATGTGCCTTGCAAAAATTAATTGTAATATGAGTATAATAACCCTCTTTTTGAATAACCATCAATGGAGAAATATGTCTTTGCCCTCTGTTGTACTGGAGAAAATTTGTTTGCCAATTAGCAATTCACTATTGTGAATTTGGTAAACATGTATCCATATATTTAGGCTGCATTTATGTATTCTGGACCAGCATTTACTTTTATGCCGAAGAAATGCGCATTCCCTTTGCGAACTATGCAGACCTCAACATGAAAAATAAATTGGTGTGAATCAGCCAATAAAGCATTCTGAAATGTGCAGGATTTGCACAAACATAATTGCACATCTTTTTTGTTCCATAATTCCCGTAGTGTGATTAATGTGCTGTGCTTGTGCAAACTCAGATCCCCCAGCTACCCTCCTCCTGGCTGTGTGAAGAGCAAAAAGAAGCTCAAACCTGAGCAGGATGGCGTGTCAAAATCCCACCGTCTGTTACGGCGAACATGCTCCAGCACAGTGAAGCCAGAAATGGACGGCTGTGTCGGCAAGTCGCACAAGCTTTTGGGTCACTCCCTTTCCAGTGACCCGCGGATGGAGCAACATCAGCCCCTCAAGCAGCCCCACCGGCTGCTGCCAAGGCCCTGCTCGACCGCTGTGAAACCAGAGGACTGCCCGCCACTGCGGCCTCATAAACTGTCGCCGCGGTCGAGCGTGGCCGAGCCTCGCTGCGAACATGCTGCTGGCAGTAGCGATGGCGGTGCTTTAAAGCCTCACCGGCTCCTGGGCCGCTCCTGCTCGGGCAGTGTGCGGACTGAAGAGCTGGACGGACTGAAGCACCACCACCGTCTGCTCAGCAGGTCCTACTCCAGCAGCACCAAGATGGGCGACAAGAAAAGCGACATCTTTAAAGAACCTGGCACTGAGAGCAGACGCCTCTCCCTTACCTCAGGGCTAATCGGCATCCTGGCCCCATCACTATCTTCCACACCTCAGGTAATGATGCTTGGGATTGCGTCTTATGAACATACTTCCTTGAAGTTACCTATTTAGGATTTGCCTAATTTGATTGCCTGTTCGGTTCGGCTTTGCTCAGAGATACGAGAGTGTTTTGGATATGAAAGAATTATTTAACAGAATTTATATACAGCAAAATAAGAGTGAACACAAATTCACAGTGAATTGCTCCGACCAGGCAGAGATGAGTGAATTTAACAGGCCAAGGAGAGAGAGATCTTGCAGAGAGATAAATTTAATAGTTGAGACATTTTGTCCCACAATGTAATGTTTGACTTGAGGCAGTGAAAACAACTTTGTGTATTTAGCTAACAAAATTTAGAGAGACTTCAAACTATTTTTTGTGTCTTCTTGAGTAGCCAAACAACGGAGCCAAATCCATTCCAGTCAGAGACAGAGGCTTCCTTGTTCAGGTAAAAAATAAATATCTTCACTTCCCCCTTCGTCTTATTTCATTAATCAAACAGTATTTTACAGTCTAACAGTCTTTTACTTGCAAATATATGCAACATACTCTTTCCGAAGCAACCTGAGCCTGAGGGCATGTGTTTTGGTTGCAGTAGTTGACATTTTCTAGTCATTAGTATTCTTGTGAAAAGGACTGAATCTGCAACAAACATTGTTTACTCACCGTCAAGTCATTCCAAATTTTCCAAACATGATGAAAATATTTTAATTTTGGATGACTGTCCTGCTTGTTTTAAGGTTTGGGTAGAGCTTTTGTGGTAGCCGCTAATGCTGTCATACTGTTATAGAGGAGGCAAATGTTACTGGATGGTTGCTACATGTGTTTACTTGACTTAAAATTGCAGACTATGGAGTATGCAGAACAGCGTATCCCTGTACTGAATGAGTTCTGTGTGGTCTGCGATGAACCTCATGTGTTCCAAAATGGACCAATGCTCAGAGTGAGTCTGTTTGCTCTACAAGCAAACTTGGATTGATTAATGGTGTGAATGAATCATTTAAGGCATCTGCGATTTCTCTTATATTTGATCCTGAGTATTTAAAAGTATACACTACCTTTCAGAAATTAGGGGTTGGTAAGATTTTCCAATGTTTTCTAAAGTTTTCCAAGAAAGGCTAAAAACTTTTTTTTTTTTTTTATAATATTTTATTTGCAATGGAAATCTTTTGTAACATAATAAATGTCTTCACTGTCACTTTTGAGTGATTTATTGCATCCTTTAAAAAAAAAGCAAACTTGAACACAACGTGTTCTATATTTCACTTTTCTATATTTCATATTAGACAGCCTCTGTTTCTGTTTAAAATAGAAAAAGATTATTTTAACTTGAAAAGATTCAGAAATGATCTTCATACCATATTATGCGTTCATGTCACAATCAAAGATGTTTTTTATATTTTTGTGCCATATTATTTTGCTGATAGTTGTCCAACTAAATTTGAGCCAATTTATGTTACATGTGATTATATTAATCCAGGATTAATAATATAATTTACTGTTCTAATGAGCTTGTGTATATGTGTCCTGCAGCCCACAGTGTGTGAGAGAGAGTTATGTGTATTCGCCTTCCAAACTCTAGGGGTCATGAATGAGGCTGCTGATGAGATTGCCACTGGTGCTCAGGTATACAAACAAACACAGAATTCATACAGTCATTCTGTACAGAACCTTCTAACCAAATGGCTTAACAATCTCTGTTTGTGACAACAGGTTGTAGACCTACTGGTCTCCATGTGCCGATCTGCACTGGAGTCTCCGAGAAAAGTTGTAATTTTTGAGCCATATCCCTCTGTGGTGGATCCCAATGACTCACAAGCACTTGCCTTCAACCCCAGGGTACTTAAAACACTAAGAGCGTTTAGCTTTACCTTATCCTGTCTTTTTTGTGCAATGCTGCTACTCATGAAGGAATATTACATTGAGTGTTTGGGTTCTTCTTCAGAAAAAGGACTATGACCGAGTGATGAGAGCACTTGACAGTATCACTTCTATCAGAGAAATGACCCAGGTATCAACCAGAAATTTACAACAGGAGAATGTTTGTTCTAAGGTGGTTACGTTGTTTTTAAGTCTAATCTAACTATTTTAATGACATTAAAATATATAATATACAGAATGTTATGTATGTACGGAAGCCCTGAACCGCAAAAAAAATAAAATAAAGAAATATGTAAAAAAAATAAAAAAATAAAAAAAAGTCTAGCATTTTGAGATTAAAGTCGAAATATTTCGAGATTAAAGTCGAAAATGTTGCGGTTCAGGGCTTCCGTATGTATGCTATATTATAAATAATGAATGTATTTTTATAATAATTTAATATACTAATTTGTTACCACTTTCTTTTACAGTGTCCTTGTTACACATTACATGTAGTTGCTATAGCAATAACTATAAATTATGCATGATAATTACATGCAACTAACCCTAAACCAAACCCTAAAGTAATTAAATGTAGTTAACTAATATTACTCAGTACTTAAATGTATAATTACAAAACCTTAAACAATTTTTTTGTTTTTTACAATGTAATATACTATAATATTTTATAAATGTATACTGTATATAAAAGTATTTATATACTTTTTACGGCAACGGTAAAAACAAATGTTCTGCAAAATATTATATTTAACACATTGAATTGACAGCCCTAGTTGTTTAAATCACAATCTCGATCGCAATCTTGAATCTTTTATTGCACAAGGCTTCAGAGAAATCAGCCGGTGCTTTGATTCCTAATGGAGGAGCATTTTGACATTTTAATCGTTGCTGTTTCTTCTGCACAGGCTCCATATCTGGAGATAAAGAGACAAATGGACAAGCACGATCCTTTGGCTCACCCACTACTGCAGTGGTATGGCTGAATGACACTTCAATCATTATCTACTCTGCTCCTGCATTTTAATGATGTGTAAATGTGACAGTCAGCTCTCATAACAGCTTTTAATTACATAGTCATGGAGAGTGTGTGCATCCATCTTTGTTGTACCTTGTATGTCGCATGATCATCCTGACTGTCAAATCACGCATATACAGTATTTAAATGCATCTACAGTCCTGCAGCGGAAGGTTTCAAATCTAATGGAGTTTATGGTTGATAAATCCATTTTTTTACAGGGTGATATCCAGTAACAGATCACACATAGTGAAGCTTCCTGTAACTAGAGTAAGTCTTGTATCTATCTTAAGCATTTGTTATTATTTCCATAAATGTTTCTGCAAATGCCACAAGAATGTGAAAATGTGTCTGATCTAGATTAAGATCATCCGGGTTATACGCATAGTGATTAATCTTTCATTGAATTGCTGGCATTACCTCCCTAAGAGATAACCATGACTCTTTTAGAAGCCATCTTTCAGTTCTTATGTATTTTTGAAGAGAGTTTTAAATTCACAGGCACTGAAACTTTTCAAAGTTTTAAGCAGAGAAAATGATTTAGGCTTAGCGTCTCAAGTATATGCTCTTATATCTTGTTTCTGTCACAACAGCAACTGAAGTTCATGCACACACCCCATCAGTTCCTCCTGCTCAGCAGTCCGCCAGCCAAAGAATCCAACTTTAGAGCTGCCAAAGTCCTCTTTGGGAGTACCTTTGCTTTTCAGTAAGTTCCATTTTAAACACCTAAGAAACTGAGCTTTTTTATCCTAAAATCAAATTTGACCCACAGCATTACAAATTCATAAATTCATGATTAGGGTACAACAGGGCTTGAGTAAAATGTGTTTTAGCTGTTCCCAACGTACATTATAATATCTGTCTTGCTGGAACTCTTGGCAGTTTTGTGTGCAATGTGAATCAGGCAGTCTGAATGGTCTGTGGGTGTGCTGAACAAATGTTGTAGCCACAAGCCAGGTTTGCTCTGTAAGACCTGTATCAGAAATGACAATTTCCCACTTTATATTCTTCATGGCTTTGTGATTGTCCTCTAATATTAAATATACTAAATTTGAAGTGCATTTCACTGTCGCAATAAGAGGAAATCAGTTCCAGCTGTCATAACTAGTTCAGTTGCGATTCAGCTGTGCAGCAAACCATATGTAAGGAATAATTGGTGATGGGCCATTGAATTATTCGAAAATAATGCACACCTGAGGTGGTAATGCGGCTACGAAGAGAAACGAGTTATGCGTTATTCGTTTTCTAATAATTCAACGAACCAGAGTCAATTATTCTGCGTTATTACAGTACGGTTACCACACCTCAAGACAGTGTTCAGATGTTGTATTTCAAGACATGTCAGGTTTTTATCCTTGAAACGCTCTTGGGTGTAGGACTAATTTCTTACTCATCTCATCCCACGCCTCCGTTGCTAATTCCAAAACGTAATTTTAGAGCTAGTAATGGAGGCTTGAGCCATTGATAGCAGAGAGAGAATTAAGCTTGTGTGAATTACCTGAGTCTGTACGTCTCTCAACAGTGTTCGGCACCAGCGTCTCTACTAATTGCGAAACTGTAAGTTTATCTGCTTCAAGAACAGCGCCGTTATTACCTCGCTAGTGAGAAATGTCATGTAGCTTTTAAGTTGCTAAACTATTTTACTGATAAAATCGTCAGAGCAGCGCTGACAACACGTTTCTGTGCGAGTGTGTGTCCGTACTTACTGTGTGAGTTTGAGTGGGAGAAAAAGAGTATGTGCTTTCCGCATTCAATAAAGGGTAATTTTGTGACAAAAAAACATGGAAATAATTTGTCATTTTCTATACTATTTTTTACTATATTTATTTGCTTGGTTAGTGTCATTGTGGGTTTTGGTTCTTTTGCTGTTGTAGGCTGTAGGACCTTTGAAATAACTGAAATTATTTGGCGAAGTGATATGGATATGTAAATACGTCAGTCGTGCATTTCCCTGAAAATGATTGCACACATTGGAATGTTCGTCAACCAATAAGATTCAAGCATATAACAGCCCCATAGATTTTTTGAGTCATAGAATAGGTTTCGAATCTGTCTTTTGCACAAATTTATTAAAACCACAACTTAACAGGTGTGAAGTTTCTTGCTGACTTGAGAACAGTGGTTGTTAATTTTTCAGTTTAAAAAAAGACAAACTGACTGTCTCTCTCTCTCTTTCTATCAATTTCAGTGGATCACACATAGAAAACTGGCACTCCATTTTAAGGAATGGTTTGGTTGTGGCATCAAACACAAGGCTTCAGGTACTCACTTCTAATTGTGATTCAGATACAGTATTTAATTGAATTAAATTGGAATGAAGTTTGGATGAAGCCAGTGGTTTTATTGTGGAAATCTGATGTGATAGTATATTTATGCATAATGCATTATGTAAACATCTTAAAGGGATAGTTCACCCCCCAAAAAACATTCTGTCATTAATTACTCACCCTCATGTCTTTTACAAATGGCGATCTTTTTAATGAAATCTGAGAGCTTTCTGTCTCTCCTCTTACAGCTGCGCAACTACCACTTTGACGCTTCAAAACATTCATAAAGAGATCAAATAATCCATATGAATTGAGTCAAAGTGGTAGTTGTGTAGCTGTCAATGGAGAGTACAGAACTGGCTCAGATTTAAAAAATAACTTCCGAATATATCCGAAGATGAATGGAAGTCTTAGGTGAGTAAATGATGACAGAATTTTCATTTTTGGGCGGAAACATCTTTAAACATCTGAGCAGACCGATGTGCACTGACTTTTTTTTTTTTTTACACCACATCTCTTAATCTCTAATTGTTCCAAATCTGTACTGTTTTTTTCTTCTGTTGAACACAAAAGAAGATATTTTAAGGTAACCAGACAGTTGACGGTAGCCATTGACTTCCATAGTATTTTTTTCCTATTATGGATTTCCATGGCTACCGTCAACTGTCTGGTTACCTTAAAATATCTTCTTTTGTGTTCAACAGAGTTTTATTTATTAGAAGAAGAAAAAACTATCTGAAATGTCAGTTGTGTTAACTTGTGTATGACAATGTTTTTCAATAGTGGTTCTGGGGAGCCACTGCTCTGCACATTTTGTATGTCTCCCTTATTGAACACCTGATTTAGATCATCAGCTCACTAGGTGCGGGTTCCATGAACTGAATCTCAATCAGCTCCCTAGTTCAGTAATCACTATGATATTAGATATTGATATCTGATATTAGACTACATAGCCTATAATAAAAGATAATACATTTCAAACCTGAACCAAACATATTTTTTTATTAAAATATATACTTCCCCACCCACTCCTCACGGTACCTGCAGAGACGTTTTTGTTGGGGTGTTGGGGTTCATGGGGTTATCAGACAATAACTAGCTACTCAAGATTTTGCTTTAGTATAATTTTCGGGCCGATAATTGATAATTAATCAATTAGGGCCGGATTCGGGATTTGTGACAACAGCTTAGATTTCGGGACGTCTGGTCACCCTAGGCGCGACTCAAGTGTTTTTTGCTAGTTTCAGCCTGACGCAGTTATCATTTTCACTTTGTTGAAATAGCAAATGCATTTGCGCCCATCTGTTCACCCATGGGCGTGCGTGCTAGTCTGAAAACGAGGTGTGTGCCGGCGCATTGTTGGCGCGTTGCTATTTTATGGCAACTGTAATAGACTGTGTCATTGAAACCTGGTCTAAAGTTAATGGCGCAATATACAAGCTATTAGCTAACTCTGGTGCAATTACTCTTAATTGTGCATTGTCCCTGTAAAAATAAACAATAAAGCAAAGTAAGTAATATTTTTTTTGTTATTTAAAGAGCACATTAGTAATATGCGCCTATAGGCGGGTGTACAACGCATGTGCATTACACACACAGGCACGTGCAACAGCACAGAAACATGCCAAATATTAAAATGTATTACAATGTAAAAGATTATTATAGTGTACATAAATATACGGTGTAATCTGGCTTGTCCCGTAGATGGTCTGCTTAAGAGCTTTAACCTCACGCACGAGCAGATAGTATGATTTTTACATCAAAAATTGTCATAATTTAGAAATAAAAGGCATTTTTCCTAGCCTGATTTTAGCCTCTGATTTGAACGCTCTGTTTGAAGGGGTGTGTCTGTGTGAGACTTCAGTGTAAACACCCACTCCTATGATTGGTTAAAAGCTTTGCATATGAAATAGCTAGTGCTACTTTTACTACGTTTTTGCTATTACAGCTATCGAGATTAACGAGTCTGAAAATGATTGATTAAAGCAGTATATTTAGATATATTTCATCACATGAAACGTTAAAGTGATGAGTGATGAGCATTGAGCAGATTACAGACAGTTGATCACATGAATTAAGAGATCTTATTGCAACGCAATTTCTGGACTCTCATTAATGCTTTCACCAAATAACAATGCAAACACGATGTAAATACAGTAAGAGCTTTGTTGTGCAGTATAACAGCATCATTTATTTCATAACGAGTTTTGACAAGAGTCCAGATAAACTCGCGCTGTGTGATTGACAGCTTGGGCGATTGGAAAGGGAGCGTTCTTTGATCGCTTTCTGTATATATTTTAATCATAGTTTAAATAAGATTATTTTCATCCTACAATAAGAAACGATGTGAGGTTGATATTTTAGTCACTGGCTTGATTTACTGATGCATTTAGTATTGAACAATTTTGAGAGAAAGATTATCTGTCTGAACTTGATTACACATCAGAAATCACTGATCACAGATCAGGCATTAGAATAAAAATGGTTACTTGCATGTTTGTGTCGTTGCTGGCAGATCCATATCATAAAAGTCTGTTTGCAAAGCCTGTGTCAAAATTGCGACTGATTTGCCAAATAATCCACAGTGAAATGTACCGAATACTAACAAATAATGCACTGCTGAGACATTCACATTGTTGAAAAAAACTACTTTCCTAGCATTAGGATTGTTTGGAAGGTAATGGTATTGATCCTGTGTCGATCTTTACTTGTTCTCATGTCACTATTTACTAGCGCTCCAGTGGGCGATGTAGATGTAGGCGTTGATCTTTCGCTGCTCTGTGACATCACAAGTCTCCACTTTTGAGATCCTGTCGTTTCCTTGGTTTTAAAAAAAGCTGTTTTTGGAATAACAATGAAGTTTTGAGTTTTGAAATTTGCAGGGTATTTTTATAGTATAACGAACTCTTGACTGTCAAAAGATCAAGGAATTTTTGAATTCTTAGTACATAAATATGTAAATGTATCTGTAATATACTTAGCATAAAATGGATAAACATGCATCGTTAGACAGGTAAAGAACATAATCTTGCTAACATGTATCATTTATTTATTTGTTTCACATATACAGTATGTAACAAGCTTTAAAAAACATTAAAAAGTTCTGCTGTTGTTCATAAATACCAGTAGTGATGTTGTACAATGAAAACGTTGTCATGTCGCTGGAAATAGAGTCATCGGAGTCCCAATGTGTAGTGAGCCAGCGTTCTTTACTGTCCTTATCAGTGCCCGAATTCATGGACATGATATACTTGTTCACGACCTTTGAATTAAGGTAGCTGATTGAGACTACAGTAAGTGTGTCAGATAAGAAAGACATACAAAATGTGCAGAGCGGTGTGTCCCCAGGATCAGGATTGAAAAACACTGGTGTATGGAAACCAGTTAAGCAGACACGCTTCACCTTTTGAGAAAAAGTAAAACATGGTTTGCATACTAAATCATTGTTTTGTTTGCAGCTCCATGGCGCTATCTATGGGAGTGGAATCTATCTCAGTCCATTATCAAGCATATCCTTTGGCTACTCAGGTCTTAAAGTCTTCTTCCAAGATGTTTGATACTGATATTTCCTGTACTTTCTACCTGACTATATACACAATAAAACAAAAAAAAGTATTATACATATATTTTTTAAAACTTGTTACGTGTGAATATGCTGTTTTTATTCATACTGTGGCTTTTCCAAATAGGGATGAATAAAAAACAGCAGAAAGTTGCTTCAAAAGATGAAACTGCTGCCAACAAGACCAATATTAATTTGCAGGTATTGAATGCATTTAGCTTTTTTTTAGCACCTGACACAAAATCATAACTTAAATGACTTTCTTCTTCAAGGGCTTTATCAAACATACTTGGTATCTGAAACCTGTTGGTCCACAACTTTTCTTTTGCTTTCAGTCACAGAAGAAAGGCCAGAACCCCCAGTTTCTGCAGAGCCGCAACCTGAAATGCATAGCCTTATGTGAAGGTTCATGTTTTACCTTACTGCCTTTACACAGATTTACATCTTCATCTATAATCTTAAAACAAAGAAATGGTAATATTCTCTCTTTTATATAACAGCTATTACATCTCCAGACCTGCACAAGCATGGTGACATCTGGGTAGTTCCAAATACAGATCATGTCTGCACACGTTTTTTCTTTGTGTAAGTACATTTAAATCTATCTCAGCATATAAATCTGTGTTTCTCAATGTGTATCTGTAAAAACTTTGAGTCTGCATCTCCCAAGCTGACAATCAGAACATAAAAAGCAGCACATCTGATAAGTTTGTTATTAGCAGAAGAACTGAACTGAAATTAAACCGAAACTCTCCTTTTTCTGTTTTTTTGTTGTTGTTGTTTTTTAACCACTTGTCAACTAGTTATGAAGACGGACAGGTAGGTGACACAAGTATAAACACACAGGACCCTGGTATTCATAGGGAGATCCTGCGAGTCATCGGCAATCAAACGGCTACTGGATGAAAGATTTTGAACACAATACCGCTGCCTTGACCTCTTTCCCAAAGCTGGACATTTGAGCGTAGGAGGCCAATACCATGTATGTTTTGGTAAACACAGAACACACACACAATAACACAGTCATACAACAAAAAGGATATTCACAATCTTCAAAATACACTATTTATACTGTTCCCCTGGGATACATGCATATTTACACTGGCTATTCAAACTATTACCATTTTGCTAAGTTTATAAATACAAGGTACATTTTGAAAGAGCATGGTATGTCTCTCAGTTCAACTGATGGACTACTTATTTTTTTGTAAAGATACAAAAAATGAAAGCACTTTGAAAAAGTACAGTATTTTGAGACTTTCTTGGAGAAAATACAATATTCCTGTGTGGATATGCACCATCTGACCTTGTTTACTAAGAGTTGTACTTGTTAAAGTACATTAATTTGTGTATACAAAAGGTGTCTACTGTATATGCACTTTATTTTTCTTAATGTATGATAGTTTCAAACTTCCATATAATCTTAAATGCCTTTCAAAGACAGATGTATTTATTGTTTGACAGTGCTGAACACGAGTGAGCAACTCCTGAGTTTGACTGCATTTACAGCTGACGGAGATGTAGTGTAAAACAAAATCCCTGTGCTACAGCTTATATGTCATGCTACTTAAAAGTAGCTGTCAGTTTACAATTTCTAAAGGCCTCAGTTTAGAATTTGCCCAGATTTACCGAACCTGCCACTTCATTAACTTGATCATTTTAAATATACAGTATTGCTGTAACATTTTGTGAGTGACTATACCAACTATATAAAAAAGATTAAAACTTTAAAAAAAATAAACACTTTATATATTCGGCAGCAACAACTAAACATACAATGCATGCTGCTTTCCTGACATTTTCAAATAACTTGTTTTCCTGAATTTTTTGATAATGGACAAAATCGGCACCCAATTGTAAATTGTCTTTTCAATATAAATCTTTTTTGTAAGGTGATTTTAAGGCAGAATACGTGTTTGCTGCTTGTTGTTTTTACATTGTAATGTATTAACAGAAGGTTAAAATGTGTGAGTGTTCTGTTCAAGTTTTGCAATTATTTATAGTGATGTTTAGACACCTGTGTGGTTGTTAACTTTACTTTCAGTCGTTTAAATCATTTTTGAGAACGATCACCCAACATAGATATTAGAACCTGTGCATATAGGTAACACATTTGATTAAAATTCATAAAACATTTTTAAAAAATATTATTTGAGGAAATGCAACCTTTACATAGTCAAGATGTAGCACCACAACACTTTTCTCACTTATGGGCAGAATTATGGGTTTTATTAAAAAATGGGCACGTCAAATATGTAGTATTGATCGTTTTGTGTGCAGAAAAGTATTTTGTATTTTTCCATGGGACTCTGAAATACTGGTAAATCCACACGATATTCACTTGCAATATATTCCATTGTAGATGAAATTGATTGAATGGCAACAGCTCAATATTACATTTAATCTAAAGTGAAAGTTTACATAATCATTATGCATTGTCAAGTTTGTCATTACTAAAAAAGGGATGTAAATCAGATTTATTACAATGAGTATTCCTTCAAATCCACAATCTGATCAGTTAATAAAATATCTCTTTAAAGGATTAAAATAGGGGTTAGTTCTTACATGCATGTGCACATAACTGTATATCATAATTGTTTCAACAATTTTTTTGTTACTTTACCTTCATTGTTATGGACTGTTTGTTATAGTTCTGTTTGTATAGTTTTGTACATTTTCTGCACAAATTGGTCAAAAAGAGAGATCATGCTATTAGCATTTGGTGCCTTATAGATAAGGATTTAATGGCAAATTTGACAATACTGTCATATGTGAAAATACTGTATATATTGTAAATAATGCCACAGCAACACAGGAGGCCAAATATTTTCTGTAGTACGTTTTTACTTTTTCCTTATTTTGCGAACAGATCGAGCTTTTTGGCTTTTTACAAGTTATGTAAACAGTAGCTTATGTATCTGTTTATCTTCATTAAATTCAAATTTGCCTATAATTTACACATTTTTGTCTTTTTTTCCTTATAACTGAAATCAGATGTAAACCCCTATACTGCAGAATTGCAGTTCACACACAGAAGTGTGCCGCCTAGCCCCATTCACCTTTCAGTGTCCAAATACAATGCAAATGTTCATTTTTAACTACCATAAAGTGCCTGAAAGAACCGGTGCCTGACAGTAATTTAGTATAAAGTTGTGGAAGAGAGGGGACTTTTATTTAAAGTGTCTGTCTCCTGAATGACAAATAAACATTATTACAAGCGTTCCTATGGTTGTTTTCTCACAAAATCGCATATGTTACTAATTAAGCCATATCTCTGCAAATCAGTGTTAGGAGTTTGAGTGTCATTTTCTTGATTTACTGCGAGTAACATGTTTGTACCATGTGCCTCAGAGACCATGCTATCCTGTCAAGTGGCTAACAGCTAAATAAGGGCTTTATTTGTAATGCAGCATTTTAAATTAATTGCATTCCTTTTAGCAACACAATTCATCCAGTTTTCATCTATGATATTCTAATATCGATCTAGCTTACTGCAATGTAATAATAACATAACTTGGTCAAATTTATTTTCGTATGATTGTTGACCAAGTAAGACAGCGCTGCCTTACCCCGCAGTTTTAATTTGTCAAATTTGTCAAATAAAGTGACCCGTATGAAGAGTAATTCAGCATTTGCGGCTATTTCATTAGATTGAAATAAAATATGAAATAAAATGTGATTTTAAGTGATCAAGCGTAACCGTAACAAAGGTCAATATCAGGGAGGAAAAAAGGGAACCGGCAAATGTTAAACGTAACTTTAATCGTAAAGTAACAATAAACAACTAAATGAAAGGAGTGGTAGACTGCCGCTTATAAGGATAATAAAAGCTCCGGAGTTCCTCCATGGGACTGGAGACGTGACACGCAGGTGTCTCTCATTAGCATTTGCTTCATCAGCTGGGGAGCTGAAGGAGATAACTCCCATGATTCAACACTCTTTCACGCCATCATAAAACTACACCTTTGTTATTGCTTGGATTATGTGACCTCTAGCAGCAAAACTTACATACTGTGCCTTTAAAATCTCATTTCTGTAGATGTGATCCTTTATTGTTGACATGAAATTATAAGGTTTACAGTTAAAACAGAATGTGATTGTCTTCTCCTAATCTTTAATCCCATAAAGCAGCATAAGCGAAACAATGTTAAAAACTAAAACATGGCAATTCATTCAGTACATCCTAAACTGTGTTAAACATATAAAGTGGCTTTAAAAAATAATAATAAAATAGGGTGTAATTGGCTGGTCATCATGAGACTGCAATTTAACCTTACTTTTTTATTATGACTTATGGTTATAATCATATGGTGTTTGTATTGATTACAAAGTTAAGATTATTAAATCAGTAAATTCCTTTTGCTTTCAGTTCATCTTGTACTCGTTTCAGGTAGTCCGGATCTGGGTAACCATAACTACAAAGACAAAAGCATAGTTACAACACTTATGGATATAATTAAGATTAAACAATTGTGATAATAAAAGGGCTTATCTGAGATGAGGTAACCACCAGAAAATGTTGACAACACCCAAACGGTTTACTTACTGCGTTGGCCCTCCATCACGAGACGTCTTATGGTGAATGTCATTCCAGGTCACCACATTGTTCTTTCCAGTGGTAGATGAACATCCAATGGTGAAAGTGAGTAGCTGGTCAAACGCCCTCTGCAGAAGCTTCAGTACATTGTTCCCCTCTGTTGAGTCAGGGAGGTAAGCTATGCGGGACGCACCCAAGTATGCTATGCCTGGGTTTGGGTGTTCATTCTGCAGAGTATGAGGCATTCAAAAGACTGAAGTGTTGCTGATTGTTATTATATTGAACAGCTCAAAGAAGAAGAATGTCTTACACTTCGTTGCATTCATACTCACCCCCTGACGTCCATTTGGTATATGGTAGGTAATTACGATCGTTCCATATTTTCCGTATCCAGGTAAAGAAGAGCTGTCCCTTGAGACAGTCATGGTTCCTCCTTTTGGTTGCGTACCTGTAAGATCGCCGTAAATCTCTCCACATATCGGACAGGCTGGTTTCAACTGGAAAGCCCTAGCCAAACAGTCTTTACAAAATTTGTGCTTGCATTTACTTAAAAGTGTGCAAGGTGTCTTGATTGAATCCAAACAAATTGGACATGTCTCATCTTTGGCTGGGTCTGTTGATTTCTCTTGTTTCACAGGTTGCTTGTAAAGTATGTCATCGTCTTTTGTTTTTCTTGGGGTTTGGTGCTGTGGATACATTCTTCCTGTTCTGTGCTGTGCACTCCCATTCAAAAAGGTGTCAAATCTTTCAAGGATAATGAAGCTGCCGGTCAGTTCCAGATGCTTTTGATCAGTTTTGATTAAGAGTTCTGGAAACTCTGCACTGCAAAGTGCAAAAATATTTGGACTGTAAACGTATGTCCTAGTTTGCAGCACTGTTGCAGTCTTTTGATATAATGTTATAAACTGTTCTCGTGCAAATTGAGCTTGTATGTTCTTATCAGTCTTGGACTTAAAAGTCAAAAGACTTTTGTACTGATTTATGGAAACTGCATTCCTATTTTCTATTATGCGAAGTTCCTTTTTTTTCTTTTCTTGTATGTAATGCATTACAACTTCATCAACCTGAACCGGTTGAACTACTAAAGAGTAACTTTGAGCTTGTCCCAGACCTGCTGCAGTGTGGTCCCTCAGGCGCAGCTCCTCTTGTCTTAGATTACTACTTCCATCATTTGTTGGTCGCATAGTTATACACTTTCTATGAATATCTTCAATATCTTGGAATGACCCGGTGGCAACTGTATATTCGCCATCACGTCTAAGTGTCACTGTCTTGCCGTGAAGAATGCTTGAAACTGAATTTGGCGGTAAGGTGGCTGGGTCAATCTTAAGTCTCACTTCAGTAAATATCTGCAATGAATTTGAAAGTAATAGCCTAATCATAGCTGACTTATAAACAGGGTATTTGCAGACAATCAAATGTAAGATTTTTTAACACCTTAAATGTATCAATCTGTCGCCACGCCACGTCAAAAGAATATTAAACAGGCTTTAAGAACCTACACCTATATGCGCAAAATCGTCAAAGTAATAAAGAAAGTTTGTTTTTATCTTAAACTTACTGCCCTGCCATTAAGTCCATAAATAATAATAAAAAAATAGCCTACATTTAAATGGGTTTTAGCGTGACTGTTAACAAACTTACCTTCAGCGGGCTCGCCATCTCTATATCTGCCGATGGCGTCTTTCAGTTGTTAGGGAAATCAACAGTAGGCCTATCCATACAAAAAGCGACCCTCAATATCATAACCGTCAAGAAACGTGTTTCAAGAAAAAAAGTATACCTTCTTTTCAAAAGAGATGCACAATATAAAGTGTGTTTCTTTTGGTATAATATCACAGTGTCACTCAGAACACTGTTAGAACACAGTGTCACTATTATCACTTTTTGAACGTAAACGCTGCGCTTTAGTTTCAGTTTTGAAGCAGGAACTCACGCGCAGTTGTATGAGGGTATGTCCAGGGTTGCCAGATCCCAGAAAAATGTCCAGCATAAAGCCAACTCAAAACTATTTAGGGGTTTTAAAAGTCAAAGACAGTGGGCCAACACAAAGCTACATGCCTAACGTGTCAATAAATTGAAGCAGGCCTGTCCTTTCCACATATGCCATCAATTGACACTTGTCGCCAGGATCTCCTCCCGATATGGCCTCTCTATATTATAAATGAAAGGCCCATAAAATAAAGTTTTGATTTTGTTTATTCTGTTTCAAAATATTTGTATTATTATAGCTAGATTTGTTGTGCATCCTAAAATTGGTTAATCTGTAGGCTACTATTTAATTCTAATCATTTAGGCCTACTTAATCTTTTTATTTTATTTGGTAGCCTACTTTTATTTCTTTTAGCCTACTCTGTCTTTTGATTTTAATTTTCAGTTTAAAATGTGAGCTATATATCAGGGAATGAATTTCATTTGTGAAAATGACAGATTTTTATACAGAGTATGCTGTAATGCACAGGCTACTGAGGGAGAAGTTAATCAAAATGCGGCAAATGAGAGTCATTTATAAATCATGAAGCCCAAATAATCCATCCTGATTGTAATAGTACCAAAAGTAACCTGTAACCAGTCACAGTGAAGATGCATTCCTCATTCAGATACTAATTAGAAAAACATTTACAGAGCACCATGTTCTACACACCACAAGAGGGAGTTAGAGACGCATTTAGTTACGAAGACCGCCAACTCAATATGATTTTACTCTCCTTCCCAGTGATCTTTCCCTAGACTCTGTTTTGTACAAGTACATTTTTTTGTCATCATCTGACAAGAGAGATTATCATATGCTGACCTGAGAATAGTTTTCCATGCCAAATTTATCTCACCTGTGATGGACTGGCCATCTGTCCAGGGTGTCCAACATCCGTGACTCAAGATGCTGGGATAGGCTCTCTGCTACCCAAGGACAAGCAGTTTGGAGGATGGATGGAAATGTAGCTTTTTAATTTTAAATAGCTTTATTTTAAACTACACAACAGCATAGGCTAACAACAAAAACAGACACACAAGAGAGTGTTATGGATCTCTCACAATTGTATTAAATGCACTACAGAGGTAGCCAAAACTATTGGCACTGACAAATTTTGTTTCGCATATGGATGAAACTCGAAAAATATCGTGCAACATTTCGTATATTTTAGTAATTCAAATTAAAAGGTGAAACTAATATATTTAGTATAACTATATACATATGCATGATTATACTTTTCAGAGGTCTGACATTTCTGTATTCAAAATCCTTTTTTTAAATTGATTTCATGTAATATTCTGATTTTCTGAGATTTTGAATTTGGGATTTTTATTAAACTGTAAGCCATAATCATCAAAATTATAACTTTTGCATGATATTCTAATTTTTCGAATTTCACCTGTAGTTGCTGCTTCAGTATTTGCAGGTTATTTTTTCACATGTTTTATGGTATACTGGAAAATAACAGTAACCATTTCATAAGTTTTAAAGGCTTTTATTGGCAGAAGAGCAAAAAGAATTCATGCAAAGAGTCTTACAGTGCTGACACTTCTTCTTCATAACCTCTTCAATTCACTCTGGCATGTTGGATATTAGCTTCTGGGCCAAATCCTGACAATTTGTGGGTTTATGCTTGTCCACTGGCCTTTTGAGGATTGATCACAGGATCTCAGTGGGATTAAGATCCTGACTACGGATCCAAAATTTCAATATGATCTCCAAGCCACTTCATTATCAATCTTGCCTTGTGACATGGTGCTGGGAAATACATCATCACCAAATTGCTCCTGAATCCTTGGGAGAAATGACTCTTGTAGGACGTTTTGATACCATTCTTTGGAGGAGATACATCCTGCTGACAAGTGTCAATTGGCTGTATGTAAATGTATCCAGGCAGGACAGGCCTGCACCAGTCTTCTGCTGTCTAATACTTATACTACCTGCAGAATTTCAGTCTGTCTTTGGTGTATTCTAGGAGAAAAGTGGCCTCTTTGCTGCCCTTCTTGACTCCAGGCTGTGGTCCAAAAGTCTTTGCCTCACTGTGCGTGCAGATGAACTCACACCACTATTGAGCAGCTCTGCACTGGTGGTGACACGATTCAGTCGCTGGAAGACACTCTCCTGATACTCGCTGGACACTCTGGGACGTCCTGAAGTCTCTCCTTTGAAGTTCTTGATGATCTAAATGGTTCTTTCAGGTGCAATATTCTTTGCAGCAGTTTCCTTGCATGAGGCCATTTTGATGCAAACCAATGATGGCTGCACGTCTTTCTTTGGAATTAAACAATGATAACACAAGAACACAATGACTGGAAGCAACACTGACCATCTTCTCAGCCATTTCCTTTTTTGTATTTAAGTTCAATTCTACTACTCCAGTTCTGCTCCCTTAAAAAGATGTGAAAATGTGTTCCTTCAGGTTTAGCAAATCAGCTAAAGGTGAACTTCAATCTCTATCCACAAACAAATACTTACAAATACTTGCTATTGTGCACTGAAAAACACTGAAAGATGTACGCATGATGCCGATACATAATATTGAAAACAGGACAGCAGCTAAACTCTTATTGTCGGAAACCCTTCCCCCTCCAAGATATCATTAGGGACCCCTGTTTCCAGTGAAACATCATCAGAGAGGCCCACCAGCATCACTGGAGACAACCTGCCTGGAGAAGAACACCACCAGAACCTCTGCCCAGTGCCTGCCCCTAAACAACACCAAACACTGCTGTACTAAATAATCACTCCCTTTAAATGGATATAAAGACTAAATATCCAAATTAAACTGATTGTTAAAACAATTCCAGAGAATAGACTTGTGAAGTTCACACTAGCACTAGCACAACGTGCACCAGACGATGCTCTACATAATTACACTAGATGGCAGTAGAGTAATTTAAAATGACTTAACGAACAAAGCATGCTCATTTTGCTTGATCGCTAGATGGCAGAAGAGTACGCGCTTGTGAAAACACCAATAACAACCGATCTGCTTTTTAATAAAAAAAGGTTGCAGTTAGACTTTCAGTTCGACTACACGGATCAAGCAAATTCATTCCAAAATCGATTGTTTCAACACCTTCTTTTAATGTTTTGCTTTTCTGACCAGGGGGAAATGTAGCACTTACTACATGACACAGGCTCCTCACACGCAGACACAACAGTCACCCCAAACCCTAATTTCTTCTGCACTGTCATATGCTCTTTGGGTTCATTTGAATTAAACTTAAGGCTGTAAAATGGGCAGGAAAATATATATTTCTCTTCGCTTTTTTTTTTTTTTTTTTTACTCTGGCTAACATGAATTTCTTAAAGGGAACCCTAAATGGAGTGAGGCTTCACCATTGAAATGCTCCAGTCGGATATCACACAATCGGCCACCTGCACATGACACAAATTATGTGTCCGTACAAGACGACTTGTCAACGACTGTTTGGGACATTTGTGAAAACAGGAGGACAGCAGCCAAACGGTTCCCGTTCATCACAGTATGTATGCCTGCCTCTAGAGAAAGTAGAGATTTTGCTTCTGAGTCGGGGATTGCTTGATCTCTTCACCTTGCATTAATCTTCGAGATTTTGCTCGCTTATAATGTTTCTAAGGTTTTGTTAGGAAGCGCTTTTATTTAGGCTATTTTTAACCCCAGTAAATTTCATTATGAAATTTACAACTGTTTAAATTGAAGCGACTTAATATTTTGTACTTAATTCGACTTCATTTTGCAACTTAATTTGTTTAGATTTAAAAAAGTAAAAGAAAAATGTTTTGTTTATTTTCCCCACACTCTATAACAGTGTTATAGCCTAGCTATATTTTAAAAAGGCACGTTTCTCATTAGCTATTTAAACATATCAGTAGGCCTAGGCTATTTAATAATAGGAGTTTTTTTTTATTTTGTCCTCTTTATTATAAATCTTTTAAAATATCCAGAAATTATTTCGTTTGTATTCACTTTGATCATATCAAAATATAACAGCATACGGTAAAATAGCACGGCGTTATTGAGCGCGCATAATATTTTTTGTGGAATGTTAAATAATAATAGGTCTATATAAGGGCTAAATAATAATATAGTCTATTTTATAAGTTAAGAGTTAAAGTATAGCTACTTAATTTTAAGGTTCATATTATTAGAATTATATAGCTATTAAAATGATTATCAAATAAAATGTGAATAGCCAATTATTGTATTTTACTGCTTAGGTTTTGAGTTTTTTAAAATTATTATTATTCATTAATCTTTTTATAAAAACAAAAAGAATTTGCGTTTTATCTTGAATACTAGCTACAAAAAATTTAAATCATATTAAATAATAAACTTGATTAAACAACAACAATAGTAATAATAATATGCAAATGGTATGTTATTTATTAACAATATTAGCCTATCTATGTCTCAGGTTTTAAGCTCTACGGTAGAATATACGAAATATCCGTATAAGAAAAGGAACATGTTCTGTTCCATTTGAACCATTATTTAGGCTACATTCGTCTTGACACGCTGGCAGATTTATGTCTCCCTCATATCGATTTGCGCAAAATGCCGGAAATCACAGCGTTGCTAAAAGCAAGACCCTGTGTCTGCAAGCGCATGCACCACTGCGGAAAAGATCAAGCACTGCCCCAGTCCAAGCACATCCAGCCCGACAGTACAAGTCCTCAGATAGCACGGATCCCAAAGAGGCCACCCGTGTGGATTTAATGGCAGTGAAAGTATTATGTGGAATCGGATTGAGGGAGATCTAGACATCTGTCAAAAGCAGCCAATAGAATGTACATTAGTAATATTGAACGAAGAAAGACGTCGGCAGATCGGGGAGGATTAAGTACAACTCATAATCTGATCAGGAAAACTCGGCTGCTTGAAAGCATCCAGGCCGCCACAAAGCATTTGACAAAAGGGGCACAGATCAAGATGCCCTTCTGTGGGATATTCACAACCCAGCCTAAATGTTATCACGGGTTGGGAGAGCGTCGTCTGTACGCTAAACCATTTTCTGTATAAATTACATAAAAATAAAGTTACTTTCCATGCATGCATAGTCAAATATTACAATTGCAAACTTAAAAATGTAGGTTTGAGGGGATATGATTTGATCTATTTGTTATTACTGTATTTATTTTGTTTATTTATTGCACTTTAACATTAAATAGAAGACAGAAACTAAATTTGCTGTCAGAAATATTTTTTTATTTTTGCACATAATGCATAACAATATTTTTCTACACAAAATCCATGATGGCCTCCAGATGTCAAAGACCTCACACCAGACTAAATATTGGTGTCAGACAATGGATACTAGCAGGATAGACAACAGACAGCAAAGAATGACAGCTAATCTGATCTAAATATGACAGGGGCAGTGTGGTGGGGTGATGGGATGGGGGTGGGTGCTTAATTATGTTGTTGTTTTGCCTTGCTGTCACCCCCCCCCCCCCCATTGAAAAAGAGGTCCACGAGATTGTTACTATTGTTACTTGTTACTCCTACGCTGATAAAAAAAATTCACTAATTGTTATGTTTTGGACAATGCTAAAAGGACTTGTTTAGAATGACTGGCTTATTATTGTGCATCTTTTGAACATTTTATTAATTATCATAAACACTTAATAATTCAGTTACTTAAAGACAACTGTTTTTGAAGCACAACAGATTCCTGATTAAAATGTATGAAAAACATGCTTGCTTTTTGTTTTCCTTTTTTCCTTAAGAGACAATAATAGACTTTACATATATTTGTATTAAAAACACACTAATTTACATTACTGGCTAACATGCCATTTGTCCAAATGTTTCAAGTTTAGATTCAGATCAAAGCTGTGAGGAGTGTATAGATTATGCCGTACGTTTTTAAGCCGATGAGGACTCAAAATGTTGTGTGCACTTTAAGAGCCGCTTAATGTAAATACAAACGAGGCAAACATCTAAGGATCATCTGAATCCCATATATTAAACTGAGCCGGATACTTTAGTAAACTAAGGAAGAGATCCAAAGCCTATTAAATCTAAGAGAAGTAGCCTTGAGTTTAGGCAAATCCATCTATATGATTGTTACCTTGGGAATGGCTTGAAACATTGTTACGTGACAGGAGACATACCACAAAGGAACAGTTTTCACTGTCAACCTGTAACGTGACTATCAGGGTCAGCGCTGCTATCTCTCTATCTTAGAATATCTATTCAACCTGATCCCCAACGACGAAATATGGAAGATTCCCATGATTTCCTACTTGAAACATCTTGTGTAAGAATTTTACATTTTCAACCTCCTCCTTTATGTTAAATTACAAAGCCAATAGTGAAAGTTCCTCAAATATGATAAGATGCATGTGCTTGGAAAAGAGAGAGAAAGATGGCAGTGGTTTGGATTGTGAATCACCTGAGACGGACCCGTGAGGTTTGTTTTGCGTGCTGTCACCTCTCAGAATGCTGGGTCTTCAGAGGAACCACATGCTATTTCTAGCTTCCACCTACAGCCATCAGAACATCTAACACTATGGGCCTTAACAAAATATGAATGCCAGGGAGGTCAACACTGAATGAAGCCACATATTACCTAAAATAAATTCCTTTCAGTTAGTAAAAGGAAATGGAAAGAGACACAGCACAGTGAAGTATTGTAATAAGAGGAAGCATGCACACATTTAAAGATTTTGAAAAGCTAACTTTTTTTTTTTTACCTTGGTAAATAAAAAGATCTGCTACATGATAAACAAAAGATCAATATTGCTTAATGAGCAGTAGTGACCAGTAGCCATTTCATCTAAGGAAGTTTGGGATATTGATTAAGCAGACTTGAGTGGACATGACTCCTGAGTGTCAGAGAAAGGCTAATCATTCTTCTCTGGATAATTAGTTGACTTCATTATTATTCATTATGCAAGCTCTGTGTTAGTTCCAATATAATTAGACAATCATTATGGCTCTAATTATGCAACAGACACAGTTTCATTTTTTTTAAACAATTAACTATTATTTATTAGTATATTAACACAAATAAATCTACACTTTAAAAAATGTGCATTAAATCGAAATGAACAGCCTACATCAAGTTCAGCAAACCTGTACATTTTCTTTTAAATTTTGCTCAAATGAGCTCATTCAAAACTAAAAATATGACACCAACTTTTATAACACCAAAAAGTTATAGTCCTCGGGTGTCCGGTGAGCTTTAATCTCATATGCATTTGCATTTGTCGAGAGTGTTTCTCTCATTTGATTCAAAATCATCCCATCAAACTAAGTAGAAATTTGAAAGTGAAAATAGCTGATGCAGCTGAAATGGTGTCTGGTTCACGCAGAAGCGCTATTACTGGACTAATTATGTATGTGTGCACAGAACTGTTGAATCTGAAATGTCAAATGGAAAACTGGATGATAGTGCAGGGCTTTTACTGATATGTTCTTAATATCTTACACTTCTACTCTCAACTGTCTTTTATATCTATATCATCACATCAATAAAAGACCATAGTGAATGAAATCACTGTTTATCAAGATAATTTACAATTGATATAGACTATTTTACATACATTTTATTATAATGTACATAATTATATTACAATGTACATAATTATATTATAATGCACATATTTACATACTATTATATTATATTATATTTACTTTAAACAGTGTTCTTATAATATAATGAAATGCTCTAACATTTTGCATTGCTTTTTTAAAAATAAAGACAAATGTATATTTGAGCGGACTGCATTATAGAAATGCCACCCTACGGCAAAGGCCATTTATTTACTAAATAACATATGTATGCTTTATATGTCTTATATGTCTATAACAAACAACAGTATTAAGGTTATATTAGATTAATGGGTGGGGATACATTAATTCATGCGTGTATGTTGCTGTCTAGTCTCAAAGCCGTGTCAACGAACAGATGAAGGCAACAGCTGGATGTGAGACATAACAACTGGCTATCAGAGGAGCGGTGGGAATGAACACTGTCTTGATCCTCTCTTATGGCTTGTGAGGGTTAAGAGGTGTTCTACAACTGGACATCCTTCTTTTTTTCAAAAATATTTTCTTTTTTTAATACATTTTACTACACACACACACACACACACACACACACGCACGCACCCACGACCAGGATATTGGGTGAACTATCCTTTTAAAAGACAATCAAATCCTGAGAGATTAGTCAAAGTTTTATCTAAGTTAGTTCCTGGCAAAGGTTCATATATATATATATATATATATATATATGAGCACAGCCTGATAAAGAACAGACATACTCCTGTTAGGAAAAAAAGCACTTGCTCCTCACTCTTGGCTTCTAATGCCATGTTAGAAAAACTTAAAGCAATTGTTTTAAGGTGCTGAAATGACATGCTGACAAATGTTATGTTTAGACTAATAGTTAAGACAGTCTGTGAGGGGAGCTGTACAAGTCCCTCTGAGTGTGCTGGAGACACGTTTACAAATGGACTTTCCCCTGATGACAGCTTTTAAGTAAAGGCTGGATCAGTAAGACTGCAGATAGTCTCCATAGTAACTTCCACGAATTAAACACCTGAAAAGAATGAAAGATTGGTGCCTCTTCTTCTCTTTCTGCTTTTAAAGTGGACAAAATTCATGACAACCAGCACAGGAAGTCTTGTCTTGGGAAACTTTTGACATTCTCTCTGCAGTGGTTTATAAAATGGCTTATGAGAACATGTAGGATGCCAGTGTGCTTAAGTCTTTGACATAGAGAACAATATGAATAATTTCATATTATTCATTATTACTATTCATTATTATTCATTATTATTACTCCCCCCCCCTTTTGTTGCAGATTTAAACATTCTTGTAAGTAATTTTCTTTTGATGAAGATGAGAGTTTTAAAGGATTTTCTACAAGAAACTGCACATATTTGCTTCTCTACCATAATATTCTTGTTCTTGATATGTCCTTTCTGCTACTGAATTATTACAAATTGCAAAGTGTAAGTAGAAATATTGTAGAAAGAAAACAGGCTTTTCCCCAACAAACATATAATTCTTTTCACAGCGTATATATACTGTAAGAGGAATGTATTCTGCCTGTGATGCAAGAGACATTAAATCAGGGAGACTGTATGTATGTAAAAATAAAATACTTTCTAACAATGGCTGATATTAAAAAACACAATACTGGACAAATGCATGCATGACCTTGACGAAAAAACAAAAACCCTTAGTCCTGTCAAAAGGGATTTGCTTTAAGAGGTGCAGTCAAAGCTGATGCTTTTGTTTTTTTTTATAAGTGGCTTCCTGCCATGCAGAGACCCTCATTTGTTTGTCAGGTCTCATCAGCACAAACTCAGAGACTCAGACTCTGACCATTCATACAGCTACAATGTTACAGCGTCTCTGTTATTTCCAGGAGGATGTATACATGAATTGATGAGGTCGATTGTAAATCAATCTTATAAAATCTCTATAACAGTTATTGTTTTTGGAAAAACTGCATGGTAACAACCTGCACCTTTTTAGGTTATATTTTATGTAGTGATTAATTAAACTTAACAGAGCGTATAACAGAATAACCTCATAAAAGATCATATTTTTTAATTTCTGATATTTGAATTCATAATTAACAGCAAAGTATAGGCGAATGACATGCTTTTAAAGCAACTCAAACTCAAACTATGTAGATGCAGCAAACAGTCATGCCAATCAAAAATTCTAAATCCATTAGCAACCTTCTGGCCCACTACATAATGAAAACACACGCTCACTTTTGCCAGAGTCAGATAAAAACACCACTTCAAGTCTCTCGGGACAAGAAGAGCCATTTCACGTCTGCATGAAAAGCAGCGTTGTGGACATTTGAAATTATTCTTTAATTAAGAGATATTATGTGTGCCACACATTGAGATATTTCCATAAGCACCATTGTGGATGGGTGTAAACCAAACTGTGTGAGTGAGTGCGGTGCAATTACTGTGAAGGTTAGGTGTAGCACAGGGGGGTCAGCATCAGGGCTGGCTTTCTTTTCAGACCAGCACTTTAGATGAACTGTTGCCATGATCTGAATTGCATTTACAAGGAAGGCCTTAAATCACTGTTGTAGTTCTTTCGCTGGCACAATAGCCATGCAACTGTTGTTCTATTATGTGTAACATTTATTATAATATCATTATGCAGGTGCCTCAACTATTAGAAGTGCTTCACAGAAACACAAATCTACTTGTAACACGATCAATTTGTTTCATGCAGGAAGAAAGTGAACACGCTCTGAGTCCCTCAAGGTGCTAACTGAACACGAGTCTTTTCCAGGGCAGCACCTGGAGACTCCGTTTGTGACACGCTGTTGCCCATGGCTGCCTTCCAGCAGTGCTTCTTCAGGGATCCCAGCATGTAGAACAACCGCCTCGGATTCTTCAGCCACGCGCCGCCTGAAACTTTAATGGTGACACGAGGAATGAGTTGTCCAGATGTGAACAGGGAATACCGCCGTGATACAGACAGTAATCCCACCTCCTGTGAGTGTTGTACGAAACACTCAAGACATAGGGAGTGATGACTGCTTGAGTTAATTTCTCTTACTTTTTCTGTACTGTTTTGCCAAATGACAAGTTGCATACCATCTGCTTCCTTTCCCCTGTTAATAAGTACCCACTCAATTATTTAGTACGGCGGGGCCGCTGTCAGATTCACATCCATGCTTCCATGTCCATCTCACAGAGATACAGCCAAGGATGTTTATCACACTGTTAGATGCTAGTGGCTGAAAGATATAATGTCAAAACACAAGCACAATAATGAATATACTGGACTTCACCAACCAAATTGTTTACAAATTACAAACTGTGCTGCTAATCCTTTTCAGTGTGATCTATGAAATGTATGTCAATTCTGAGGAAATGTTGTACACATTACTGTATTGTGTAGTAATTTAGTTAAAATATACATTCAACAACAAAAATAAAACATATCTCTTTTTGATCTCATTCTATTTGTAATACTTTAAGGAACCATTGATGTTATTCCTTTGACGTTAAAGCTGAATTTTCATTATCATTATCAGTCTTCAGTGTCACATGATCCTTCAGAAATCATTCTAATATGCTGATTTGCTGCTCAAGAAAAAAAAATCGTATTATTTTGTTGAAAACAGTTGCGCTGCTTAATATTCTTGTGCAAATCGTGATTTTCTTCCCAGGATTCTTTGAATAAAAAGTTCAAAAGAACACCATCTATTTGAAATAGAAATGCCTTTACTGTCACTTTTGATCAGTTAAATCCATGTATAAATATTTGATATCAAATCATTTGACTGTGCTGTTAAACACTATTAAAAATATTCTAACAACTATTTTTATAAATATAATCATTATTATCAAATAATTTTCACAAGTTAGAAATCATTTTACAATGATCTTTACATGCTCAGTTTATGTACACATATGAATATGAAATATCAAACTATTTGAATGTCTATTTGCTACCAATCTTTTTTTAATATTCATTTTTGTAAAGATCATTATTAGAAGGTATTGATGGTGTTACGGACAACTGCAGCCAATTTTAAAATATTCACTCAAATGTCTTTCCTAAACCTTTATGGTTATGGTCAGGTTTCATTAGCAAAGAGAATTGCATCTTAATATAATATCCACATCATCACCAAAGGTGTTTGGATGCTTTTGACATCTCATCAGTATTCCCAAATAAATATTCATAGAAGATGTTCTTAACGTGAAAGTGGATTTAGAGTGATATGATGTTTTTCACTGAACACTGCTCCACTCTAAAGGATCATCGCTTACTCTGCCAAGCCCTTTATTGTATTGGCTCTTGCCGTTGTGAATTGTGATCTGAAAATGGCGCTGTAAAAAGCCAGGACCTTTGATGTGTTGTGCTAATTTGATTACCATATTACACTCTTCTGTTTGCATGCACTTTGCCATGTGTACCTCATAAAAGCAAACACTAAACTGCCTTTACATGACAGAGAAACAACACGCCATTGTACACAAAGGACTACTAGTAGTATTGAATGACAATGGAACGCAAAAGGAATACAATGGATGATGAGAATGATTTATTATTGTTGTTTATGCATGTGTTGTATGTTTCAAGGCTAGTTCAAACTGCCCCAACAAACACAAACTCATACCAATTGTTAGGTTGTGTTGAATCGGTGTGTTACCATTGGTGGCGTGAAAATGACAGTTACTAAATGTTTCCCAACATTTTAAATCCAACAGCCAGCATTTCGTAATGCTAATAACACACTGATCCAACAAAAGCCAACAACGGTGTTTGTGGATGCAGTGTTAACCAGTCTGTATATGAGACGAGAGAAACAAATAAAAATAATATAATAATATTGTTATAGTTGTGGTGTGGACTCTGTCATTCTTTTATATTTGGAATAATTTTTAAACTTTATCACACACTTCTCGTGTTCCCTTTCAGTCGCTCACGTTCGACGTGACGTCAACGTGGCGACGTAATGGGATCACTTCAGGGAGCCCTATCAACTTCGAGTATCTACAGAACAAGCCAATGAACGTTGGCATGCGTGAAAGGGTCACGCGCCCCCGCCCCGCAGCGCGGGTATAAACAGGAAGCGGGCGCACGCACTCATTGTCTTTTCGCTTCGGAGCCGAGCTTGACTTCTGAGCTACAGACTGCTGATACAGGGAAGAAGAAGGCTTATCCAGTGCTGGTGTGACGGCGCGATCAGCGGTGGCCGCGAGCATTTCACAACAGCTGTTTTCACAGCTTGGTTTGTGTGTGTGTGTGACTGTGTCGGTCTCGTGGGCGTTCCGACATTGAGAGTGTACCCCGATTACACTGCGGCCATCCCTGGGTGCTTCAGCACTAAAAGAGCTTTTTATTTTCTTTTTTCCTGTTTGTTATTTTATACTAAAAGAGCAACACAAGCGTGACCCTGCGTCCTTTTCAGGATGTCATTCCGCTTGTGCGTTTCTGGATGCGGTCATACCCTGGCACCAGGCGACGGCCACAATAGCTGCATCTCGTGTTTGGGCATTCAGCATGCTGAGGCAGCTTTTGTGAATAGCTCATGTTCCCATTGCGGGAATATGACTATGATAGCGCTTAGATCGAGACTCGCTTACCTGAAGGGAGGTGCAGTCCCCTCGCCTATGCCCCGATCTAGTGTCTATTCTGGACCTCAGAATAGACCTACTTCTGTGCATGACCAGGGTGATCTGAGGATTACCGTGAGGGCTACCCCGCCGAGGCAATCTCCGCGGGCCCCTCACGCCTCACAAGCGCTACCGCCGTTGGAGCCTTCAAATGAGCGTGCTGGTCCTTCTCTTGGACGACCACTCGTCTCCTTTGGGGCTCCACCTGACGATCAGATGTCGATCGCAGCATCGGAGGGGGAGCTTTGTTCCTCTGGAGATGAGGATTCGGCTGCGTTGCCCCCTTCGGGGCGTGTAGCATTGCCCGAGTCCGATCCAGAATGGACGGCTATGCTTTCCCGGGCCGCCGAGAAGGTCGGGCTTGTGTGGAACCCTCCACCACGTCCCGAACCTTCCCGGTTGGACGATTGGTTTCTCGGGGCGGGCCGTGCTGGTTCTCAGCGCGCCACCCCGGTACCTTTCTATCCGGAAGTGCATGAGGAGCTTACTAGGATGTGGACGGCGCCGTATAGTGCCAGAAGCCGTCCTAGTGGCTCCTCCCTCCTCACCACCCTCGACGGCGGGGCGGCTAAGGGGTATGTGGATGTTCCGCCGGTGGAGCGTGCTGTTGCGATGCAGTTGTGTCCAGCGTCCGCTTCCTCCTGGCGGGGCAATCCACGCCTCCCGTCCAAGGCATGTAAGTTTTCGTCCGGACTTACGCCGAAGGCTTACAGAGCCTGTGGACAGGCTGCTTCCGGCCTCCATGCCATGGCGCTTCTGCAGGTCCATCAGGCCCAGGCGCTCATGGACATGAACGAGGGTGGTTCTGACCCAGAGCTCTTCCGGGAGCTCCGTGTGGCAACTGACCTCGCCCTCCCGGCGACGAAAGAAACCGCACGTTCCGTTGGTCAGGCGATGTCCACCCTGGTGGTTCAGGAGCGCCACCTCTGGCTCAACCTGGCTGACATGAGGGACACTGACAAATATCGGTTCCTGGATGCCCCTCTCTCCCAGGCTGGGTTATTCGGCGACACGGTCGAGAGCTTTGCCCAACAGTTCTCGGCCGCCCAGAAGCAGACGGAGGCCATCCGACACATCCTGCCCCGGCGGACCGCTGCTGCTCCCACCTGTCCGCCGGCTGCAGTCCCTCCGTCTACTCGTCGCCGAGGTCGGCCTCCTTCGGCGTCCTCCGCTCCCGCGAAGCCTCAGCAGCAGCCTTCGTCTAGGCCTCAGCGTGGAGCAAGCCGCGGGAAGCCGACCACGCCCGTCCAGGCCGATGCCAAGCCAGGTGGCAAGCGGAGGTGCAAACGTCCCTGAGACGGGTGACCCGGAGGTGGATCAAGTTGCTCTTCAGGAGATGGTGAACGCGCCGCTCCTTCCCCCGGTGGAGGGCCGGGCGGAGAATCATTTGTTTCCTTTTGTTTCTGTTCCGCCACAATTTCAATAAAAGAGCAATTTCTGAAACCTCTGTGTCCCAAGAGAGCGCGCTTGGCGGTCGACGACGCTATGCCTTGTCACCCTCAGGCCCCTCTTCTATCGCCAGCGAGCAGCAGTGGCTGTGTTCCGGACGCAGTGTTGCCTCCGCACACTCACTCTGCCCTTCGACGGAAGCAGGTATGTGTCGCACCTCACACCCAGACCCCACTCCGGGCCGCTATGCCGTCCGAGTCGAGTCCCTGCATTCCGCCGCGCTGCCCCACCCCGGGTACGTCTGTGGTCCCGTTGGTCCCGCTTGTGCGGTTCTGGGAGCCTGGCTAGCGCTTCCCAGCCCGTCCCGCTGGCTCATCCGTACTATCAGACTCGGCTATGCGATTCAGTTCGCCCGGCGGCCCTCGCGCTTCAGGGGCATTCAGTTCACCCGTGTTCTGGCGGACAGTGCCCCTGTGCTCAGGGCAGAGATCGCAGTCCTACTGGCGAAGGACGCGATCGAGCCGGTCCCTCCAGCCGATATGAAGACCGGCTTCTACAGCCCGTACTTCATTGTACCCAAGAAAGGCGGTGGGTTACGGCCAATCTTGGACCTGCGTGTCCTGAACCGGTCCCTTCACAGACTGCCGTTCAAGATGCTTAAGCAGAAACGCATTTTCAAATGCATCCGTCCCCACGATTGGTTTGCAGCGATCGACCTGAAGGACGCGTACTTTCATGTCTCGATTCTCCCTCGACACAGACCGTTTCTTCGCTTTGCGTTCGAGGGGCGGGCATATCAGTACAAAGTCTTACCCTTCGGGCTGGCCCTGTCGCCCCGTGTCTTCACGAAAGTCGCGGAGGCGGCCATTGCTCCCATGTGCGAGCGTGGTGTTCGCATTCTCAACTACCTCGACGACTGGCTTATTCTTGCCCAGTCGAGAGAGCAGTTGTGCGAACACAGGGACATGGTGCTCAGTCACCTCAGCCACCTAGGGCTTCGGGTCAACTGGGAAAAGAGCAAACTCACCCCCGGGCAGAGGATCTCTTTTCTCGGTATGGAGCTGGACTCGATCAACATGACAGCGCGCCTCACCGAGGCCCGCGTCCAGTCAGTGTTGAACTGCGTGAGTACTCTCAGACGCAGAACAGCGGCACCACTGAAATTTTTTCAGAGGCTCCTGGGGCATATGGCATCTGCAGCCGCGGTAACGCCGCTCGGATTGCTTCATATGAGGCCGCTTCAACACTGGCTCCACGGTCGAGTCCCGAGATGGGCGTGGCAGAGCGGCTCGTGCCGGGTCCAAGTGACCCCGCACTGTCGCCAAACTCTCACCTTGTGGTCGGACCCTTCGTTCCTGCGGGCAGGTGTTCCCCTAGAACAAGTGTCCAGGCATTCTGTGGTCACCACAGATGCCTCTGCCACCGGGTGGGGGGCCACGTACAACGGGCATGCAGCTTCAGGTCTGTGGATGGGGCCTCAACTGCATTGGCACATCAACTGCCTCGAGTTGTTAGCAGTTCATCTTGCGCTGGGCCGCTTCAAAACGCCGCTACTAGGCAAGCATGTACTGGTCCGTGCGGACAGCACTGCGACCGTTGCGTACATCAACCGTCAGGGTGGTCTACGCTCCCGCCGCATGTCACAACTCGCCCGCCATCTCCTCCTTTGGAGTCAGAAGCATCTGAGGTCGCTTCGTGCCATTTATATTCCGGGCCTGCTCAACCGTGCAGCCGACGAGCTCTCACGGCAGCAGGTGCTACCAGGAGAGTGGCGACTCCATCCCCAGGTTGTCCAGCTGATTTTCAGGCGCTTCGGGGCCGCACAGGTAGATCTGTTTGCCGCCCCGGACACGTCTCACTGCCAGTTGTTCTTTTCCCTGACCGAGGGGACCCTCGGCACGGATGCTCTGGCACACAGCTGGCCCCCAGGTCTACGCAAGTATGCGTTTCCCCCAGTGAGCCTTCTTGCACAGACCTTGTGCAAAGTCAGGGAGGACGAGGAGCAGGTCTTGTTAGTGGCGCCGTATTGGCCCAACCGGACCTGGTTCCCGGAACTGGTGCTCCTCGCGACAGCCCCTCCCTGGCCCATTCCTCTGAGAGAGGACCTGCTCTCACAGAGACGGGGCACCTTGTGGCACCCGCGTCCAGACCTCTGGAAACTCCATGTCTGGTCCCTGGACGGGACGCGGAGGTTCTAGGTGACCTACCCCAGGCGGTAGTTGACACCATCACTTCCGCTAGAGCCCCCTCTACGAGGCGCCTCTATGCGTTGAAGTGGAACCTGTTCGTTGATTGGTGTTCTTCTCATGAGGAGAACCCCCGATCTTGCTCGGTCAGAGCCGTGCTTTCCTTCCTGCAAGATGGGTTGGAGCGAAGGCTGTCTCCCTCCACCCTTAAAGTGTATGTTGCCGCTATCGCCTCACATCACGATGCAGTTGAAGGTAAGTCACAGGGAAAGCACGACCTGATCGTCAGGTTCCTGAGGGGGGCAAGGAGACTAAATCCTCCTCGCCCGCTCTCTTTACCTTCTTGGGATTTGTCTCTGGTCCTTTCGGCACTTCAGAGACCACCCTTTGAGCCTTTGCAGTCAGCAGAGTTAAAAATTCTGTCCTATAAAACAGTACTCCTGGTTGCATTGGCCTCCATCAAGAGGGTAGGGGACCTGCATGCATTTTCGGTCGACGAATCGTGCCTGGAATTCGGCCCGGCTAACTTTCACGTGATCCTGAGACCCCGGCCCGGATCCGTGCCCAAGGTTCCCACCACTCCCTTTCGGGACCAGGTAGTGAACCTGCAAGCGCTGCCTTCGGAGGAGGCAGACCCAGCCCTGGCTTTTCTCTGTCCCGTCCGCGCTCTGCGCCTGTACGTGGACAGAACTCTAAGCCTCAGGACCTCAGATCAGCTCTTCGTCTGTTACGGAGGTCAGCAGAAAGGGAAGGCTGTCTCCAAGCAGAGGATGGCCCACTGGATAGTGGATGCCATCGCCTTGGCTTACGAAGCCCAAGGCGTGCCCTGCCCGCCCGGGTTGAGAGCCCACTCCACTAGGGGCGTCGCTTCTTCTTGGGCGCTGGCACACGGCGCCTCGCTGACAGACATCTGTAGAGCTGCGGGCTGGGCGACACCTAACACGTTCGCTAGGTTTTATAGCCTACGTGTTGAGCCGGTTTCTTCCTGTGTGCTCGCTTCAACCAGCCGGTAACACCGAAGTTCCCGCTCTTGTGTCGGCTTGCTACGCCACTCCCCTCCACATGGAGCGGATACGTGCGCTTTTCTGCTCCAGTCGAGTTCCCCACTCAGGCGAACCCTGTAGAGTTCCTCCGTACCCCTTCGGCAGTCAGACGTTGCGGAGCGTCCGACGCCAGGCCTAGTGCTCGTATGCTTGTTTAACTTGTGCTAGGCTGGGTTCCATATGTGGTGATCCCTGCGGCGATCCCATATGCGTATTCTTCCGCGATCAGCTCCCTGCGGTGAGCCCGTGTCTTCCCTTAGCAGACTCCGCTCTGCCGTCACTGTCTGGTGCTGCCTCCCCCTTCTCAGGCTGGAGCCACCCCAGTGACATTCCATATGTTGCACTGCCCCTCTGGCCAGTCCATATGTGTATTCTCCACATGTTACCTCCCTTCGGGCAGGATGTGGCTCCGCAGCGTCCCTCTCCTCTGGAAAGGCTTGTTTCCCAGTGTTATCCAAGAGTTCCACTGTGTGGGGTTTAACGGAACAGCAGTGAACTCCCTCTATGCAGGTCTTCCGCCCCAGCCATTTGGGGGTCTGAGAGTCTTCCGTAGGGCGCTGGATGTGGCAGCTACCGTGGCGTTTTCCATGGGATCCCATTACGTCGCCACGTCGACGTCACGTCGAGCGTGAGCGACTGAAAGGGAACGTCTCGGTTACTAATGTAACCCTCGTTCCCTGAAGGAGGGAACGGGAGACGTGACGTCCCGTCGCCACGGTTGCTGACCATCGCTGTACGGCCGTCTCAATCTCGGCTCCTCAGCGAAAAACAATGAGTGCGTGCGCCCGCTTCCTGTTTATACCCGCGCTGCGGGGCGGGGGCGCGTGACGCTTTCACGCACGCCAACGTTCATTGGCTTGTTCTGTAGATACTCGAAGTTTATAGGGCTCCCTGAAGTGATCCCATTACGTCGCCACGTCGACGTCACGTCTCCCGTTCCCTCCTTCAGGGAACGAGGGTTACATTAGTAACCGAGACGTTTTCTAATTACATCGAAACCATTTGTAAATTTCATGAGTTCACATCTACATAATTATTATGGTAAAGGTTATGCGTATTTGGCGTGCTGTCCGGGTGGAGGGCTCCGAGCTCGGAATTTCTGCCCAAACCCAGAGTACTCACCCCGTTGGTAAGAGTAGATGAAACTAGAAGTAAAGGACATGGGGTGGAGGTGGGATGCTGATAAACTGTCAAGGAACAGAGGTGGGTTCTGCTGTTATTTATCTTGTCCTGAGTTGATTACTGATTGATCTCCACTTGTGCTAATTGGGTTAATTATATGCACCTGCTCCTCCCCAACCTTGTTAATAAAACATCAGGTCAAGATTCAAGCATTATATTTTAAAAGTAAACAAATACAGGTCCTTCTCAAAAAATTAGCTCATTGTGATAAAGTTCATTATTTTCCATAATGTAATGATAAAAATTAAACTTTCATATGTTTTAGATTCATTGCACACCAACTGAAGTATTTCAGGTCTTTTATTGTTTTAATACTGATGATTTTGGCATACAGCTCATGAAAACCCAAAATTCCTGTCTAAAAAAATTAGCATATCATGAAAAGGTTCTCTAAACGAGCTATTAACCTAATCATCTGAATCAACTAATTAACTCTAAACACCTGCAAAAGATTCCTGAGGCTTTTAAAAACTCCTAGCCTGTTTCATTACTCAAAGACTGCCGACCTGACTTCTGTCCAGAAGGCCATCATTGACACTCTCAAGCAAGAGGGTAAGACACAGAAAGAAATTTCTGAACAAATAGGCTGTTCCCAGAGTGCTGTATCAAGGCACCTCAGTGGGAAGTCTGTGGGAAGGAAAAAGTGTGGCAAAAAAACGCTGCACAACGAGAAGAGGTGAGGATGTAGAAACATCCAGAGCCACCGTGCACAGGCGTGTGCAGGAAATGGGCTACAGGTGCCGCATTCCCCAGTTCAAGCCACTTTTGAACCAGAAACAGCGGCAGAAGCGCCTGAACTGGGCTACAGAGAAGCAGCACTGGACTGTTGCTCAGTGGTTGCATGTCATTCGGAAATCAAGGTGCCAGAGTCTGGAGGAAGACTGGGGAGAAGGAAATGCCAAAATGCCTGAAGTCCAGTGTCAAGTACCCACAGTCAGTGATGGTCTGGGGTGCCATGTCAGCTACTGGTGTTGCTCCACTGTGTTTTATCAAGGGCAGGGTCAATGCAGCTAGCTATCAGGAGATTTTGGAGCACTTCATGCTTCCACCTGCTGAAAAGCTTTATGGAAATGGAGATTTCATTTTTCAGCACGACCTGGCACCTGCTCACAGTGCCAAAACCACTGGTAAATGGTTTACTGACCATGGTATTACTGTGCTCAATTGGCCTGCCAACTCTCCTGACCTGAACCCCATAGAGAATCTTATTATGGGATATTGTGAAGAGAAAGTTGAGAGACAGAAGACCCAACACTCTGGATGAGCTTAAGGCCGCTCTCGAAGCATCTTGGGCCTCCAGAACACCTCAGCAGTGCCACAGGCTGATTGCCTCCATGCCACGCCGCATTAAAGCAGTCATTTCTGCAAAAATATTCCCGACCAAGAATTGAGTGCATAACTGAACATAATTATTTGAAGGTTTACTTTTTTTTTGTATTAAAAACACTTCTTTTATTGGTCGTATGAAATATGCTAATTTTTTGAGACAGGAATTTTGGGTTTTCATGAGCTGTATGCCAAAATCATCAGTATTAAAACAATAAAAGACCTGAAATATTTCAGTTGGTGTGCAATGAATCTAAAATATATGAAAGTTTAATTTTTATCATTATATCATTATCACAATATGCTATTTTTTTGAGAAGGACCTGTAGTTTGTAGTAATTTGCAGTTCTTCTGGCCCGTTTACAGCAAGGATAATAACTATAACGATAACAGTAGAGATATAGTCCAGACCAGCCAACGATAATGTTCATCAGCTGGAACCAAATCATTCTAATTCCAAAAATATCATTTATCTGTGCCGTTATTGTTATAGTTGTCATCCTTGGTGTGAACACCGGGGCCTTAATGATCTTGAGCATTTAAGGTGGCAGACGCGCGCATAGTGGACACTATATTTATCGTTATAATTATTTTTATATTTACCATATTGTTTTTAGTGTAAACAGGCCTTTCTTTCAGATTTTGAACGGTGGCTTTCACACGATGTACTCATGACACTATATCGTTGTGTGTGTCTTTGAGATTTGAATCAGCCCTGTTTGAGCTCATGGGGGAGAAAATCCTCTTCTGCTTTCTCTTTAGCTTCTAGCAAGTTTGGGTTGCTTTCAAAGCTTGCAAATGTTACATTATCAAAACTTGAGATATTACCACTCTTTTTAAAAACCTTCATCCATAGACAAAGCACCATATGTGCTGTATTTCTATCTGCCTAAAATGGTGAGGGAAGATCACAACGCATGAATGTTTCCTTATCAATTTTTAATCATGCTGCCCCAGCAATTCTGTCAACAGTGATTCACAATAAACTACAACCTCTGACATATTCCCTCTTTATGACATCTCTGATCCTTTGCCATATGGAGTTTCTTTGACCTTGAAGTAAATATTGAACATGTCAGTCTAAGCAAAGACAAAGGCTTAATGAATACATTTGTTTAATTTATTGCCTTTAAAAACAATATAAATCCAAGTTCTTAACGTATATAGACTGAAAAAATGCTGCATGTGAAATATGGGGAAATAATACTCTATAATACTCTTAATACTCTTTGTATGGGTTTGTTCAGGTAATAGCTATTCAGATTTTAATTTTTTACAATGTCTGTTGCCGTTTACATTGAAAACCCCATTTCATAAAAAAAACTGCCAATAGAACATTAAATAACAATTAAAATGACAACACTTCTGAAGCATATCTTCATTAATTGCAACATTATATGTGAATCCCTGTGTGTCCTTCACAGTTCTCATTACAATGGCAACGGTCAACACTGGCATGTAAAACATTTATCCTCTCAGACTCTAGTGGAGAGAAAATCTGACTGTATTCTCTATTCAAATCTCCCAGGATTCCACATTCTGGCTAATATTGTAACATGATGTGACACGTAGTCTGCTTTAATCAGTGTTTGAACTGGCAAGATGGCCACGGCTGGGAAGAGGGCACCACCACCATCGCTTACTGAATGCCAATGGAAGAATGACTGTAATAAAAGGAAATCAAAATAGTAATGCAAAACAAACAAACACACACACACACACACACACACACACACACACACACACACACACACACACACACACACACACACACACACACACACACACACACACACACACACACACACACACGCATACACAAGCATACACAAGCACACAAGCACACACACACACACACACACACACACTATATATATATATATATATATATATATATATATATATATGTATATAGTTAAATGGGGGGTACATTTGAATTAGCTGGATAAAAAAGAGAGAGAGGAATGGAGAAAGAGACAAAATGAAACAGACAGAGAGAGAGGGAGTCAGTCTCTTGTGACCTACATGAAAGCAAAGGGAGTGTAGCTGTGCCTCGCTACTCCTGGCTAAATGCACTCTCATATTAATATTTTAAAATGCCGTAATGTGACGGTGAAACCCTCAGAGGACAGATACATCAATTTACAGGGGCCTCGGCTTCAGGAAAGAGAAACAGGGATAATTTGCCATTAGGAGAAATGGTTCATTATGGGCAGCTTCTTAAGAACACATAAACCAAGTCCCCTCTCTCACTTGAGCTGCAAATCCACACTTTTGCGTGAATGGAGACATTGCCCCAGAGCTTTAATGCTCCTGGGTCATTAGTACAAAAAGGTTTGTTGTGCTGTTAAATCTGCTGCATGTTGCGGTGATCAATCAACATGAAAGGGGCTTCCCACTAAGACCGGATCACTGTAAATAAATCAATTAGGCCATGAGAGTCAAGCTTTTATCAGAATTGTTGTCGCACACACACATCTGAGGGCTTACAGATTCAGTCAAGCAGTGTTCAGGTAAACATTCCTGTTCAGATACAACTCAACACATATAATACATCTGTAAAAGCATAATGCTGGGTTCATTGCTCAATATTTTCACCATATAATGACACCTCCAACAAGCATGAAGAAAATGTGCTTTGTATACACTCGCCTATTAAGATCTTTATATAATATTCTACAATATACAGAATTTACAAGTTAATGTGTAGTATAGTAGCAAGGATGTTAGTTTTTTTAATTTATTTATAAAACATTACATACTTTTCCAAATTAAGTATTTAAGCAGTTTGTGGTTTTCAAACGTTGGTCATGTCTATAGCAAATGTGATGAACAATATTACGCTTGAGGGGATCTGGTGGTATATATCCCCTAAAAATCACCTTACACCAGTTAATAAATAAAAAATAAAGGAAAAGTGAAGTTAGTTTTGAGCAAAGCTCTAGCCTCATCTATTTGCAGATGCCATTTGCTTTGGCATCTTATTTTTAATTTAAATTTTGTAAATAATTAAGTGTCCAAATGGTTGCAGGTCACTGTATACAGAGAAAAATAAATTGAAATCCACATTTTTAAATGAACATTCCAATCCATTTTAAATTCAACATTCAAAGTTAAACTAATAACGTTTTTTCTTTAAAAAATCATTTGACTTCAGCACATTTCTCTTGCTCAAATGTGTCTTACTCCAGCTAATATTGTATATCTTCCCACAGCTAATAAGTTGCTCTTCATGATTCTTTTTCAATTATTTATCCTCTTCTTCTGTTCTCGTTAAACTGATTTGCATGTCATTGAGTTTATACACAATGGCCTAATGAGAGATTAACGAGTCACTCAGTAATTATCATCAATTTCATAATTACATGTAGTAGTAAGGCGTAATGGTCTGCCCAGTACGAGGAGGGATGAATGTCTATTCTGAATGTTTATTGACACCACTGAAAAAACTCAAAGCAAATATTTGAATGTTTCCACTGTCCACATCAGAGCAGGATGCAGGAGTCACGGTTGCTTTAGTTACAACAATAGCTGTGATGACTCTTGGGGGACAACATCAATTGACTGATGGACACTCGTCTAACAAAGGAAAGAGAGAGCACATAAATAAATAAACGCATCTTCGGTAGAAATGACAAAAATTAAATTGTTTTAATCATTTATTTTTAAATTGAAATAAACATATTAAGTACAACTTTTAGACTACAAAATTCAGTATGATAACATTATCAATAATTAAATCCTACACAAGAAATCGCTGCAAACAAGGGCACAGATGAAGCCCTTGAAACCTGCCGAACCGACTGTCAGCCTCCCCCGTGACATCACGCTTTCCTCGAAACACAATTATGTAGCCAAAGGTAAACATCCACACTGAGGACCTATGCTTCCTTTTTTTCTTTCGCTCAGTCACCAGATGGTTCCATTGAGGGAAAGAAATCACTTGCATGACTTGGCTGTCTGCTTGTTCTATTTGCTTACTACTCAGAGACAGGGTCGCAATGAAGTCTCTAATGGTTATAAAACACCTGCTCAGCCAATCAAACAAACAAAACGCAGGGGGGAATGAAAGCAAAATACCTATGTGATCAGGTTAAAAGGGCTGCTGGCCACGATGAGACAGGAAGCACAGGCAGATGTTCCACGTATAGAGGTAAGAGTATTTGACCTTACCGCCACAAAGAGGTATACAATCAGATCTACAAGATAATAGATAATTGGATATTTGTTATAATAATGGGTATAATAAAAACCACTGTTGAGCAGAGAGGCTTGTTGGATGATGTGGCGTAGAATTTCAGCAGAGTGCAGAGATTAGGAAACATTAGGAGTCCAGACACAATGGGTTATTTATAGAGCCTGACGTTCATGGGGAACATATAGTTAGGCAAAGTGACTGTGAAACATTTATCTGTGATATACAACATGTTGAAATTTGGATGTTTGTCTTAGAGAATTAATTATTAATCTTTTTTTGTCATCTCAAATGTCAATAATGCAGAAGATTTTTTGCAGTATGATTAACATTTAAATTGATACAAATTAAATTGCTTTCTTCACAGTTCTGACAGTTTTTCCTAAGCATCAAATGTACAAGCCAATTTAAAATGAATAGAATAAATTTAGTAACTCATGCAAGTGGCGAAAATAAATTAAATGAAAAGAAATTAATTTTTTTTGTTGTTGAAATTTAGACCTTTCATGCAACTTTTACATCAAATATATTTCACGTCAGAATCATTACTCTCATTTATAATAAGAGATATTTCATCTTGCTCATAACAGACAAATGCTGTAGCACTCAGCAATGTTAAAGTGAGGTCATTCTGTTTTCCTGTAATTTAAAACATGTATAAATTGTATAAATTGCATTTTTCAGCTGATGATTTTAAGGAATTACTTATTATGTAAAACCGACTCATTGTCACTGTCAAGGTCAAATTTATAAAATGTTACAATAAAGCTGAAATAATGTTTTTTTTTTTTTTTGCTACAGCAAACACGGCAGCAGTGTTCAATTTCAACCTTCTGTTTCTGAGCCTGAAATACAACAGGAAACTGTAAGCCAGATATCTCCTGTGATTAAAACTCCGTGAGATGGCTATGAATACATTAACAGTGAGACATTTGCATGCAAGAGATGTTTTTCTCTTTTTTTCTTTTTGGAAACTGCCATTCCTCTTGTCTTCAACATCTCAATCACGTCCCAGTTCCCGCCCCTTTGTATTAGCAGACAGAAAGTGATGGACATCCTTTCACTGCCTGCGTGACCTCTGGTAATCCTGTTTCACAGACCGGCTCCCCGCTGAAGAAAACACAATGGCGGGCGCTGTACCTCCTCCCAGTCGATATTCTGACAGACTTGATCGAGCAAATTAGTATGCTTTGGTAAGGGCATGACCAAAGACCTTTTCAACACCCCTGTGAATCAATACAAAGACCAATGGATGGCGTGTGTGGTTTTCTTTTTCTTCTTCCCTTTTTTCTGGCTTGCACCTTGCATTTGTAAGACTCCCACCTTGCTTTCACCTTCCTGAAGCTCTGGCATGAAGTTCAAATTGAAACCGTGGGGGAAAAACAGGTCTTCTGTGACTTAGATGTTAAGGGAGTGAGAGGTTTGTTAATGGATACACATGGCAGAACCAACTGAGGGATCAGGCAATGTGAGACTGAAACAAAAAAGAAAACATATCGTGCGTGTGTGTGTGTGTGTGTGTGTGTGTGTGTGTGTGTGTGTGTGTGTGTGTGTGTGTGTGTCTACTTAATCACATTTTGGGGACAAATTTGTACCTAGAAGTGACAAAAACCTGACAAAATCTGCAAAAAACTGCCGTTAGGGAGGTCCTCATTTGTAAATCAGGTTTAAAAATAAAGTAATAAAAGGTTTTTTAAATATGTAAAAATGCAGAATGTCTCCTGTGATGGGAAGGTTTAGGGATAGGGGCAGTGTAAGGGGATAGAATGTACAGTTTGTACAGTATAAAAACCATTACGCCTATGGAATGTCCCCATTTAGATGGCTAAGTAAACGTGTGTGTGTGTGTGTGTGTGTGTGTGTGTGTGTGTGTGTGTGTGTGTGTGTGTGTGTGTGTGTTTGTAACTGTCATTCAAGTGTAAAGAAAATAGTTTGGATTTTGTTTTAGAACTGCAGAATGGCAACTTGTTTCATTTTTGACTAAACTCCAGAAGTGAAAGCACTCTTTTAACACCAAGTTCTACTGATATCGGTTACCAGCAAAACGGTGAGATAACAATCCCACATAAACCCAGATTTCAGTGGCACTCATTCCAGTAGAGACGACTGGCACATCCAAAACAAAGCTCAGTGAAAATGCTGAACAGGTTCACCCGAAACAAGCACACATTCAATGCATTTACATTTTTTATGGACAGAATAACCCTCCAAAATCATAGCCATCCATTTCCAGCGTTAATTGTGTGTGTGCTGATCCCCTTTTCTCCACTCCTATCGATTGTGCCATGGTCATGCCAAGCGGATCCCCTCCCAAGTCTAGGTAGCATTAATTACATCACGCAAATGTAACTGACACAACCTTTTCAACATTACTACACAGCTATAATTGTATATTTTTAAGTGTGTTGCATGCATAATTTTACTCTGTGAAGTAAATAGCACTCTATCAATTATGCCGCAGCTGTTGCAGCAGGGAAAACATTTCAAGACTAATTAACCCACATTTTCAAAATGCCCCCATCCACATCAACAGCAAAATTTCAACTGCAGATCTTAAGGATGTTTTATTTTTATTTTTTTAATTTTTTTTAATTATCAGTAAAAAAAAAAAAAAAAAAAAAAAAAAAAAATATATATATATATATATATATATATATAGATAAATATATTTTTTAATGATAATTTTAATTTGAAAATGTATATTTATTTATTTAAAAAAAACATTTAATTGACAATGCATATATAATGCGGAATGTATACTATATAGATGGCTATATGTGTGGACAGAATATATATGGAAAAGAGAAAATGAAAACAAACAAACAAATGAACAATGATAGCTTGTTTCAGAAGCACAATAACATGTATGCAGAGAGGACACACTTGTTTTATGACATGTCGCTCCTCCCATTCTGCCATCTACTATTTCAAAGCAGAGGGAAAAATCTTCCAATATTCAATAATCAGAGCAAGACCATTGGGGATGTCTGCTGGTGTCTGGTCTAGCATATGTCAGACACCACAGGACCAGTCACTGGTTCACCAGCCTCTGCTGACACTAAATGGAGTCTGAGGGTGGGCGAGTCTTGACTGCGCTGTTCCAGATGACACCACACTCTGCAATCTAAGTTAATCAGTCTGCTTGAATACACTTCAAACCCTTTTCTTCCAGAAGCTATGATGCATAATACAAAAAGGATTTTCTCCTGACGTTTCCTCAGGCATGTAATACAGCAGCAAGGTTGTGAACTACTCAGTTCCTTCATGTATTATACGAAGAGGTTAATCCTTGAAAAGTATTACACTTTCAAGTGTATTTCGTTGAGTGATAGCAATATCTAAAATACATGTGTATTTTTTTTTTATGATTGGCTTTTAATTCCTGCAATCCCTTGTTTCCAACATGAGATTACCTCCTTCTACCTCTGGTGCTACAAAATATTTAGAAAAATAACAACAGCATGGCAAGGTATTATGGTATTAGGGCATCCATCATAGATTAGAGGGGGAAAAAACAACACACTTTTTCCCTTTAAAGGGCCAGGACTTCTTTCAGTTTTATTTATGTCTCGGTTTCAAACGTTTAAAATGATATTTAAATAAAATGCCTACTTACTTAAAATAATATTACACCTTAACGTAAGATGTTTCCAATAATACATTTTAAAATATAGAGATGATAATAATTTTTGCAACACCCTGCAATTACAATGGTGCTTGAGGTTTTCTAAGGGGCACCTTTGAACAAAAATCTTTCCAGTCCAGCCAGCACTTTGTCACAACAGATAAACGGCACTCTCCTCTCAAGGATGACTGCGTGAAGGGGACCCAAAGATCCCCCTATGAACTGCTCACTGGCTTAATAAAGAATCAATAGCACTCTAGAGCAATGATGGAGTCTGCCTACTTCAAATCCCCCTCCGGCCTTGCTGCAGCCATACAGGAGAGCGCTAGCATAAAAGGTGCCTTGGTATCATTTCTGTTGACCTGCAATAGCAAAGTGATGCATGCATCTTGAGCAAATGGCTAAATGACTGAATGTCTAGTCCACATGGTAGCTGGTCCACGAAAGGCACAGTGAGAAAATGCCTTTTGAGAAATATTTTTAAAGAGCAGAATTAAAACACAGCAGTTGGTTTATTGTCAAGACTGGTTTGAATGGCTGTTTCCATCTTAGACAAATGCAAACTATGGGCACTTTTGGTCCTGTGGACTCTCTTCAAACCCACTTTTACAGTCTCACCAGTTTATTGAATTTGTCTAATTTAAAATGTCCAATATATACAAGTGTGTTTATAACATAATTTCATAGTTTAGCACTGAAAGTCTGAACCTGGACAACAACAAAATTTATACGTGGGGTTTTTAACAAAAGTAGTAAAAACAATTAATGAAGAAATCTTAAGTAAACCCACAGGGACTTATAATTTCCCATAAAAACAATATAACAAAAAAAAATATTTAGTAAATACCGTGAGATGGGACCTTTGATTAATAATAATAATAATAATAATAATAAACAACAGGGACATATAAGTCCCCATTAAAAAAAATGTAAATCACATGCTTCTGCAAACAAAATGAAACTGAAACAGACGTTAAACTGTATCCGTCAGCAACACGACTGTCCTGCACGAGTGAATCTCAGAACAAGGCATCTAAATCATACCTTTGTTACGGCCCTCTCTCTCTATGAATAACGTTAAAAGCAGCAGACTGTTGAAGAGAGGTACTGGAGTTTTATGTGAGCCTGTGGCAGGGGTCAAGCGTCTATTGTTTACAGAAAGAGGAGCAGCATTCACTGGCGACCAGCAGGCTGAATAGCATTTGCTGTTAGAGGAGGGACCCTGCATAAAATATACTCCAGCACACACGGCTGTAGACAAAAGCTGAGCAGCCAATTTAGAGAGTCATTGAGAGATCCGATAATACAGCAGGTCAGATTATATTAATAAAGTCTGTATGCGTGCATTTTTATATGAAGAAGTATAATGATGTTACAGGCTCGTAATGTCTATTTAGTGATGTTAAATATAATAAGTGTGAACTTAAATAGTTCATGTTAAATACGTTAAATAGTCACACTGTTAAATTAATTATGGAGGAACATTTCAGTGTCCAGTTGCCTTATTCTATTAAAAATCTTGTTGATACTGAAAAATGCATCTCAAGCTAAATGATGAACAATTTACCACAATATCACATTTGTATTTGTTAATATGGTTGGTTCAACATTTATCTTACCAGCTTTGCCTACAGTTTGCATTGATGAAACACTTACTATATGTGGGTCTTTAACCAACAACAAAGTTGTCAATGTGTTTACCTTGAGACTGCGATTAAAGGGGAAACTCATGTTGTTCCAAACCCGCAAGACCTTCGTTCAACTTCAGAACACAAATTAAGATATTTTTGAGGAAATCGGAGAGGTTTCTGTACCTCCACATACAGCAACATTATTACCACAGTAAAGACATCGTTAAAATAGTCCATGTGACTCCAGTGGTTCGACCATAATGTTATGAAGCGTCAAGAATACTTTTTGTGAGCAAAAAAACAAAAACAAAATATGATGACTTTATTTAAAGGGGTCATCGGATGCCCATTTTCCACAAGTTGGTATCATTCTTTAGGGTGTTCATGTAAAGTTTGTAATATACTTTGGTTAAAATTCCTCAATGGCTGTGTAAAACAACACCCTTTTACCTCCTCAAAAACAGCTATGTTCACAGTGACCTGTTTCGGTGCATGTCTCTTTAAATGATAATGAGCAACTGCTGGGGGGTGTCGAATCTCTTCCATGGGGGGTGTCGAATGGCTGAGGGCAGAAATAAGATAATACGGGACAGTCCATCAGTGGCCGTGGGCGGAGCATGAGCATTATGACATCATAGTGCTCAGAAAATCCAAGCGGCCTGATTATTGAGTGTTTGAGGATTTAAAAAAAGGAGTGAATGGATTTTTTTCATTGTATGGTGGTTGTGTCCACACACTGCAAAGACACATTTATATGCAAACATATAAAAGTGCATTTTTCATTCCACGACACATGCCTGTGAAGTCAATGCGGACTCACGATCTGGCTGTGTTTACTACGCGAATAGAATCAGAGACTGACACGGACGAGAATAAATCATTGAATAAAGTCGTTATTTTGTTTGTTTTTTTTTGCACATAAAGGTATTCTCATCTCTTCATAACATTAAGGTCGAACCACTTGTCACATGGACTATTTTAACATTGTTTTTACTACCTTTCTGGGCCTTGAAAGTAGTAACAATGTTGCAGTCTATAGGGGGTCAGAAAGCTCTCAGATTTAATACAAAATATTTGAATTTGTGTTCTGAAGATGAGCGAAGGTCTTATGGGTTTAGAACGACATGAGAGTGAGTAATTAATTACAGACTTTTCAGTTTTGGGTGATCAACCCCTTTAAAGGACTTTGAATTTTTACTAGAAAGGAGGAAAATCATTTTACGATAGAGGACTAAATTGGGCCACAGATCAGAGTCAAAGTGATGGCAAAATAGACTTAATCAATTCTACTCAGTGTCACTATTACTCTCTTCTGAATATGAGTGAGTGGCAGATCAGTTATTGCAGATATCACATTATTCTGAATCCAAATTGATTGAATGAGCCGCATTAAAAGCCTTGAAATGAATATAAACACACCTGTGGTGGTTCTATACTAAGTTACTTTGTTGCTAGTTAACTGAAAAAGGTCCTGTGTTATAATCAACTATATTCTGCTAAATATCAATAATAAATTGGTTTAAATACATGAAATATTTATTTATATTAGGGATGCATGATATTTCGGTCACCATATTAGTATCGGCTGATCTTATTATAAAAGATATAAAAGCCAATAAATAATGGATTATTTCCTTCAGCTGAGACAGTGTTCGTTTTTATAATTTTGAATTCTTTGAAATATGATTGAAATCAAAATACAGTTAAGTAGCCTACAACGTGCAGTCTGTCATATAGGCTACATAAAATTATAATGAGAACATTATAATTCTATGCTTGGGACATGGCTTTTAATGGTGAGACTTTAGATTTTGTAATCAGGCTTTTAAAATTATATAAAAAGTAAAAAAAATATTTATCAGCCAATATATTGGTTATCAGCTTTCAAATATAAAGAATTATCGGTTATCGTATTGGCCAAAATGTTCATATCGGTGCATCCCTAATTTATAGTTTGTAATAGATTTATATACCATATATTGTATTGTATTGTATATATTATTATAATATATTTTTTGTAATTTTATAAAGTAAAGTTTTAATCAAATGCTGGTCTTTTATAACTTCGTAAAAAGCAATACTCCACTCAAGTCCATGTTTTACAGTGATTTTAAGGGTTTAATGCAAAAGCTGAGCCTAATAGCAGCCCTTATCCCTGATAAAATAGCTATATCGCAAGGCTTCTTGTGACTTATTGCTTTAATAAAATAATTGAAAGTCCTGTTTCAGCATACTGTAGGCATAAATGCCTCATGTGTTGTACTTTTTCATGGAATTGTGTGCAGTGACTTGAGACCATCCATACAGACTTGTTGGCAAACACAGATGCCTTCAGGTACAGTATTAGAGCCTGACAGAAAATAGCGGAGTGATCAATATAGGTTTCAGTTTGCTTGCATCTCTTTATCTTAGTTTTTGGTCAGTCAAAACAGATCAATGCAATATGGCTGCTTTTCAGTATTTAGACACACTTTGCTTTACAAATGAGTCTGTCTGCAGTGCCAACACATGCATGAGAACTGATGAAATTCATACATCTCCTCTGCTCAAAATAAGCCTGCTGTGTAGCCTTTTGGCCTTCTAAAAAAAACAGTTCAAAGGAAAAAGAACATCATATTGTCCAACCCATTGTCCAAAAAGAAACATACAAAATAACATCATATTGTCCAATCCATCACCTTTCCCCTCCCTCTCTGATGTCCTGTCCCATCCCGTAGGTTTTGGCTTCTATATGCTCCAAAAAAAAAAGAAAAAAGAAAAAGCAGCCTCAGTGAGCCCTGGTCCACTTTGCGGTGCTGCTGGGGATTGGCAGTGAATACGGCGACCCAGCAGGACTTGCTGGCACCTGGTCGGGCGGCCTGTGCAAAGCCCCTAAGCCATCTGGGGGTAATTACCGCTAGGTATTCTTTAAAGGACCAGATGGGACCACGACACCAAGGAGGGGAGAGAGGAGGCCCAGGGGGTCCTTACCCCTCCCTGTCATTTACAACATAATTCCATTCAGTGATACACTTAATCCTCCCACCAGTTAGAGGCTCTTTCAGACCGCTATGGTCGCTGCTCCTTTTATGTAAATCCGCCCTCTCCTTAAAAGAAAAAAAAAAAAGAAAAGAAATACAGCAACGTCTCTCCAGAGACAGGGAGAAATGATTCATCCTCAAATGCTTTCCGCCACCGCAAGTACTGTAACATATTTCCCTTTTAGTGTCTTTCTATCTTCTCCCCCGTGAAAGCAGAAGTGTTATTTGTTTAGCGAGAGAGACGAGTGGAGTGAGAGAAAGGGAAAGACAGGGAAAAAGAGGAGGAGGAGGAGGAGAAGAGAGAGAGAATAAGCTAAGCTTGTTCTGAGCAAGGTCAGTGTCAGAGGCCGAGGTGGCACCAGCTGAGGTCGATTCAGCCACCTGTTAGATGGATGCACTCTTCTCTTTTCTTTCTTCCCCTCTGAACGCTACTCTGCTCTGCCAGCCCCTCAAATTAAATTAACCAGTAAAATGTTAATCTCACGGGAATACACAATCAGATTCCCTCAATTCTAATGAGGTTATTCCTGAGGGAGGGAGGGGATGGACAGATTTGAAAATATGTTCTTCTAAAAAGTACAAAGTGGTGCCATCTTGTTTTGTCTGCCTCTGTTTACTGAGCCTGAAAATTTATTGGAAAATTTTATATTCTAAATCATGGATTCCAAACCAGGGGAACATGGATCCCAGGGGCACCTAATCAGGTTCTGCGGGTAATTTGTTTTGCTAAATCTGTTATACACAAATGACAATTAGTTTATATATTAAAATAGCTAATCATAGCCTATATATTTTTAATTCTATAATCCTTTTTAATGAATGAAAACAAATAATGCATGCAGTTTGTACAAAAAGACTATCCTCTGGTGATTTTCTCATTAAATAGAATTGCAAAATAACTTCCATACTAGTTACTATGAGAGATTGACTGATTAATCTGCACCGAGAGCTGCTTTTTGGAACTATCAGTTATTGGCCAAAAATGAATGCCAATAGACCTTAGTCGAGGCAGACATGTTTCATTTTTTACACAAGGTAAAACAGGGCTGTGATGAATAGTAGTGTGTTCAGCTAACATCTTTAAAAAAAAAATCACTAGACAAATCTCAATGAAACAGTTTTGATTTGTGAGTTGTGGACCTCTAAGGAACGCATTTCTGGTTTAGTCTCAACTTAAACTTTTATGGGTTGAATTATTTTTTTTTGTTTTAAGTTTTTATTAATTTTTTTGAATTTTTAAATATTTCAACTGCTAAAATCCTGTCTCTCTATATCCATAATCTCAGCTCAAAATCAGTCATTCTTTATTGTAGCATCTTTTAAATTAATGTACATTGTACAAATGCTCCCTGCTAAAATCTTCCCATTTGTAACAAATAAATGTTGAATAATTTGTAATGTGATTTATAACTAAGCATTAACTCTTATTAGAGAGGAGAGTCAGTGAGGCAGACGAGTGATGGGGAGACTCGTGGCAGCACCGTGAACCCCTGCAGTTGGCTAGCTCGTGCTCTCCACACATCCTAATTCAATTAGATCCTAACCTTTCCTTTATAATTTAGTGCCCTCTCCCTGTCTGTGCCATTCATCTTTCCATGATAAATATTTCATTGTTTTCCAATGCCCCCCCCCCCCCCCCCCCCTAAAATGCAGGCCATAAATGAATATCCACTAAAGCTCTTCCCTCTCTCTCGCTGTGCTAACATAATGCTCGGCACAAACCTGAGTGCCTTAGAAAAGACATTTATATGAAAATCAGCACAGCATGATGAAAGGTAAAAACACAACAATATGACTTCTAAATTATCTTTTGTTAACGTAAAATTGTTGCATTACGCAAATTTATGGAAATACTGTCGAAGCAACGGTCTGGACTGAACTTGCACATGCTGCAAATATAAGCCGCAAAATTATGACCATACAAGGATGCCCATGTGACATCAATGTGTCAGAGAACATGCTAAACAGCACAGAAAACAGTTTAGTGAAGCAACAGTAACAGGTCAAATTGTTTCCCTCAATACTTAATGCATATTTTAAAGCAGCAAAAACACAATCTTGTCATTCACTGATTATTCAGTATACTGTGTAAAAAGGTTTTATGGAAATAACAATAGTAACAAAAAGTTTACTCCAAACCAAATCCCTTTCAAGCTTATCTCTATGTGAGCTCCATGCTCAGTCTTTTTAAAAAACAAAAACAAAAAAACTGAACATCCAGCAGAGACTGCCAGATGGCAACAGTTTGAACTCATGGGTCGCTAACAAGCTAGATGGCATGTCACTGCATACCCGCCTGACATGTAGGAGGACAATGAGAGAGAGCAAAGGCCAGCAAGGGGCCTGAGGTGGTTTGGGACAAGGCACAAGTCATCGCTCAGACTCTGGAGGTATATAGACCAGATTGGGAGGTGGAGATTGACATTATTAACATTCTGGGAGGGAACGATAGGGGTGGTCTTGACGGGGGGGAGGATGTACGGCTTTGATTACAGCCCCCAACAACTGTTCCCCAGTGCTACGGCTCCTTAGTCCCATTCTTTCAAGTGCTGCAGAATTATGGGGCTCTTGCAAAAAGACTGTAGGTAAATAAATAATGAAGAGTAGCAGGGGATACACAGAACAGTACTCTAGTTCGGGCAACACTGGGATAACACACTCTTCTAAGTGAAATATTTATAGTCCTGATTACTTCCTGTCGACGTGACACCAGCTCCTGCAAATTTTTCACAATCGGCTCTGAGCCAACTTGGTAATAAGATATATGACACACAATTTTGCTGAACGGTGAGGTCTGGAAATAGCACCCTGTTTCATAACATTAAAGGTTTGACTCGAGACTTACTGTGATCTGTATTTTTATATGCTGCAGTCGGTTTGTATGTCTGTACGAAATGTATGTCTGATGATACTTAATTCAATTCAATAAATTTGCAATATTTTCAGTCATGTTAGCTAGGATAGAAAGCAGGCACCTGAAAAGCTTGAAGGGATAATACACCCAAAAATGAAAGTTCTGTCAGGACCACTATTGACAAATAGGACTGACAGTTAGCCTGCAGTTTGGATTGGCGGTATGGTTCTGTTCTGCACTCTTAAAAATAAAGGTTCCAAAATAGGGGTCATAGAAGAACCATTTTTGGTTCCCAAAAAACCTTTTGGTGAATCGTTCTAAAAATAACTTTTTAGATGATTTGGCCGCTCATTCCACCTAGTGTCAGTTCAAAAATCCAAAAGTCAATTTTTTATTAACTTTGAGAAAAGTTTGAGTAAGATAAATAATCATTCTGTTCCATTTAATGTAATGGTTCTTTATCTGCATCATTGACTCCATAAAGAACCATTTTGTTCCACAAAAGTTTATTTATAGTGGAAAAAGGTTCTTTAGATTATTAATATGTTCAAAAAAATTGTTCTTTTTAGAACGATTCACTAAAAGGTTTTTTGGGAACCAAAATGGTTCTTCTATCACCCCTATTTTGGAACCTTTATTTTTAAGAGTGTAGGCAAGAACTCCCTGCGCATCCATGCAGCCTAGCAATAACCCCCCTTAGGGTAAACAGAAAAGAACCAGCATGAATGTATTGCAGACATCATTAAATCAATATTTTAATGTACAACATAATTCGAGAATTTAGTCTGATTCAAAGGGGAATCAGAATACCAAATCCTGACTGGACTTGACTGGACAGGAGGAACTGGGAAGCGATAGCTGCTGATAATACTGAAGGAGCTTATATATGTATACTGTGATAGGCGTCGCATTCCTATAGGCAGATGTGGATCAGCTGATGTGAGCTTGACTAACATGACCTGCCAGAACTAATGCTATGCTTGATTTATCTAATCATTTACTTACCACAGATACAAATAAAGATTTTTTTTAATTAATCTCTAAAAATAATCAATTGAATTCCAACAGTAATCCATATAACCCCAGATAATGAACATACTAATATTTTAAACTTTTTTAAAGATAAAACATCATTTCTGATCAACGGTCATATGTTGGTTAATGAGTTCACGCTTAAAGTAATGGTTTATAGTCATTTTATCTTTTTACCTTAGAAGAGAGTGATTAATTAACTGGAATTGTATGGATTACCATCGTGTTCGTTTTGGGTGGTTTTTGAATTGGCAACACCGGAAGTCTGTTATAAGCACATTATAATGACTGAGAACTTTTTCTAAAGATCTTCGTTTGTGTTCGTCTAAAGCAAGTCAAATGCATCTGGGAAAGCATGAGGGTGAACAAACAAATGTTCATTTTTGGGTGGAGTGTATCTTTAAAGAAACACCAAACAAACATTTTTTTTTAACTGACCGTAAATATTTATTTTTTGACCACACAACTACGTTAAACACTGTACTAACATGTGAAAATAGGTTTAACAACAACAACAACAACAACAGCAACACACACACACACACACACACACACACACACACACACACACACACACACACACACACACACACACACACACACACACAGACACACACAAGAAACAATCTGAAAAGTAAAAACAGAAACAAAATAAAGCACTAAAAAACCAATAACTACGAAAGAAAGTGTCTGTATTATTAGTCTACTGTTTATTGGTCCTGGTCTGTAATCCTGAATCACTGAACAATGTCGAGATAAATTCCTCTTTTCCCTGGAGTTTAAATGTTGGTTGTGTTGCCACCTCTCTCTCCTCGCAGGGCATGCAGATGCCAGATGCAATGAATAGAAGCTCACAATGACAAACAAGCAAACAGACAGAAGAGCCAGTAAATTATCACAGTGCGCCGCCCCACTAATTAAAATATTCGCTTGTAACTTATGTCAGCATTTTGGGAGGGGGGCTGATGATCTTTCATTTCCTTTTCATCCCGAGACGTGTGCGCATTACAGGGACACACTGAACGGGCAGCTCTTAAGAGCCCAAATTGAATACGCCCGCTCACCCTGCAGCCCCGTGTGCGAGCACGCTAGGGAATGAAATATTGGGAGCGTTCCACTCCCCATTGAGAAGCCCTGATTGATCAACACCAAAGGAGGATTTGTCAAAACAACAAGGACTGAGCCCAGTGGGAAGTCAATATGTTTCATTTAGTCACCCGCTAAGACACAGGGCTTAGCTAGCAGGGACTGTCACAGGGAACGTTGCTAAGTGGGTGCTAAGCTAGGGGGTGTGCATTAGCAAACAGAGCAGCACTTTGAATGTAGATACAGACTAGCAGTGGGTTAGGGTGTGAAAGTGGGTGGGAGATAAAGAGAGAGAGAGAGAGAGAGAGAGAGAGAGAGAGAGAGAGAGAGGTGGAGAGGAGTAATGGGGAGGGGGGGCATTGACCTCTGCTCCAGCGGCTAAATCAGCAGGCTCAGCTGGGGAGGCTTTTAGCTACTTGCAGGACAGATGCACTGCCCTAAGCCATAATCTGTGTCCCGCTTCAAATGACAAATGGCACGCTGCAGTGCAGGAATATTGCATTATATAGTAAGTACCTCCCAGTCAGTAAGTTATAGGGCTGCACGTCGGCTACATACACTGCTGCAAATGTCCGCCTGCGGCCTACAGCACTCTACCACTCTGCCAGCCTGGACTTTGTTTTACAATGCTCAATTAGATATGGGGCATAACCCCTGACTTAATTTAAGGTATAATATTGCTTTATCCTCATTCATTCTGTCTCTGTACACATAATGGAATGGATGCGGTGTTTAGTGGCATAATTTACACTGACAAGAATTTGCATTAAAATATGTGGCCAGTGTTGTGGCTACTTTAAAACTATAGCTTGACATGCTAATTGTAAATTGAAACAGTTGAGCTACAGTTAAAGCTACTGCTATAAACTACAAAACAAGTTGCCAACAAAAAGCTGATGTACATTACAGTTACTTAAGGGGAAATAAAAAATGAATTAATACTTTTTTCAGCAAGGACGCATTTAATTGATGAAATGTGACAGTAAAGACATTTATAATGTTATTTCGATTTCAAACTAATGCTGTTCTTCTAAACTTTTTATTCATCAAAGAATCACAACATGTATCATGGTTTCCACAAGAATTTTAAGCAGCACAACTGTTTTCAACACTGATAATAATAAGAAAGATTTCTCAAGCATCAAATCATCATATTAGAATTATTTCTGAAGGATCATGTGACACTGAAGACTGGAGTAAAGATGCTAAAAATTCAGCTTTGCCATTAGAGGAATGCATTAACTTTTTTCAATTTGAAGAGATTTTAAAATGTATTTTAAAAATGTAAATTACAAAATGACTGTATATTGATCAAGAAAATAACTTTTTTTTAATCTTACCAACCCACAAACGCTTTAACAGTAGTGTAGTATGTACTGCATATGAACATATTGCTCCCCTAAGACAGTGTGGAACAGTACGAACCAAGCATAATTTTGCCTGCAGTATCTGATTTGACAAATGAACAAATAAAGACAGCAGCAGTGAGGGGAAATGAGAAACAGATACAATAAGAGAAAGAATGAAAGATTGCAATAATACAGCAGGTTTGTGCTGTACTCCAGATGAGGTGGCCAGACAATGTGGAAGGTGGATATTCATCATGTTTTTTTTTTCATTATTATTCTTTGGTAACGCTTTAGATTACAGCCCGGAAAGTACTGCGTAATTAAGACAAATATACCTATAAAGTACTTTCATGTAAGTATAAGGGAACAATATGTAAAGTTTGGGGAATAAAGCGGTAACAACCAGGAGAATTAAAAAAATATTTATACTGTAAGTATTATAGAACTATGGGGTAATTATTCTACTATAATGATACAACAATCTTACATTTGGGAGCAATTTAGCGAGAACATACACTGCGTACCTTTTTGTAATAATTGTGTACCAGTACATACTGTATAGCCTTTTTAAAAATTACAGGGTACATATCTATGTAGTTATACAGTTTTTTTTTTGCAAAAGTGCAGATGTTTAAGTTTGGGCTTACATGTATCAAGGCAAGTAAAGCAAAAACTATTGCAATACTTTTAAATACTGGGAAATATATCTTTGATGTGGTTACAGGGTAAGTGGTCCTTGTATAATAAATAACGGTTTCCGAGTCAGTGATATAAGATTGTGTGTATGCATTTTTATTGTACTTCCCTGTAATTACATGGAACAAGGGGGTAACAAGCACCACTACATGAAACAAGAGTATCTTTCCCCAATATTTAAGCAAAAATTGCAATAGTTTTCGTTTTCAGTGCACTTTTGTTAAAAAGATTACTTTATAAATACATAAATATGTACCCTGTAATTTTATTTTTAAAAAGCCTATACAGTATGTACTGGTACACAATTATTACAAAAAGGTACGCAGTGCATATTCTCGCTAAATTGCTCCCAAATGTAAGATTGTTATATCATGATAGTAGAATAAGTACCTCTTAGTTCTACAATACTTAGATTATAATTTTTTTTTACCCCTTTATTCCCCAAACTTAAAATATTTTTTCCTTATACTTACATGTAAGTACTTTATAGGCACACTATAATTACCGAAGGTTACGCTGTAAATCGCTTTAATTACGCTGTACTTTCCGGGCTGTAATCTAAAGCGTCACCTATTCTTTTAATACCAAGTAATGTAAGCTGATTAACATATGCTGACCCATATTCAAGAATTGAGATCAAAACCCACCTGAAAAGTTAATTCCAGGCCAAACCATTTACCATTATATCCTGGGAATAATAATAAAAGAATATAAATGATATAGAAAATAAAATAGGAATAATAATACATGCTTTTAAGACAAGCTCTATAATGGCATCTCAATACCTCTTCATTAGATGATTAATTCTCATCATAGCAACAAAAGTAAGAGTAAGAGTAACCAAAAAAAGAAAAAAACCTTTCTTGGCCATTAGGCCTGGTTAAAACAAGACATTAGTGCAGGGCCAAGGGAAAAGTAAAGGGCAAAATGTGTGTTAAGACCTTCTACGACCCCCTGTAGTGAATCTCCCTGAAGGGACGTGAGTGGCTTTTACACAACAACTACTGGACCTTCAACTAGTGCATGAACATTGTCTCAGGATACATATGATGTTTGCCTTTCGAACGAACGAACGAATAAATTAATGAAAATAAGTAGTAATGTATTCTCAAATCATTATTCAAATTTCAACGACAAAAGCAATTATATTGTCTTTTTTAAATGACATCATAGAATTGGCGGTGTAGCTTTAGCATTCTATCAGTAATATGAAGAGAATGAAAAGCAGCAACTCTACTTCGCTTTGTTCACAGCTGCACTGACAGATATCTTGCACAATCTGTCCGCTCGCCTTAAGCGTGATATCTGCACTAAATTTAAAAGCTATAGCTACATTTATTTTCTTAGACAGGTTGTTAGCTCAACATACATAATGCTAACATTTGTTTAGCTTAAAAGCAAATCCCTTTGACTGAGCACACAGGGCCTCACAGCTTGACAGGCAAGTCTAATGACTATGATGATTAATTGAAGCCCTAAGGACAGTTTTTTCAAGAAGGGGCCATTGAGTGTACACTCTTAAAAATAAAGGTTCCAAAATAGGGGTGATAGAAGAACCCTTTTGGTTCCAAAAAAACCTTTTAGTGAATCGTTCTGAAAAGAACCATTTTTTTTAACATATTAATAATCTAAAGAACATTTTTTCCACTATGAATAAACTTTTGTGGAACAAAATGGTTCTTTATGGAGTCAATGATGCAGATAAAGAACCATTACATTAAATTTAACAGAATGATTATTTATCTTACTCAAACTTTTCTCAAAGTTAATAAAAAATTGACTTTTGGATTTTTGAACTGACACTAGGTGGAATGAGCGGCCAAATCATCTCAGAAAATGGTTATTTTTAGAACGATTCACTAAAAGGTTTTTTGGGAACCAAAATGGTTCTTCTATGACCCCTATTTTGGAACCTTTATTTTTAAGAGTGTAACCTGCAGATTCTCACCCGCCACACAACCAGAGGTCAACAAACTATCTTTTTTTTTCTTAGAGGCACTGCTGATAGCTTTTTTAGAATTCTGGAATTGAGAAATATAAGAAAAAAAAATAATACACGCACACACTTTGACAACTGACTAGTGAGGACATACAGAAACTCAGTCAAAAAGAAACATGTTTTTATTTAAATCTAGTGTTTTGCATGTTTCTGTGAAGGGTGTAAGGTAGGGAGTAGGGGTTGGGTTAGGCCATAGAGAATACCATTAACCAGATATAAAATCAATGGAAGTCTATGCAATGTCCTCACTAATACAGTGAGACGTGTGTGTGTGTGTGATTTTGAAAAGAAATTAATACTTTTACTCAGCATGGAAATTTTAATTTTATCAAAAGTGACAGTAACATTTATAATGTTACAAAATGTTCTATTTCAAATAATATTCTGTTCTTTTGAACTCTCTATTCATCAAAGAATCCTGAAAAAAATTAAATAGCACAGCTGTTTTCAACATTGATATTAAGAAATAAATGTTTTTTGATTGACTAATTGAAATGAAAACACATTGTTAATGTCGTGCATCAACAAGACATCTCTCTGTTTAACAAGCAAAAAGTTTGGAATTTGTCTGGAAGAAACAAATTTGTCTGGAAGACAATTTATATTTACTTGTCCCAAAATGTCTCTTTAAAAGATTGGCTATCAAACTTAAGAAAATACATTGCATGCTAGAAGTGTTTCCATACTGTAACACTTGTAAGTAAGTTAAAATGTCAAAACTGAACTGGATTTCATACTCCTTTTAGAGGTGTTGTTATCAGAGAGTGGGGCTCTAAAAGGTCTACATTTATTCAGCCCATCACCTCAGTCCAAAGATTACCAAAATGTTTACATGTTCATTATTCCTGAATTTCCGCTAATGGATCACTGACAATAACATAGCACCCCCACTAGCAAGGCCCTTTAGCTTAGTGCCAAACCGCTTCAAATAGACACACAATTACATCCTTCCCTGTTAGCGTGCCATGCTAACAGAAAACCAGTGTTCATTCAAATATTCTTTTCCTTTATTACTACATGGCTGGAACAGTCTTTATATTTACATTGGCAAAGACATCTACGACTCACAATTCCGTGACACCAGCATTTTGTGTAGATGGAGGAAATACAAAAGGAGGAAAAAAGAGAGAAAGAAATCTCTGGCTGGTTGGCTACTGATAAATGGAGGCCATCTGATGCTTGAGAGATATAAAAAGAGCCTAGTGAAGTACCCGCACCTGTCAAACCTTATTGTGTGAGCATAATTTAGTGCAAAGGTACATTGTAGGATGACTTTATATATTACTCAGAGCCAGCGATCAGAATCATTCATCAGTCAGTGTTACCAAAGGAATAGACAAAGAGTTCTGTAGTCCTTCCTCTAGACATATGATGCTCTCCATTGCCCTTGCGGGTTGGCAGAGATGGCCATATTCAAGACAGATGCCTGTTTCTTAGACGCCTAAGTGCTCCTATAAGGACAAAAACACACACACACACACACACACACACACACACACACACACACACACACACACACACACACACACACACACACACAATCCAACTGGTGGGAGAGCAAGTGGGAGGGGGAACAGAATTTTGGACTTATCTTAGAAATTAAATCAAATTGCAGTCCCAAGGACAAATGAATACACAATAATGACTGGGAGATTTAATGTACTCAAAGGAACAGGGTTTACGGACACACCTTATGACCTTTTCTCATTTCGAGTAAGTCAGGCAAAATAAAGGAATATGTTTCCTAAATATTTTGTGTACACATAAATAATATTATATGCAATAAATACAAATGCATATGCAGATCACCTGTATGTAACACTCTTAAACACAAATGCTTCATGTTTTATAAAATACATGGATAAAATGCACATACATTTAACACAAATGTGTCTTTCGCTTATTGTCTGCAGTTCTGCGCTAAACCATTAATACTGCCGGGTCTTTCGTTCTAATAAAAATAAAGATAAATTAAAATTATTTTGTCTAGAATTCTGTTGTCTGTCTGAGCTGGGATGATGTGGGTAAAAAAGAAAAAAAGCTCCGTAAAAAGCCAATCTCTCCAATTTGAATCTGCTTGAGAAATGCAAGTAATTTTTTCCTCCGTGTCTATAGCTAATAGCAGTATTACATCCTTTCAGAGACAGGGAGAAGTGATACAGTGAAAACTGTAATTAAAATGTCTAATTGGCATATTTCATAGAATGAAGTAAATTACCAGAGCCTCAGCAAATAATTGAAAAACAAAGCAATTACCTTCCGTGGGCCCCATTCACTAAGATAATTGCAGGGGAATGACTCCAGCATATGAAAACAGGATCATTCTGCCTGCCTCCCTATGGAGTACTGCAGTGCTCACATCTACCTTTCCACTCATAAGAGTAATTTCCACTGCTTGATTCTTCATAATTGTCAAGAACACTTTATTTAGAGGGCAATTTACAATATTCTTACAACTATGTCTGGTGCATATATGGCACATTTATGACTTGCTATGGCATGGAAATATTTTTTTGCTATTTATATGCTATGTAAAAAGTTTTTCAAAAACACAAATATATTAGATTAAAATATGTTTACAGCTAAAACTGGTTTATATGTGGCTTTGCATGAAATATTTAATTAAAGGGATAGTTCACAACAAAAATGTTGTAATCATTAACTCACTCTCATATAAATTATCATATCAATATTGAATAACGATTTAAATGTTGGTCCATTCCTCACAGAAAGCTATCACATGACTTCAGACTACTTGCAATATATTGGGTCATATGGACCACTTTTAATTATTTTATTTTATAATTTTGGAGTTTGTCAGCCCTAGCCTTCATTCACTTTATATATAAAGGGGCCATAATGAATAAAATAAAAAATAATCTCTGGTCTTCATGGGAATAAAATGTAATTTGAATTTGACCTACACAAGTTTAGGTGATGGCAGAAAATCTCTTTTTAGCAAACTATACCTACTTGTTGAGTTCTAGACTAAGGGGCCGTTTACACTACACCGTTTCATTAACATGACAACTATGTTTTCGGGTCCTGAAAATGCAAACTTTTGAAAATGCATTTTAAAGTGCAAGTTTCTGAAAATGATACCATTATCGAGTTTGTGAAAACGGTGATGTCATGTACATGCATATTACGTGTGCAGTCTATAGGCCTCTTTTGTTTTCTTACAAAGTGACCTTGCATGCATAATACAGCATTTTTTGTCATTTTCGCAGATCTTTTCACAAACGTAAAGGAAAAACTTTTCCTGTTTTTAGTACATAATTTTCATATAAACTTACCCTAAATGTTTGGGGTCAGTAAGATTTTTTTTTTAAAGAAATAAATAATTTTTCTAATATATGTTGTTATTTTGAATTTACTTTTCTTTAAAGAATTCTGAAAAAAAAATAGCAGCACAACTGTTTTCAACATTGGAAGTAACAAGAAATGTTTCTCGAGCACCAAATCTGCTTATTAGAATGGTTTCTGAAGGATCATGTGACACTGAAGACGGAGTAATTTAGCTTTGACGTTACAGGAATAAATCACTGTTTACATTTTGAAATATACAATTTAAAAGAACCATTTTCTATTTTTTTTACTGTCTTTTTGATCAAATAAATGCAGCCTTGGAGAGCATAAAAGACTTAGACTCAAATACATCATAAAATCTTACCGACCCTAAACTTTTGAATGTCAGTTGTACTTGTACAGAAATGCTTTCAGGGTTCATTGCTCCTCTAAGAGGGTATGGATGTTTTGCATTACTTTGTGCCTTTCGATACCTTGCTTGATCTTTGGCCTCTTGTGTTTTTCAAATAAGGGTAGGTAACCACTCAAGGAGGTGGTGGAAGAGTTCTCATAGATCTCATCTCTCATGCTGCTGACATCTCCAGCATGGTCATCCTTCTTTAAGATGTTCTTTGTACCACCACTGTACCATGACGAAGATTGCGGCAAAACCTCATGGAAGATTCACATGGATGTAATTGGGCATTGCAGGGCCAACTTCACACTTGGTTACAATGGCAGAATGTTGGGATAGGATATGCTCCAATCCACTTAGGAAAAGTGGAGACAAGGCTGGAATGCCAGGTATGTCTTTTTTGTAGTGTGCTGTGGGCCTGCTGTCGCCAGGGAAAAAGCCAAAATGTAACTATTAGGTTACAGTTTAGTCTGATGCGTATTTAGCACGAAACATGACACTCATTACAGAATTGTTCTCTGTGTTGGTTATGAAAAACAGTCAATGAGGTTTCAGTCTTATTCACACTGTGAAATTGAATTCCTTTAGCTGTGTGGAATTAAAAGAATAGTTCATCCAAAAATTCTGGCATCATTTACTCACCCTCATGTTGTTCCAAACCTTTATGACGTTCTTTATTCTGTGGTACACAATAGATGTTTTTTGAAGAATGTTTTAGTTAAAGTCAATACGGTCTAAAATACAACTGAATGAAACATTTTTTCCCAAAATATCTTCTTTTATGTTTTGGAACATTTGCACATGGATAATCCAGCCTACAAACCTAAGCCTACCAAAATAACGTACAGTACATTAGTGAAATGTTGAAATGTGAAACATGTATTCTGTTGATGCTTCATTTGCTGAAACACAAATAGGCAACCAGAAGTCTTGACCATGGAAAATGTATTACTTATCAGAGAACTGAATGAAGCCATCATCTTAACACAAACCCTCTGCCAGTATCTTTTGCTTTGGCCAAACAAAAGAAAAGAAGACAAGATAGCCACTGCCTAGGGCAGGTATAGGACGAAAAAAGGTGTCAGTTTCACCAAGGTTACATGGAGCATGAAAGAGCCTTGCTGTTGGCTGGGAGGAACACTGCGAGGGATTAGCCCTTTCTAATTCTTCTCCAGCTCCCTCGAACACTCACGTGGTCTCTTGCACAGAAGACAGGGAGGCCAGCCTGACTCTTCCTGACACGTGACAAGAGATGGCCTGTCATGTTAATGTACTGCTCCGGGCTCTCATGTAGCTAAACGTTTTCATTTCTCAGCTTGTAGTTCCTCCTCAGTGCCCCGCCACACTACAGGCCTTCAAATCACCTGCAGGTATATGCACTTTGTGGTAGGTAAGGAAATGAGAGGGGGAAAGGCCTTGGAAAAATCTTTTTAACTGCTGTCACTTTAAGGTCCTCTTAAAAGTGGCATTTGGCACTTTAAAAATGGGACTGCATCTGATGTCTTTTAGTTGTTTTTCAGGATTATAGTCTGCCAGTTTGGAAATGATCGCACTTCAACTTTGCTTTCTAGATCAGAGGTTCTCATCCAGGGAGCTGGGGCCCACTAGGGAGCCACAAGATGACGTAAAATGATTTAAAATAAAAACAAAATAAGCTAATGTCAAGATATTTCTTATTTTAATTCACCCTCTCAAGTGTGAATTCTAGACCTGGCAAAGTCATATTGCCTAAATTAGTAAAGTACTTCCTGATGGGAATTTTTATACATTTTCCAGTTATGCCAAGCCCTAAAATATTTCATCAGAAATTGGGAGTACAAATATTTGATGTGAACAACTGGAATATTGTTGTGGAAAACAGGGATTCCTGGCTCCAGTGGTTGAGCACCCTCGTTCTAGATGAATGCATTGATTGAGGACATTTATCAATTCATCATATGCATATACTATAATTTTGTAATGCCCAATTTAGCTCGTACAATTTAAAACAACTTATTTTAGTTTTTAATGTTTCCCTTTTTAATGTATTTAGACAAAATTATTGGCCATAAGAAGAAATTAAGTAGGCCTATTGGCTTATTTGTATCAGCCAGAATTTTTAAGTATCAATGCATCTCCAAGTACACCTAATAATGAAACATTATAGCAAACGACCTTTGAATTTCTATCATTATGTCCAGCACACACTGGACAAGGAGGGGTGGTCTCTTCAGCATCTAGCAGAGAATGATCACCTTGCAGGCAGATCATCCCGTAATGCCTAGACAGCCACTCAAACCGAGAGAGCTTTTGAGAAGATCTCGGCGCCACACAACAAACAAACCACTCCCTCAGCCTGATACATCAGCCAGCTGCACTCTTACTGCTCCTCCCTGTCTGTCAGAGGACAGCTAAACCCCCATTTACTACACCCACAAATCCCTGCTAATCTGATGAAGAAAGAAGAGTTGCTTTCCATTTGATGTAACTTATCAGTTTGATTCAGCATTTGTTACAAAATTTGAGAAGGCTCTGAGAAGGTTGAATGAATGTGTCATGTTTATGACAGTGCAACACTAGAGTTATGGTGAAAAAAACAAAAAAAACAAGAACGTGATAGACGAATCAGTGGTCTAGATGATAACTGAATATTCAGGAGTAATTAAACTGAGATATGAATATGTATTAAGGACATCATTTTATATGGTTTTATCAATACAGCTGAAATTTGCATCGATAATATGTTATAAATATTCACTAAGTCATGTTAAATTTTTTGCATGCACGATGTGACAGCATCAATGCTGTAATGTTCGAGGGCTGAATGAATAAATTATTTACATCAGAATTGTACTTCTAATGATCGAGATAAACGCAGCACAGTAATTTTGCAATAAAGAGGAAGTAAGAACAGTAAGTGCAATTTGGCCATCATTAAAAAATAAGCTATTAAATTACAATGACACTTAATAAAATATCTCTAAAAAACAAATCCGGTATGCTCAGAAGTTCTAATAGATAATTCAAGGCACACTTCCAGTTCACATAGTTATAAAAGCATTCATTAAACTGTTCTGTTCCATAGTAGAAACATTTTAAAAAAGACAACAAACAATGGTACACTGAAGAAGGCATTCTTTGCCAAAGCATCTGGGTGTGCAGCCCATTATTTGTTTTCCTTTTTAAAATATTTTCCTTTTTAAAAACAGGCATTTTAAAAATGAGTCATTTTTAACTCATCTAAAAGGTTTTACACATTTTTGAAAAAATAACAAATTATGTTTGTCCCCATGAGACTCAGTAGCCTTAAAAGGCTGTTTAATTGTAATGCAGGTTGCCAGGGGCATGACTAGCCTTGTCTGGTTACTAATAATGCGAATACTAATGTCAGTACTCATACTACTACTCAACTACTCATTGCGAGTTTACTCATCTAGTATTTCTGCATGGCTCATGGAGACATGGAACAAACAAACAGCTCTAGTATAAATAAACTTCATGGATCCGCACCCACTGGTGGTACTATAAATTCTAAAGCCACTGGGCTAAAGAAGAGCCTTGGCATATACAGTAACTAACTTAAATCTAATTTTGAATCCATTTGTCAATCACTATTAATAATCGACACTGTTCAAATAATAAACTTATTACAGACATCTGAACATCCTCGCTGTTGGTGCATCAAACTTGCTCTTCCATGCTGTTGTGTACGAAATGCCTTTACGAGCGTTGAAAATTGCCGTCAGCCATAGCCATGGGCAAAGATCCAGCCAAGGGACAAAACAAGAGGAGGTGGGAAGCATCACATATAATCGTCTCTGACACATCATCACCATCATTGTGCCTCTCAGTCCGACCGAAGCCAAGGCGAAAAGGTTTGTGGTACTGGTGCTGAGTTTAGGCAGTAGTCCTTTGCACAGACCCAGGAACACCATCTGTCACTCTGGTGTCAAGTGGCACTTGTCTTCAGTGATTAGCATTGCTGCTTCAGGTAGGCCATGACTAAGGCAACCATATGGTCTGTGGCTCTGTGTGACCACAGTGACCCAGATGAGATCCTAACCCCTCCGGCTTCTCAATGATGACACGGAGTGGACAGACTCATGTGTGAGCCGTTAATTCTGACAGCTGAAAATTCAGGCAAAATTAAATAGAAACAAAAGACCTTGATAAGGCCGTCTAGAGATTAGCAGATTAAGCCCTTGACTTCAAGAAAAATATCACTGACACCATATTCAAAGCTGAGAGGTTTTCAGTGGTCCAAATAATGCATCAATAGCACTTCTGTTATTCGCAGTACAATGGCCAAAACACAGGACACGTTTCTGCCTAAAGAGTTTACCTGGTCTTAATTACATTCATCAAAACATTTTTTGATGACATTTTTTGATGCCAAGGTCTTCATGGTGGGCAGTGAGAGAAACAGCTTTCATTTCTTTCTGGCTCGGATATAAATATGGCTGACATCCAGTACATTGCAGCTATATACTCTGAGATAGTGTGGATATTATTGCTATCCACAAAGTGCAGAATGTTGGAGCTTCTGGTGCGTATATAAGATAAAAAACTGCTGATTTTAATAGAACACTAAAATAACATAAAAGGAAATAAAGTTTCCTTTTTTTGCAGTAATGCCATAGAATAACTATTTTGGGTTCCCCAAAGAACCTTGCAGTATAGTTTTTTTTTTTTGTGTAATGAACATTATAATAATCCAATCTTTTCCACGGAAGAACCTTTTATGCAATGGAAATGTTCCCTGGATGCCAAAAACCCCTTTATTTATTAAAAGTGAAAGCACAGCGAAAAAAAAAACATCTCATGCGTTCAATTGAGTATTATAAACAAACCAGCGACAGACTCTAGCCTGTAGCTGTTTGAGTTAATTAAAGTGAACTGATTAGTATCAGCCAAAGATACTGAACAATCTGATACCCGTATGGCTCATCTGACTGAGGAGGTTAATTAGAGAAGCAAAAGGTCTATCATTTTTCTGCAGCGATGCATGAAATGTAATAGACAAATAAACAAAAGCAGAATCCTAAAGGGACACATTATACCAAGCAAAACTTTTGTGATATTTATTTGCAAGATAAGTGAAAAATGACGGAATTGCAAAACAAACTCACCCATTTCAATGAAAAAGTAATAATGATAATTCTTCCAAAATTAATATTTCAATAAAAATACAAAGCACAATGTTCCAAAAAGGTGCATACACACAAGAAATGGTACAAAAGCTGTCACTAGGATGATGCCCTTTAAAAAAGTTCTAATATGCACTCTTTAGGTACAAAGGTGTGCCTTTTTAAATGGTGCTGCCCCAGTGACAGCTTTTGTACCTTTTTCTCCTGAAAGTGTAATCCAGCAGCTGTCTTCTTAGTGTTCCTCTAAAAAAAATTCCATAAATGGAAAGAAAATGTGATCCGAAGACACTGGATACGGCACCTAACAATGACAAAATCACTGATGTCTCTGTCATTGTGAGGGGGCAGAAGCATCTTTTTAAAGCTCTGTAATTTTCTTGCTGAAATGTGTGTTTTTAGCACTCTTCCTCAGAACATGCTAAACTGTAATCACAACGAGTCATTTTTAAAGGCAGAGAAAATCTAGCGTGGACACACTCGCGCACACTGAAATACAAACACACAGTTGCTTAGTGTGAAGAGATCTCAGCTAGAAAAGAAAGCATTAGGTCTAAAGAAATGATGACACGCACATACACACACAAAGTAGCTGAAACGCTGCTCCTGCCATTCATCTCGAAGGACTCCTGCTGAGCTGTAAGAACCAGCTATAGTGGCTGAAGGAGACTTCTGCAGCAAATCTAACCACCTAAATTTACAAGCACATTGAGACTTCTACTCCTGAAAATGGCTGAGAGAGCACACGCCGCTGCGGTCTTTGAGAACAAAACACTGCAACCATATAAACAATTCATTAAAGAAATCTATAACTGGTACCCTATAGTAATGTCACACATATACAGGTACCTTTCCATGTGAATACATGCATCCAAGCTCTTCAGTCTGAGAGGCTGAGAGGTTGTTCAAAGCAGCATCACAAAATAGATTTGCTTCTTCTCTATCTTTCTCTCTCTCCATACCTAGGGAACTAATGCATTCTATTGAACTGAATGACATTATATAAACTGTATTTTGTCAATAGCACACATCCTTCAGGTTATGCCCTATCCTCCATTACCCCTCAGAGGCATTTCCAAATTCAGCCAAGCTGGTGAAGGTGATCAATGAAACTGGAGGTTAATGAGGTCATGATAAGGTTCATACTTCTATTCAGACAGCATGCAATGGGACACTAAAAACCTGAATCCTTAAGCTAGCTCTAACATCATCTTAATTTATCGGCCTTGTTATTATTAGCACAATTAGAAACTTAAAGAAAAAATGATATAAAGGGTTAAGACTGTAATGTTAATATATCCAAATTGGTAACACTTTACAATTAGGTTTCATAAGTTTACATTAGATAACTACTAGTTAACATGAACTAAGAAAGAACAATAATTCTACAGCATTTGTTAATCTTAGTAAATGCTCATTTCATCGTTTACCAATACAATTGAAATCAAAAGTTGCATTTGTTAACATTACTGTGAATGAATATGAACAATGACAGTATTTTTATTAAATAACATTAACAAAGATGAATAAATACTGAAACAAATGCATTGCTCATTGTTAGTTTATGTTAGTTAATACATTAACTAATGTTAACAAATGAGGGCTTATTGTAAAGTGTTACCAATTAAATAAATAAAAACCAAATCCACAAATGTGTCTTGTTTGGCTCCTCCCTGAGGTGTTATCCAGTGATTATAATACAGTAAGGATTGTAGGTTTTCTCGTTAAGAGTATGACACAGAGTAACATGAATACTTTAAGCCTTAAAGCAAATAATCATTGTTTTGAGATCATTGATGGATCTTCGTAGGTTTGAAATCAACATGCACAAGTAAAGTTGTCATATAATGATCGGAGACATTCCATCGTTGGATATTAAGTCCTAAGCAATTAATCGGAGTGTTTGTTTTAACATAATAAGACTGAACATCCTAGATTTGGGTTGGGATTAGGCTGTTCGTAATTAAAATTTGATGATTTGGGTGGAGCATTGCTTACAAGAAAACAGCATATCCCAACACCCACATAAAAAAAAGAAAAACCACCTTACCATCATGACATAAGGAATACATTGTCCCTCTTTTATAGTAATTGATAAGGGCAAAAAAAAAATCTGTCAACCACAGTTAGCAAAATAAAACAATTTGTGCTTGTTAATGTTTAAAATGAATTAAATTGATGTTGCAGAAGAACATACAACTGGTTTTATTCTCTTGTTATGTAATTCCTTTTGATGCACTTTTTGATGTTGAACTGAATACACGGTGTATATAAAGATTCATTCAAACAATGTTTTAAGGATTTGATGAATTGTGGTCACATTGTATTGCAACAAATGGAAGCTGCTATAAATCACCCATCATATTACACACACACACACACACACACACACACACACACACACACACACACACACACACACACACACACACACACACACACACACACACACACACACACACACACACACACACACACACACACACACACACACACACACACACACACGCGTTATACTGTACAAACTGTATATGCTATCCCCTTTCACTAAACCTGTCAAAGAAAACTTTCTGCATTTTTACATTTAAAAAAAACATCACTTAGTACGTTTTACAAGGACAAGGATTTCAGATATTGCCACCTTTGTGGGGACATTTTGTGTGGGGACATTGTTTGGGGATCATATTTGAGCAGATTAGAGAATTAACAATGCAAACTCTCGCCCATGTTTCCATATGTCTTTGTTTGGTGGGTTTGCTTTGGGTCATGTTGCTAACACAAGAGGGCGTGTTTGTGTCTGTTATAGCGACGCTCCGCTGACTGCAAACCTGCTGTCATATTTCGGCCACTTGGTTTGTCTTGTCCATCACTGTCAATTGGAGACACTGCAGATTCGTTAAGATGGACTTTAAAATATATATTTTTGTCAATTTAAAAGACATTTATAACGATTCAAAAGACATATATATATATATAAAGTTTTCAATATGCTTCAAAAGTTTTCTTCTTTTTTTAAATAAACCACCAAAATAGGCTACAGTGAAATACAATGATAATCTAAATCAAGACAGCTCATAATTTACCTCCAGTACAAAATAACAAATTCAGTAAAACTTGCCTTGTCGTAAAAGGTTCAGGAGATTTGGCAACTCTGTGCTATATTCTACCTGCTTGTTCAACCAATCCATCCCTTACATTGAGATTATATTACCACGTTCCTCGCGCAGTTTAAAACGGTCATTATCTGCAATTATGTGCTGTAATTGCGTTTTAGTTTGAATAGCGACAACCCTGAAATGTGCCATCGATTTCAATCGTGTTATTCACCCCTGCATGTGTGTAGCTGTCTAAATATAGCTTAGCCTACGTATTTGCGCCTTCCCCTGCGAAAATCTGTACACTGATCGAGGGAGATTAACTTTACATGTCCGCCAGTCAAAACAGAGATAGACTACATCTTTAAATAATTTACCCTACCTAATATAATGCATTATAACGACTTGATATAAAATATCCAAAAGACGTTTCAGTTTTCACGATTTTTATATAAAATATAAAATATGCATATTTCAAGTGCCGTGAATATTGTTGAAATAATAGGCGGCCTACTCTGTGTTATTGCAAAAATGTGTTATTTGGAAAAAGAAGTTTTCAAAATTCAATGCTAGAATAACATGACTGAAAACACTTGTTTCAAATTAGCATATCCGATACTGGTTTATATAAACATTAAAGTAGCCTAGGCTATAGACTTTAAATATGCAATGCTGTGAACAATGTTTTTTTTATTATTATTTTCCTTTCAACATTTTTCGGATCGATTTAATTCGTCAAAAAACGACAGAAATTAGAAAAATGTATGAATGAAATAAGTAAAGTAAAATGCAACAACTCATCGGCCTGTGCTCCGAACAGCTGGTCGTCTTTCCATAACCAATCAGCTTCTCATAAAGGTGACGTATGAGTGTCCTACGTCAGACCAATAGAGAGAGAGAAGAGCCGAAGCCGACGGAGTTTGAGAGAGGGAGAGAGAGATAGGGACAAGAGTGGCCCATCAATGCTGTGACCAAGTACAGGAGCTCAGCACACACCCCTAACTCTAATCGCAAGCATCTCGATTCCGGGAAGTCCTGCAACACCTCGAACCCTCGTCCACTTTCCCACCTTCACAGATCAAAACACGGGCACTAACGGCCTTCTGTCCGGTTTTAAAGTGGACCTAACACCGCCTTACTTTCTTGACATGGGAGACATGGGGGATCCACCAAAAAGTAAGTTATGCCTTTATGTCTATATATGTGTCTGATGACACTTATTGCTAAATTTGGAGATTTACAATGACCCATGCCTGTTTGCCGATCAATGCATGACTTTAGAAGTTTGTTTCAAAGTTGTCAACAGACCGAATGGATCGTGACGGGATCGTGACAAGATCCTCATAGGGGCTAATACCACTCCTCCTCAGTTTAAATCACTACAAACAGGACCTTTTCCAAGCCATTTAATTTTTAATGTATTATTATTATTATTGTTATTATTATTATTAGGAATAAGAACAATTAGGCTAGCCTACATGTCGGTTCTAATGTAACCTATATATTCTTTATTTCGGTCACTTTTCAGTCATACAGTTTTCAGCTTTACAGTATCGTTTTTAAACAATGTCATAGTATCTTTTTTTCAACCCACAAAATGATAGTAGCTATATATCACTGGGAAATTAGGGCGATTCAAAACTTTTTTTGGGGGGGGGGGGCGATTAAAAACGTAGGCTACAAGAAGATTGTATAGTTCCTATAATTAAATTATATATAATTATATATATATATATATATATATATATATATATATATATATATATATATATATATATATTAGCCTACATAATTTAAATTTCATATGCTTTCTCTTTCAATCAGAAAAGCGTCTAATCTCGTTGTGTGTCGGCTGTGGGAATCAAATCCATGACCAGTATATTCTGCGCGTGTCCCCGGATCTGGAGTGGCACGCGGCGTGTTTGAAATGTGCAGAATGTAACCAGTATCTGGATGAATCCTGTACATGTTTTGTCCGAGACGGAAAAACTTACTGTAAACGGGACTACATCAGGTAACGCAGATCATTTAGGTCATGTTTTAGTTTTCGAGTGTGGATGTCTGAATGACAGTAACCTCTCATTATTCACTGGTGCATTACGGCAGCATGCTGTCATTCTGTTTTTTTGTACTGGACAGCACCTATATGCTAATCTCTGGTCTTAAATGAGTCTGCAGTGCAATTACTCCACAATTATTGTGGGGCTTTGTTCATATGTAGTGTTGCCGCATGTAGCTTAACTCTACGAAATTTCATCGCAATATTGAAATACGATTTTTGACAGTATGAATGTAGCATTATTTTAAGAGGCCATGCGTGAGGGACAAACACCACTGTTTAATAATACGCCAAAGAGAATTGTCATTATTATTTTGTATTATTATTAATTATTATTATTAACGCTGTTATTTGTTGTTATTATTATTAATAATAATAGAATAACTATAATTACAAAATGACGTTGATATTTACTAAATCATTGACCGACTTTTCTAATTCTAGTGTGGTTGTCTTTTTTAAACCTTTGCATTTGTTGTTCTTACAAGTATCATTTCGGTTACTATAATAGTCAATGTTTTTATATTGTTCTCATATAGGCTAGCTGTTGAAATCGTTAGTTGCCGTTTATTTTAACCCAAACACATTATAATGTGGGCTACTTGTGTTTCTCTTTTTTCAGGTTATACGGGATCAAATGTGCTAAATGCAACATTGGTTTCAGCAAGAATGACTTCGTGATGAGAGCACGCTCGAAGGTGTATCATATTGAGTGTTTCAGATGTGTGGCGTGTAGTCGGCAGCTCATCCCGGGAGATGAGTTCGCTCTGCGGGAAGACGGGCTCTTCTGCAGGGCCGACCATGACGTGGTGGAACGGGCAACAATGGGTGCTGGTGACCCATTAAGCCCATTACATCCGGCGAGACCTTTACAAATGGCAGGTAGGCATATATTCTACAACTTACAAAGCGTTGTTTGCTCAAGGACTCGGGGATTAGGCCATTTGTCTAGGGGAATTTATATAGACACAAAGCTTATAAACCTTAAAAAAAAATAAAAATAAAAATAAAAACTCGTTCAAGACAAAAAAAAATGATGGCATTTTATTTTAAGAGATTAAAACTTATGATTAATAAATGTTGCGCCATAACCATCCGCGAATTATGTTATTAACAAGCCAACCACAAGAGTGTGGTGGTTTGACAGCATTAGGCTACTCGTTTTTATTCCTGTTTGTCCGTTTTTAAGCTATTCATATACATGAAATAGATATTCTCTGCTGATTAGAGTTCAACCCCGCATCAGCTGGTAGGCTACGTGTACTTGAGAAATAAAGGAGACCTTTTCACAAATACAAAATGTAATTTCATCTTAAATGTTGTTATGCTATAGAAATAAAATAGTACGATAATAATGTATCATGTGTGTATGTGATTACCGTGAGAGCATTTGGCAGATGTTCTAAATAACTGTTTATTAAATTAAACTGATATTACAAATCAGAGTTGTTGATACTCAACATTTGAAGCCCCTCTAAAACAAGTCTTACGCGTTTAACTAGCAAATCACGCGCTATTGCTATTCGATATTAACTGCATTAATCCACCTTCTTTTATAATATTCTCAATAATATAAACCACCACAAAAACAGTTGTTAATGCAGTTTTATTGATGCATGTTTTCAAGTCATGTCTTGGGCTGCACAGCGCGCTCACCTGATTATTTAAAATTCAGAGGTAAGCACAGATTGGTTTAAATAAGTGTCGTAAATCTATCTATCTGAGCCATACTCGCCCTCCAAATTTATTGCATTCAGCAGGAACATATAATTGCCAGAAAAGGGATTGCAACCATGGCTGCATTTCAAGTTCATTAAAAAGGAAACTCTCTTCGCCAATACACGCAGAATTAAGAATTGCATCTGGGAAGAAATACATTTCTATGGAAAGAAATGTCTAAAACTTATTTGTACGCTTATGGAGAGATTTCCTCTCGACCCCGGTCTCGAATAAAGATCATCAAATATATGGAAAATATGAGAACACTAACACTCAGTCTTTCAGTGATTTTTAAAATGTATTGTTGTTATTATTATTATTATTATTATTATTATTTCACAATTACATCCACCTTAGATGGCCCTCGGGTACATATTCGTTTAAATTTCTTTTACCGCTGGACATATATTCGCAGTCTTCACACATTCAGAACATTATAAGATCACTTTGCATTCAACAATTATTAATCTCCGTTTCGTTTTTCTTGCAGCAGAGCCCATTTCGGCACGTCAGCCTGCGCTTCGACCTCACGTGCACAAGCAACCTGAGAAAACAACCCGCGTCCGGACAGTCCTAAACGAAAAACAGCTCCATACCTTGAGGACTTGTTACAATGCCAACCCTCGACCCGACGCCCTCATGAAAGAGCAGCTCGTTGAGATGACGGGTCTCAGTCCGAGAGTCATCAGGGTTTGGTTTCAAAACAAGCGCTGCAAGGACAAAAAGAGGAGCATACTGATGAAACAACTCCAGCAGCAGCAACCCAACGACAAAACAGTAAGATTAGAGGCTATAAATATTGGTTAGGCTATATAATAAATAATTATAATAAATAAATAATGATATAGCCTATAGCCTTACTCCGTATTGCATAGGTCTTTAATTTCTAATGAGACAATGTACGCGTCTATTGCTGATATCGTTGCAAATATCTTAATTAAAGCATGTCATTTAAAAAAAAAAAAAGTTTGTATGTAGGCTATATTCAGAACCTTAAGGTCTTGTCTTGTAGTTATGGCGATTTCAGTTATGGTCTCAGAACATCGAACTTCTCTAAATTATTCGTGGTCATCTGCAGAACATCCAGGGGATGACGGGGACTCCAATGGTGGCAACTAGTCCAGAGAGACATGACGGTGGTTTGCAGGCAAACCAAGTGGAGGTGCAGAGTTACCAACCGCCTTGGAAAGTCCTAAGTGACTTCGCACTGCAGAGTGACATCGACCAGCCTGCTTTCCAGCAACTGGTGAGTGCGCAAAACTGTGCGTAAAGATATAATACCATTAGCAGTATTAAAACCACCGCTAATAAAATTTATAATAATTATAATATGAATACTTGATCAAACAATAATAATAACATACTCTTTAACTCTTCCGTTTTAGGTGAATTTTTCTGAAGGAGGGCCAGGCTCGAACTCCACAGGGAGCGAGGTCGCGTCAATGTCCTCGCAACTGCCAGATACACCAAACAGCATGGTAGCAAGTCCTATAGAGGCCTAGGCGAGTGGATTATCTCCTGCACCTGAAGTTTGGGAAAGGACTTGTCCGGGAAGCAATCTCAGAGAGAGGCTCGAGAAGTTTCTTCCATCCCTGTCATTTCGGGCCGCTCCTGAATAAAAACCCGTTTACCAACTGCACGAGGCCTCTATATCGAAACAACCCCTGGTTGTATTTATACACTGTGATGACAATCGTGGGATTTAAACACACTCCAACCGAGCAAGTCCAACGAGTGTTGCGAAAAGACCATTTAAACTCCAGCGAAAGTGGATCCAACCGGCGCACGTATTTACACACCGACCTTGACATGATCATTGCAGTGCTCCGCAGCCAAGTGGACCTGGTCGGCTACACTTTTGCCAAAAACCCCTCCACATTTTTCCACTTTTATGACAAATCAATGGACCTCCACGGATATAAGACGCAAGAGAACTTAGTCTAATAAATTCATAGCCTACTTATGTGCACAACGTGAGTAGCCTAATGAAACCAAGACTGTTTAGCCTATTCTGTTTCTATAAAAAATATCGAAATGGACAAAAAGAGGGTATGGCAGCCGAGGTCTACTGCGATTAGTTTTGTTATATGGTCTCTTTTCAAGAAGTAAAGCATTGCAACAAGGTATACCTCTATTTTGCCACAATCTGTGTGGGAATTTCATGTGTTTGTGTCCGTCCAAGAACTTTTTTCTTTCCCAAAGATGTGTATAGGTTTAAGTTAAGTTAATATGACTGATTAGCTCTGGAGGTTTCGTTTTGTTCCTGTATTACAAAATATTTTATTATTTATTGTCGAAAGACATGCCACTTTTGTGTACTTTTACTTGCTGAAGAAGTAAAAAGGAAGAAAAGAATATTGTCGACTCCGAATGATCTATCATAATTGACGTGTCCTGCGTTTGATCAAAGACTGATGTAAGAACAACGCCATATGTAGAGTTATCTTCAGGAATATTTGATCAATAAACATTTGACGTGTACTGTAAGTAAACGGTCGGACACGTGGGGGTTTCTTAAATGTGACCATTTTGTAGCCTGTTTCTGGCATGTCAATTTGAGGTTTGGCTATTATAACAATAGGCTATATCACACAAAAAGAGGCAAGATGATCGTTTTATCATATAATGTGGTTAAAAGCACTGCAAGCTAAAGCACCCTTAAAGGGACAGTTCACCCAAAAATGAAAATTATGTTATTAACATTTACTTTTTAAGTTAATCACTCAGTGGTCTTTGACTACATAGCATTGAGAAAGAGGAGAAAATCAACCTCAGCAGATGGCGTCTTTCAACACTTAGATTAACAGTGACTATGGTCTATAAGATAATCACCATGTTATTCATATGAATGTTGATCTGCAGCAAGCAAGCTTGCAAAAATACAAACAATTAAGTTACAGAATTAAACATCAATATACAACTCTACTGACTTTCATGCCAATTGCTGGTACAATGCGTCTTTAAATGGCCCATGACTCTGGGCATAATTCCACTGAGCTTTTTCCTTTTTGCAGACAGTTGCTGCAAATCAAGATAATTTGGATGCTTAACATGCTTAACTATGTAATAATATATAAATTACCTTTGCATGAATCTTTTATTATTGTATACCTAGGTATTATTCCATAATGTAAAATTTTCTAGCAAATTCATCTTCTTACTTAAAAGGTAAAACGACTGTCAAGAGGGGTGGTTTTACCAAACTAAGATATTTTTGCATTTTCTATTTGCATTCCAATTAAATGTAAATTAAGACAACTTGATTTAGTCTTTCAGTTAAGCTTTAGAACAATAAGTACAAAACTATAACAATGTCAACATCACATTAGGAAATATTAGATAGTCCTTATAAGACAAATCTAAACATGCAAAGCTTTACTCAATTGTGAATGTCTATAATAATTTCCTATTATTACATTACTCTAAAAAAGTCATGTCATGTCAAGCAAGTAAATAGTTTTTATTTTAATAGCTGTTCCACTGATCAATATCTATAAATCGATGTATAGATTGGCTTCATATAAACCAACAAATGTTTTAATCAGCTTCTTAATTTAAAAACAAGAAAGATTACCATTAGCACATTCTGCATTTAGCCTTTTAATGTTAACTTGTATGTTTTTTTTCCAGAAGTAATCAACGTTTTTTTTTTCAAATAGTCTTATATATATATATATATATATATATATATATATTTTTTTTTTTTTAACTGTTTGTTTTGATAATGTGAAAATTCTTTAATGTTACTGTTCGTTGTTGTCGATAAAAGTGTAGCCTTTTAGCGCAACACCTATGACAGCTAGGTCCATTCAGCTGGAACAGTGGCTCGTTGCACATTGGGATTCATAGAGTCACATGTTGGTGAGTCAGAAAAGCTGTGACTATGACCATGATTGAAGAACAACACCTGTAAGCATGAAAGCAAATAGGAAATAATAATATCTAGCGAAACAGCCAAATTTGTGATGCTTCACTGTTAAGGTCATTTGTTGAGCAACGCATTAAATGGCATCGAACCTCTGCAAAGCACCGATCCCGTTTAAAATGTCAGCTCTTTTCTCTAGTCCTCTACAGCTTGAAGGCCGTTGGATAGCACAAAGCCTCCTGATAGAATAGTTCCCAAAGCTGGTCGAGCCTCCCGGACTGCATTCAGATCTGACTTACTGGAACAAAAGCAGCACTGTACCTGGAGAAGGCTCCATGGAACAATCACAGTCTCCTGGATGAGACCCGATTGCATTGTGAACCGGGCAAGCAATCCCTCCCCAAGGTCCAAAGCCTGACCACAGAGTCACAACACCAGGGAGGCTGGTGAGCTCAACCCACAATTGTTCAGTGGTGGCAACCAACGGCAGATGGTTGACGGAACTTTGCTGTAATTTTATAAGAATATTACTGTTTATTAGAAGAATGAGACTGAAAAGGAACTTTATAAAACCAAAAGTGAAAATTAATTTACTCACTCGCATGTCGTTCCAAACCTGTTTGACTTTATTTGCGACACACAAAGGAAGATATTTTGAAGAGCATTGGGATACAAACAACATTGAAGCTAACTGACATTCATTGACAGTCCAGACAAAAAAACATTATTTTGTGTTTCACAGAAAAAACAAAAAACAAAGTCAAGGTAATGATGAGAGAATTTTAATTTGTGGGTAAACTATCCTTTATTTTTAAATGAACAAGGAATCCTGTATGAAAGCAGAGGAACAGTATATTTTTTTTATCTCTTGCTCAAGTGTTGGTCAAGGAGGCTGTGCTACTTGGCCATTTATAAGTCCATACCAGAATAGATAACATGTATGAACAGTACATGTCCCTAATCTAAAACAACAGGTGGAAAATGATCTATGGATGAAAAGTTGATCAATCGTATCCAGAGCTGCATAATCGGCTTGCTTTTGACAGCAACTGAGTTTGTGCTTAAAGAGATCCTCAACCCTTCCTCCTCTCATGTCATTCCAAACCTGTACGAACACAAAAGAAGATATTTTGAAGAAGGGTTCAGTTGGACAAAAAAACTAAAAAAAAAAAAAAACTTCATTAATGTTTCACAGAAGAAAGTAAGTCATACAGTTTTGGAACGACATGAGGGTCAAATAGTATTGACAAAATTTTAATTTTCGGGTGAACTATCCCTTTAAGAGTTTGGATGGACAGAATGTCTGAACATTGGCTGTCCTGGAGACTTTCAGTCTTCCAGCAGATCCAGATTGAGAGAGAGAGAGAGAGAGAGAGAGAGAGAGAGAGAGAGAGGGGTGCTGCTTGAGCCCAATCCTCTTTGGAATGTGTCGATGAAGAGGACACTCCAAGTGTTACTTGTCAGCATAGCACGTGTGAAAAAAAGGATGCTAAGAGGTACGTGGTCCTGTGAATTGAGCTTTACAGATCCACAGGGGAATCACGCTCAGGGCTGAAAAGAAGCCCAGAAAAGCTCATGTCTCTTCACAGCAGCCCCCTGGGCTGACTTGTCATTCTTTTCCAGGGGCAGAAGCAGTAAAACCAGCCTCATTGGGAGTATGATGGAATAAAATGACATTGACATACAGAGACGGAAACTTGGTGGTGTCGAGTTTGCTTTACAAGTTTCGTGACAACAGCAAGATCTTTCATGCTAAGTGTGGTACAGTGTTCAAGAAGGGTTTTTTTTGTAACCAAAACAAAAATGTATTGATTAAAAAAATGTTTGAGCATTTCATATAGCAAGTCAGTAGGCAATATATGAGAACTAAATTATATGTCACTAATGAAAAATGTAGGGAAACCTTAAACAACTTATACTTTGATAGTGATAATTAATTCAGCTCAATCAATGTGTTACACTGATCAACACAGGTTTTATTTTTAGTGTAAACAGATAACATTAAGTTCAGATCTGAAATCTGACACATTTATGTAAAAAGTCAATGAAATTTCTCCCACTTCAATTCTATTTCTCAACTCTACATCTGCTCACGGTATATTGAACTTTATATAGGGATATGGCACACACTTATTTAGGAAGCAGGCTTCTTACAAGTAACTGTGATGGAAGTCCCTTTTAGATGTCGACAGAACGTTTATCCACATTTTGTAAATGTGTAAAACAATGTAAAAAAATTATCTGAAGAATTTTATTAAAACCATTTAAAATCATAAAAGAGATTTTAAAAGAAATATAACTGTCATAGGTCAAGGGGCACATGATTAATCTACGAAGACAAGGATCTAAGTCTCACATCTATGGTTTATGAGGACACCTTGTGATTACTTTATGTTCTGGTTCAAACAATTTTACAGGAACCCTGTAATTGTCTTTTCTTGATGAGAACTTATAGATCATGGGTTAACAGACTAACTGAAGAAATAAAACATATAATAATATAAACTGATGATGCCATCTTGAAAAAAAACTACTGTTTTTGAATTCAGTGTAGTTTTTATATATTTTATTTTTTAATGCATACCCCATCACATACAACATTGTTTTTGAACAGTCATAGACAGAGTTTTGTGTTGCTGTATCTGTGTTGACACAGCAACAACAAAAAAACATTTACTGTTTTTGAATATATATATATATATATATATATATATATATATAAAACAAGTTCTGTGATGTGGTTCAGAAACAAGACAAAACATATTTGCAACTCTGATTTGATCTCTGAAATAAATGGCCAAAGAATGAAGACTTATTTACTATGTATAACTGACAATTACTATGACAATTATACATTAGTATGTGATGACCTGGCAAGTGTCATTCTCAAATGACAAATCATTACACAGTCTATTTTATATAAAATATGTAGTTATCATGATATACTTAATTCTACTTTATGTGAATTACTAATTAAAAACTAATAACCATATTAGTTTCTGCAGAGCAGAATATCCACTACACACCTCTTATCAGAAATGAGATCACACAGACTTATAATCTTATATAAATTCACATGTAACTCTTGTCATGGCAACTCAAGCGCTGAGCTTACAATGCATTAAACAACCCACAAGCCTCCCTATGATACAATCTTAGAAACCAAGGCAACGCAAATCCTCTCTAGGCATCAACTAAATCATCAAATAACTCTAAAAAACACCTGACTCTCCTTATGTCAACTATCGGACATTTTGTGCCCTACCAGTGAATATAATTGCAAAATAATGACATTACACACGATAGTTCACCCCAAAAAAACGTTTGGTCATTTACTCACCCTCATGTTGTTCCAAAACTGTATGACTTTCTTTCTTTTGTGGAACAAATACATTTTGAGATTAAAAAAATAAAATACAATGGAAGTGCTCCAATTTTTGGGGTTCCGAACATTCGTCAAAGCGTCTTTTGTGTTCCGCAGAAGAAAAAAAGTCATACAGGGTCTGGAAAGCCATGAGGGTGAGCAAATGACCACATTTTTATTTGTGGGTGAAATCAGTACTATGTAAATCAGTACTGGCACCCCTCTTGACTGCGAGTTTCTATTTAGTGAAGATTTATAGACAATTACTTTAGAACAGATTCCAAGGCAATTCTTTTGGTTGAAGAAAGTTTAGAAAGCCTTTACTGACATCATGGCTAATCACAATAGAAAGATTAAAAACAGCTAAAATAGCATTTCGTCCTTCAGCCTTCCTCAGAGTGTGTCAGGTACAAAATGAGTGCAGCTGTCTCTGTAGTGTTGGGAGAAACCAAAAGAACCATTACAGGGGGACCTATAATATTGTTACCCATAATAAAGTATACTATAATATTATTCATTTTAATTAATATTAATACTAGTATTAATATTATTATTATTCTTTATAATGGGTAACAATATTATAGTTCCCCCTGTAATGGTATATTATATTATAATGGTATATTATATTATAGGTCCCTCTGTTATGGTTCTATTGGCTGAAGGCTGAAGGCCGAAATGCATCAGTGTGCAGTGTTATAGCTATTTTTAATGTTTCTATTTTGATTAAGCATGATGTGAATAAAAGCTTTTTAACTTTTTTTGGACCAGAGAAGTGCCTTAAATTCTGTTATAAAGTAAATGTTTGAAACTCAACCAAAGAACACCTTCTGGGATTACTTCACAAGGTCCTTCCAGCAAGTAGCGTTCTGCTTTCTTTGATTTTAATAGTAGTTGTAGGAAAATAAAAATGATACACTAAGCATTACCCAATGGCCACTTAAATAAAACATGCACAAAAAACAAATGATCAATATAGACCTACAGTATTATCAGATCTACCCACTTGATATTTTACTTGAATTCTACAAATAACTGTATGCAAGTCATAAATCATTAGGAGAAATGATACCACGGCATTATAAATCTCATGTCTGGAAGCAGTTTTGATGAGAAATCATGATATGCAGCTTCGGAGAAGTTGAAGGCCTGAACAGGTGGCAGGGCAAAGCCCTTCACATCCAGAGAAAGATCACCGATAAAGCCCACAATGACAAGAGTCACGTTGCTCCGGTGTCAGTCTCTTTAACAGGAGACAAAACACTATGCTTCCTTAGAAATCCAATGGGATGGCTTTTCAGAAAAAAAAAAAAATCACACGAGTAATTGGAGGCCTATAAGTCGACTATATAACGTCTGTTTTAAAAGCAGTGGAAAGACCCAATTCTACTTGGACCTGCTTGGCTGATATCCAACAGAGATAGCACTTATAAAAAATGTATAAAGAGTACACCTTAATCATTTGTTCATGGAAGCAGTCGACTGGGACAGCCATGCACTAATGCTTTGTGACTCAATAGTCTCCCTTTTTCCCCCTCACAGCCAATTTGAGTCTGATTATTATGCTTATACTGATCAGGAGGCCCCAAGAGGAGAGAAAGGTCTATGAGTGACTCTCAATAGAAGAGAGGGGCCCCTGGGCCTCACAGGTGAGGATGTCGGAAAACACACAATCAGTCTTATCTCTTCACGTACTGTCCGATGCCCTCAATTGCTATCCTGTCTCACCCGCTTGAGAATAATCAGAATATGATGCAGGGTGACAGTGTCTCGTATAAGGTGCAGTCTCTGTGGCCGCTTTGAGGGTGCCGTTTTAAAACTGAAATAACCGTGTCTTCTAATCTTACAGTCTTTCCAGCGAGAGCATAATTTATATACAGACGCAATGTATATTTAATGACTCATTTCCTTACAAAAGCTGCATTGTTGTCTTTCTTTTAAGACAACTAATTAAAATACTGCATATATAATTTGCTGCCTTTTGCTTTCATAAGCATTGATGCATCATTTCTCAGGGAGAAAATCCTTCAATCAATCGTTTAATCAATGTGTCTACCTATATTTTCAACATTGTGTTAGAGATGCATAGGTTGAATTACCGTCTCAACTCATAACACTAATTCAAGGATCGGCAAACTTTTTTGTCACCGTTCCTGACCCCCTTTGATCTAAACTATTTACTTCGTGTACCCCCAGAGTTTTACGTTAATATTTCAATAACTGAACAACTATATGGCGAGCAGGAAGAGGCCGTGAAAAAAACATTTATTTTGTTTTTAAATTATTTGTTTTCATTATACATTTTTATAGTTGAATAAATGATTAGCTTTTTAAATCAACTCACATACCCCAAGGTATGACTAGTTTGTGCCAGCTGTGTCTATGTTAAATATGGAATGTTTCTTCTTACCTGATTCCCACAAGCTTCACATCTCAACGTCACAAAACGAAATTTAAACCTGTGTGTGTGCGCAAACTGACTTGATACACTATGTTTTCAACATCTTTAAGAGAATAAGAGACATTTTAGGTTGTAAAAACTATAGGGTTCAGATGCGAGATGTTCTGGGGGCGTTTGCCGTAATTTATCTTCAAAAGGAATATTTCCATGAGGCTGCTCAAGCTGTCAGAGTGTGAGGGGTCTCGCACAGCAGCATTATGTTGGAGATTGCACTATCCTCTACCACCCCCATTATGAGTGTTTATATTGAATCTAATACTGATTCTCCCTGGGAGGAAAAGGACCAAAAATATTAGGCTACAAGGCAAAAGTGCAGAGACAGATTTTTCAATGAAGGATAATTGTCCAATGATACAGAAAATGTGACTCGATAACAGAATACAACCTCTCATCTTCCTGGAGGATCCATATAAATTATCTGAAATAATCATCCCATCAATATTTCTGTTAGGCAACAAGGGCATGCGTCAAAAAAGTATTACCGTGTCAACATACAAAAGAGCCATTATTTGCATATACATCATTGTTTACTAGGGCTGGGTAAAAAAATATCGATTTCTCGATTTTAATCAGTTCTCATTTTTACGAACCGATATCGATTCTTAAATCCCAAGAATCGATTAGTCATCCTGTTTTCAGTTGATGAATGGAACATTGTAGCGTGCATCCCATTCAATACATCGCTATAATCTTTGTGCTTTGTTACTATTGATATTAAACAAAGTGTCAGATTTCAAATTACGTCCATTTTCTTATGAAATTCCAAAACATAAATACCGTTTTAGCGCTGTGGCGTGCGATCGCAACTGGCTCAGCTCAAGGGAAGCATATGATCTCCTCTTCCACCTTAATAATACCAGTTACAGCACGAAATATGCATGAATAAGCATCTGAAGATGTGTTAAAAGATAGAGTACAACGTATCAAAATCCGTATCATGTCACATGGAATCAGTGTTTCAACTGTGGAAAGAAATTAGTAAAACAGTTTGTAAACAATGTCATGTAACGTCACATTTACCTCAGAAAAACCATATCCAGTGATCATTTTTTATGACAGCCACCATTTAAATGTTTATATTTCATATAACTTTATTATTATAAAAATAAAGAAAAGTGTAATTTAGGTGTTTGTATACAAAACAGTTATAGTAGGCTAATGAAGCCTATAGGCTACAACTGACTCTCACAGTTTACAGCATTAGTTAAGAGATTTGTTTTCCTTGAGAAAATTTGCCATGTATTGTACCTGATCTCCAAAATAATCAATATTGAATAGAATCGAAATCAAATTGCAAGCTTGTGTATCGAAATCGAAACCAATTTTGTGAAATTTGTGTGAATACCCAGCCCTATTGTTTACCAATAACAATCATCACAAAATAATTTAACCAGTGCACACACCCATCATAAAGCAGGCCTGCTTGTTTAACAAGGTTAAACTTAATCGGTAAACTCTAACCACTGCTGGTGAAATTAACTAATTTAGAGCTACACATTCCAGACATCTAAACAGAGATGTCACAACTAATTAAGGCACTAATAGGACAAACTGCTTTCCCTGTGACATGATTATGTGCTTCCTAATAATGACGTGGAGAATCTGTAAGACGGCCCGGTTCAAGGTCCTGTGTGGGAAAGCAGGCATGTCATGGGTGTCCTAGTATTTAACCTTTCCACCAATAAGCCGCTTTGCCTTGACTCCATCACACTGGCACTTTTACGAGTGCACATGAAAGAGATTAACAACAACGTCGGACGGGCATCTCGAATGCAAATGATTCACCTGCACATTCCCCGCGCGACGTGTTGCCATGCTGCAAATTATGGGACGTTATTTATTTGCTTTGCAGGCGCCCACACAAAGGGCAACTTAACATCGCAAACAGCTTTACATATGGACCATTTAGACCCAACCAAAAGACACCTCATTTTAACCTACACCCCTTCAGCTGCACATTGCCTCTGAATCATTGCACCGTTGCACTCCAGAAGTCCTGCTTGGGGAATTGAGCAGTTCAGTTCCTTGATAGTGCACTAAAAAAAGATTAAGCCCACATTTTAGAAGGCTAGTTCCTGGGGAGTAGTATGTTTCAGTAATCTGACTAAGAAAGTGTTGTGAAAGGTTTGGAAAATGCTCTTGAAATGAAGGGCCTCTCGCAGTACACAGCCTGGAATACACTACACAACTTTGGTACAGATTTTTTGCCCCGATTTGCAGTCTGGACGAGTCAAAACTAGCTGCTGAAAGAGAGTCAGTTTGCAGAATTTGGCCAGACGGAGTTGCCATTTTTCACAGAAATATTGAGTAGTGTACGATGGGCAAAGACTTTACATTTTTAGCTTCAGACTATGAATCCATCCAGTCAGAGGATGTCATTTTCAATTGCCATGCATCTCCTAGCCATGAGACACGTTTCTGCACGAGTTTGTTGTGTTTGGAACAACTTGAAAGTCAGGCAGTGTGCGATCCTTAGTCGTTTAGTGTATGACGCTCAGTTTTCCCTCTGTAACTATTTACAAAGTTGCCAAGTGAAGCCTAGCGTTTTAAAATCTGTTCTGATTTTAAGTCATGACGTGTATTCCGGCCTTCAGTAAATAATGGTGAAAAAAGCTGTTGTTGATGCATGTTAAAATGCAAGATCTACTTGTGAACAGTCCAACTCTATGTATACAAACACACACACAAAACAATGTGCTACCTCATCCACGCATATGTTTTTGATTTGTTTATGACTATCATGGATGCTCTCATACAACACAATACAAAAACACACTTGGCCTCTGTGCTCTCCAGCTTGTAGAAATCTAGAGAACATTGACCTTTGTCACATGCAATCGGTGAGTTTTCGATATGAGTTGCTGTCAAAAACACTCTGCAAACATACAAAAAAACAAAAACAAGCTTGACAGAAAACCACTGAATGGGCACCTCAGCGATTATGTATATTACCAAGAGACACTGATTCCGGCCCTCTTCAGTTTATTTGATGGCTAGAGGGCAGTGGGTTCTCTGATAAGCATGGGCTAAACACCGAATCACTCACTCGTATTTGTTTATTTGTTTATCATCTGAATTTCTACATAAAAAAAATTCTACATCTAAAAAATAACCTATGGATTGCACATACCGTCTATTCAACAGTATATGAGAGACCATTATTTCAGAGACTTTAGTTTGACAGGACTGCTTTTGTACTTCGAAAGCAATTACCTGAGCAAACGATTGCTCTATTATTGTAACAGTATGTTGGCAATAAAAAGCTACAACATGTGGTTTATGAGCCATGTTAATTAAAGAGGAAATAAAAAATAGAAGTTAATATAAAAAAAATCAATTAGTGAAGATAATTCTGGTAGACTAATGTATAAAGGTAAAGTATTACAACATATGAACTAATTAGCTTATAAGAGCCTTCTTAAAACCTTAAAATCAACAATGTCAGTCATATAAATCCCATTCATCAACAAAATAAAACAAACAAACAAAAAGCTTGTGGACTAGCCTAAACATCTAGTACATTTTTTTGTCTTAATCCATCTAATGAAAATGAATACTTCCATCAGTGTGATCAGTTTTTTTTTGTGCATGTACAAATTATTAATTTTTAGCTTGCTCAGGCTAGAAACATTATTGAATTCTGTGTTTTTTCTTATTCCATATCTTTGGTTGCTCATGCTGCAAAATGGAAGGCGCTTGTTTGTCAAAGGGGCTGAGAGCCTTGTCCATTTTGACATTCACATTCTAGCAGTAATGATCCTAAAAGCTGCAATTAAGCTGACTGTCACATCCCGGGGAGCACGCAGGAGCAGCACAAGGCCTCGTCCTCGAGAGCTGCATCCATTGCGCCTGCCCAGGATTATTCCCTCAACACATCATTTTTCCAACCCCCCTCTCTCTTTCTCTTCTCCTCGTTTTCCCTGTTCTTTTATTACAGCCTTCATCATGCTTTTTGTACAAATATGTGGTGTTTTTTTAAATAATGTTGAGATTTCAAGAAAATAATAAGCATTATTTGTATTATTTGATTTAATTCAAATGTACTACATCTTCATGAGTTTTGTTTGTGCCTTTGAATCGATAGCTTGATGTTTTAAAGTAATATTGTGTTTTATCTGAATAAAAATTCCCAATAGTGATTAGATCATTCAGTGTTGATTCCTAAAATAATAGAAATGCAGTCACAGCAAGTGGCTGGAGTGCCACGACTTATTTATTTTTTTGTGTTTGATGCCTGGGCCACTTCCTTTGGGAGATGAAACGACAACTCTGTTATAAAATCATGAAAAGGATACGGACAACACCAGGTGGGCAAATCTATCAAAACCCCTGGCAAAATGCGAGCGTACACACATAAAGGGGACAAAATCATTTTAATTAGCTGAGTGAATGTGATTTGCTGAATGCGGGGAACTAGGCTCTGCACACATTAAAATTGGTCTAATTTTCTGCAAAAAGTCCCATCTGAGTGGACCTGGCCACAGTCAATCAAGTTAAAAGCTACGGGTGCTTAATTTGATTTACCAATATAAAATGCAAATGAGGTGATTAAGTGGAGAGGGGAGCCAGAGTAGGAGCCTCTTTTAAACCATCAAGTTAAATGTGAACAGACATTGGACTGGCAGCAGCAAGAATGTTTTAGCATATTCGTTTGATTAGAGGTACAAAAATTTAATTAGTGTAGCTAATTGCTTGACAAATTGCAGCACACTCCTGAAAAGACAGATTTTTAAAAAACCATGTAAAACCCCCTCCGCGTGGAAATTTTGTCCAAATGGCCCCTATGCCAATATGTGAAAAGCATAATTAAATAAATGGAAGATGGCACAACAGCACCTTACAATAGCAAATGAGATAATGCCTGTAATTAGGCAGGACACAAGTCTATGTCCATATGCTGTGTTTCTCTTCAGCTACTCTCCGTTCCTCTCATAGGACAAATCTAATAAGCCTCCTTAACTAGGTGAGGCTCTCCTGGGATACTGAAGAGCTGTCGGTCCGAGGCCGAGCCATCGCACTGGAGAACTAATCAGAGTATAACGCATATAATCAGGCCAAGCTCCTATACTACAAGAAACATGGTGTTTGTTGTGCTTAAAAAGCTATACGTTTATGAGAGTATTAGTAGCACTGTCAACAAACATGGTAACCCACATGTGCATGTAAATGCAAATAATCTATACACAACTATTTACATACAAAAAACATAAGCAGCAAACAATTTCTCATTTTCCTTATTGGATAACAAAATAACAGTGTTTAACTCCATACCTTTTATCTCTCACGCACAGTATGTTTTATCTAGTTTCAGCCTCCAAAAATTGCCCATTTCATTCTGATTGGCTGGTTATAAATCACTTTCCAGCAGTCAGGGTTCCTCAGTCCACCTGGAAACAAAGATGTCCTTTCAAAATACTGAGCTGATAAAGCAAGTACTTTAGGAAAAATTAAAGTGTGTAGATTAGTGGCTTTAGATGCTTGAGGCATGAAATAGTAAGTAAACAAGTGTCCAAAAGCAGAACTCTAGTGGTTACACAAGACTTTCCCCCGGTTTTACAGACAAGCCTTAAACATAGTCCCAGACTAAAATGTATGTTCGAGCTGTCTTGACTGAAAACAACTTGTAATGATACATCTAAAAATATGTCTTGGCCATTGTTTTGTCTCAAGATTTACACCAGTAAAAAAAGAAAATTCTAAGCTATGTTTCTAAAAGCTAATTAAATGCCATAACTGAACTAAGATGCTACTCCTGGTTTAATCTAAGCCCTGTCTGTGAAACAGGCCTGTGTTCTATACTATCCAATATGCTACAATGGTTGTTAAGACTACACAACCACTAACAGTCTTAGAATAGTTTGCTGCTTTCTTACATTTCAGTATGCCCCAAATTATTGGGTACAATATTAATATTCTTACATCATTATTTTATTAGGCTACTTTCCCCCAAACTATCTTCACAGGACAGATTCAAAGCAAATCATTAAAATATAAATATGTGTGTGATAAATCCTATCCAGTGTTGTTTTATTACTCTTTAAATGCCTTGTTTTTTTATCCTTTCAAGCTCTAGCTATTAAAGCTTATGACATTAGAACAAATTCATCAGGTTATACGATATTGTATCTAGCATTCAATCATCAGATAGACATTTTGAACTGTATCATTGTTTATGATAAAAACACCGAAGACAGGACATTATTGTATTTAAAAATCGATTATTGTAACATTCATAAAAATCTAATACCTTAGTCCTGGAACAAGTCGGAGCAAATTGCGTCATGGCGCGTGTTCACTGGTAAAATGTGCGTGGAGGCTAAATTAATTAAGTTCGTATCTAGACCTACAGAAGGAGATCGCCCAACGTAAGAAACATAAAATCCATGTACATTTTCCAAATACAAAGATTTACCAAAGCTTAACTACGAGGAACCCGCGTTTACTGCTCAGCCGACAATTTGCGTCGAGTGAAGAAGAGCATCTAGGAGCTGCTAGACCTGTTGGTCAAAAGGTAAGAGAAAACCCTAAAAGTTGTAATAATATTTTGTTTTTTTCCTGGTTGAGTTGTTAAAGCGAAATTATATATTCGATATTAATATTACCTTAGTCAGGGTAGCGCCAAATTTAATTTCTGACAGGACTCGGTCTCGGTCTGTGAGGGAGAGTGAAGTGACGTTAGGCCTTAAGCATTGTTTTGGTGACTGTTCCGTTGTAAATGATGTTTCCGTGAGAATGCTTTTTATCGGGGTAGGTTTTATCATGGTATTGAATACATATTCAATTTATTGATTCATTTTGTATAAATATTTCGGTCGATCAACCATGATTAGTCACCTGCAAGTGCTATGCAACAGTGGACGCCCACTTCTTCTGCGGCGTTGATACTTGATTCCGAAAGTATTTTCTCCATAGGGATTACATCTTCTTATAAGGCATGAAGCTAACCAATCAACTACGAGTCGAATCAGAACGCTAAACCTTGATTTGAAGAAAATTGTTTGAAAATCGGACAAAGGCACAAGGCTGTGTAGGGTTAAGTGATGGAAAGTACTACAATCCCATGAAGCATTGTGTGATGTAGCTATATCATCAAAATCCACTTTAGATTGCAGTCCTAAGTTATTACACGCACTCGATGGTTTCTGTGTTGTACCAAACTGTATTGTTGTATTATGTGCAGCGAAGGTTAAAGGGATACTCAACCCCGGGTTCCCTTTCAAGGCGGTCACTTCGACATTTACGTCGATGACGTAGTATGGGAACTCCTCCCCTTCTTCACTTCTGCTGAAATCTTATGGGCTAACGCCAGCTGGAGACAGCGGGCAAATTGACGCAAAATATGCAAATACTGACAAGCACTGGCAGTATAAATTGCATACGCTTCGTCAATTGCATCAGAATCCTTTTCTTCACGCTCAAATCGACGTGTGCTATTCGAATTGGAAAATATCTACTTACTCGCCATCGTTGAAGGTGCATCTAAAGATACCTCACTGTCTTTGGGATCCGATGGCATCCATCTGCAACTTGTGCTCGGGGCCGATTGTGGCGCCCGACACCCACCTGTTCTGTGTCGCCTGCATGGGCCTGGCCCACGCCGAGACGGCCCTGTATGATGACCTCACGTGCGCCCACTGCGGACATACCGGTGCGCGCCCTCAAGGCCAGGAGAGAAACGGCTCGAGCAGCTGCAGGGATTGGGCCCACTGCCGCCAGCGAGCCGCTGGTGGCCCCCCCAACTCCAGGGAAAGGGAGCTCGACGCCGTCAGCTTCTCGGACGCTAGCTTCCGAGCAAGGGAGCCCAGACGGCGCGCACCCACTCTGCCACTCAGTCCTTGTTCGCGCACGTCGACGAGGCTGTAGCCCACGGTTATGTGCGCATGCCCCCCGTCGAGGAGACCGTCGCCACTCACCTGTGCCCATCGACGTCTGCACTGGGTGCGGACCGCAGCTTGCCGTCCAAGCCCTGCAGGTTCACGGCCCACCAAGTAGATAAGGCGTACGGAGCGGCAGGAGAGGCAGTATCAGCCCTTCACGCCATGGCTATCATGCAGGTATTCCCTGGATGGGAAGGAGGACCGGCCTCCAAGCGCCGTGTTCTTATGCATTGTGTCCCTCATGTTCAGTTGAGCGACGATCGCATAGGTGTGAATGTTGTTTGTTCTTCAATAAAAGCATGTATCCCTTCACAAAAAGAGCTTTTTCTTCCTCTTGCACCTCACATTGTGTCACCCGCCCGCTCACGAGTGCAGGGTCATACTCGATGACTATAATGGCATCTCTTCTGCACGAGATCGCCAGCACCACACTCAGCCCACCGCGAGCCGCACTCCCGCCAGAGTTATCAGCCTCGCGGGAGTGCGGCTCCAGTCTAAACACGCTGGTGGCGGCTATGACCGCAGTTCGAGCACGCACTCTGAGTCATTTTTTGGGTGCGTGGGAATCAATTCTGGGCATTTCACCATGGGTGTTGGGCTTAGTTCGACACGGGTATTCACTTCAGTTCAGACGCAGACCACCCCGCTTCAACGGCGTGATCCCGCCATTAACTTTGCCCCAAAATGTTCCCGTTCTGAGACAGGAAGTTCTCAGTCTGCTCGAGAAAGGAGCGATAGAACCGGTTCCCCCGAACGAGAGGGAGAGCGGTTTCTACTGCCGCTACTTCGTGGTACCCAAGAGAGGGGGGGAGCACTTCACAAGCGCGCGTTCAGAATGACAACTCTGAAGCAAATTCTGCCACAAGCTCGTCCCGGGGATTAGTTCGCTTCAGTGGATTTAAAAGATGCGTACTTTCATATCCAGATAGCAGCGGACCACACGCGCTTTCTGAGGTTTGCGTTCGAGGGCACAGATTATCAGTACTCCCGTTTGGATTGGCTCTTGCCCCCCGCACCTTTTTGAAGTGCGTGGACGCGGCACTTTCTCCCCTCAGGTCGAGCGGATTGCGCATCCTAAATTATCTGGACGATTGGCTGATTCTAGCCCCCTCGCGAGAGGTGCTAATCGGTCATGTGGAAATGCTACTTCGTCACCTGGACTCGCTGGGAATGCGTGTAAATGAACAGAAAAGCGTGTTCACACCGAGTCAGACCACAACATTTCTGGGGGTGTGCTTGAACTCAATAACGATGTGAGCCCATCTGGCTTTGTCTCTGGACCGTTTCAGACCAGGCAGGTCTGTGCCACTAAAGGAATTTCAGAGGCTGTTAGGTCTGTTGGCAGCAGCCTCCCCAGTGTGTCATCTGGGGCTGCTGCATATGCGCCCGCTTCAAATCTGGTTGAAGCTCCGAGTCCCTCAGGGCGAGTGGTCGTCCGGCCTCAGGCGCATCACGGTCACTCACAGCCGCATTCGCACTTTTGTGCTGTGGAAAAACCCGGCGTTATTCAGTTCAGGGGTCCCCATAGGTACCGTGGCGCATCGCACCGCAGTCTTGACGGATGCATCAACCTCAGGCTGGGGAGCGGTGTGCATGGGCGCAACAGCGTCAGGCTTGTGGACGGAGTCGCAGTGGAAGTGGCATATAAACCGCTTGGAATTGAAGGCGGTATCCTTAGCCCTCAAAGCCTTCCGGTCACAGTTAGAGCGTCAGCATGTACTGATTCGGACCGACAACATGTCGTGGTCTCATACATAAATCGCCAGGGAGGCGTGCTCTCCAGACCCCTATTCGACCAGGCGGCGAGCCTCCTGCTGTGGGCAGACCAGCACTTTCTATCCGTGAGAGCAGCGCATATTCCCGGTGTTTTGAATCACGGAGCGGATATGCTCTCGAGGAATGGGATTCCTCAGGGAGAGTGGAGGCTTCACCCGGGATCGGTGCAGATGATCTGGGATCGATTCGGGAGGGCGGAAGTCGATCTGTTCGCCTTGAGCGAGAACACGCACTGCCAGGCGTTCTTCTCGCTGTCTCGTTACCCCTTGGGACGGACGACCGAAGCCTTGACTTCGCGCTGGTCGAGAGCCAAGCTTTATGCCTTTCCTCCGTTGAAGATTCTGCCTACAGTGTAGTGCAAAATCAGGGAGGAGAAAGTGTCTGTGATTCTCGTTGCCCCGAACTGGCCAAATCAGCCCTGGTTCGCGGACATGATGGAATTACTAGTGGACTCCCCGTGGGAAATTCCGCTCAGGAGAGACTTGTTATCGCAGGCGAACGGATGCGCCTGGCACCCCAACGTATGGCACCCCAACCCCGGGCTGTGGAACCTTCATGTGTGGCCGCTGCGGGGCTGAAATTGACGGAAATGAGAGGGAGGCGGAGAGGAAGCGGGAGCCGGTAAGAGGACTTTTCACGAGTGAAGATATTATTGCGCCAAGTCGAAGTGCTCAAAAGCACTTGTTATTGTATTCCGCCATACAATATAGTCATCAATTTTAAACGCTTAGAAAAGCGCAACGTTTTATTTTGTGTCACCAGCCTGGGTCGAGTTACACTACTTGAGTAACTGTGTTTAAATAGGGAAAACAGGAAGCGTTTGGTCGCTTCTCTTTTTGGCCCATATTTAATGCACTGGGCTAAGCTAAGTGCTAACATAGTTTTGCGGGAATACAGAGCGATATAGAGCACGCACTGAGACGAGAGAGGTATGTATCAACTCGTCTTAGTTAAGGGAATAACATAGTTTAATATGAAAAACCGGTGGAGTATCCCTTTAAAGCCAAATGGGAAAATCAACGAGATATACAAGAGGAACAAATGTATTTTCGGTCAGCGCCACCTATCGTGCAGGCGTGAATTAGCTGAAGGCAATCAATCGTTTTGTGTTCTGTGTGAAAACTTTGCTAGATTTTTTATGTTAATAACTGTAAATGCACCGTGAAAAGGGTACATTTTTGGTTAGTAGCCTAGTCCCAGTAGAGCGAGACTAAATGCTTTTATCTGATGATATCACACATACACAATTTTGCAGGCAAGAAACTTTACTAAAGGTGAAGTGTGTAATTTCTCATCTACTTGTGTCTCTAGGGCTGCAACAAACGATTATTTTGATAATCGATTAATCCAACAATTATTAGAACTAGGGATACTAATAATTAATCGAGGATCGATTAAATGCCAATAATAATGTAGTTGATAAAAATTATCAATAGTTGATTAAGCAGAGTTATCATTAATTTGATTCAGATTTTAAAAGTGTATTAAAATAAAAAATTCTTGAAAGCAATTGAAATGTAGTAAATTTAGCAAAGTTTAAATCACCAGCGCATGTGAAATGCTATCCGCATGTGACGAACTAAAAAAAAAAAAAAAAAAAAAAAAAATATATATATATATATATATATATATATATATATATATATATAAAGCTCATTAGTTATTCATTCCTACAACGTATTAATTAATTTGTGGCCACGGTCCACATTGCATTAATTTGTTCCCTTTTTAAATTGAAACTAAGGAACAAATTAGTACAACCTGGCTATGCTTTATCTAAAATGAGGGAACAAATGAATAAGTCGTGGGAACACATTCTTAATACGCTGTCACAATATCTTTATAAAATTATTAGGTTTAGGTTAACAATGCTATCTGCTAGCCTGGTTAACACCAGACCCTTCTCAGTTGTAACTGGGGAAGGTTCATTTACAGCCCATTTCCAAAGGGGCGTAACCAACGGACGTCACTCAAATGCCTCTGGGCGCAATTGGTGCAACCAATCAGAGCTATCGCCATCGTGTAAAGCCCGCCTCAACGTTTGTGATTGGTGATCAAAAGAGATTCCATGTCCAGTGAATCCTCATGAAATATTGTTAAATTCATGGAAATTCGAGTGACCAACTCGCAAAACAGAGCATAAAACACGTATGGCTTAATTTAGGCTCACGTACGTACCTTTCTCATTCGGCATGAATCAGTCATATATACAGCCAGCCAGCAATAAACTCTGTCTTAGCAATGTTTGCAATTAGCATTATCGCCGTTTAAAGTAAAATGATCCCAAATGTAACTACAGCACGCTCGCTTCATTTTATCAAATTATAGTAATCACATCGATTCATTTATTTTAATTCTAATAGCCTTTTTTTTTTTACTAAACCTTTTTCATTTAAGTGAGGAAGTTGGCGTTTTGAGTGGCTTTTGCACATCTTCATGCCGATGACTATATGTGACTAATTGTCTGAAATTTCAGCAATTAATCAGTAAGCTTTGATTGATTTTTCAGCTTTTGCAATTAGTTAAAATATTGAGTTAAATGGGTGGTATAATGCCCTTTTCACAATATTTAAAATAAGTCTTGATGTCCCCAGAGTGTGTATGTGAATTTTAGCTCAAAATACTCCACATATATTTTTATATAGCTTGTTAAAATTTTCACTTTTGGAGGGTGAGCAAAAATGCACCGTTTTTGTCTGTCCCTTTAAATGTAAAATGATCTTAGGGCGGAGCTTTAACAGCTTGTGTCCTTTTACCTCACACAGACACACTGAAAATTTCAAAAACTTTTAGCCTTTTATGTTCAAACTGGAGTCAGACAATGATGGAGAGACTCAAGAAGAAGTGACAACATGTAGAATGCAACAGGATGTTTCTGAATGGTTAGTTGATGAATTTATCTAGCTGATGTGGAGTTAACTATCTTCAAGTCTTTATCTGACATGATAATCTATAAATCGCGTTCCCGGGCAGGGGGTTTATGTAAATTTTAGGGATTGTGATGTCACTAACCCGTGAAGAAGCTCCCAGCCGTTTGTTGTAGTCCTTAAAAAGCTATTTCTGTAAAAGAAAATATCTCCCTTTGCTTTGAACTTTGAACGTTTTAACTTTGCAGATGTTGTTTTTGGTCAAACAGCAACATTACACACTTACTAAAGTTAGAAAAGTTAAATCATAATCAACCACCCCTTTAAAACTATTCTAACTATAAATAAAATGAAGAAATTTTTTAAATGAAAATATCTTTTCAATGAACTTCGAGCCAGCTGAAAAGAGCAATCTTCTTCAGGTTTTCTGTCCTCCTCAGAAGTCATCAATAGGCCAACTAAATGAGCGGTACTGTGTTTTTATTTTAGGGCAGGGCATTGACACATATTTCACAATTCGATTTCTATTCATAAGTTTGCATTATAGATTGGATATATTTGATTCAAAATCAATTAATATATCTGGTACTGTACATGTTAGGAAGAGGTGAGGAAGACATTATCTGTTCATGTGCTGCTTTAACTGAGGCACTATAATAAATGTGGTTTTGGCGCTTTTTAACGTGGCGGGACAGATTTATTTCCACAATTTCGTAGTAAAATTAACACATTTTAAACCTGAGACTGTTGTTTCGTATCAGAAGTAACCTGCTATGTCTTGTCTCTCAGCGTAGTCAGTGCTGTTTTTGCTCTGCAATGTATTCATCTTCACTTCGTGAGAAAACGTGAGGACATGTGGTATGAAATAAGAGTCTGAATGCATGATAGTTGACAACCCTGCATATGACAGTAATTTTATTTTCTAGTTATTTTAAACTTTCCCACATACCATGTCTTCTTCTATCTGATTGCATCCAGGAGAGTTGCAATACAGTATTTCACTATAATGCCCCACAGGTCAAGCCACATTATTGCAGGCCCTTAAAATAGGTCATGTGCGATCAAAAGATTTTTTTAAAGGTGCTATATGCATTTTCCTGAAATTTAAACTCGCGACTGACACCTGTGGCCAAAAAACAGAACGTCTTGGTTACGTATGGGATGACGACGGATGACGACGAATGGGGTTTCGCTTAGAACACCTATCGACTTGGAGTATACAAAAACGAGCCAATGGCAAAGAAATGCCATGGGTCTGCGGAATTTGCATGACGTAACTCCGCCCCACCTCGTGGGTATAAAAGGAGGACCCCGGCAACATGCAGTTATGTTTCTTCGCTGAGGAGCCAAGACTGAGCTCAGGCGATCCCCGCGGTACAGCGGAAGTGGCAGGAAGACGTAACGTCTCCGTTCCCTTTCGTGGTCACTCCGAGTTACTTCGGATGACGACGAATGGGGTTATCAGTCTAATCACGCCACCTTCACAGCTGTCTTCCAGTGCCCTGCGTAAATCTGAGATCCTTGTTGTGAGACTAGCACGGACGAAGGACTCCTATTTAACACAGGAATACCAAGGTACACTGGGAAGCATATCCCATAGTTTAGAGGAGATATGCAATTAACACCAACCCAAGGGGGGGGGGGGGGGGGCATTTAGAAAATACACACATGACCCGAAGGATGCCAGATATGGAGAACACTGGGGTGTCCAGCCGCAGGTGGAATATTTCAACCCCAGGGGTGGTAAGGTGGCTTGCCAAGGGAAAGACACATGCTCAGAGAGGCTTACAGTGGAAATACACATGTGGGGGTACCTCCGGAGAGGGACCATGCACACGGGAGGCACCTAGCCGACGAACAGGCAATAGACACTGGCGCTAGCATCAGGGGTGCTGGAGGAACTCAGGGCTTGCGGAGAAGCTCACGTGAGGAAATATCGCACGTATCCAGTCCGTGGAGTGGAATGGCGAGCAAGCGAAGACACCTGAGCGGGTCCAATACTAGCTAGTTGAAGCGAGTACATGAGAGGACACTGGCTCCACTCGGAGATTGTAGAATCTGTTTTGCGAGTGTGTTAGGTGTCGCCCAGCCTGCAGCACTGCAGATGTCTGTTAGCGAGGCGCCATGCGCTAGAGCGGTGCAGAGCAAGGCGTACTGCCAGCAACTCGAGGCAATTGACATGCCATAGGTGCTGGGGTCCTGTCCAGGAGCCCGCGGCAGCATGTCCATTGCACATGGCGCCCCAGCCCGTGGTGGAGGCATCTGTTGAGACAACAACATCCCGGGAAGCTCGTTCCAGGGGGACACCTGCCCTTATAAAACTGAGGTTCGACCACGGGGTGAAGGTCTGACGGCAGGTCGGAGTAACTGATACTCGGAGCGTGCCTTGTTGCCATGCCCACCTTGGGACTCGGTCGCATAGCCAAAGCTGAAGCGGTCTCATATGAAGCAATCCGAGCGGCATTACCGCGGCTGCAGATGCCATATGCCCCAGGAGACTCTGAAAATATTGGAGGAACAAGGGCTGCCTCGACAACCTTTGCTTTAGAAGGCGCGAGGAGACAGGGCTAGCCCGAATGGGAGAACAGCGTATGGTATGGTCTGAGTCGAACGGAGACATAAAAGTTGGCGTCCTTCAGGTCGATCGGTGCAAACCAATCCTGTGGCCGCACACATCCGGAATGCGATTGGCCAGGAGCATCTTGAACGGCAGCCTGTGAAGGGGCGGTTCAGATGTGTAGGTCCAGGATTGGCCATAACCCACCAGATTTCTCCGGAACAATGAGGTAGGGGCCGAAAACCTGGACCTCATTTTGGCTGGAGGGACAGTCTCAATCGTACCCTTCGCCAGTAGGGTATCAACCTCCGCTCTCATGATAGGGGATTAGCCACCGACCATAGTGAAGCGGACTCCCCTGAAGCGGGGAGGAGACCGTGCGAACTGAATCGCATAGCTGAGCCGATGGTTCGCGTGACCCAGCAGAACAGACAGGGAGGCTCTAGGCAGGCTCCCAAGAACTGTGCCAGCGGAGTCAACGAACCACAGACGTCCCCTCGGTGGTGTAGCGAAGCGGAATGACCGGCCCAGAGGTGGACGGCATAGCTGCCCAGAGTGGGGGCACGGTCATAACCTCACCCTGACAAAGGAGGCCAGGGAAGGACCAGCGTTCCGCGGGGGCCTGCTCTGCCAGGGGTCTGGCAACAGAGGGGGATGAGAGCGGTACGGTCCAGGGTGGGCAAACACTGTCATCCGGCTCTGAGACAGAGGGGGACGAGGGGTGCACGGCTCGGAGGCGGCGCACCGTGTCGTCCGAAACTCTGTATGCTCAGAGACGAGAGAGTCAGTTCTTTCTGAATAAGGATTCTTCCCCAGCCCTCCACCGGGGAAAGGAGTGGCCCTGCTACCAACTCCTGGAAAGAACTGAGTCCCATCTCTGAGCAGCCCATCTCAAAAGTGCGTTTAGCGGGGGGCGGGGCTGGAGAGGGCTGAGGCATCCCCCCACGGTCTTCCAAAGCCAGCCCGGGTGAACGGGCGGGATTGGAACCGTGGGAGGGCGCCTTCGGCGGTTGGCAGACTGAGGGATATGAGCAGACGGCGGGGCCGTCGGGAAGATAACCTCAATCTGCTCATGGGCGGTTGAGAACTGTTGGGCAGAAGTACTCAACCGCACCGCCGAAGAGGCTGACCTGGGATATGGGGGTGTCAAGCAGACGAGTCCACCGACATCCTGCACATCAGACCGGTCAGCCCCAGAGTGGTAAACATCACCTGACTCGGAGAGCGCACGGCCACCTTCGTCGCTCGGAGAGCAAGGTCATTGGCGGCGCGCTTTTTGGTAGCTCATTAAAGAGCCTCGAGTCAGTCCCGCCCTCATGCATAACCATGAGCATCTGGGTCAGGTAGACCAGCAGAACGGTCATGGGATGCAGTGAGGCGGCTGCCTGTCCTATGGCACTATAGGATTTCCCACAGAGAGAACATGAATCACCCACGAGCACTGCTCAAGCATGATCAAAGCCCAAACACACTAGACAGCGCTCGTGCCCATCAGAGTCCGATACCAATCTGCCGCAACCAGAAATGCACGGGCGAGCCGTCTTTAAAAAGACGTGCCGCGTGCGAGCTCTTTTGTGAGAGGAGAAAAAAACTCTGCGATGTTGAGGCGAGCAGGGAGAAAACACACTCACTGGCAGATCACTGCACAGATCAGCAGGCAATGTGAACTCGCTGCAGATCGCCGTCACACCAACACCGGAGAGAATGGCTCGTCTCGTAGAGCGAAGTCAGAAATAGCTGTGGAGTGAAGAGATACTCTTGGCTCCGAAGCGAAAACATAACTGCATGTTGCCGGCGTCCTCCTTTTATACCCACGAGGTGGGGCGGAGTTACGTCATGCAAATTCCGCAGACCCATGGCATTTCTTTGCCATTGGCTCGTTTTTGTATACTCGAAGTCGATAGGTGTTCTAAGCGAAACCCCATTCGTCATCATCCGACGTAACTCGGAGTGACCACGAAAGGGAACTGCTCTTCCTTTCTGCTCGCTCTCGCAGCGCGCGCTCTCACGTGCACTCTTCACAAGTCATTGCTGCAAGGAGGTCAACATTATGTTTACAGAGGTAAGAACAGTCAAATACATATATTGTTTGAGATAAGTGTTCTCTTATCAAAACGTCAAACGTGTAGCTGACGTGCTTGACGTCACATCCGCAGACAGCGCGGGAAAAATCCGACCCGACAGAAAATAGGAAAAATAGGATACTGGCTTATAGGTGCACCCACTGTGAGCGGACAAGGTGTCAGTATGCTCAACAGGAAATGTTTGAGTCATAAATGGTAAAATAAAAAGGCTATTGTTACGTTTATTTGGGGGGAAAAGTTGCATATAGCCCCTTCAAAATTATTATAAAAAATTATAATAAAGCAATTTTCTTTGATGTTGTCGATAATGTTGACTAATAGTTTCAGCCCTAAAGTGTCACTGAACAAAACTGCAAAAATAAGAATGATTTTAAACTCTTTTCCCAAACTCTTATTTGCATATGGCTTACTCATAGCTATTTAAATTATGTTGCTATTTTAAAATGGAAAAGTTATCACCTTTTACTTTGTGTGTATGTTCTTATCCTTTCTTTAAATCACTGTTTCACCTTTTGTGTTTGACTCACTTTCTTTAAAAAGTCACAATATCCACCTTCAATTTTTACGACTGCAGTTATCTTAAATGGGTTAAATAATGGTCTACGACATTTTAAAACGATAGAAATTAGACTAGATTAGATTTCAGATGAAATATTACATGGCAGTTCTCCATTTAAAGTTTTCCCTCTTTTTGCATTAGACTCAGTGTCAGACAGTTGTTCTGCTGTTATTCAGTCACTCACCTAGTCGCCTTTGCCCGTTATTGAATAGCTTAAAATATTCTATGATCTATTCATTTGCATTTATCAAGTAGTTTACTCAAACTACATAAGCTGTACTCAGCAGATAAGCGTTCAGTTTTTTTTATATTGGGTATCACATACATTGTTGGATCAAGATGAGCTTGATCCTGAACTAGGGATGATAACATCCCTTATTTTATCGCATTAATCTGTGTTCGATTAATTGTCGTTAATAATTGAATCAATAAATCTTAATTAAGCAAGGTCATCATTAAGGTTTGAGGCTGCAAACACGTGCGTCTGGCACACAAGGAAAAATGAAGCGTTTGCATTGTTGCATATTCTAAATGTAATGTCCTCAAGCCATGCAATTAAGGGTGCTCCTATCAGGATTTTTGGTGCTGATCGTTGATCACAGGAAGCAGTGTCTGCCGATACGATCACCGATTTCTATTTGAAGAGTTATTTTTATTATGTAGAATTATTTATAAGGATGCTCCAATCAGGCATTTTTGAAGGCATTCCCCCTTAAGTGACTCTTGTGGGGGGATTTCTTTTAATTTGAGGGGTGGTCATTTTTTTAGACATTTTTCAAAAAATATATAATTATCTCACCTCAATGTTTGATAATGCAGTGCATTTTTGTTTTTTACAGTGGGGCAATTGTTGCACAATAGCTTACACACATCAAAAGCCTGATTTCAAACTCTGAATTGAATTCACAAAATAGACAAGTAAACAGTTCTGTTTCAAAACAGAAATCAAATGCAAAATAAACTTCCCTGAATGAATTAAATACAGAATAATCCTTACAATTAAGGTTAAAGCAGTTAGTCATTCAAGAGTGTCATTAATGTTAATCAAAAGGCAATGAAAAAACAGACTGTGTTTACGTGCCTATTCGTCAAGACGGTATGTTTTGTTCGTACATTTTTGTGTGCATTTGACCATTTAAGCCCAATTTAGTGCTCGCAAGCTGTTTGTGAGGCGGCCTTATTTGTGTGCATGAGCGTACTGTCTCTCAGAGAGCGTGCATGTGCTGAGTGGTTTAAACTGACAAGACTTAAAAAGAAATGCAAATTATAAACTTTAGTGACGATGTGACACTGCCTCGATTGTGCAAGTGACAATTCCTGTGTCAACTGTGCAAGCTCTTAGTGTAGACACGATGTGGTGATGTGAAGCCATTTGTGAGAGGGAAAGAGAGATAGCGTGCAGTGATTCACTCACGCCGTTTGTGAAATTACGTCTCACAGAAAGTTTTCAAATGACTTTGTAAGTTATTTAATAAAGAAATGTGAATTGTACCTCACCTTAAGCATTATAATTATTTTACCCGTGTCGGACAGAGATTGAGACGGCACTGCTGCATGTCATGCCATACCCCTCTCTTAGTGCGTCGTCAGCATGAGATCGGTTTCTGAGATCGGCCTTTATAGAGACCGCCGATCAAACTTCCCAAAGCGATTATCGGCCGATAGTGATCTGTAGCCGATCAATCAGAGCACCCCTGCGTGCAATGGATCAGGTAGGCTAGCCATTTATTTTGAAACATAATTAACCAAGGGTCCAAAAACCCCTCCAAACAAGTGATTTTACTGAACATCAGAAATACTTACTTGTGTAAACGCCACAATAAAAATACATAGAAAAGTCAACAAGTAATAAGATACTGGTTGATCAAATATTCTATGGCGCATGACCCACCTGTATATGAATTATGATATATGACTCAGGTGTAAATCAAAACCTGTTAATCTGAGCGATCAAACCAATCCAAGTGCGCCCAACTATAAAACAGTGTCAGATTGGTCTCTGCACATAGTCCCTAATACGACTATATTCACCTACAACACCCCAGATCTAATTCAAATTCAAATTCAACTGATTCAAATTACGTTGGAAAACCCTGGGTTATAATCGCAATGTGATCGGATCGCGGAAATCCTATCAGCTTTAGCCAAGCAGCAAGTCATGTCACTCCGTGTCACAGCATATCACGTCATCATTTGCTCTAAATAAAGATGGTTTATTAAACTTTGGTTTACTAATGTTTTGCAAAATTACAAACAAAAATGTGCCACAAAAGCATCATGTGTACACGTGCGTCTGAAGCCCTTTTTCATACAAATACAAATATGAAATTCATAAGTTTATACCATTGCAGAGTATTTTCTCTTTAAAACGGCAGTGAACCAAATCCAGGCTCAAAAAACGTGGTTTGAAATCGCTGGTGTTTCTGACGTCACAAATTACCTTGTAGCCAATCACGTCAATGTGCCTGCGGGCTTACCAGCAAACTAAGTGGAGTCTCGAGAGATGCCAGGTTATCCCGATATATTTTTCTGTTGATTTGAAAAATCGGGTAGATTTAGCAATATAGTAGGCGTAGGATATTACGATGTTATGATGAACTATATTCCTTTCTCTACTGACGTTCTGAGTTGTTCAAAGTGTTCCTGATGATTGTTAGAACTAGGAATGTGTACCGAAACCCGGTATTAAAAGGGCCCCGGGGCTGAATTTTGAAAGACCGATGTATCGATAAGCTCGGACGTTATCGGTTCTGCTGTAAAAAAAACTGGAAAAAATTAAGAAAATACACATGCTATTTATTATTGCTATAAAGACGTTTTTTTTTTTTATTATCTCGTCAGCCATTTCTATGTATAATAATATTAAACCATTTTTCTGCGAAGCATTTGTGCTATCCGAGAGAGAGAAGTGCGGTGCCACAGCGCGGACACCACAGACCTGCTTAATGAGTGATGACGGAGGACAGAACTAAACATTCAAACGAAGCCTGGTTACACTTTAGATCTGTGATATTAGTCTGATTTTATTTTAGATTTCGGCTTCCAAAGATTATAAAAATAATATATTGAGGTAAAACCATTAAAAACTATAGCCGCATTCTGTCTAGCGCAATTTCCTTCCCTTCGCAGCATTACCCTGTCATTTCTCCCTAAAACTCAAACTTAACGACAGAATCAGCGCAATCGGGGATTGTTGTAAATTGCAAGACGTGTTTAATAATAAATAGAGCTATTAAAAGCACAAAAATCTGCGCAAGAGATGCTGTTCTCAAGGCGGCACGCGCTCCAACTGGTCGAGACTGTTTTCCAAAGATGGCTCTTGCCTGTATAAGCGAAGTGGACTGTCTTTATAAAATATCTTCTTGTTAAACTGTCTGTACACTTACAACGTTCTCAATGCTTCAGTTTGCAGGTAGGGACCCTCATTATGCTACCGTGATACTGTTGGGCTATTTTGAGCCTTGTTAGTGGTATTAACGCTAGTGGTATTTTTATTTTCATTGCTCTATGCTCTTTATACTAGCGTTATAAGCTAAACAGTTTTTAGAGATAAAACTCTTTACATTCGATAATCATGAAAACAAATCTCAGAGAACGGTTGACTATGTACCAATGTGTAATTAGACAAAAGGTTCATTTTGCGCCGGAGTTGTCCTTTAAGCCATTTTAAGGCATGGAGAATTTTTTTTTCACAGGAAAAAAAAACATATAAATGTAATTTTGGTGATTTTACAAATTAGTTTTAAGGGATCAAATTATTGACTACAGGGGGACTTGTACCTGTAACGTGGTAACCCTCCCCCCGCTTCGGATTTAAGAGGTAGAGTTTAATGATTAATCGATTATTTGATCGAATTTAAACAACGAATGATTATGGGAATTTATGTAAATTGAAATACATATCTTGAACTTTGCTTGAGATAGATGAAATAAAGTCAATAAAATGGTGTGTCTCTTGTTGTTTGTAGAAATTAGTAGAGAAAGAAATTTACAAGGGAAGGTTTCTTGACATGAAAGTACGTGTGCTTTTACAATTAGACTCAGTTTTCATTGAAGACAGCCTTCTATCCTCTTTAAGATAATTATGGTGTTCAGAAGACAGTAGTAGAGATGATATCACCTAAATATGTAGATATTGCATATACCCTGTCAGAGATAATGAAATGTTGGAGAGTTTCTCATCACTCAAAGCTGAAGAGACAGAGAACCAGCTCTAAATAACAAGTTCCTAATAGAAAATGCAGCAACTTAGTCTTTGTTTGAACAAGGTAATGAGCACTGTCATTTTAAAGAGACATGCTCCATTTTGGTTGATGACAACTGGTAAATCCTGATCAGAGCCCCATTGACATATGCAATATGTCATAAATGTCAACATTAAAATTACACCTTGTGCTTACGTCAGTCACTGTCAACATGACATTCAACAAATCTTATCTTAGCATGACTATTTTAAAGCAAAAACATCTCAATGCTTCGAGTGTAACCAGGGAAACAGCTTTAACATTTGATGCAGATTTTCATTTAGGCTAAATGTCAAAAGTAAACTGGCTACCAAGACACAGGGCTACAACAGACATTCTCAGCGCTCGGTCAAAATGGACAAAAAATTACAGCTGTGTTAATAGAGATAAAGATTTGCCTGCTGAGACATAAATGCCGTCCTCTATTGGCCTGACATTAAGGAGCACAATGACTCAGGTTGAAGTAAAATAGGATACTATGGATCTCTCTGGTCATAAAATGTGCAGACCGTATTCAAAGATGCTATTAGTAATTGTCACCACACAACTGTTGCCCCTGCAAAATATGTCTAAAACAAATCATTGGATTTTCCAAGAAGATTTATAGCCTGTATGATTATTATTGTAATGTACAAGCAACTTTGTCTGGGTTGTTTTTGCCCGTAAGTTTCCTCATAGGGTGCTTTCACACCTGCCTCATTTAGTTCGGTTGAATCGCACTAGAGTTCGTTGTCCCCCTTGGTGTGGTTCGTTTGGGCAGGTGTGAATGCAGCAATCGCACTCAGGTACGCACCAAAAGCGGACCAAAGTGGGAGGAGGTCTCGGTACACTTTCAGACGAACTCTGCAGCGGTTTGTTTGTGGTGAGAACGTGATCCGACCTCAAACAGACCCATCTGCCAAAGAACTGCGCATTTTTGGACTTAACTAGCTGGCGTAGTCAGCTGCGCTGTGCATTATGGGATGAGGACTAATGTTTGTTGATAGTTTGCACTTTTAGCTTGGCAGCTCGCGGACAAACTTGGAGTTGTGAGGAGGTGCGGAGCCTCATAGAAATTTGGTCTGATGACCAGATTAGGTCCCAACTTTCAAAAACTCACAAGAACAGCGAAATCTGAGGCGTGTTGCCTGCCGGACTTTCCTCCTCTTTGTTTACTTCCGGGAGTTCTGTAGGAATTTTCCCTCACGTTAATTCTGACCAATCGAAGTGCAGTTATGGAAATGCGTTCAAGACACATCTGGCCAATGAGTGATGTGGATGTTGTCACGTGACTACATTTTGGTTAGTTTCATCGACTCATTAACTGATTCGGACCAGAGCAATCAGTGTGGTGTGAAAAGGAACCAAAACGCCTGAAAAATGCTACAAAGTAATTTTTCGCCCTTGGTCCGGACCAAATTAACCGAACTACAGATGTGAAAGCACCCATAATGTGGTGTTCTTGTCGGGGCAAACTTGTTTGCATCTTGACTAGTAGACTGAAGTCCCTTAACTTCTTCAAAGTTTTAAAGGCCAAGCACTCAGAAGTAGACAGCTGGCGGTCTACTTATTGTGGAGAGGGTACTCTTGTACATATGTTAGGGTCTTGTCTTGAGTTGCTCTACTGAAGGAGCTGTGTTTAGAATATTGATAGGCACTACACTGAGAGATTGCAGGCCTCTTGTCAACAACTGACTGACATGAGCTGTTAACATGCTATTTTCAGCCCCTGGTTTTTCACTGTGGCATTCTTGTTAGAAGACCACCTAAAATCCTGTGTTTGTTCTCTTCTGTCTCCTCTTGAGGTAATCCTTTCTTTCTCTCTGTGTATGGATGCATTCAGCTCAGCTTTCAGAAAAACCACACAGACCCTTTCTATTGAATGCAGTGCATCTTGACTGTCTATAATGACTGGTTAAATACTTTATCAGTTTTACACTAATAAATACTGTGCATTGTAATAGTTGTTAGGTTGCGGTAAGTTTTTTTTGTCTTTTCTTTTTTTTTTACCATCCAGAAAGTCCACCGAGACCTTTATTCATATATTATTCTCATTCAAAGTATGGCAGACTTTAGTGCACAGTGGCAGTTTTTTCCCCGTCATTTGTTTTCATGAAACTCTCAACAGTTTTATGCAGGAAGCGAGGGACACATTTGAATAGATGACAGAGCACAAAAGACACACTGTCAGGGTATTGATTAAAATCAGAAGAAAAGAGTCTGAACCCAACACTCTTATAAATGACAACCTGTGTTTCTTTACACACCTTTGTGACTAGATAAGGCCAACACATTTTGTGTTACTTTAGACTTAACCAATGTTATTCCTCTTAACACAGAGACTGGTAATTCATACTGTATGTACATATATATATATATATATATATATATATATATATATATATATATATATATATATATATATATATATATATATATATATATATATATAATTAAAAAAATATATATATACATATTAATGTGTTATAGTTATACAATTTGTGTCATATGTGTTATTTTTGATCCAATTGAACAAAACTTGTATACAAAAAAACAACAAACTCGGATGTAGTTTATATAGAATTTATTAATCCTATTATTAATTTTTAATCCTTTTTAACATTCAAAAAAGTCAACAATCAAAATATAGTACTTTAAACATTAACAATGTTGCTGGTGTGAAAAGTTCCTGAAGAGTTAATAACGTTAAACATTAATCATTTTTATTTACACATTTGTTCAAGTGCAGAGCGTACAAGTGATGGTAAGGGTTGGTGAGATGAAGCCTCTCGAGTATCAGGGGCATCTTGCATTCAAAGCTGCAAGAGTGCAAATAAAGACACATTTGTTATGTATACACATAACTAATATAGCTGGCTAACATTAGCTAGCCTGTTATATTCATTATAGCCACCATTTGTGAAGCAGTTTTCCGGCTACCGCGTGTATGTATAAAATGCCCTTCAAATTATTACAAAAGACATTTTGAAATCCTTTTTTGCCAAATACAGACAATTTTCTTACCTCCACAAAGATAACTAACTTTTTTTTTTTTACACAGAAAATGACCAAAACTTGTTAAAATAGTCATATCAGAAAAAATGTGCTAAGAATGAACTCATTCTCTTTGAGGGTGAAGGGTGCACATGACCTATAAGTCTATAGAAATTTTTTAAAATGATACTTTCTCATTCCCATTGTCGCTGTATAATATATGCATAACAGATGCCAAACACCACTAGTGTATGCATGTATTTATATTATGTATGATGTAAATATGTCATATATAATTGCTCTTTAAAATAATGAAGTAACCTCCCCAGTTAACATACTAGGTCTACTTAATTGAAGTAGTTAAATGTAGCATTTTAAACCCATAACTGTACAAATCTGAAGAAACATTTCTTAAAAGTTTATTTTTTATATACATATAATCTACATAAATTTTAAAGCACATCCTGTCCTTAATTCATGTAATAAGAGGATTTGTTTTATTTAATTTTAAATTTAATTGAATAGCTCCATATTATTTTAGGGTGAAGCACTGCACTAAATTATGGTTTGTAAAAACTCGACATAGGGTTTAGAAGGCAAATGCCAAAAATCCTACAGCGTTTTCTAGAGAAAATTGTTATGACATTAATTTTATAAAGTGCACCTACAGTGATAAAAATCATGCACATACTCAATGTGTTCCCCATGTTTATTGCATCTCTCCTTGAACAAAATGCTTTGTTCCAGTCGCATTTACAGGTGTCCACTCTGCTTACCTCTGCTCGCCACAAAATTAGCCTACTTGTATTTTTAACATAGGCGTTCACTTAGGCAGCCACAACACTGCGCCCTTGGGTCTGAAATAATTCTTGTTATTGTAGCTGTCAATTACACTGTGTATTACCTGAAATTTGACTGCCTACTTTTTAATGGAAATAGATAGCTTTTATTGAAGCAACAATTTCCTGTATGAATAGCGAGCGAGTTCAACTAAGCACAAAAAGTTAATCTAATATATTCTGACGACACTTGAAACTGTTGAAAATGGCATATGGAGTACTACCAGACTCAAGCACTGTTTTGCAAATGGTTTTCTGTGCAACTTGTAGATTGGTAGGGGAATATTAAGAACTTTCAGTGATAGTAATAGGCTGATTTCCTGGAATGTATGTTAAGGAGGCTCACAAGTTTATTTATTTATTTATTTATTTTTTGGTTATTTTTTTGTAAGATGCAAGATGAAATGGGCACACTAGACAAACTAGTGTTACATCTTCCCTAGATCAAGCCTGTAGAAACATTTAAAAATCTTAGATTTTTTATTTTTACATATATACCATGTCCATTTTTGCTCAACTTTGCCACACGCTGCACCTGAAATATATCGCTGTTTAGAAGCCACATGTTTTTTTTCAAACACCATTCTCCTAAGATTTATCAACAAACTCGATTGCAGCAATTTCAAACGAAGACAAATTATTCACAGGCATAGAGTGTTTTCATATTGTAAAGAAATTGATAACTATTGCTAACATTTTAAAATGATAATATATTATTATGTCCAGGTACAATGCAAATGCAATGAGAACTGGGATCTTCTTTTCAGACAGTTCACTTTGGGGTGAACTTAAAGAGGTCTTCTTTTACTTCAGCTTTGAATAATTTTAATAATAAATAAATTTTAATAATAAAACCCTGTGGCAAAGCGGAAAAAAGAAAGGATTTTTATGTGCTTTATAAAGTATAAGTTACCACACACTGATTTCATTGATGCAGTAAAGCCAGAGAAAGTGTGTCAAGACCGCAAGGAAGCAAGTATAGCCGCAGTGCTGATATCCAGTCGTTCTTCAACTCAAAGTGACAGATAAAAGAAAGAGATACTCACAGCCATGATGAGACACATAAGCCGGGGCATAGGATCGACTTCTAGGCAGATGAAACCCTGTCACACATCTGCATACAATGGCAGGAAAGAGAATGCTATCTCATCTCATCTCATCGACAGCATCGTGTTTAATCAACAAACAATTAAAATTGAATGGGATTTATACCCCTCAGGCACCAAGTGTAGACACTACCGTAAAGCACATGTACTTGGCACAAATTGCAGGTCAATTACTTTATGACAGGGTGAGCTGTACTGTTGTATATGTCTATTTTATATAAAAAAAAAAAAATTGTGCAATATTCTTGTTCTGCATAGGAGATCAGTCTATATGCAGCAAAGTTATCTATCTTTGTGATATGAGTGACTGGTCCTTAGTCATACCTTATGGAAACATAGCATTGCATAAGCACAGTGTTGCCATATTTCTTCATTGGTTTGAGGGATTTAACTCAATACATTAGTAATTTATACAATTTAGTCTTCTTCATAAAAGGTGAGGGTTTTTAGATGGGTGAATTCTAAAGGCGAGTATTTTCTTAGGGCTTTCTGTAATAGCAATATCTGGTCTATTATTGAGTGGTATGACTGTAGTTAAAAGTACCATATAAACTATAAAAGTCTTAGATTTATATTTTGTGCAGTGTTTGTAGAGGTAAGCTCATGTTGTTCCACACACATTTAGATAGTAAAGGACAGCAGCTTGTGTCAAGTCAAGATTACTGGGATTACTTATAATAGTAATTCTATGTCAGTGCGCATGCGTAGTCAATTCGGTTTTCAATTCGACCAAGTGTTTACTTGTCCTCTCAATCGTATTAGAAAATGTTTAAACCACCCCTTACTATCCGAATGAAATTTTAATTTGGCCAATTCATTCCGATTGGCAGCCATGGTTACATCATGTGACTTTTTTATTCCAACTATGCTAGTATTCCGATTACAATTGGACTATTTGGGTCCATGTAAACGCAGCTAGTGACTTTTTACAGATTTTTCAAATTTAAAATATTTCCAAGCACTTTGTCTTATGATGTACCCTGACTGACAGTGATTATTTTTTATTTCATGAAAAAAAAGGATAGGTTAATATTACAAACTGTTTCTTTGCATTTATTTATTTTTTTATTTTTTTGTCAGGAGTCAGTACTGGGCTCGCAGTTTACATGGGTAGGGGACTTTGTACTCCGTGTGTGGATGACCATGTTCGTTCGCCACCACACAAGACCATTTTTGACCCAGGAAAAATCCTGTATTATAAGACTCCATTATGTCATTAGTTGTTGCCCACAAAACAATTTACATTCGATTACAGTTATTTGTATTACATGTATTAAAATGTACTGAGATTAATTTTTTTTCCCCCACCACTATAAGATAATATAGTAAAAAAAAAAGTTGAGCAAAAATTTACAAAAAAGTATGGAAAATCTTTTAATTCAGTTCATTCCCACAATTGATTCACCTTATTATATATTCGGTATCAATTTGATATCATATTTTTTTGGGAGCTTAGGCCTATGCTAATTTTGATAGTGAATTTGCCTTTTCGTGTTGCAGAGAAACTTAAAGGGATAGTTCATATTTGTCATTCCAAATCTGTTTCATTTTTCTTCAAAATAAAAAATGATTATTCAAAATAATATATTTTGAAGAATAACGAGGTGCAAAACAGCATTTACTTTGAAAATCTTGAAAAAAATCTTCTTTTGAGTTATGCAGAAGAAACTAAGTTCAGGAACTATTATCATACATGTCTTTTTTCTCTTCTATTCTATATCTATTTTTGAAAAAAAAATACATACACTGCGTTAGACTAAACTAGGAAGGGTCACAGCACTTGCATATTGTTGTCCTATTGTTAGTTTAATTGCTTCTATTGCTCTCCTCATTTTTAAGGCACTTTGGATAGAAGCGTCTGCTAAATGATTAAATGTAAATGAGGCTGAGTAAATGTTGATATAATTTTTCATTTTTGGGTGGAGCATCCCTTTAAAGGACTATCCTGTTTATAAACCATATTCTATGAACCATCAGTGCAACAGAACCAAGTTGGGCATACAGCCTCAAGAGGATATTGCACAGGTTTCTTAAATGAGCTATTACAAAACTGTTTGTGACCCAAGTTTGGATATACATTATTGCCTCCAATCCTAACTCAGCTGTACATAATGAAGACTGACCTTATAAGTTACAGAAATATATCTCTTAAATTATGAGTCATCCAGTAGTGGATTTTTTTAGGTCATAAGGAAATCTAGGCCAGTTTTTTTTTTTTAGTCAGGTTAATCACAGAGAGGAACAGCACCCGCAGCCAACGGATCAAACAGATGAATGTGTGAAACATGATTAATGTTCACGAAAACCGCTTACAGAAATGAAAAAAAAGGCGAAATCTAGATTAATCACCGGCTCACTCTGCAGTTTGAATTTCTGATGGTTTATTGTAATTTCCCTAATCTCTGTCATCACAAACATCAAACAAATAAAATAGTATTATTTGTATATATAAATGTTTATGAATTGAATTATCAGAAAATGTTACATTGGCTAGATGACCTTAACTGCAATTAAAATAATCCTTGACCTTGAGTAATATTAACTATTTCCAGACTGTATATTCTGTAGCTTATCGGTTTAGGAAATTCATACTGATATCTTAAAGCAGCTTATCAAGAGGTGTGTAGACATACAGTAAATCAGTATGTAATGGGGTACAGTACACAGAATGGGGCAAATATTCTAAGGAAAAAAGAGACGTGTCCAGCAGTTTACCCTGCTTAAACTTCATCATAAAAAATGGAGAGGATATAGGATATAAGATGTGTAACCAGTTTGTAAGAGAAACCTCTGTGTGTCTCCTCAAGCAATTAATGGCAGCACTGTGAGGTGAAATGAAATTTCAATACCAGTCTCCTCTGCAACCCAAAACCTATACTGATGTGCTTCAGAAGCTGACTTTACTAGTACTGTATGTGGGCCAGGCTGTACTAATTTTTTAGCTGCTCTTTATTCAAAAAAAGGCATCTGGTGCAGGATTTTTTTGTTTCGCATTGTAGTTTCAGCCTCAGATGAGCTGGCCTTTTGTTGAATATCTGTTCTTATACAGCACATCTCTCTGTTCACCTCCAACATATCAAGTTTAAAGCAATGTACAGCATGGGGTTGGGTGGAGCACAAAGGTGTGGGAAAGAAGAGCATGAGTGATGAATTCATAGTGTGATGATCTTCATACTGCTTTAATACTACAAGCATATTAGCTTACAAGGCTTAGACTTGTAGTGTATTAAAACATTTCCATTTATCTCACAATTCGGGCAGGTGCATGTCTTCGGATACCCCTCAACTAACATGGGAAAGCTTATGCGGTGAAATAAAAGAAAGTGTTGATTTCTGTTGATTATAATATGCTTTGTGGTATTCATAATTGTGAAACGAGACAATAGTGATGTTTTAATATGATACAATATATATTTTTAAATATATTTGAATACACATTCAAGGTAGTTAATTTTAAACTTGTGGTATAATGTCTGTATCAAATATAAAATTAGCAGTTTTCTATATAAATTAAATATTATAAAAAATGGCTAAAAGTACATTCCTTCAATGTCAATTTTACAATAGTAAACTTTATTCATAATTATTATTTGGTACACACCAAAAAGTACCTAATTTGAACCTGCGGTAACATGAACCAAAGTTCAATGAGTCTAATTAGTTTAACAATATGAAAATACACCTCCATACTTAATAAGGTAATATTACAGCAAAAAAAAAAAAAAAAAAAACTGCACAATAGGTTCCCTCAAGGATGATTTGACAATTGTAGTGCTAATTGTAGTTATTACATTGTTGCAAATTACTGTTTGTGGTAAATAGCCAATAATTTGATGAGCTTCTTTTTGTGCCCGTCTGTAAAACCTGGCTCATAAAGTCATGACAATGGTGAATGTAATGGGATACAGAGAATTCCTTTGAACTGATAATGCAGTCTTGACATGGAGCGTGTTTGATAAATGTTGTGAAATGCACTACGAGTTCCCATTCATCATTCCATTGTACTGCACACCAAGTACTTTTGCACAGACAGACTGCATAGAAAAGTACTAAGATAAACTATGTATCTGTTTGTCAGCAAGACAAACCTGTGTGGAAGAGCATGTAAAACTCTTATCACAATGTCATATTTCTCTTGTCTTCCTCTATTTCCAGTTTATTTTTTCTGCCTTTGGTTCACTTAGTAACATCAGTTTGTCAGCTAGTGCACCCTGGCTGGTGTCAGTGACCCCCCTCCTGATAGTCAGACACTCTTTTCATGGTCAGGTGGCTGAGGGAGAAACCGTATATCAGCCTCGGAACCCACAGGAGGTTTGAATTGGGGACGAGACAGTTGTGAGACAACACAACCCATGGAACATCCTGTATTCTGATACACTGTGGAAAGTAGGAGAATAGCCCTGATGTGAGAAAGAAAAATGTTCGCCTCCAGCGACCTTCACCTTTCTTAATCAGGGACCCGAATGTATTGTCTGAGCGGTATCACCTTTGCTGTTTTCCCATAGTGGTCAGTTGACCTATGGCCATCTGGTTAATGTCTGCTTCTGCTGATCATCTGCCACTCACTGGTTATCACTCTACCTCTATCTCCAACCAGGTGATAAAACGGACTACTGTCCAGTCTGGGAATGAAGGACAGTAGTAGAAAATAGAGCATCTGTAGTGCCATAAAGATGCTGGTTACTGTAGACGGTGGAATCGAGAGAGAAGGTTCCAGGACTGTGACATAGCCATCCATGAAATATCAGAGATGTCTGGGGGTTTGAAGTCAACTGAATGTGAATAGCATATAACTGCCGGTGGCTGAGTAATTTATATGCAGTGTTGGGAGTAACGCGTTACAAAAGTAATGCATTACAGTAACATTTGCTGTAACACAGTAGTGTAAGGGCATTACTAATCAATTTTCAGTAATATTTTAACTCGGCACATGTTCAGTAAGGCTTGCGTTACAACAGATTTTTTAGTTTTAATTGTAAAAAAAAAAAAAAAAAAAAAGCAAGACCGCGACTGACATTAACGAATGAAAAATGCAAAAATGCAGTAGGCTAAATTACCTGTTCGTGGTCAGTCAATAGCCGGGTGTGGTGTCCAAGTCTGTAAATAAAGACTAAATGGCAGCGTGTGATTTATTTGTATTGCGATTTATTTTTTACAGGAGTGCCGTGAGGTATGATTTCGGCCTCTGTGCTCACGCTGGCCAGTGGAAAAGCAGCTAATGGTGAAGATGGCATGAAGACTACATTCGCGAGATGGACGTTGGCTATGCGCATTAGGCTATTCGTTCTGTGTTTTCTTTCTAAACAGTTAGGCTATGTATTTTTCATGTTTTCATCACGCAATCATGTTTTTGATGCGGTGGTGACGCGTTCATGTAAGGGCGGCGGCGCTGCCGATAAAGCACCTAAAAGCTGTCACAAAGAACCGGCAAAAGCAGTGATTATGAATATGTCAAATATAGCAAGGAGACATTTTAACTGTTTATTAATAAAGTCAAGATGAAGTTGACGTGGATGACTCACGATTTTCTAGGCTAGTGAATGCACCAGAGAGAAATGCAGAAATGCATGAGAAATGCTGCCGATAAAGCACCTAAAAGCTGTCACAAAGAACCGGCAAAAGCAGTGATTATGAATATGTCAAATATAGCAAGGAGACATTTTAACTGTTTATTAATAAAGTCAAGATGAAGTTGACGATGATGACTCGCGATCTTCGAGGCTAGTGAATGCACCAGAGAGAAATGCACATTTCATTTCATAAGCAGAGAGCACTCTGTTTTCTTTCGTTTTGATTTGTTCTGTTTACAAGTAGACATTTCAATATAGATATATGTTTCAGGTCCGTGAATAGGCTTATACGCTGAGTTTCGGTTAATTTATGAGACGCGCTCCAGTTCACGCGCCGGCGCCTCCGTGTAGTGATTATCTAATTGTCTGCTATATTTACTTCTTATTTATTAAATCCTGGCAATTGGTTGATGAAACATTGATTAAAATTAAGATACAATTAATACAAAACTAAATTCAATTCACTTTAAGGAAAGGCTTTGTGTCTTCTGTGTAAGGTCTCTGTGAAAGTTTTAAAGCAGTCTTTTAGTGCTGCTTCATAGCGGTCGCGTCCGTAACGGAGAACTGTCACGTCTGTAACGTTGTTTTTTCCTCATAAATGCGAACACGAAAAATAAAATAAAATGAATATTTTATGTTCTGTGGAGAGCCAACCCTTCTTCATCCGATTTGCGCAGTGTAATTCACAGAATTACACCAACAAAAAATCGTTGCCTCCTAAAAGTTAAAGTTTTTTTTTTGTCACGCATTTCTGTCTATTTCCCTAATATTAAATATAAAACGCATGTGTAGACTGATATTTTGCTTATGTCTAGACTCCTTTCAGGGAGGAGCCTATGGATAAAAGACGTTTCAATATTTTGGTATTAATACATTTTCTGAGAATTTATATTTCAAGTTTTGACTGCAAATGTCATGTCCATAACGCTGGAATTCCCAAATTTTAAATAATTTATATTCTCAACTAGTTTTGTGGTGTAGGTCTAAGTATTTTACAATGTTAAGTTAACTTCAAATAATACTAATTGTAATTTAAAGATGTGGTAACATTGTATCTGGACGGTATGGATAACGTTCGTGGATCTGAGTGTCGCGATTTCGGTTTCATATCGCATATCGTTACAGGCCTAGTCATTTTAGAATGTTAAGTTCTACTTCTGTATAGTTATTTCGGTGAAAGTAACTCAAAAGTAATACAGGAGTAAGGTAACGCATTACAATTCTGAGACAGTAATATTGTAAGGTAATGAATTACTTTTAAATAACAGTAACAAGTAATATATAATGTTTTACAGTTTGGAAGTAACTTGCACAACACTGTTTATATGTCTGTAAATTTCTCATTAGGATTTTAATAGATATTTTGCTCATGAACAAAAAATAAGGCCATTTTCTTTACTAAGCTGGGAAATGAAAAACAAAAAAAAACAAATATTTTGTAAATACAAATATATACAGGGTTGTTTAGTTGTAAATGTATTAGTTTACTTTTAATCACAATTATATGTTACATTTTAAACTATTTTACTATTTAGATTTGACCGGATTTTGCCATTTTTGTCATGTTTCAAAAAATGTATTAATACTTTTTTTCTCTTTTATCCTTTATATAGCCACAATGTATAAGCAATTTTGTTTTTACGTTGTAATAATTTTTATAGCGTTTTCATTTTGTCTTGGTTTCACTCTTCATTCTGTAAGTATATATATATATATAAAGCCAGTGCAAGAATGACATCATCCTCTAGGAAGTGATGTAATTTTTGGTGGGAAAACAACAGCACAAACATGAGCAAGTCTTTTATAAATTCTGTGATGTTTTGTGATATTATTGGCTTGTCTCTAATACATTTCACTCTGTTAGATTCTTAAAAGATGGTTAAAAACATTGAAATGAACATGTTGAACTCATTCAAGTGAGCAGTTGGATGTTGCTTTTATTTCCATTTTCTTTCCACTGTGTGAATAATCAAAGTATAATTAATAAGTTAGAGTGCTTGAGCTTGTCCAGAGCATATTATAGAAAGACATCCTTAAATTACAAGACCGGCATTTTCATGTTTTTTTTTAAAATTTTTTTATCAATTGCATAACAGTACTGACCCACTTGTACATCAGCCAATTTCAGTCAGGTGTCCCCTATGTGGTCAATTAGCCACAAGTAACAACCTTTACTTCCAAATCAAAGTATGACAGCATTCAAGCAGTTTTTTTAAAAGGTGTAAATGTTTCAGACTGAAGCAGATAAAAAAGGTATTTCATGGTGCAAAGGTTTCTATCTGTTTGTTTTTGTATTGTAATCATTAAGCATCATTAAGCCTGCTTCAACATTAATCTATTACCATTTATGAAAATATTTACTTAGTAAATGTACGCTTCAAACTGAAGATTGCATTGGTTAGAAGTGTTACAAAACCAGTGCCTCTTCCTCCAAATCCAATAACATCAGAAGGCATGTACAATACATTCACAGGTGGATCTATATTTTCAAATTATGGATTTAAAATATTATCATCTGTGAATCAGTGTCTTATCTCAAAGCTTTGTGCACATCTGTCCTTAATAACCATCAGGAACAATCCACATTATGCTTATCAAGTTAACAATTATTAAAGTATTTTAAAAATGGAAACTGCCTGTGTCTCACATATTGTTCTGCTAAAATGTAAAATGATGGAAGAATTATGTCATGATGTCCTGAGACATCTGGTAAGTGACTCTTACCCCAACTTGATAGAAGCTATTTTAGATTTAGACACAATCTGCAACATAACACATTCTAGTGGAGAAATGAGCTAATGTTGACAAACTAATTTTTGATCTCTCTCAAGTTTTCAAGATGTCATAATCAAACTGGCATCTTTTACTGGAAAAATCACGTCAAGAAATCTGCATAATGCGATATTGTCTGCGACTAGCCCAACGCACCTGTCACATCAACCTACGGCAAAGTCAAGCGCACCACTCGAGCCAGAGAAGTAAATCAGCTTGGCTTACCTTTAACAACAAACACATGTGCGGTTTTGTCAATGGAGCAGCTCAAGAAACACAAGTCTTTGCCTGCAAGGTGCTAAAAGTGAACCTTAGAAGAGCTGTAACAATGAGCTCATCTGAAATCACTTTAGTTCAAGCGGCACCTTTATCCTTATCAAAGAATCTTTCATAAACACCACAATGCCCATTCCGCACCTGTTTGATGTTTCTCCTCCTCCGCCTGGCTATTTTTCCACCCAGCCCACCATAGACAATACGAAAGGTGCACCCCTCAGGTGTGCTGGGCTCAATGATTGCTTCTTCCTTTTTTTCATCGGGAGAGAGAGGCCACCCTATTCACTCCCTCACACGAACTGCTCAACTCTGTGTGGACTCGGTTTCTGTCCACTGAGGGGGTAACTGAGATGGGGGCAACAGAAAGTGGCTTTAGAATACATGCTTGAAAGAGGACAGCTTTAGTCTGAATGGAAGTCTATGTGCTTTGTTGTTTAAATGAGTGCTGTCTGTTGCCGTTGCCACACTGTTCGGCTGGGAGTGGAGAGAATTAAGTAGGTTGGCTATTTAGCGTCAATGGACGCTCCTCATGAGGAGATTGGCTTTTGTTGCATGGGACAAATGCAGAGTCATGCCTTGCATTGAGTGATGATTACTGTTTGTTCAGTCTTTAAGCACACTGATATAGAAGCTTATCTTTTCACTTGAGTTTTTATTTTTGACAAGGCCTTTAAACAAATATTTGCTACTGTTAGTTATGCAGGAGCATTTATAGTTGTGCTTTTGACAGACACCTTTATCCAAATCAAATCTAGAATTCTGAAATTAGGCTTCAGAAATATTTAGAAAATATTATAATATTAAATATATACAAACAACTGTGCTTAGCCAAATGGCTGCTGCTATATGTCATTTGGAAAGGTAAGACAGTTTTCTACTATCCAAAAATCACATGTCTACCCAGTGTGGTTTTGGAGTTGATTTAGGTGGGTACATAAAGTGATCCCTCCATAATATTCAGTGCTGGAGTACACCAGGAAACACTGCCCTAGATGATTCAGTCAGCTCAAACACCTCACTCAGATAGAGATGCTGCGAGATAAATGTAAATTTAGGGGTGAGCGATCTGACGATTTTATTTCATGATCAATCTTGAAGACATGCACGGTCTACTTTTCAAACAAATCGTAGAGGTTGTGATCTATGTCCTCATAATAATGTTAAAATGCTGCAATGATCTGCCTACTAGATGTACTGTATGTGCTGACTGGCCAAATTATATCATGTCTCTATCATGTGTCTTTCATGTGTGGTGATGCATTTGAAAAACAATTCAACAGCTGTATAGGGGGCTGTGCGATGAATATAATTTGAGTTTTGGTTTTGGTTTAGTTTTGGCTTCCAACGATTATAAAAAATGAAAATTAAATTATCATAGCCGTCCCCGAGCGCCATCTGTGGCTGACACTGACGGAGATGAAGGACGCGGATAAGGCCCCGTTCTTCGACGCGCCTATCTCCTCCAATGGCCTGTTCGGACCAGCTGTGAATGGTTTCGCTGAGCGCTTCACTGAAGCACAGAAAGCATCTCAGGCTATGCGCCACTTTCTGCCCAAACGCTCCAGCTCGTCTCAGATTCGCCAGAAACTGCCTCAGCCACAGCGAGCCAGAGCAGTACCTCCCGTCTCCCAGCACAGACCAGAAACTGACACTCGACGCCACTCGCGCTTTGCCAGCCGAAAGCAACCTCCTGAGTGACTGGGACCTCGGCCCAAGATTGTGCTGAACCCGGAGCCTCGTAAGCCTTCCTAGCTATAGGAAGAAAAAGAGAGAGTGCGTGTCTCGCGGAAGCCGGACCACTCTCTCCAAAACGTTTCAAACATAACCCAGTCCCCGTACAGGCGGCTGGAAATGTCTATACAGCAGTCAATGGGCCAGTCGCAGAGCTCGCTCACCTGCAAACAAACGCCGTTTTATCGGCAACACACAGAAATTACGAAAAGAGTCATTTTCTGCCTGTGTCACTAATGAGTCACGTGTCCACATTAAAGTATGCATCCCCACACACCAATACTGTCCAAACAGTGCCAAATGTTTCCCCAGCTCAAGCTGGACACATCATAAATGTAGATCGCGTACCTACTACCACGTATGCACCACTACACATAAGCACTGTGTACACAGTTATAAAAACCTCCCCAGTAAAAGCGGGAAACAGTATAAAGGTAGCGCGCGTGCCTACTGTTATGCACACACCCCTACACACAAACACTGTATTCATGGCCAAAAACTCCCCGCTACAAGCGGGAAGCTTTATGAAGGTGGCGCGCGTGCCTGCTACGGTTTATGCACCCATTTCCAGTTCATGCTGCGAGCATTACAGATGTAGCGCGCGTGCCTGTAATCTCACACGCAACCCTGCATTCAACACTCTGCAGAGCTGCTCAGCGCGCGCCCGCGCCTCTGAGAGCTGTAAGCTCAGCGTTGATAACCCAAGGCGATTTACCGGCCAGGTCCCTGCGTCACAGCGGCCCGCCCCGAGCCTGTATTCAGCCCATGTCTAGCCCATATCTGTGCGAGCGAAAGCTTGGGAAAATATCCCCGACATACCGAAATGGGTTTTGAACATAATAAAACACAGTTACTCGCTCCAATTCACCCCGTTTTTCGGCTGTGGTCGAGACGAAAGTGAGAAAGGGTGTTTCACATGTTCTACGCACCGAGGTGTTCAAACTAATAGAGAAAGGCGCTGTAGAAACTGTTCCTCCATCACTGAGCGAGGCAGTTTTTTACAGCCGCTATTTTCTCGTCCCGAAAAAGGATGGCGGTCTCCGCCCAATCCTAGATATCAGACATCTGAACAAAGCTTTAATGATTCGCTCGTTCAGAATGTTAACGACCAAACATATCCTCGCAAAACTTCGCCCGGGGGGATTGGTTTCTCTCAGTGGATCTGAAAGAGCTTACTTTCACATTCCAATAGCGCCTCATCACAGGCCTTTTCTGAGATTCGCTTTCGAGGGACAGTCCTACCAGTGCACAGTACTACCATTCGGCCTGTCATTGGCTCCTCGTACGTTCACGAAATGTATGGATGCAGCACTTTCCCCCCTGAGACAGCGGGGAGTGCGAATACTGAATTATCTCGACGATTGGCTAGTACTAGCACAATCAGAGAGTCAGTTAATGACACACAGGTCTTGGATTATCAGCCATCTAGAATGCCTGGGTCTAAGAATCAATTTTGCAAAGAGCATACTATCTCCCAGCCAGAGTATTTCTTTCCTGGGAATAGTACTAGACTCAGTGCAAATGACGGCGCGCCTCTCATCAGAGCGCGCGTTCGCCATTCGGCACCTTGCAACATCGTTCAGAGCGGGCGCTCGTGCGCCCGTCAAGCGATTTCAGAAGATGCTCGGTCTCATGGCCTCAGCATCAGCTGTACTCCAGCTAGGATTGTTGCACATGCGTCCTCTCCAACGCTGGCTCAAGAGCCGTGTTCCCACTCACGCATGGCGCTCGGGCCACTTTTTAATCAGAGCGAATCACGGCTGTATAAAAGTCCTGACGCCCTGGAGAGCCGGCGACTGGTACCAGTCCGGTGTGAGTCTGGGTGTGAACACAAGGAGAACAATGATCACGACAGATGCCTCCAAAATAGGATGGGGGGGCCCTCTACGAGGGCAGGCCTGTTTCCGGCTTTTGGTCAAACCCAGAAAAGCGCCTACATATAAACTGTCTGGAAATGAAAGCGGTCGCTTTGGCACTCAGAGCCCTGCTTCCATACCTGAAAGACGAACACGTTCTGGTCCGAACGGACAACATGACGGTGGTGTCTTATATAAATCGCCAGGGTGGACTCAGGTCGAGCTCCTTGCACTCAATGGCCAGGAGACTCATCTTATGGTCCCAGCACCACTTGCGCTCGTTGAGAGCAGTGCATGTGCCAGGCGTTCTGAACCAGGGAGGGGACATGCTGTCCAGAGACAAAGTTCTCCCAGGAGAATGGTCTCTCCACCCTCTGACAATTCAGTGGTTATGGCAAACCTGGCAAGGCAGAGGTCGACCTCTTCGCCTCCAAGGAGAATGCACACTGCCCTCTTTTCTTCTCGAAAAGCACAGACGCGCTCGCCCAGGACTGGCCGAGCCACCCCTTATTTGCTTTCCCCCGGATCCCGATGTTACCTCAGGTCATCAGTCGCGTCAAAGAGGAGAAATGCGCAGTGCTCCTGGTTGCCCCACTCTGGAAGACCCAGACGTGGTTTCCAGAACTGATGCAGATGCTGCAATCAGCACCATGGCCGATTCCGCTGAGGTTAGACCTCCTCAGTCAGGCCAACGGGATGATACTTCATCCCCTTCCCGATCTGTGGGCCCTCCATGCATGGCCCCTCAACGGGTTTCCAGGAATCCCAGCTCGTTGGGTGATTACTTTGCTCTTACGGCTCAGGCACCTGCCTCTGGCTATAATAGAGCGAAGCCAGCACGCACGGCGTTTTACATGTTGTTTCCATAGCGTTACTAACGTAGCCTTGGTTCCCTGAGAGGAGGGAACGAGTATTGCGTAAGCTGCCATGCTTGTGCTTGTCAGTTCGCTTTAGTCGATTGAACCTAAAGAACTCAGATGACGGGGTGCCCAATTTATAGCCCTTGGCCACGCCCATATTGGCGGGCTTGAAGCGCGCTCATTGGTCGGCGCGTTCAGAGTCGCCCCGTCATAGGTTCGTGCAGTTGCCGCAGCACAGCCAATGACCGAGCTGCCTCGCTCACTGCTGTATACTGTGCAGCTGCAATGCGTTTTACATAAAGACTTCAATATTTCTCAAGAAAAGGAGTTTTCCCATAGTGTAAGCTACTTACGCAATACTCGTTCCCTCCTCTCAGGGAACCGAGGTTACGTTAGTAACCGAGTCGTTTCCGTCACTGTTTTGAGCCTTTTTCAAAGGTGCAGATGTGTTCAGTCAAAGGGTGCCACATTGTGTTTACTGATTAGTACTTTTCATCCATCCCAGGTGAAATTAGGTCAGGGTAGCACGTTGTTATCGAGGGTTTGCAAACGTACCCCCCTTTTCCATTGCTTTTACACACTGGGCTCCATAGACGTTTTATTTTTCCCCACAAGTATATTTCCACCTGGTCATCAGCACTTTGTAAATTGCTTTTGCTTTTGCAACAGCTTTCTTAGGTTTATTCGTGAAGTGCTGGTCTTTCTTTTGTGTCCGCAGACTATTTAGTTGTGCCTCCTGTGAGGGCTCTGGAGCTCATTGTGTCTTTTTAGCCACCTGGAATTGCACTGAAAATAAGATGAATTTATGCTTTCATTTCTTCCTCTGTTGGTTTCCACCAGAGCAGCTGAACTACGCCCACTTAGTCCCGTTAATCTCTGATATGAAAGGCGTCTAGTGTCCTGCATTGGAAAATGTCACAAAAAAGTCTAGTGATGATCTGTGTACTGTCATTGTTGTCTTCACTGACAGACTCAGTATAGATTTTTTTTTTTTTTTTTTTTTTTTATAAGTTAAGGCTTCCCAACCATAAAAGGCATCCCGGCTTGGATCTGCCATGCTGTTTGGATAAAATAACTCTGAAGCCTGAGGCTAATAAACAAACACTGAGAGGGATTCCCATGGGGCTTGGTTGAAAAGAGCTGCATTGTGTCTGTCACTTGACAAGACTTCGGCAATACATGATGCAAGTTGGGGGCAGAAGGTTAATTAAGAAACAAGTATCACGCTCTCAAGCTCACTGAACAGTTGGCTTCCTTTGAGCGTTGGCATTACCCATGAGATTGGCTTGGCCTCATGGTCATCGCTACTAGCGTCTCTAACCAACATAGATCAAACCTTTCCCCATCATCACCTGCTCTTGGCAGGAGACCTTGGACTTTTGTCACCGTCGGGTTATTGTATTTCTAATGAAGTGGACTTAATTTCCTTTCCTTGGACTAGTCATATAGCCATGCAGCTCCTGGTGTAACTGACATTTATTAGGTGTCAGATATTACCAGGAACTAAAGCAATCAATTATTTTAATTTCAAATTATTCTCTTAGTCTTTCTTTTTTCTTTTTCTTTTTTTACTCATTCACATTTGATCTATTCATTTATTTACGCTTTCATTTCCTCTGGAGTCTGTAACAAAGCTGTCACAGCCTAATTAAAATGATTGAGGACACATGCTACAAATAATAAAAATGAGGTGTCTGTTCCACAGACAGAATAATATTTTTACTCGAATTTCCTCATTTACAAATCAAGTGCATTTTGAGGTATGAATACAAAGTTGTTTAGTGTTAGATACAGTAAGGAATTCTGAAATAAAATAGCTAAATATCAGTAGATTTACACTATTATTGGTGCAAACCGTTCTATGAACTCATGTGTATGATTAATTAATACAGTGGATCTTACTAGTTATCTGTGTGATGTTCTCCCCTTCATTAATTGTGAGTTACCGTCTGTCTTCAGAGGTGCAGTTCCTTTAGTGCCATCCTTAATTGTATGAGTCTTCTGTCTTCGTTCCGATCAGGTTTCAGGATAGAATAAAAAGCCAGAACACTTTTGTGGAGGGACTGAAAGAACCACATCTCTCTTCAGCTTATTATGTGGCAGAGGCCGCTACTTCTGACCTATTTAAATGATATAACAAACAATTGATGTCTAAATGTTTGGCCGGCAAAGAACCTTAGTGCTGCTGAGCTTCAGGGGCCTCTGATTGGATACAGGCTTTAGGAATGATCGTGGGCATCTTTCTGTAAAGCAAATTATATTAAAGCTGTACAAGTGTACCTTACCTTTTGAGCATATGTTTTTGAAAATCTTTAATTGTCATTATTTTAAATGGAAAATGTTTGGAACGATTTTTTGTGTGAACATTTTTAAATAACTTTTTTTTTGCTTAGAGCAGGGGTTTTCAAATTGGGTGAATGTGAGCCTCCCCTTAGAGTAGGTAAGGACAGCCGAGCCCCCCCTTCCCCAAAATCCCGTCCGCCTGCCCTAACCCACACACACCTCTGCAGTAAGTGCCATATTTTGTGTGTTCCAGGCAATGAGTTTCAATAAAAATATAAAAAAAAATAAAAAAAATGTATATTGTATTTGAAGACATTTTATTTCCACAACTTTTTAAAAGTGCATTCATAAACGATTCTTTGCCACAGCAAATCATTTCCAACTTCATGCAGGCCTAATTGAGGCTACTTTTAGAATCACTGAACATCAGTGGGCCTAATCACAAGTCAACAAAACACGTTCAACATGTGTAATGCAATGAGTAGCAATGTTTCACTGATGTTATGGGGTTTGCCTGCCTTCGCTATACGTGACACGATAAGATGCTTCTGTCGCCTTCATGTTAATAGTGCCAAACGACTGAATTATGCTTTTTTGTGACTGCAAATCATCACGCTTCCTCAAAACTTAATACAAAACTCAACTGGCTTGTTCACTAAATTCGTGTGCTTAGTTTCAATGTGACGCCGAAATTTGCATGGTCTCATGCTATCGTTTGCTAGCACCTCCTTGCAGACCACACTCTGCGGCAGAGGTGCAGCCTCAGACCCCGACCAGGTAAAATATAATTTTAAGTACTAAGGATCATATTTCCTAAGTTTTTTGCTCGGTCCTGTCTCCTCCCTTAATGCTGACTTTTGTGCATGCAACAATGCATTTTAAAGCTAATACATGCACGCACAATTACCGATATCAGGGGTTAAAGTAAAAAGAAATTCCTTACCCTAAATTTTTTTTTTGGGTTGGGGGGGTTGAGAAACTGCACAGACGGACTTATCTTCAATGGAACCATTTATTTTCAAGTATTACGGCTGTATATTAAAGGAATCTTTTTATGAATGAAGGCCAGTATCACTGATATTAATATAGCTACGGATGTCTCCATGAAAATGATTTTCCCCCAAATCTTAAACATTTATTAGGCTTCAAAAAAAAAACTTTTAATTTGAGTTAACTTAAAACAATCCTCACTTAAACCCAATAAATGTCATATTTACCTGTACCTTTCCTGTCTAACAGGTATGAAATATACAGAAATCGAATAAGGTTATAAAAGTCGCATTGCATAAATAATAAATGAAATATAGATTAATACTTATTAAAGCTAAAAGCGTTCTTTAGTCAAGAGTAGTGAGTAATTTTTCTGTTCCCTTTGTTCTTTCGTCAACTTTACTGACAGAGAGAATTAGTGGCTGCTGTCCCTTTAAGATCTGCCGCTGCAGACAGGATCTCACTCGTCTCATTCTCTCACTACTCGTTACTTCCATTTAAGATTTTATTTAACTCATTTTAGACTGTTCTTGTGAGGATACTCGACAAAACAGACATTTTGGCATATATGTGTGTTGTTCGTTCAAGCGCGAAAGAGAACTCGATGCTGGCACCCGTCTTTCTGAGTGGTGTGTGTGTGTGTGTGTGTGTGTGTGTGTGTGTGTGTGTGTGTGTGTGTGTGTGTGTGTGTGTGTGTGTGTGTGTCTGTATGTGTCAGGAGGACATTCACTGACAGCGTTCTCTTTTGTCTTGTCGCGCGTGAATAAGAGCATGATCATAACCCTAGCTGAGGGATGACAGAAAGGAATGCTGCGTTAATTGCGTTAAATATTTTAACACGTTAAAGCTGGACAAAAATTAATCGCATGCGTTAACGTTGACAGCACTTGTAATACATTGCTAACAGAAAATGCTGAGGTTTAAAGTGCACTAGTTTTCATGGTAGGCCTACACAGAATGTTTTTTAGTAAGCTACACAGAATGTTCTATTAAATAGCTAACGTTAACAGTCTGAAGTTAACTATCAGTAGTGTAACGTTAGCTCAGTCAACGTAAGGCTAACATCAAAAGGTGTAGACAAAGTATGATTATCCTGACCTGAGCTTTTGCAGAATCAACCAACTCACATCTCCTTTCTATCTTTTCATCCATGATAACATTAAAGTCACCTGTTGTTGTTTAAAAGTCACCTGTTGCCGCAACCACTATACCTGCTCATTAGAGCGTTCAGTAAGTTATTTTACACAGGTTCGGTCCCGCTCTTCCGTGGCAATGATGGCTTGCGGTTAAAAATCATAACAAACGAATTTTAAAGTGGGAGGACACAAACAGGATTTTGAAAAGTGTGTGTGGGGGGGGGCATTCATGGACTTATGGATCTCAATCACAGTGTTGCCAGGACCCTCCTTGCTCTGCTTCTGATAGGCTTGTAACGTGTAGAGCTGCGTTACTCGATTGGTAGGTGAAATCGATTGACTCGAAAATATTAAACTGCATGTAAGTTCCCAATTTTTTTTTTGTTGTTTTTTTCTCACGGCCGCATGCCGGAGATCCGGCACGATGCCAAGCCCTGCGATATTAAAAGAGCTGTATAGAGTTAATTTTTCTTCGCGTTTCAGCACTCTCTGGCGCCCCCCAGGGGAGGCGCGCCTCACCTATTGAAAACCGCTGGCTTAGAGAGTATAAAAAAAGACTATCAACCCTTTTAATATAATACTCTATTATCACATCTGTAAACTCTGTTAACTTTAAAACAAATCACATCAAATCAGCTTTGATTTATTGTTTTCTGTATATGGTATAGTAAGTTGGATGATTATATCATAAACACTGCTGAGTGATAGCACACACCAGTTCTTATTCAACTGCTACCTCAGAAAAGTGATGCAATGATTTCATAGCCTTAGATTACTCACTTAGGCAGGTAGTTGTTTGTCTGAGGTAAAACTGTGATGTCATCATGTAACTCTGCCACATAAAACATGACAGCACTTTGGGAAACATATCACCTGACATTCGTTTAATTCTATATTAAAAAATACTACTTATGAAATAAGTGATTGGTTAGCTCACTTAAAGGGGTGGTTGATTATGATAGAACTTTTTTTAACTTCAGTTAGTGTGTAATGTTGCTGTTTGAGCATACACAACATCTGCAAAGTTCAAAGCAAAGGGAGATATTTTCTTTTAAAGAAATTGCTTTTTAAGGACTACAACAAACGGCTGGTAGGGACTACACAACATTCCACAACATCACTAACCCTAAAATTGACATAAACCCCGCCCCCCGGGAATGCGATTTATAGATTATTAAGGCAGAATGACTAGAAGATAACTACACATAATACATGAATTCATCAACTAACCATTCACAAATGTCCTGTTGCATTCTAAACGTCACTTCTTTTTTAAGGCGAGACACTACACGGGAAATAGGGTAAAAATTTTAAATAATAGATATCACCATGAAACTTTCTCAGTTGATTACTTACACATATTAAAAAAAAAATGTATTACAAGTTTTTGAAATTTGTATGTTTAATCAAGCAAATTAGGCATTATCTCATTAAATATGCACAATTTTGCATATATTTTCGGTAGATAGATCTGAACATATGATAAAGCCAGGTGCAAAATTATTTTTTCATTTTGTTTACACACAAGAGGAAAAAAGAATTTCAGAGGGATTTCAGGATATATGCTTTCATTACCTAGGTAATCAAAATATACTGTCTATAGCCTTAAAAAATAAATTCTCGCCATATTGTTTTTATTAAAATGTCACATAAATCAGGCCAGGAATAATTTATAAACAAATCCCTCTGAAAATATCTTCAGAATACTGCTAAGTGTATAACAAAAGTTTGGTGTACATAGGTGCTACACAGGCTGAGATGTTTGTAGGCTACTGGAGAATGAAAAAAAACTCATTTTGAGAAAACAGCATTTAAAGATTTGTACTGTAAAAATTCATACTTTTTTAGTGGAAACAACTATTTACAGACACAATATCGTATCAAATCATTAGCAACAACAATACAAACCACCTAAATCACATTACAACTTACAGTATAAGACAGCATTTATGGCCTTCAACTGAACAGAACAGTCAAAAACGCACATCTAAATGTCAAAGCACGTCACGTGATGCATCTGAACGAATCACGTTGTCAGAAATTGACATCAGCCAATGAGATTTCGTTTTTAGAGTTAAATTTTCATTGTACATTCACGATTGCTTGCTAATAAAAAGGAAATTACCATATTTGGATCCGAAAACAATGTACAGGAGAGAGCTTTCAAACGGTGTATGTGATGACAGGGTGCAGATCGCGATCACAGAGCAGCATGTCGATTTAGAACGACAACTTTTTGTTGAATTTAGGAGCAATCTACAGACGCAAATAGACGAAGTGAAGTAAAATAAAGACCTAAATGTGTTTTTTATTTATTTATTTATTTATTTATTTTTCACCACAAGTTTGAAAGAAGACATGTTATTGAAAACAAATAGCCCAAAATCTCAAAATTGACCAGTGGGGAAAAAAACGATGTTTTTTTCTGCCGTGTCTCGCCTTAATCTCTCCAACATTGTCTGACTTAAGTTTGAACAAAAAAGCCAAAAGCCAAAAGTCTTTGAAATTATCAGTGCATGACTGTGTGAGGTAAAAGGACACAAGCTGTAGTAAGCTCCGCCCCCTGTGCCGAGGAGCAGCAGCTCATTTGCATTTAAAGGGACAGGCAAAAACGGTACGTTTTGGCTAACCCTCAAAAAGTGACAATTTTAACATGCTATATAAAATGTATGTGGGGTATTTTGAGCTAAAACTTCACATACACACTCTGGGGACATCAAGACTTATTTTACATCTTGTGAAAAGGGCATTATATCACCCCTATAATATCAACTATGCTGTAGCAGGTAGCTAAGGGTACTGAGAATAGGTGCAGAAAGACCAGCTCATCCATAGCTGGTTTACATAGTTATTACAGTTTCAGAAATCCAAGACGAATGATTTTTCAATAGATCAATAACAGTACTGATAACATTCTGCAAGAGCGCCAATGTTACGTTGTTAGGCTAAAAAGAGATTGTTGCTGTGGAAAGAGATCTAATACAGTCTAAACCATGTAGGATTATTCTTTTTTTGTTTGTTGAAAACAACTAATGTTTACCGTATTTAAAAAACTTCTGAGAGTGGATACTTTAAGAGATAGTTAAACCAAAAAATGGAAATTCTTTTATCATTCGCTCATGCTCATTATGTTCCAAACCTGTATGCTTATCCATTGTACTGACCAGTCACTTACAAAAAAGACAAAATGTTCTCAAAAAGTGATCAGAATACACTCAGAAAAAAAATCCTAAGATTAATATAGGAATTATGAAAACCACTCAATTCAGTATCATGTTGTTATATGCATAACAGAGATAATAAACTAGGTAAAGTAACATGTTTTATACTTCTGTTTGGACCGAGATGCAGTGTAGTTTGATTTAATTTACACTGGTTATGGTTTAATGTCGTTCACCTTTTTACAAATAATATATAATTTGACTTGAATGTCTTGAGCTTCTGCCTGGTGTAAGCTTTAACAGTGTGCAAGCAATTCACAACATCTGTAGTGTTTTTGATGGGAGGTTATCGTAACCAGAACAAGATTCTTTTATATTTGAATCCAATCCATAAATTAGGTTTATCTGCTTTTAAAACATTAAACGCCTTTGAGAATAATTATCAAATTAATTGTTTTAGTACTGTTAATTAAATGAAGTTCTATAGTATCACAAACCTATGAGTCTATGGCAAGCCGTTTTAACATGTAATCATTTAAACCTACTAGTCTCTATTTTCATGCTACTAGTACTTATTTTTTAGATACTAGTATCTATTCCATTAAGTACTAGTACTTATTCATAGCTACTAGTTCCTATTCTTTAGGTACTAGTACCTTTTTAAAGATACTAGTACTTGTTCATTAGATACTAGTCCTTATTTATTAGATAGTGCTTATTCATTAGTTACTAGTACTTATTAATTAGATTCTAGTGCCTATTAAATTGGTTCTAGTACTTATTCTTTAGATACTAGTACTTATTCATTAGATTCTAGTGCCTATTAAATAGATACTAGTACTTATTCATTAGATACTAGTACTTATTTCAATAGTGACTAGTAACTATTCTTTTATTACTAACAAATTTATTTTTTTGCTATTGACTTCTATGGGGATCTGTCATTTATCAACTATTTAGTTCTGACTAGTATGTATTCCAATTGTGACTACTACATATAGAGGGTATGCGCATGACGTAATGGATCGCTGCAATTCACAGAAACAACTGGACAGCTGGACTGGACAGGTGGATTTGCAGTTATCATTTTGTGTCATTATGCCGACTTTAAGCGTAAAATCATACCCTATATATTGTATTGTAATATATTGTATGAACAACTCATCAATTAAATATTTATCATTGTATATTCTGCATTAGGCTATTGGATGTTTTTAAATATACAATGACAAAAAACGATACAAGTTCTAGGGCTGGATGATATGATGATGATGGTGATATATATATATATATATATATATATATATATATATATATATATATATATATATATATATATATCGTGTGTATATATATATATGTATGTATGTATGTATGTATGTATAACACTGATATAAGTGATCACCCAGATTTAGACCTACCTATTTTGTATTTATATAAAGCGTTCACAGGCAATTTTGCTTTAGGACTATGTATTTCCCCGGCATCGAAATCAGGCACACATAAATGTCAGGCAACCCGATTCCTGGCTGCATGTCAATATCCATGGATCACTGGATCTTTAGAAAGTTGTAAGGAACACTATATTGAGTCCAAACTTTAGTTTAAATTGATAATCGTTCATTTTACTTGCATTTTCACAGTTTCCCCTATTAAATCCAGTCACACGGCAGCTCTTTTGCCACTCAGTCCGGCTGAGGGGGCGTGTTCAGGCGGGAAAGTGACGTCAATGCATTCCCTCTATATATTAGACATTATTAGTTATTCATTAGGACTAGTACATTACTAGTACTTATTTTTTAGATACTAGTACCCGTTACTACATATTAGTATTTATTCAATAAATACTAGTACTAAGTCATTAGATACTATACCTATTACATACAGTAGATACTAGTATATTAAATAAATACTAGTACTTATTCAATAGATACTGGTACTTATTCAATAGATACTAGTACTTATTCATTAGATATACTAGTACCTATTAATTAGATACTAGTACTTATTAATTAGCTATAGAACTTATTCAATAGATACTAGTACCTATTTATTAGATACTAGTGTTTATTCCAAATGTTACTAGTAAGATTTATTTTACTAGTAAGATTTTTGGTACGCTTCCTTTTACAGTACAGTACTTACAGTGTACTTATAGTGTACTTACCTAGAAAGTACTGGCTAATATAAGGTAAGTACATGGGTTAGGGGTAGGTTCAGGGTTAGTACCTAGTTATTACCCAGTAATTGTAATTACTAAAATAAGTACTGAGTATGTACAAGGGTAACTGGACTGTAAAAGGAAGCGTTACCAGATTTTAATTGAACTCTACAGTGGCCGTTCTGACTAGTAATAACATAAGATTGGTTAACAATCAGTTGTGACTAGTAAGATAGTTACTATAACAATTACAAAAGATACTAGTGTCTAATAAATAGGTACTAGTATCTATTGAATAAGTACTAGTAGCTAATGAATAAGTACTAGTAACTAATAAATAAGCATCTAATAAATAAGTACTATTATCTAATGAATAAGTAGTAGTATCTTTAAAAAGGTACTAGTACCTAAAGACTAAGCACTAGTATCTAAAGAATATGCACTAGTACCTAAAGAATCAGCACTAATAGCTAATGAATAAGTACTAGTACTTAATGGAATAGATACTAGTATCTAAAAAATAAGTACTAGTAGCATGAAAATAGAGACTTTAAAATAGGATGAAAATAGGTTTAAATGATTAAATGTTAAAACAGCTTGCCATAATGAGTCCATTGACTTTCTCATAAGTACAATCATAAATGTAGCAGCTTTGAACACATCTTTGCTTCCCAACAAACCAGCTGTTGCCAGCATGACCTCATTAGCTCTGGCTGGTAGATACAATCGTTTTGTTAAAGGTAAAATGTGTTCTAGATAAATAAAATTTTTGCAAGCATATGAACACAATAGTTCATTCATTTCATTAAAAGTACCCTTTTGCCAGTGCCAATATGTGAAATTTACTATTTTACCCTGCCTGCTATCTTTCCCCCCAGTTTCTCAGACGAGGCTTAAAGGGCACCTATTATGCAAAATTCACTTTTACATGGTATTTGAATATAAATGTGTGTTGGCAGTGTGTGTGCACAACCACCCTATAATGATAAAATCCACCTATTGCTTTTTTTTAAAAATTTTTAATCCCCATAAATCATAAGCACTGTCTCAGAACAACCCGTTGTCAGATTCTGGGCAATATGACGTACTTTTGTACAGGCCCTGCCCACTACTGTTGATGTTGGAGCAGCCGTAGACAAGAATGTCTTCTAAGCGATTGAGGTGTTTTGTTGTTGTATGTAAGAATGAACATAACGGTCGTCATTTACTCTCCTTGTTTCTCGAGGATGGATCTGTACCAACTGTTTGTGATCCAGCTTACAGTCTCTGGAGTAAAAGGCCTAACATTACTGATCAGTGGTCAGGGCAGAAATGAGTTTACCAGTTTATTAAGCACCCCCTGAAAATGTGTGTATATAAAGGTATTTGTTTACTGTTAGTTGCAACGAGTGCTTTGTGTAATTCGCTGTGTATGTTGATGATAATGAAAGGGAGAGAGAGAGTTTATGGTTAAGACTTTAATGTGCACTTCTTATACTGTGTGTTATTCAGCTCTTTTGTGTGATGTACAATTAACTTCACTGAACTCATCAGTATATTTTTGGCCATGATTCGGAAAGTGTCCGCTACAGCAGGCTTGTATTAATAGTGGACAAAAGCAGATGACAAATATGTTATAACTGTAATTAAACTAAACTATACCTGTTCTATCTCCATGTACAGGTCCTTCTCAAAAAAGTAGCATATTGTCATAAAGTTCATTATTTTCCATAATGTAATGATAAAAATTAAACTTTCATATATTTTGGATTCATTGCACACCAACTGAAGTATTTCAGGTGTTTTATTGTTTTAATACTGATGATTTTGGCATACAGCTCATGAAAACCCCAAAGTCTCAAAAAATTAGCATATCATGAAAAGGTTCTCTAAACAAGCTATTAACCTTATCATCTGAATCAATTCATTAACTCTAAACACCTGCAAAAGATTCCTGAGGCTTTTAAAAACTCCCAGCCTGTTTCAGTACTCAAAACCGCAATCATGGGTACGACTGCCGACCTGACTGCTGTCCAGAAGGCCATCATTGACACCCTCAAGCAAGAGGGTAAGACACAGAAAGAAATTTCTGAACAAATAGGCTGTTCCCAGAGTGCTGTATCAAGGCACCTCTGTGGGAAGTCTGTGGGAAGGAAAAAGTATGGCAAAAAACGCTGCTCAACGAGAAGAGGTGACCGGACCCTGAGGAAGATTGTGGAGAAGGACCGATTCCAGACCTTGGGGGACCTGCGGAAGCAGTGGACTGAGTCTGGAGTAGGAACATCCAGAGCCACCGTGCACAGGCGTGTGCAGGAAATGGGCTACAGGTGCTGCATTCCCCAGGTCAAGCCACTTTTGAACCAGAAACAGCGGCAGAAGCGCCTGACCTGAGAGAAGCAGCACTGGACTGTTGCTCAGTGGTTGCATGTCATTCGGAAATGAAGTTGCCAGAGTCTGGAGGAAGACTGGGGAGAAGGAAATGCCAAAATGCCTGAAGTCCAGTGTCAAGTACCCACAGTCAGTGATGGTCTGGGGTGCCATGTCAGCTGCTGGTGTTGGTCCACTGTGCTTTATCAAGGGCAGGGTCAATGCAGCTATCAGGAGATTTTGGAGCACTTCATGCTTCCACCTGCTGAAAAGCTTTATGAAGATGAAGATTTCTTTTTTCAGCACGACCTGCCACCTGCTCACAGTGCCAAAACCACTGGTAAATGGTTTACTGACCATGGTATTACCGTGCTCAATTGGCTTGCCAACTCTCCTGACCTGAACCCCATAGAGAATCTGTGGGATATTGTGAAGAGAAAGTTGAGAAACGCAAGACCCAACACTCTGGATGAGCTTAAGGCTGCTATCGAAGCATCCTGGGCCTCCATAACACCTCAGCAGTGCCACAGGCTGATTGCCTTCATGCCATGCCGCATTGAAGCAGTCATTTCTGCAAAAGGATTCCCGACCAAGTATTGAGTGCATAACTAAAAATAATTATTTGAAGGTTGACTTTTTTTTTGTATTAAAAACACTTCTTTTATCGGTCAGATGAAATATGCTAATTTTTGATACAGGAATTTTGGGTTTTCATGAGCTATATGCCAAAATCATCAGTATTAAAACAATAAAACACCTGAAATATTTCAGTTGGTGTGCAATGAATCTAAAATATATGTGTAACAATCAATGTTCTCGTAGACGTGGAAGGAAGAGGACAGGGTCGGCTTTAAAGAAAAAGGGGGTTTTTATTCTTCCCACAAACAAGTAAAAAATAAACAAACAGTACCGAAACAAAGGATGCGCCACACGCGCTCGGTTCACAAATACAAAATCCAAGGGCTCGCTCTCGCTCTCACTCTCGCACTCTCTCTCGCTCTCCTCGCACACACTTGTCCGTTTCTCATCTCCTTTCCTTCTCTTTCCTCGTGGCTTTTATCCGTCTCCCCACGCCAGTTACTGAAACAAGACACAGGTGTTTGTCATTCACACTTAACCCACTCACGCCGCACCTGTCTCCCGATCCTCTCCCGCGTCACGGACTTCGCGGAACCACGCCCCCCCTGCCACATACCCCCACCGCCCGTCTCAGGCCGGGGAGCCGTCCGGCCTGCAGCCTCCCCCCCCCCCCTCCTGGAGAGGAAGTCAGCGACAGCCATCTGTGCACCCGGCCTGTGGACCACCTGGAACTTAAAAGGTTGTAAGGCTAGATACCAACGGGTGATCCGCGCGTTGGTATCCTTCATGCGGTGGAGCCATTGGAGGGGCGCGTGGTCCGAACAGAGGGTGAATTCCCGTCCCAAGAGGTAATATCGGAGGGTGAGGACGGCCCACCTGATGGCCAAGCATTCCTTCTCAATGGTGCTGTACTTAGTCTCTCTCTTTGAGAGCTTGCGACTAATGTACAGCACCGGCCGTTCCTCGCCCTCCACCTCCTGGGACAGGACTGCACCCAGCCCCCTGTCCGACGCGTCGGTCTGTAATAAAAAAGGGAGAGAAAAATCAGGAGCCTGTAGTAGCGGCCCTCCACATAGAGCAGCTTTTACCTGGGTGAAAGCCTGCTGACACTGCTCCGTCCACTGAACCGGATCTGGCGACTCCTTTTTAGTGAGATCAGTCAGCGGGCTGGCAAGGTCCGAATAATTAGGTACAAACCTTCTATAGTATCCCGCCAGCCCCAGGAACTGTCTCACCTCCTTTTTGGTCTTGGGTCTCGGGCACGTTGCAACAGCTGCTGTCTTATCAATTTGGGGACGCACCTGCCCGTGACCCAAGTGGAATCCCAGATACCTGACCTCTACGCGCCCAACCGCGCACTTCTTTGGGTTGGCCGTTAGGCCGGCCCGTCTCAGCGCTCTCAGGACCGCGCGCACATGCTCCATATGGCGCTGCCAGTCATTACTATAAATAATGATATCATCTAGATAAGCAGCGGCATAAGCAGCATGTGGCCGGAGTACCCGGTCCATGAGACGCTGGAAGGTGGCCGGAGCCCCGAACAACCCAAACGGAAGCGTAACGAATTGGTGTAATCCGAACGGCGTCGTGAAGGCTGTTTTTTCTTTAGACATAGGAGATAAGGGGATCTGCCAATATCCTTTAGTTAAATCCAGTGTCGAAAAAAAACGAGCAGTGCCGAGCCGATCAAGCAGTTCGTCAATCCGGGGCATTGGATACGCATCGAATTTCGATACAGCATTCACCCTGCGGTAATCCACACAAAAACGAACCGAGCCGTCGGGTTTAGGTACTAAAACTATCGGGCTCGCCCAGTTACTGTGGGATTCTTCTATTACCCCCATTTCAAGCATCGCCTCTAATTCCGACTGAACGACTTTTTTCTTGTGTTCAGGTAAACGATATGGCCGGCTGCGCACTACCACGCCCGGCTCGGTCTCAATGTGGTGCCGAATGAGATTGGTTCGACCGGGTAGGAACGAGAACACGTCAGTAAACTCCGCTTGTAACTTGGCAACGTCAGTAAGCTGGCACGGTGAAAGATGATCTCCGCCCGGAGCCAGAGCGAGCGATGGTGATTTGACATTCGCCTCTGGCCCGAGATCCTCTTCCACTCCGATCACCGTCGCCAGCATCCCTGACTCCGCCTCGCTCCACTTTTTCAGGAGATTGAGATGGTAAATCTGACGCGCCCCGTTCCTATCCGTTCGAAGAACCTCATAATCGAGATCCCCGACTCGCTGGGTGACCTCAAAGGGTCCTTGCCACTTAGCGAGTAATTTGGAACTTGACGTGGGAAGCAATAGAAGGACTTTATCTCCCGGTGAAAATTTCCTCAGTTTTGTTCCCCTATTGTACAACTGGGTCTGTTTGTCCTGAGCCTGTAACAAATTTTCCATTGAGAGCCGCCCCAAAGTGTGGAGTTTTGTTCTCAGGTCCAGGACATACTGAATTTCATTTCGACTCTCCGAGGGTCCCTCCTCCCAAGTCTCCTTCAGCACGTCCAGCACCCCGCGGGGTTGACGACCATAAAGGAGCTCGAAGGGGGAAAACCCCGTGGAGGCTTGCGGGACCTCGCGCACAGCGCACAACAAGGGTTCTAACCATTTATCCCAATTTTTGGCGTCTTCGTGAACGAACTTACGGATCATTGTCTTTAATGTGCGATTAAATCGTTCCACCAAGCCGTCCGTTTGTGGGTGAAAGACGCTGGTGCGAATCGATTTAATGCCCAATAACTCGTAAAGTTCGCGTAACGTACGTGACATAAACGCCGTGCCTTGGTCAGTGAGGATCTCTTTCGGGATCCCCACTCGGGAGATTAGACGAAACAGGGCATCCGCCACACTTTTCGCGGAGATGTTGCGGAGTGCCACTGCCTCAGGATATCGCGTTGCATAGTCCACTATGACTAGGGCAAAGCGATGTCCCCGTGCTGACCGTTCTAATGGCCCGACGAGGTCCATCGCAATTCGCTGGAAGGGGACCTCGATTAGAGGAAGGGGGCGCAAAGGCGCTTTTGGGGCGGCCGGCGGATTTACCAGCTGACATTCACGACAAGCCGCGCACCACCTGCGCACGTTCTCGTGAATGCCCGGCCAAAAAAAACGGGCCATGAGACGGTTAAGTGTCGTTATTTGCCCTAAATGTCCCGCCATGGGATTTGAATGAGCCGCCTGGAAAAGCATTTCCCGACGGCTTTTTGGTACTAACAACTGGGTTGTAGTCTCTTTTGTCTGAGTGTCTTGTATCACCCTATACAACCGGTCTTTTAAGATAGCAAAATATGGATAAGTGAGCGGTCGAGCAGGCTGGAGAGGCTGACCGTCGATGGTACGGACCTGTTCAAACGCATGTTTTAACGACTCATCCTGAGACTGTTCCAGGGGAAAATCATCACGCTCTGGGAGAATCTGTCTCCCGATTACGTTCAGATCCCCTGGATCCAGTCCCGGAGGTCCCAGTTCAGCCTCACCCAAGCGCACGACCGCCCCGCTCTCCTGCTTTTTATTCCCACAAGAGACATCCGCGCACAATAACCCCAATAATTCTGTAAAGGCTGGCCAATTAGTTCCCAAAATTAGCGGATGCCTGAGGTGCGGGTTAACTGCCACCTCCACCCTATGCTTTTGCCCCCTAAATTTAATCAAAGCCGACATGAGCGGATACTTCACCACATCCCCGTGCACACACCTTACCCGAACCATGCGGCTCGTATCCAATGTCTCAGGTTGAATCAGGCTTTGGTGGATCGAGGTTTGGTTACATCCTGAGTCCACCAGAGCCTGATAGGTACCCCCCTTTATACTCACGGGTATCTGGTACCGGCCAGCCTGATCGTGGGCAGCCTGCGGGGCATCCGGAACCCGGATCATTGTCCCCACCTCCATCAACGGACACCTGTCTATAAAATGGTCCGGGTCCCCGCAACGCCAGCAGGCCGGCCCAGGCCTCCCCCCCGCTCTAGAGGCAGGAAGTGGGGTAGGTGACTGGCGTGAGGAGAGGGAGGGAAAGGAAGCCGGGTCCGCCCCCCCGGTAGTGACCCCCGAGCCCCTGGGCTGGGGTCTCAGGCCTCCTGCCGGATCCAGTGAAGATCCCCCCCCCCCCCCGGGGAGGGGCACGGAACGGTCCGGGAGGACGGGACCTGGGAAGAGGAGACGAGGTAGAAGAGGGGGAGGGAGAAACAAAGGAGGAAGAGAGCGACATGTTGGGGAGGTTCTCGCCGACCCTGGAGCACGCCACCAGCTGGTCCTCCGCCAACTGAATGGCCAAGTCCAGCGACGCCGGTCGGTGGCACTGGACCCACTCGGCCGTTTTCCTCGGCAGACGGCCGATGAACTGCTCCAGCACCACCCGGTCGATGATCTCGTGGACGTCGCTTCCCTCAGCCAACAGCCACTTGCGGCAGGAGTCCCGGAGCTGTTGAGCCAATACGAAGGGTCGACCGCTCTCGCCCAGGCCCAGGGTCCGGAACCGCTGGCGATGTTGCTCTGGGCTCCGGCCGACCCGCTGTAGAATGGCTCTTTTCAGGTCATCAAAAACCAGGAGGTTCTGGACGGGTAGCTGTTGGGCCGCCGCCTGCGCCTCCCCGGTCAGCAACGGGATGAGGCGCACCGGCCATTGCTCCTTTGGCCACCCACCTGCCTCCGCTGACCTCTCGAAGAGGTCGAGGAACGCCTCCGGGTCGTCCTGTGGGCCCATCTTATTAAGAGGCAGGTGGGGGTGCTCGACCGGCGGCGGCGTTGGACCCGGCCGAACCTCCCGGTCCATCCAGCTCCGGAACCTCTCGCGGTCCTCCTGTTGGCCTTGGACGAGGAACTGGAACCGGCCTTCCAGATCGGTCCTCATCTCGACCAGGGCCCGATGTTGATCTTGGTGGAGGGCCGCGAGGGAAGCAACCACATCCGCAAGTGGCGATGGTGGCGGTGTCTGCATGCTGGCGGCGGCTTCCGTCTTCCTTCCCGGGTTTTCGGCACCAGTGTAACAATCAATGTTCTCGTAGACGTGGAAGGAAGAGGACAGGGTCGGCTTTAAAGAAAAAGGGGGTTTTTATTCTTCCCACAAACAAGTAAAAAATAAACAAACAGTACCGAAACAAAGGATGCGCCACACGCGCTCGGTTCACAAATACAAAATCCAAGGGCTCGCTCTCGCTCTCACTCTCGCACTCTCTCTCGCTCTCCTCGCACACACTTGTCCGTTTCTCATCTCCTTTCCTTCTCTTTCCTCGTGGCTTTTATCCGTCTCCCCACGCCAGTTACTGAAACAAGACACAGGTGTTTGTCATTCACACTTAACCCACTCACGCCGCACCTGTCTCCCGATCCTCTCCCGCGTCACGGACTTCGCGGAACCACGCCCCCCCTGCCACAATATGAAAGTTAAATTGTATCATTACATTATGGAAAATAAGGAACTTTATCACAATATGCTAATTTTTTGAGAAGGACCTGTATATTCTCTGGCTTTGTGGGCATTATTGTCCGACTTCTGGTCGAAATGAACCCCGCTACTGATAGTTTCTGTTTTGATATTAGAATTCCGTGAGATGAGATTGTCGTGCCACTGAGTGTGAGCTCGTGAAGCTCCGCCCTCTGTGCTGGGAGCAGCAGCTCATTTGCATTTAAAGGGACACACACTAAAAGTATTTTTCTCAGTCCCAAAAAGGAACCGTTTAAACATGCTGTAAAAAATGATCTGTTGGGTATTTTGAGCTAAAACTTCACATACACACTCTGGGGACATTAGAGACCTATTTTACATCTTGTGAAAAGGATCATAATAGGTACCCTTTAAGCCATCTTGAAATATGTCATGCCATTGTTTTGTCTCAAGATGCACACCAGTAATGTTTTTTTGTAAGGCACATTTATAATAGCTACTTAAATGCCCTAATTGAACTAAGGCCCAATTCTGGCTCTGTCTGTGAAACTGGGCCTTCGTGTCTCAGCCAAGGACCGTGATTAGTGAAGGGTGTGGGTCTTTGTGTTCTTTGTGTTCTTTTATGGTGTCATCAGCCAATCAGTGTTGCCATCTCATTTTTATGTAGTTCCAGAGTGATAAATCATGGCATCTTGGCTCAGAATTGAATTGGAATGCTAATCATTGGCTTTCTCCAGGTAATATATACCGAATATATTGAACTAATATAACGACTGCAAGCTCGTATTCAAATCTACCTCGCTCCAACCAATCAACAACCGATGGACACAGTCAGGTCCCCACCTTACATTTTTTTGCAGATGTGCATCACAATACGAAAAAAAAGATTGGTCACTTCCATTTCATTAAAGGTGCTCTAAGCAGTCACACGTTTTTTAGGCCAAAACATTTTTTGTCACATACAGCAAACATCTCCTCACTATCCGCTGGCTGCCTGTCCCCTGAACACACTGTAAAAAGACGCGGTCTCTGCAGACACCCCAGGCTCCACAAATGGCAACAAAAACAAACTGGGCTAACCCGCACCACGAAACATAACAAACTGTTCCAGCCAATAACCGACAAGAAGGATTTGGGGGTGGGGTTTGGGGGTTAGTGCGTGGATGAGGAGGAGGGAGGGTCTAGCTAGCCTCCGTTTTGTTTGACAATACTTTAAACGTCAACAAGAAGTGACGTCACCCGACATTGCTTAGAGCACCTTTAACTGACAAGCACCTTATAAGCTAATCATCACAAGCAATCACATTTCATTTTTGATCCACTTTTATGGATCTATTTGTAGCTGAGCATTAACATTCCTGAAATCCTGTCTTGCCCAGTAATTATTTATTTTTCTGTACTCTGTGTACTGTAACTTTCAGTGCCATCACAAAATAACTTGCTTTGTCTCGGTAATCCCACATTATTTTCATTGATTTTTTTCGTCGTAGAGAGACAAGCTATTGAAGATTCTATACAAATTTTTGTGCTTTTTCTCTTTCTGCCACATTTATTAATCTCTGTAGTTGCCAGCAAATGCTTCAATCTCTGGTCTTTGATTAGAGGTCTCTGCCAAGACCCATGTGGTTGATACTCCAATTAGGGACACCTAATGCTGAAAGAGCTGCTGGCCAAGAGTCTGCCGGATTACCTGTCTCCACTTCAGCAGCGGCCCAAGTCTCTCTTTACTGCCACCTGCTCTTTCTCTCTCCTCCGTCTAGGAAGCCAAGCAGCTCTTATCCCATATAATCCGGAGAATAAAGTTGTCTGCATTCAGAGGAGCCTGCGCTCGATCTCGGCCCTTTCTCTAATCAAGCTAATGGAGCCTGCAGGTATTCTATTTATCTCCCACGAAGTGTGGCTTCCGCAATGATGGCCACATTTTAAACGGGTCAGGCGTCAGGGTTTGGGGTCGCCCCCCTCTACTGTGATCGATCACTGAGTTTTGTCTCCTCTGCATGCTTGTTTCTTTCCTCCACTCCTTCTGTTTTTTCCTTTGTGGTCTACTTTACAAATCTTTTAACCCTCTCTTCTGATCTGTAACCTTTCCAAGGCTTTAGCTCTTGACCTGTGAAGTGGATGCCTTTATCTGTCCCTTCGCTAATGCCGACGCTTGCATGAGTTTTCATTTGCTCAGTCCAGTGATTCAAATGTACTTGTATGAATCGGAGGACATCCAGCTAGATGTCATAAGAAACAGACACGTAATGACAATTCACTTATCCCTCGGTGAGAATCAATTCTTCCACAATGCACCTGTCACAGAGCCTTCAGTGAGGGCAATTTGTCCGACAGACTGACACTGTAATTGGGCTTGAATTTTTCAGTGACCATTTTACAAGCACTTCTTTGAACCGTAAATGAAAATCTCAAGCTCACAATGGGCAACAGACAGGCTAAAATGAGCTATTTTGTCTTAATTAAAACTTGTAAAACTGAGAATATTTTAGAGCTGTACTTGTACACAGAGACATGGACAGTAGTAGTTTTGATGAACTAGTCATGTCTTTTTTTGAATGTAGCAGGTTCTTACACGTAATGACCCATAGAAAAACTTTATAAATAGCTTTTCTGAAACACACTTTGAAATTGTTCTGTGACGTCGTAGCATTGACTTGTTACTTCAAAATGTTATTATGGCTGTTCACCCAAAAGGATTTCCATCCCTTCAAATCATTATCTTGCGTAATAAAATATTATTTTGTGGGTAATGTTGTGTTTGTGGTCACGAAGTTCTGGGTGTCTTTCACTAGAATTTTCATGGTATCAAGATCAACCAGCCAAAAATGTATTAGTTGTAGTATACTTTATTGTCCTTGAAAAGGAAATTTACATGTCAATGCATAGACATATAATAGACAGATAGAAAAATACTTATAACAATAATAATTATAAAAATAAATAACAAACCTATTATCAAGATAAACACTTATTCGACATACGGACAGATACAGAAGGAATTATTGTATCTGTTTAATTTGCACATTGCGACTCTGGGTCTTCTACCAGAGGGAGCAGTTCATACTATGGAAACAAGTAGTGAGTTGGATTACCTGATTAAGAATGTAATCACTATAATATGTATAAATGTAATCAATTACTATAAATTGTGTATATGCAGGGCACATTGCTTCCTCATCTCTGCAGGAATACTCTATATTTAGATTTTATATTTGTGATAATCCCAGAAACATGTAATTGTGATAATCTTAAATGTCTATTAAAGTTTCTTTGCAGCACCTTCACAGAACCCTCTTCATTTTCCCTTGATTAAGGTTTTCAAGTTTTCTGTATGGTTTTGGAGATTGAAAAAGGTCTTGATGTAACGTTACACTGTAGGTTCTTCAGTGTAGTGATTTCTGAAAGTGTGTTGCAAGACCGTCTCACCGAGTCACGGAGTGTGTTGTCAAAGAAACAACAACAACTAAAAACATAATCTGATTCAAGACTTTTATTTTGAAAGACATGCGGGAACGCTGTTGACTCAGTTTAAGACAGTGTCAGCCACGGTTTAAGGAAAGTGTGCCTGAGAAAACGTTCTCATGATTCAGGATCTGCGGTCAGATGAGATGATCTCAGGCTATACAGGTCCTTCTAAAAAAATTAGCATATTGTGAAAAAGTTCATTATTTTCCATAATGTAATGATAAAAATTAAACTTTCATATGTTTTAGATTCATTGCACACCAACTGAAATATTTCAGGTGTTTTATTGTTTTAATACTGATGATTTTGGCATACAGCTCATGAAAACGTCTCGGGTTATGACTATAACCCTTGTTCCCTGAGAAGGGAACGAGACACTGCGTCGAGATCGACACTTTGGGGACGCTCCCTAAGCGTGCGCCTCTGAAGTATGAATGAAACTAATCCAATCCTGATTGGTGTTGCGTCGTGACGTAACATGTGACGGCATACCCGGAATTATAAAAGTGACGCTGTCACAACACACACTAGCCTCGCGATGAAGCAAGACGCTCAAAGGCCTCGAGGGGCGTGGCAGAACGACGCAGTGTCTCGTTCCCTTCTCAGGGAACAAGGGTTATAGTCATAACCCGAGACGTTCCCTTTCGAGGGAACTCAACACTGCGTCGAGATCGACACTTTGGGGAACGAGTGCCCACTAGGCCACGCACCGAATAGGCCTGTCCCGGAGTGAAACTGTCTAGGCACTCAGCAAGGACTGAGCACGTGTGCGCCAGGCGTACTTGGAAGGTGGAGACTGTAGAACCTGATAAAAGTATGCGGAGTAGCCCAACCGGCTGCCTCGCAGATCTCCTGTAGAGGTACTCCCGAAAGAAGGGCCCTAGAAGAAGCCATGCTTCTAGTTGAATGGGCCCTGACGGCTAAAGGTGAAGGCAAACCGCGCACCTTGTAAGCCGCAGTAATAGCCTGGACTATCCAATTACTAATAGTCTGCTTAGATGCCGGGAGCCCCTTTTTAGGTGACCCAAAACATACTAATAACTGGTCCGACCTTCTCCAAGAAGAGGACCTCTCAAGGTACACGCTCAAAGCTCTGACGGGGCAGAGCAAATGAAGCTTCTCTTCTTCTGCCGACACATGAGGTGGAGGATGGAATGCCTGAAGGACTACAGACCGAGCCGTGTTCGAAGGAACCTTAGGCACGTAGCCCGGACTCGGGTGCAAAAAGGCCTTTACTCTGCCAGGGGCAAACTCCAAGCAAGCTGGTGTTACTGCCAGGGCTTGGAGATCTCCCACCCTCTTAAGTGAGGTAATGGCCAAGAGAAAAACCATATTCTGCGTTAAATCCCTAGGCGAAGCTGACTCTAGAGGTTCGAAAGGGGCCAGGGATAACCCTTCCAGAACTATAGCCAGGTCCCAAGCAGGAACCCTAGACCTGGTTGCCGGCCTCATCCTCCAAGTACCGCGGAGAAACCGAATGACCAACTGGTGCCTCCCCAGGGGCCCATCACTTAACGGAGCGTGGAAAGCCGCAATGGCTGCCACGTACACCTTAAGCGTGGAAGGGGAGAGACCCGCAGAGAACCGATCTTGAAGAAATTCCAGAACTGAAGCCACCGGGCAGTTTACTGGATCTAACTCATGTTCTCTACACCAAGTGGCAAAAAAAAACATTCCACTTGAGGCCATATAATCTCCTAGTAGACGGAGCTCTGGAGCTAAGTATAGTTTCAACCACTCCAGCTGATAGACCAGCATTCAGGTACTGAACCCCCTCAGAGGCCAGACCCACAATTTCCACAGCTCTGGCTGAGGGTGGAGAATTGTGCCCCCCGCCTGAGACAACAGATCCCTCCTCAGAGGAATCTGCCGTGGCGGAGCTATCAGGAGTGATACTATGTTTGAAAACCATACTCGGGTCGGCCACATTGGGGCAACCAGAAGAAGACTGATGCCCTCCTGACGGACCCTCTCCAGGACTCCCGGGAGCAGAGCGATCGGGGAAAACACGTACAGGCGAAGCCTCGGCCAGGCCTGTACCATGGCATCCAACCCCAGAGGGGCTGGAAGTGAGAGGGAGAACCAAAGTGGACAGTGGGACGTCTCTCGAGACGCAAACAGATCCACTTCCATTGGTCCAAACCTCTCCCATATCAACTTCACCACATCTGGATGAAGTCTCCATTTCCCGGGCCTCAGCCCCTGCCTCGACAGGATGTCTGCTCCCTGATTCTGAACCCCCGGAATATACATTGCCTTGATAGGCAGTATTTTCCCCTGGGACCAAAGAATAATCAGATGCACCAGTCTGCACAGAGGGCGCGATCTGAGTCCCCCTTGTCGGTTCAGATAGGCTACCACCGCCGTATTGTCGGATCGTACTAAGACATGGTAACCCTTGATGTCTGGGAGGAAGCTCCTCAAAGCCCTGAACACAGCCATCATCTCTAGGCAGTTTACATGCCAAGAACGATGATGGTCCTGCCACAGACCCCTGGCAAAGCGGCCGTCCATGACCGCGCCCTAGCCAGTGAGGGAAGCGTCTGTCGAAATGGATTTCCGGTGACACGACACTCCCAGTACTGGCCCTTGGGATAGGAACCAAGGTTTCTTCCATATATTCAGAAAACGAAGGCATCTGCGCGTTACTCTGATTATACGAAACGGATTCTCCTTGGGAGAAAACCCCTTGGTTTTTAACCACCACTGAATGGGCCTCATGTGCAGAAGGCCCAAAGGAATGATGTTGGATGCCGCTGCCATGAGGCCCAGCATTCTTTGAAATTGCTTCACAGTGATGGCCTGGTCCAGCCTTAACCCAGATACCATCGCCAGAATTGACTCGATACGTGCGGGAGACATTCGTGCCTGCATCGTAATCGAGCTCCACACGATTCCAAAAAAAAATATCGTGCACTGGGATGGTTCTAGCACACTCTTGAGTCTCAACCCCAATTTCTGAATGTGGCCAAGGACGACATCTCGATGCCGAACTGCCATTTCTCGAGACTGGGCCAGAATGGGCCAGTCGTCGAGATAATTCAATATATGAATGCCTTGAAGTCTCAGTGGAGCAAGGGCTACATCCATACATTTGGTGAATGTGCGGGGAGAGAGTGCTAGGCCGAACGGAAGAACCCAATATTGGTAAGCTTCGTCCCCGAAAGCAAACCTCAGGTATCTCCTGTGACATGGAAGGATGGAGATGAGAAAATAGGCGTGCTTTAGATCTATCGTGACAAACCAGTCCTCGGATCTGATCTGACTCACGACTGCAGGAATGGTTAACATTTTGAACCCGAACCTCCTTAGAGATCGGGTCAAAACCCTGAGATCTAGAATTGGCCTTAACCCCCCATCCTTCTTTGGAACTATAAAGTACCGGCTGTAAAACCCGGACCCCCTGTCTAAAGGATGAACACGTTCCATGGCTTCCTTTAGTAGCAGAGTCTGTACTTCTTGTTCCATCACCTGAGCCTGCTCTGGAACCACTGTAGTTTGCACCACCCCAATTTAAAACCTGGGGGGGGGCGGTGCGCAAACTGCAGCTCCATTATATGCAGGACCCACGCAGATATGTTGGGCAGATGATACCATGCCTCTACAAAATCTACTAGGGGTACCAGCCTCTCGAGACTGGCCTCTGGTGTTTTTCGAGCATCTTTCTCGACTTCCTGAAGCGGAATACCGGCAGGCTGTAGTCGATACGATTTCCGTGACCATAACTGATGCTCGTTTTTTTTTTTTTTTTCGAGAAAAAAACGACGCAGAGTGCGTTCGCTGGGAAATGATGCGGCCCGAAGCGTCATAGACGGCGGGCAATACACATCGTTTCCGGGCCCCGCTTTTTTAGAAAAACATTGGTTGCCTTGCAACTGAGTGGACAGCCCCAGCTTTTAGATCTACCATGCCAAACCAGTCCTCGGATCTGATTTGGTTTCCGATAATGGAAATTGTAAGCATTTTGAACCTGGATCTCCTCAAAGAACAAGTCAAAAGCCTTAGATCTAAAATTGGCCTCAGTCCACCCTCCTCCTTTGGAACTAAAAAGTACCGGCTGTAAAACCTGGACTTCCTGTCTGGCAGGGGAACACTCTCTATGGCCCCTTAACTCCAGCAGAGTCTGTACCTCTTGTTCCATAACCCGAGCCTGTTCTGGAACCACTGCGGTCGGTACGACCCCAACAAACTTGGGAGGTCGGTAACCGAACTGCGGTCTGTACCCATATTTAAAAATATTCAGGACCCATATAGATAATTGGAAGGCGCTGCCATTCAACAAAATCTATTAAGGGAACCAGCCCCTTGAGACCAGCCTCGGGTGTTTCTCGAGCACTATTCTCGACTTCCTGAAGCAGATGACTGGCAGGAAAGTCTAGAAAAATTTTGTGACCATAGTCGGTGCCCGGTTGCAAGCTCTTGGGGTGAACGCCACGGTGTGCGTTCGCTGAAAATCGATGTAGCCCGAAACGTTCAAAACGGCGGGACAACATATATTTATATATATATATTTCTTTAGTTTTTATATATATATTTATTTATTTATAAACCTGTCGACGATTGAAGTTACAGCGTCGGGAACAGGCCAGAAGGTGATAGCGGAGCGTTCAGCAGAAAATATTTGTCTTTACCAGACAAAATTAGCCACTGATGTCTCTTAGATTTGGGGAAAAACACAGTTAGCCCAGCGCTGAGGTTGTGAATAGTGCTACAGGAATCTCTCGTCTAGCTCTTCTTGCTTTGACAAGGATCATCCTGCTTATTTTGTGGCCAGCTAATATATATATACACATATATATTTAATTATTTATTTTAAGACTGGACTCCACAGTATGCATCACAACCTCCACAAGCTCTACATAAGCAGAAACATGAGCCGGCGAGTGTGACTCATGTTGCTCGTTCCCGATGCTGAGCATAATCTATTTCCTCAAAAACAGATAGCTCGAGCAACAGGCACTCGTCACGGGCAGAAGAAACCGCATCGCGGGCTTCTGCGTCATGAATGAGTGTTATAGAATCAGCAGATGATGAACGAAAAAGTGCCTCAGCAGTCTCGTTTCTCATCTGCGAGATCCTTCTGCGATCCCCGCGATCCAAGCCGCCGCGCCGCCTCAACGGACGCGGGAGCCGAATCGCGGGGATCGCGAGCCTGGCCATCATAAGAAAATACTATGGCCGAGCGGGAGCGCAGCACTCTATTAGGAAGTGCTTCACAGTGTTCACAGGCAGCCCTCTCGAGAGCTGCCTGTGTGTGCTGCGTTCCTATAACTATACACACACAACTGATGCGTGTCCCCACCCGTGAGATAAAAAGGGCAGGGGTACACACACTAGTGTAATGTTCACTCGCCATATGTAGAGCTTTTTCAAAGACAAACAACACCAAATAAGACAGACAGTTTCACAGAGAGCGCTTGCTGAAGAGCGAAAGCTAGTGTGTGTTGTGACAGCGTCACTTTTATACTTCCGGGTATGCCGTCACATGTTACGTCACGACGCAACACCAATCAGGATTGGATTAGTTTCATTCATACTTCAGAGGCGCACGCTTAGGGAGCGTCCCCAAAGTGTCGATCTCGACGCAGTGTTGAGTTCCCTCGAAAGGGAACCACAGATTCCTGTCTCAAAAAATTAGCATATCATGAAAAGGTTCTCTAAACGAGCTATTAACCTAATCATCTGAATCAACTAATTAACTCTAAACACCCGCAAAAGATTCCTGAGGCTTTTAAAAACTCCCAGCCTGTTTCATTACTCAAAACCGCAATCATGGGTGAGACTGCCGACCTGACTGCTGTCCAGAAGGCCATCATTGACACCCTCAAACAAGAGGGTGAGATACAGAAATAAATTTCTGAACAAATAGGCTGTTCCCAGAGTGCTGTATCAAGGCACCTCAGTTACCTGGGCTACAGAGAAGCAGCACTGGACTGTTGCTCAGTGGTTGCATGTCATTCTGAAATCAAGGTGCCAGAGTCTGGAGGAAGACTGGGGAGAAGGAAATGCCATAATGCCTGAAGTCCAGTGTCAAGTATCCACAGTCAGTGATGGTCTGGGTTGCCATGTCAGCTGCTGGTGTTGGTCCACTGTGTTTTATCAAGGGCAGGGTCAACGCAACTAGCTATCAGGAGATTTTGGAGCACTTCATGCTTCCACCTGCTGAAAAGCTTTATGGAGATGACGATTTCATTTTTCAGCACGAACTGGCACCTGCTCACAGTGCCAAAACCACTGGTAAATGGTTTACTGACCATGGTATTACTGTGCTCAATTGCCTTGCCAACTCTCCTGACCTGAACCCCATAGAGAATCTGTGGGATATTGTGAAGGCAAAGTTGAGAGACGCAAGACCCAACACTCTGGATGAGCTTAAGGCCGCTATCGAAGCATCCTGGGCCTCCAGAAACCTCAGCAGTGCCACAGGCTGATTGCCTCCATGCCACGCCACATTGAAGCAGTCATTTCTGCAAAAGGATTCCCGACCAAGTATTGAGTGCATAACTGAACATAATTATTTGAAGGTTGACTTTTTTTTTTGGTATTAAAAACACTTTTATTGGTCGGATGAAATATGCTAATTTTTTGAGACAGGAATTTGGAGTTTTCATGAGCTGTATGCCAAAATCATCAATATTAAAACAATAAAAGACCTGAAATATTTCAGTTGGTGAGCAATGAATCTAAAATATATGAAAGTTTAATTTTTTTCATTAGATTATGGAAAATAATGAACTTTATCACAATATGCTATTTTTTTTTAGAAGGACCTGTATGTCAGTGTGTCATTATTCTAAGGTTATTTTTGTAACTTTTTACAAAATAAAAAAAGTCTCTCACCTCAGAAAAAATCCTGTCCTGTCAGATGTTATACTGTGCCTGTAGCGTGCACACTTCAATTAGATAAAAGTGTCCATATGTTATATTATGAATTTTAGCATGACAGGAACACTACTGACCATGACTAGAACTATACAATATATGGAATAATCTTTTAGTTCTAATCGGAACATTTATGTTTTACAGTGGACTGCAAAATGTATTTCATTTTCCCCCTTTGCCTTACTATCAATGTTTAAAACTGATTACACTTTGTACATGATGGACATTAATTTTGACCCCAGTAGGTTGCCCTTATGAGTGCTTGAAACCATCAGTAAAGTTATGTTCAATTATGCAGAACATTTATTATCTTCCATCTGGCTTAATTACAGGCTGAGGTTAAAGCCTAGTAGAGGGTCACCCCATCACTTCAATATCAGTGTCCTAAAATGCATTGACCAGGAGAAGAAAAGCAATCCTTCCACTAAAATTAGTGCCTAGAACTGTACTCCGCCACCATAATTCACCCCGATGCGAAATATCTCCCCTCACCATATAGACTTTTTTGCAATTTGTAATAGCATATAATAAAGATTGCCACTTTACCATAATATAAATACACATTTCTTAACAGCTTATACAATAGCTTTTCAAATTAGCATTATTGACTGAGGTGCATTTAACAGCCTCTGAAATAGTTAATGGAGGGTTAATGTCTGAGTCACTTGAAAAGGTGCTTTGGCTAAAACAAGTTTATTGATTACACAGCGCTGTGGGGTGATCTGAGGACGATTAGATAAATGTACCACTGTTTTTTTTTTCTCGTCCATTATATATTTCCGTAATACGCATACACGTTAAGGACTGCAGAGTGTATAGATCATAGAGAATGGTAAATCAAGTCACTGCACAGAAAATGGGGCATAGAATGATAATCGTTTTACTTATAGAAAGAGATAATATGAGTCATCACAGTATGTTACACAGATTCACCATATTATCTGATTGCTGCTCATTAAATGGAAATAAACCCTTTTTTACTTCCTTAAGTTTTCTTGAAAATGGTAAACATTACAGCAACGTTCCTTAAATAAAACATTTAGGAGCCATATGACATTTTTAGTTGACATAAATCGTTATAAAAGATGGTGGTTTAGAAGCGCATGACTTCTTCCTTTGGCTTTTAACAACAGTCACTGCAGTTTGAAAAACTTTTCTTACAATGTAAATTTCTCTACTGTCACTTTTGACTTAGCTGAATAAATGTATTAATTTACAAAAAAAAAACATTACTGACCTGAGCTTTTGAATGGTAGTGTATTTTAAACAATAAAATAATATTTTTTGTAAAATATTACATTTTTTAGAATAACTTTCTTAGTTTATTAAAAAATAATTTTGTGTCTTTTAAATGAAAAATGAAAAAGTCTATGTACGTTACAAAACACAAGTGAGTATTCAGAAGCACTACGCAAGAATATAAGAAATCAAAGATTTTGATTGAGATGTTTAATTCATTCTTACAATGTCCTTGTCCTTGTCACTTAAGTTACATCAAGTGTCGTCAGATAACCAAGGATGCTTGTAGGTTGCACAGTAACAAGTTCAAGGCTTAGCACAAAATTATGATTTGAACCTGTGGGTGGGTCCGGAAACACTGTATCAATGCAAATCTGCATATCAGTTGCCAGACCTCCAATGTCACTCTCACATCATGTCCCTATTTAATTCCTCAGGAACACACTGTCGAATACTGCAGTAATCAACCCTGGCTGTGATTGACAGCACTGAAGATTAAACACAGAAAAGGCAGTAAAATGTGAGTGTGAAAGATTAGGCCACAGTTCTGCATTATTACCCAACACGTTGGCCAATGATTGTATGCCTTGATTAAAAAAGAAAGCGGCAGATCTGATTAAGGAATGGCTGTCTGACCTAAATGACATTCCTCAGGTCCTACTTGATACTAACACATTGGTTGTAATTATATTCTCCTCCCTTCTCTCCATATGAGAATGTTTAATAGTGCTCTCAAAGCCAGGAGGCTGCACTAGATGAAATCAGGCCCGAGCAATTGTACAGATGCCATAGAGTCTTCTGCACAAATTAATTAACTTGTGTTTTGGAAAGTGGGGAGGCAGGTATCATTCATCTCGGGTCATTTCAATAACAGTAATTTGGCCTAGTGCTTTAAATTGTGGCTTGCTCAGAAATAGACTGAATGTAAAACATGTCGCATGCAGCTTGCATTTGTTTTGGTGAATCAGTTAACTGAAAACAGAAGCTAATTTAGATTGTAGCTACTATGGCTAAACAACATGGTGCCTCTAACACTTTAAATGTTATCATTGTTTAAATGTATAAATAGTGGACAGGACACTGGTGCAGAAATTACAATCCATGTACACTGTGTAAAGTATGTTTCCCTCAGAGCTGATAAAAGTAACAGGAATCATGTAATGTTGTTCTCCTTATGCCGAGTTCAGACTACACAATATTTGTGTTACAATAGTCACTATGTCAGATTATGCGATTTTGACTCCTAACTACACGTGTCAGACTACACGCTGCTTCCTGGCAAATTATTGCTTGTCGTCTTCATGTGTGATGTCATCGAGAAGGCGGAACTATCGACTGTCATGACATTGTTGTGAGAGTAAACAAACAATGGCTACCTGGTGTGTTTTACACTGGATGTCTTGTTGTCAGAAAAGCCCCATAAAGAATGAAATTCTGACTGTGGACATGTTCCTAGATTGCACAAAGAGGACAGTATGGAATCTTCCAAAGAGAACGAGGTAAAATATAATATTTTATTTTTAGCCAGTAGTAAAAATAAATGTAGCCTACTCACCGGGTTGCTGAAGCGCATCCACTATCATTTATCTTTTTTCACTCTGTCGTGGCAGTCCCTTGAGGAAACATCATAAAGGCAGGAGTACTGCCATAGCTCCACGAATCTTTCCTCCATTCCTCCAATTCTATCGTCTCTTTTGTTTTGGCATGTTTTAAAGTTGTGTATGGAAGAGCTTCTGTGCTTCTATTGGTCAATATCTTTCTGGCATGACGTCGTGAAGCATCGCAGACGTGGCGTCAGTTGTCAGTTCAACATGACACACTATACGGGGAAAAACGTCTCGGTTACGTATGATAACCCTCGTTCCCCGAGGAGGGAATGGAGACGAATGGGGATCGCTTGCGAGAGCCTATCTACTTTGAGTGAAACTAAACTAACCAATGCACATTGGCATGCGATTGCACCAGCTGCTTTGCATCGCGGCGCGAGCATATAATGAGCAGCAGGTGCCTTGCATCGTTGTTGAGGAGCAGGACCTCAGACTTGGTCGTACAGCGGAAGCTTAGCAACTGTGGCGAGGGGACCATACGTAACCGAGACGTTCCCCTTCGTCAGATCACTACAACTTGAGTCAGAAGTGATTCTGACGAACTGGGATATCTACCAAAACGCCACAGCTGCTGGCACTTCCAGCGCTCCGCTTGAGCCTCCTGGCCTGGCCGAGTGTTGGGTAGAAGTAGGAGCTCTAAGCAGTGAAGGTCAGTCACTGCTGTTCCACAAGAGCCACTCAGTGTGACTTATTGGATAACGCTGGGAAAGCATGTCCTTGGGGAAGGGAACGCTGTGGAAGCCACATCCTACCCCGGAGGGAGGCACTGTGACGGATACACATATGGACTAGCCGAGCAGGGTAGTACAACAAATGGCAGTCTCTGGGGTGGTTCCAGCCTACTTATAGGGGGGAAAAACACCAGCAGAGACGACAGGGCAGCCTCTGTCGAGGGAAAGACACGGGCTCGTCCGCAGAGGAGCTGATCAAGGAGGAATACACATATGAGGTCGCTGCATATGGACACCCAGCCTAACACAGGTTCCACAAGCATACAAAAATCTGTCAGCGAGGCGCCTTGAGACAACGCCCAGGAGGAAACAACACTTCTAGTTGAGTGTGCTCGCAACCCGAACGGGCAAGGCACGCTTTGGGCTTCGTAAGCCAAGGCGATGGCATCCACTATCCAGTGGGCCATCCTCTGCTTGGATACAGCCTTTCCCTTCTTCTGGCCTCCGTAACAGATGAAGAGCTGATCTGAGGTCCTGAACCTTTGTGTTCTGTCCACTTAAAACCGCAAAGAGCAGACGGGACAGAGAAAAGTAGGGCTGGGTCTGCCTCCTCCGAAGGCAGCGCTTGCAGGCTCACTATCTGGTCCCTGAAGGGAGTGGTAGGAACCTTGGGCACATATCCGAGCCGGGGTCTCAGGACAACGAGTTGCCTGGCCCGAATTCTAGGCACGATTCGTTGAGCGAAAATGCTTACAGGTCCCCTACCCTCTTGATGGAAGCCAGAGTAGTCAGGGGCACTGTCTTTAGCGACAGGATCTTTAACTCAGCTGACTACAATGGTTCAAAGGGGGTAGGTCACCTAGAACCTCCGCGGGTGCCATAGAGTGCCCCGTCTCTGAGAAAGTAGGTCCTTCCTCAGAGGAATGGGCCAAGGAGGTGCTGTCGCGAGGAGCATGAGTTCTGGGAACCAGGTCCGGTTAGGCCAATACGGCGCAACTAACAAGCCCTGCTCCTCGTCCTCCCTGACTTTGGACAGTGTCAGTGCGAGAAGGCTCACTGGGGGAAACACATACTTGCGCAGGCCCCGGGGCCAGCTGTGTGCCAGTGCATCCGTGCCGAGGGTTCAGTCGGTCAGGGACTAAAACAACTGGCAATGGGTCGAGTCCAGAGAGGCAAACAGATCTATCTGTGTGGCTCCGAAGAAGTCCCATATCAGCTGGACCGCCAGGGATGGAGACGCCACACTCCCGGAAGCGTGGGCTGTCATGAGAGCTCGTCGGCTGCACGATTGAGCACGCCAGGGATGTTAATGGCACGAAGCGACCTCAGATGCTTCTGACTCCATAGGAGGAGATGGCTGGCGAGTTGCGACATGCGGCAGGAGCGTAGACCACCTTGGCGGTTGATGTACGCAACGGTCGCAGTATTGTCAGCACGGACCAGTATGTGCTTGCCATGTAGCGACCCTTTGAAACGGCCCAGCGCAAGGCGTACTGTGAGCAACTCGAGGCAATTGATGTGCCAATGCAGTTGAGGCCCCGTCCACAGACCTGAAACTGCATGCCCGTTGTACATGCCCCCCCAGCTGGTGGCAGAGACATCCGTGAAGACCACAGCATGCCTGGACACTTGTTCTAGGGAAATACCTGCCCGTAGAAACGAAGGGTCAGACCACGGGCTGAAGGTTTGGAGGCAGTGCGGGGTTACGTCCACCCGGTACGTGCCGCTCGGCCACGGCCATCTCGGGACTCGGCCGTGAAGCCAGTGCTGAAGCGGTCTCATATGAAGTAATCAGAGCGGCGTTACTGCGGCTGCGGATGCCATATGACCGAGATAAGAGATCCTCTGCACAGGGGAGAGTTTGCTCTTGTCCCGGTTGACCCGAAGGCCCAACAGGCTGAGGTGACGGAGCACCATGTCCCTGTATTCGCACAATTGATCCCGAGACTGAGCCAGAATCAGCCAGTCGTCGAGATAGTTGAGAATACAAACACTGCGTTCTCGGAGTGGAACAATGGCTGCCTCCGTGACTTTCGTGAAGACGCCGGGCGACAGGGACAGCCCGAAGGGCAGGACTTTCTACTGATATGCCCGTCCCTCGAACGCAAACCGCAGGAACGGTCTGTGTTGAGGAAGAAATTAGATATATAAGTACGCGTCCATCAGGTTAATCGGTGCAAACCGATCTTGGGGACACCATCTCCTGGAGAGCAACTTCCTCCATCGCTGGGTCGGCTGTCTCAGGGCTGCTGAGACAGGTGGCGCCGTCTTCCTGCGAAAGCTAGACGAAAGCTGGCAGTGACAGTTTTTCACAGGGCACTGACACCCTTGGCGACAAACAGACTGAGGAGAAACCTCAAGTGACCCGGTAGCACATCGGGTCAAGCTCTTGGTTTCCTCAGCCTGCTTCTGAACTGTGGAGAGCCGCTGGGCACAGTCTCCAACGGTGTCGCCGAAAAAGGCAAACCTTATGACATAGCGAACTTTGGCGATGTCTCGCACCTCTGCAAGGTTTAGCCCTGGGACGCTTCTGGACCACCAGTGTGGACATCGTCTGACTGAGGGCCAGCGCTGTGACTTAAACCACGGTCAGTCACTATACACAGCTCAACTCCGACTCCGAACTACCCTTGTGCTCTGCGTGTTTTGGCCTTACACAACCTTGTAGTGTGGTCATCGCATGCAGGGAAGAGGTGGTCTGCCATTAGCAAAGCCAACTCACCACCAAGGGTAGTGAGAGAGGAAAAACTTTTTCAGCAGATTTTGGCATGTTTGTCTTTCCACATTGGCACCAATATGCTTCCATACTGCCAACGTTTTTCACACACATCCGGGCAGGCACAGGGCCTGGGCAAGGTGATTACGCGTCGCACTGAGTAGAGTAGCCCGGGAATGTGTTCCCAGAGTAGCCCGGGAAAGTGTGGCTGTCAAGTCTGAATCTGATTCAGCATGAGCACACACACCATTACAGTGGGAACTCAGCATCATTTCCAGAGTGTAACAGCCCTTCTCCGATGCAGTAATCGACATCTGATCCTCCCCTGGAGCCCCGAATGAAATACTTGGTCCCTCATGAGAAGGATCAGTAATTCCGACCGAAAGTTGCGAGACAGTGAACGTGGCCATCAACCTTGATGGCACATGGCACGCTGAGCGCTCAAGCCCTAGAAAGGCAAGACGAACAACATGCCGACGTGGTCATGCTCTCATAAGAGAGCATAAACCACCCACGAACACAGTCTCAGCATGTTTGCGATGCACTAGAGGAGTGAGGGGCCCGTGGAGGTTGTCTCGTCGGGGAACACTCACTGTAATCCTCAGATCACCAGTGCTATTAGCCAAAGTAGCCCTTTTCTGGTGGCCACCAGAAGAGGAACTAGATCGGGGAATAGGCAAAGGGACTCCATCTCGTTTGAGGACCTTGAGTCTCGACCGCACATCTAGAGCGCCGAATAACGCGCGCTGGTTTGCCATGACAACCCACGCTGTCAGCCGGCAGCTCGACAGCACACGGCACGCTGAGCGGCTCAAGCCTTTACGAGAAAGGGGAGACGAACAATGTGCCGACGTGGTCATGCTCTCATGAGAGAACTTGAACCACCCACGAACACAGTCTCAACATGCTTAAGCCCAGGCATGTGAAACAGTGATTGGGGCCGTCAAATGAGGACAGGAAACAACCGCATCCAGAAACACACGGTTTGAATGATGTCTTGACGCAGTGTCAACCGTGTCTGCTCTTTCAGGAAATTTCTCTCTCTAGTGCTGAAGCACCCAGGGATGACCTCGGCTACGCAGACAGGATGATAGTGCAAGCCTGCTGTGAGCACTCACATTTTCATTGAAGGCGCAACATTCTGAGCTGTGAAAACAGCTGTTTTGCTCTTTGTGAAATCGCGGCCTGCGCTGTAACACTAGGACTGGGGTTGTATGGATTTTTTCTTACCGCGGTTGAAAAGCAAGAAATTCCCACGGTATTGCGGTAAACCGCTATTAGCACCATCCCGCTCTCCCGCCCCCCCGCCCGCGCGCGCAATACATCCCTCGTACACACAAGCGCACACAGGGTGCAATTTGCCGGGGATGCGTGGGATTTCACCCTTTCTGCTACTATAGTGGCGAGATGGATCACAAAACTTGGGGGTTGGTGCATAGTATACAGTACAATAGTACATTGTGTTTAATTTGTCGTTTAATGAGAATATTTCAGAATTTTTTACTTGAATAAATACATAAATCCGACTAATAACCCAATGTACTTTAATGGTTCAGTGGCAGAACTTTTGCCAAGCGTGTCAGAGGTTCTGGGTTCTAATCCGCACTAAGTAGTATATTTTTCCCCCCTCATCAAAACCAATTGTTTATCAGTGGTTGTATATCAAGCAGGGACACGTTTTTTTGTGCATTATGTTTTGTGATTTCACCGTAATACCGAAAACAGATATACATAAAATAGAGAGTCTCTCCGCAACGGATTGAAGCGCACGTCCGAGTGAAGACTATGCGCGAGTCAGAACAGAACACTATATCGGCGGCAACGAGCACTTTGGTCACTTGATTTAAAAAAAGAACACATTTCAGATCGCCCCTTTTTTAACAAACGATTATTTATCTACCCACCTGCTATTGTCAGCTGCTCAGCTCAACCACGTGAGAGAATCGTGTTAAATAAGCACGTGCAATTAAAAACTGAGGTCCTGCTTTTGGGGCTTTCTCATGAGTCATGTGCCTGTATTTTAATGCTTTAGCAAAATAGAATTCAAATTATATGGCTACAAGAGACATTACACAGGTACTCTCGCATACAGGCCTAATAGTCAATTCGAATGGAATGTTATTATGTGTCATGAAACATTCCGCTCCCCAACTCGTGAAAGGTCGGATTTGCTCCATCTTTTGATGATGATGAGTTTTGTTTAGAAAACCTTGAATCCATGTTAGACACAATGTCACTAGACTCAATCCAAGTCATTATAATCAATGAATCCATGTAATTAGACAAAACGTGCACATGTGCAGGCATTTTTTTTTTTTTTGCGGTGATGACGGTGACGAGCTCAGACCCGCGATAGGGGTCACGTGACCGCTGTATTGCGATAATGCGGTAATGTGGTAATGCGGTAACCGTCCCAGCCCTATGTAACACCAACATCAGTTTAAAGAGACGTTCTCCTGAAGCAGACTCGTCTTTTTAAGTTAAAACACTCTCAGATAAGATTGCAGAACAGGAACAGCATTCACCGTCTGGCTCAGAAGCGAAAGACAACAATGGCACCTGCTGCTCATTATATGCTCGCGCCGCGATGCACAGCAGCTGGTGCAATTATCGCATGCCAATGTTCATTGGCTCGTTTAGTTTCACTCAAAGTAGATAGGCTCTCGCAAGCGATCCCCAATCGTCAGAATCACTTCTGACTCATGTTGTAGTGATCTGATGAAGGGGAACAATCGGTTCTTGCATCCCAACGGCCATTGTCGTTTACGAATCCCCTCAATACCAGAGCCAGAGAGAGCAGTTGTCATGTTTAGGTATGAAACAGCTTCACAAGTCTTTTCAACCACATTTCTGTGTTAAAATAATTCAAATTATCACAGAAGTACTGGGATATAAGTATAAAAACACTGATGCCTAAGGTTACAATCAAATGGAACAAACTACCTTTTGAAAGTAACTTGACACTTCAAATAGATATTGTAAGTTCGTATAAGTGAGCCATTGAATCATTCATTCAAACAGATTTATATATATATATATATATATATATATATATATATATATATATATATATATATATATAAATTATAATTAATTCAGAATCATCAGATAATCTCTGTTCTAAACGAAACAAAAAATAAATAGAGAATTTGAATAGTTGACCCAAAAATTTTAATTCTGACATAATTTACTCACCCCAAAGTCATTTCATCCTGTATGACTTTCTTTCTTCATTGGAACACAAAAGAAACATATATTTTAAACTTATGATCTGTGTTGTTCCAAACCTGTGTTGTATATTTTAGTAACTGCATCATGATCCAGTTTTAATTATGAGAGCATAAAATACATATACTAATTGGAATTTGAAAACTTTTCTTTGAGATTATTTATCAGATTTTCAGCATAAGGTATACAGTGTAGTGTTTATTAAAATATGATAGAGATCTCAGTGGAACAAAATTATTTCAATCTCTAGAGATACCTTGTTGCTTTTATCCAGTGTCCTGGAGGACAGTGAAGGAAATGTCATCACATTAGGTCAAGGATCTCCACCTTATCCCATGTATTTATGGCCTATTGTAGAAGCATCATGGACAAGTGCTGCATACTCCCCAAAAATCTTGTACAATCAGGCCAGTCTTTCTTGCAATCAGCCCAAGATTCTTTTTTGGGACATCCAGTGTCCCCATGGGTCCCTCTTCAGTTCACCGTCTTCTGTAAATCAACGTCTCAGAGTCTTACCTATTGTTCAAATGGCCTTAAAGGAACAGAAATGTCCAGTTATCAGAAACGTGCCGTTCACATCTTTCACTCTCATCTATCACTTTCTCACCAATGTACAATCAATGGCCCATTTGAACCTTGTTAAATGGTTCAATCTTTCCATTTTAATCAGATTTTGTTCTGGGAATTGTCTTTTGAAATACTTGTGGGACTTTTCTCAAAGTTAAGTTTTGTTCTAATATAAAGCAAGCACTCAGATTAACTCTATATACTTGGAGTGATTCTGAAAATCTTGGAGTGATTCTCGTTCACTAAATGTACCCTTTTTTTAATTTATTGTTTAGCTTGGCAATAGATTGTCATGAAGAGCTGACATTTTTAACATAGGATGACATATGATGGGTATAACCATGGGCTGTTAAGAAATAATTGCACCTATTAAAGGGCTGTGAGGTGTCCGGCCACAGGGTCCTATAGTTTGTTTTTAAAGATTTACAAAAGCAACATCTATATGGCTTTTATCCTTCTGTCACTCAAACATCCGTAGACACAAAAGTAATCACTAACAGTGCTGGGCTTGAAAGAAGGGGTGTAAGGAATACGAATTCAACAAAGAAAAGCATTGTTCCTTCAACTCTAGCGCCATCTGAAAACGGTAATAAAAATCCAAGGGTTTTAGGCTATATTAAAATGTATTGAGAACATAATTATAAATAAATAAATAAAAAATGAACTGAGACACTAGAGTTACTTATTTAAATCATCTTATTCCAAATGATCATTGATTTTCTTTTTATTGATTATTTATTGGACTTTATTGGAATCTTAAAGACAAGAAAAATGAACAAGAAATGATTGGGGCGAAAGGGAACCAAAAGCGTTGGAAAATGAAAATGTGTGTAGACTTTGTGATTTGAAGTTTTTAAGTACAGATTATTTCACTTACTGAAAAGGCAGAATATTACTATTATGAATATTTATGAAAATAGAGTGAATAGTTTCTCCTTCATTGTAATTTTTTTTCTCCCAAATATTAAAATGTTATTTTCAGGTTTTAATTGGATTTTCAATATGATCTTTAATGTGGTCTTAAATTTTGGCAGCCAGTGTAGAGATTGTCCATAAAAAAAAAAAAGAAAATAAAAAAATCTATGAAGCAAAAAAAGAAGATATTTTGAAACGTATCATTATTGTGGACCACATTGACTCATTTTATGGACAAAAACAATGAAACATTCCATAAAAAAGCTTGGAACAAGAAGTCAATATGACACAATTTTCATTATTGGGTGAACTATTAAAACACAACTTATAAGACACTTTATTAAAAGGATTAAGTTTTAACTAACACTGGCAGCAGCTGAGTAAAGAAAGAATCAGAATAACACATTAATCCTGCACATATCATCAGAAATCCACAGACAATCAATTTTTTTTTTTTACTTTACTTTAGATTCCATTTATACTAGGAATTATTCATGATTTTACATTGTGTAAATATAAAATGAAACATTAATAATGTTAATATTGTTTGATCGTTGTATGGTTATTATGCACAGATGTAAATTAACCATGTATAATTGTGGTTTCTGGAAATGAAGACATTAAACCTAACATTTACTTACAAGACATTTATTGCAATCTGTCAACTATAATTAGCCATCACGTACCCTTGACTTGTATAATTAATATTTCAACCTGGGATCATGCTCTTCAAGACAATTTCATGATTGTCTGTATAACTTTGCATGAACATTGATGCAGGCAAGCATGAACGTTGATGTCAGTGTCACAAGTGACACTGACATCAAGTGAATTAGGCTACAAAACCTCTTGATTATGTCAAACTAAAGAAGAGGAAACCTATTAGTATTATTCTTTGAAGGTTGAAGCTAAAGCGATATTGATAAAAAAAATTATATCTTGATATTTTCTCGATAATGATAATTAGACAATTTTGTTGAGTGTGTTTATTGTTGGTACCTTGGCAGGTTTAGGACTGCTGTTGACAACTGACTCCTAAAGTTTTTGATATTCTTTATATTCTGTGTGGTGGTTAGTTTGCAGCAGAGAAATTATCTTTTCAATAAGTTTAAATTGATTTTTATCTTGAATGGGAATTTTTAAGTTATTAAACCATGTTAACCTGGTTGAATGTATGCATCAAAATGTAGACTATCTTTTGTTTCAAATTCTTACATTTAATCAATAAATTTAATTTAGAATAAGACACAATAGGGCTGTTACCAATCAAATGAACAAAAATAATCTTTGCAATGCATTTAGATGTATTTACACAGACTGTTTAATGCAGCTCAGAGGGAAATAAATGCATTTAACCTGCAGTTACAAATGCATAAATAAAGTTTTGATGTTTTAAACATAAAATGTTGAAGATTGATATTTTGAAATGATTTTAAAAAAAAAATAGAAAGATACTTTAAATGTTAAATTAAAACTGCCAGTAGGAGGCAGCAAGTCACTGTTAATGAGTGAGTCATTGGGTGCTTCTCAATACTCAAATTGATGCTTCCTCGTTTCCTTGCTCCTCCATCCTTCAGCCTCTGACCTGAAAACCGATCAAATTCAGCCATCTTGAAGGGCATCTCGATTCTGTAATTGCACCGCAACAAGGCGGGGAAGCTTCCTGAGGAGTCATGAGCAAAAATACACAGGTGTATTCTTCCCTCGCATCCTAGGGCTGGGTCATAAAACGGTATCGGTATTTATCGACGGTACACCATTGTCGGTAACGATAAAAAAAACGTAATGAAAGCGAAACGAAAACTGCCCTACTCATTATTTTGTGCTTCACGCTCAGTTTAGTAGTAGTAGCCTTTATTGTCACTTAGTCACAAGTACCAGTGAAATTTGCCATCAACCTGTCCATACAGACATACATACAATATGACAAGGGGGTAGACAGGACAGGAAGACAGAGCATTGAGGAAGAAAATACAGCATAACATGAGGAGAGGTGAGGAGAAAAAAAAGGGCAACCCCCAGTCTATGCTCCTGTGTGGAGTTTGGGAACAGTAAAAAAACACCTCAGCAACATTAGCACAAGGTTACATTTGGACCAATGTCAGTGCAGCGCGAGTCGATCTTGATCAAGCGACACGGTTACTACACAGTGCTAAGATCCAGTAAAGAAAACATTTGAATTCCCCACAGAAGTAATAACATCGCTGCGAGATCTAGTGAGAAGCATTCAAATTTCTCCGTTATTAACCGTAGATCTCTATTAGATCAAACGCTGACGTGGATACCAGGAGAAACATTGTGCCATGAATTAACTAGTTATAGGCTTTAAGTTCACAGATGAGCAACATTCACCATGGATTTAATGTAGCAACACTAACTGTAACCATGGAAGTTTGGCTGGAATAGTAAAATGCTTTCAAGTACGTCACACATCTTTTTCCATCACTTAAATATTATATTTAAATGTTATTTTTTGTGTCAAACACCAAAACATTATTTGTTTATCCTTCAAAGAGTACCCCCATTTATTAAGCTAAAAGTTTCAAGATGTAGGAAAACTCATACTTATTTAAAAATAATTTTTCTTTTAATAATTATTATTTAAATAAAGGACATTTCTGTGGCAATTCTTTATTTTTGCTGTATCGAAAACGTACCGAACCATGACACCACTGTGTCCTGTAAAACCGAGCTGTGAATTCTGTGAACCATTACACCCCTACTTATTACAGATGTTGATCTACCTCAAAGTTTGCCTTGATTGTTCTACGTTTACACTTTTACATTGCACACATTTTGTAACATTTTATCAAGAGTTTCTTTAACACTTACTTTTTTATCTTAATATAAGACATAAAGAAGATATTTTTGTTTATATTTAATTTAGTTTTTGACAGATAAAACTAATATAATTGTTGTTTGGCTTAATAATGTGGATAAATAAAAAAAAACAATTCAAACTTATCTACTTGTCTTTAAAAAAAAAGTATAAAAAATGTCAAGAATTATCGATTAGGATCGATAAATTTGTTAGCTGTATCGCACAGCCCTGGCTAAGATGTGGGGAAAGGAAGTGAGGAAAGGAAACGAGGATGCACGAATAAGAACTGAAAAGCACCCATTGAATTTCAACCGATTCATTCAAATGGCCGATTCATTCAGGAACAAAGCATTTGGTCTTAATGAGCAAAAACAGGCAACACTGTGTCTAAAAATGTAAGTCACTTAATATTAACTTCTTGTTTATTGAACTGTTATATAGAATCAATATCACATTTGTAATCATGCTGAGATGTGAAATTGATTAACTATATTAAATTGTATAAACATAAAAGACAGCCTACTAGACTACATCACATAGTGTATGCATGCGCTCTCTATAGGTGTCTTTGTAAAGTCAGAGGGACATACTTGATAATGTCAGATCGCACATAATTTAAACAACAATCATGATATTTTCCTTTACGATATATATCACACACTCCTAGCTAAAGCATGGTTGTACATATTATAATCTAACTAATATAGTTATTTTATCTCCTTTTTTTCAAGTTCCTATTTTATCCTTTTTTTTCTTGAGGAAGATGCCCAGATGTGTCTGCACCCTTACACTTCCAAAGAATATATAGCATTGAACGCAGTTTGAATTAGTCTTTATCATGAAACAGAGTTTACTTGCCCAGTGTCCACTATCTTTGGAGACGGATTGTCTTGACCTCAGCTGCTGTGTATTTGCACACCTGGGCTCAAGCAGTAGAGTGTTATGTGGATTGGCAGTGTGTAAAGCACATCTGTTGCTTTGGTCCAGTGTGGCCATAAACAACTGTCCAGTGCTGGAGGGCTCAAGTGAAATTCAGGAACAGTGACATGTCTCTAATATGTGAAATGATGACATTACTGGAGTTATGCACATCAGACATTTGAAGCTGGGGTCCGATGTATAATTTAATCACAGTCAAAACTGAGATAGAATTGAGGTCTTTCAAGTTTTAATAGGTGATTGGTAGTTCATTAATAAAATGCACCGCCACCTGTAAGCAGTAAGGATAATTTCGTTTGATTTTGCCTGTTTATCAAATGCAGTTTTCCACAAAATAAATAAATAAATAAATAAATAAATAAATAAATAAATAAATAAATAAACTTGGTTTATCCCTTGAAGCCAGTTTCTTGGCTAGTTGGGAAAAGGAATCAACCCAATAATTTTAAAATGGCAAACACTTTCAGAATTTGTTAATCATGAGCATGACACTATTGAAATCAGAACGGTCTAATTTCTATTATTTGTTTTCTTTGTTACATGATTGTTTCTTATGATACATCTCTTAATTATTATTCTATGAATAAAGATTCAGGTGGAAGTGAAATTAATGTTTATTGTAAATAAACCCCCTGGATCTCAATTATAATTGGTGTATTATTTTTTAGAAAGATGTCAGTGCCGTGTATTAACACATTTCATGTTCCAAACAACCCTCACAGAACATTTCACATGTTGAGAACTGCATAATTAGCACAATGGTGCTGTGACATTGTTTAGTCTACATGTGCCTGGGAATTTGGTTAAGCTGAAATGTATCTGGTAGTTTGTATCCTACGTAGTGAGAGTATTTGTTTGATTGCAACAGAACTCCCTAGCAGGGAGCTGGCTGTCTTACAAACTTCCTAGTCAGTGTTGCTTCCAGTTACTAAACATAAAAAAAACTCAAAACAATATAATATTTCCTCAACCACGTAATATTTACTGTTCATAAATCTGTGTTTATACTGCAGTCATCACCAGCGGATAAGGAGGAAAATTACTAATAATGACTGGTTTCAGAAAATGTAATGCTTTTATGCAAATGCCTGGACCTAGAATATGACCTGGAAACAAAAGACTGCAAGCCAGTGACTGCGCGGCAGTGCATTAGTGGATCAATTAAACATGACTCCTCCTTAATAAACAGGCTGAATGGAGGTTGCCATGGCAACTGGGCTGAAAAAACGAGCTTGGGGGGTTTGAAATACACTTTGGTAATATTGATTGTAACATTTATTTACATAAATCAGACAAACTTGACATCAGCATGTATCAGTGTTTAAAATCTTGTAGTAAATGTTCATGCATGTTGCTCAATGTTGATGTTTTGTCAAATTTTAAAGTGTACGTTTATGTGGCATTTCAAGTCGAAGTTACATGTTATAGACTGAACCTCGTTGTCAGAAAAAAGTCTGAATTTATTTTAATTTGAAGCACTTGGTTTCTTGCTAGTCACATAATCTGGTGAGACATTTCTGCACTTTGGTAACTCATTAGAGGAAACTAATTCCTGTCAGGGCTTAATGCAGGATTATTAATTGCAGTAATTTTGAATGGACTAATGGATCCTGATGGGAGAGTTGAAGAATGTCACATGAATACACAAAGATTACAACACCTAAGAGAAGTCGGTTACACTGCAAATATTTGTTTAGTATTTTGAAACTGATTTCAAAATGATATTGATGTTATTTGACAATGATTTCAAAATTAATACAGGTCACAAACATCTTAACATAAATTGTAAAAATTAACAGCAGGTTTTCTGTCCTACTTGCTAAGATACTAAAAGCACCATGCCTCTGAGATGTATGTGTGTAACACCTGAGAGGAAATGTGGGCAGAAATTATGAGCCAAAAGAAGAACTGAGGCTGTTTTACACGTTCTATTTTAGACCAGACTAAAAAGGTAGTGCTACTCTCATATTGATCTGAGCATTATAGAATCATTATGGCTCTAAAGTGGCAACATCAGAGTAATTAGTGGTCCAGAGGGTCAGACTCTCCAGAGAAAAATAAGAAGGAAAAAGAAATTATGATCAGTTTAACCCATTGAAAGTGCAATATATTACAGTTAAAATCTATAGATGAGGATAGATATATGAATGAGATACAAAGTGTAAAAAAAAAACATTTCCAAATTCAGCCAATCTTCTTTTTTGTGGTTTATGCCAGTGATCAATTCTGCCTTGTCTTTGTATAGCTCTGTATATGTAGGTGAAGCTTTGATATGTGTGACCAAAGCTTTGTGGTGGATGTGAACTCTTGGTGCCTTTCAGCTAGTGTAGATGAAATGATATCTTGAAATGCATCACACTTCAGATAATTCTGTAAGTGGAGTGTCTCATTTCCCAGTTGAAGTGTCAGGGGTCATTTACATGTGTAGTGCAGACCTGAGCACTGGGGTGGTGCCGTCTCTCGAAAAATCAGCCTTTTTTTTACCTTACTGGGATGATACAAGGACTTCAAATTAGTGAAATCAAATTAATTATTTTCAGCATTAGTTAACTCCATTTTAATGGGGGGAAAAACACTGTGCAGCACACTTTTTTTTTACTGTGCTGTGTTTTATATAATTATTGAAAATAATAATATTTGTTTATTACCAATGTCACACACATTTACAGTTTCATTGTCAAATATATTTACATAGACTACCTCTCCCACCTTTTTAAGTGATTTTTGACTGGGATTCACCTAAGCTTGCAATTGGAAATTGAAATATTATGAAAGTAAGATTTATAAATAGAAAGTATTTTCCCTTTTTATGGTGTGGTAGTATTTTCCATTGTGTCCTATTATGTAGATTCAGGCCTTACAGCAGCTCTGTCCTTGGCTTTGCTTTGGGCACTATTGTGTCATCTCTATCCACCAGCTGCCACGTTTTTGGACTTTTATTGATTCACTACTCATCTTTTCATGGTGCTGATTGGAAAACATATTTCAAAACATTTTGTACAGACGGGTCAGTAAAATGGGCCTTTAAATTGTCCATGGAAAGCCCAAAGGTCATGCAATTTGGGTTCACAAACAAGTATCACTAGGGGGAAAGATAATTATTGAGTTTGAATGAACAAAGCTGTCATCGATTCATATCTAGGGGTTTTGGGAAGGTAAGATTTACTGCACTTTCAACATGAGAATGCTGCGGGAAAATACTCAGGTAGTGGCCCAAATGGATTTTCAACTAGGCCCTAAACCTTTCAAACTGTACTGCTGTTGAATAGCAGTAAGATGTTGCCATGCCAACCTTTTCGAGAGGGACATTCAGCGGTCTGTGCATCACAGAGAAAGCGTTGCCAGATGTCCTCAACAATTTGCTCTGAAAAGATTTCAGTCGGCCATGCTTATTAGCTGATAACAATCAGGGAGCTCGGGATATATGCCTTCCTCTCCATAATAAGCAAGAAGATGGCCAATAAAAGCCACTGCTTGTCCAGCGGTGGCCCATTTTGCCAAGGTGCCATTGGCTAGCGCTATATATTTCTGAAATATTTATGTCACATTTCTGCATGTGCAACATGTCAGACCCAGTCTGCAGCTGACATTCTCTGGCAGAAGCTGCTGAGGCTGCTGGCCAATTTAAGAATGAATAAGCAACTTTTTGAATTATTGATTGCATAAATCAACACCAGTGGCCAACTGACAATTTAGAAAGGCAGAAGTGAATTTTCTTGTTTTCTTGTTTCCTTCTCTCATGGCCTGGCATTGCCAATTGTAGTAATGTTTTTTTTGGGGAGCCTTTCTCAAACCGAACATCCAAAACAATTCTGTGTTCTGGGCTAAACATGCTTGTTGTATGTGCATACAAATGATGGTATTTTTACCAACTTAGAACTCACAAAGAGTTCTGATGCCTGTACCAAACTGTGATGGGCAACATCCCTCTTATGAGAGGAAGCAGGTATGCTTTTGAGTTTTCTGTCCTTTTTAGGGTCGCATCTTGTGACATCACATCCTGTTTTTGGTTCTTTTTTGGCGCTTTTCCACTGCATGGTACGGTACGGTTCGGTTCGGTACGGCATGCTTTGTCGCTTTTCCACTGCATGGTACGGTACGGCTCGGCTCGGTATGGCTCACTTGTGGCGCTTTTCCACTGCATGGTACGGTACGGCATGGCTCGGTACGGCTAACTTGTGGCGCTTTTCCACTGCATGGTACGGTACGGTACGGCTCGCTTCGGCTCGCTTTAAATGGTACCACCTCTGTTGAGGTTCCAAGCGTACCGTACCGATACTAAAATGTGACATGGAAGCACTGTAGATCACTGATTGGTCAGACAGACAGAATCGTCACTACCAGCGTCATTGTATTTGCGAGACATCAAACCCGCTAGATTTAAATAGCCAGTAACAGCCACCGCTGTAGCACCTATTTTAAAATTACTTGCTTGACTTGCTTGAAGAAAAAAAACTTCCAAAAAAGAAATGGCTGAATCGTGGTCAGTGGATGAGAAGCACAGACGTTCCTCTTGTTGGTTGATGAGGAACGGATAAACTATAACGATCAGTCATAATCCCACCCACTTTGAAGCGGTACTAACTGCAGTAGAAAAGCAACCGAGCTAAAGCGAACTGAGCCGTGCCGAGCCGAGTCGTACCACGCAGTGGAAAAGCGAAGCGAGCCGTACCGTGCCGCGCCGAGCCGAACCGTACTGAGCCGTACCCTGCAGTGGAAAAGCGACACTAGATGTCCTTGATCCATGTCGCGTTCATATTTCAGTCGAACTGCGCCACAGTTAATATGAAAGCGGACCCATCTATTCAGCGGTCTTAGTTTGCTTGTTTGGTGTGCACAGAGAAACATGGCAGCTTTTAAGCTTATTCAAATGAACCGCACTATCAGAGCAATCCCTCCAGAATTCTTTTTAATCTAACCAAGCGTATACCAAGTGTGAACACTCTCAGCATGTCATTTTATACACTTGGTTTAGCTAATTTCAAGTATGCCAATCTCTTTTCCTTGATTAGATGCTGTTGGATGGCTGTAACCTTAACTCAAGTCTAGAGTCTTGACTATGTGTTTTCTCCCCCTGCGCATCTACTATAACATGTCTACTGTACTTGATATTGCTTAGGACTCATTTTAGACCCAATAGTTTGATGACGCTGTAACATACTCTTAAAAGGGAGTTGGGAGACGGACTCTGGAGTGCCATCAGTGTTAATGGAGGCTTCTGTGTAAAAGGCTAAAAAGCCAATAAAATATGGGGGCTCCACTTCTGTCTTAATGGTGCTTTCAGTGGGATAAAGCACTTCCCATAGCTTTGAGGGTGAGTTCTGGTTGGTGTGACCAAGGCGGGGAAGAGAAACAATTCTTTAGCCCCTAATGGATAAGCACCAAGAGTTAGTGCATATCACTTTGAGTCAAGGGTAGACTAGAGGCATATAGGCCAACCTTATGTAATTCTCTCTGCTGATCCCTCTACTGTGCAAACACTCTCAAAATTCATCATAATTGAACTGTAATCACCAGGACGTGTAATTCTTCTAGTCCAAGTAGCTTTCTGTGCCTCTTTCACTTCATTTCTCAGCCTGTGGGACTCCTGAGCAAATTACAGCCATTTTGCCATATCTTTGCCATTCACTACAAGTCATTTTTGCAATGCAGCTTGGTGGATGAAGATCGTAGACAATGCACAAAGGTGACCTGTGACCTATATTGATGCTGCAGGAAGCCTGCATTTTCATGCTGATTTTCCTGAAAATGGTTCAGCTTCCTGTTTTATCAAGGGGATATCAGTGACATGATTGTTCTGTTTTAAGAACTTCCTTTGTCAATTTGCTGTTTTCTTAAGGAATATCTTAAGGATTGTCTAAGATCTTAAGGATATCTTTATTTATCTGTGAAGCATTTGGCCAAAATGACAGCATATTTTAATCCATTTTAATCGGAGCAGAGTCCAACAAATAATACTATTTTCTATTTATTTATTTATACAATTTAACAGGCTAACTGCCCTGTAAATGTGCAGTCCAAGGCAGTTTTCATTACTCTTCTTTTTTATTATTATTGGTTGTTGTGATGTTGTAAAAAATAATATTAAAATAATGCATAGTGTAGCAATGTTCAGGGAAGAAGGAGGCGGGAACCGGCGAACAATCAAAATATACTTTATTTAAAATAAAACAAACAAACCAAAATACCGCTAGCAGCCCCTTGCGGACGACTGCTGGCTATACCGAAAATAAATATAACTGCCAGCAGCCCCTCGCGGACGACTGCTGGCTAAAGTAAAATACAGATACAAAAACAAAACACAACTAAAATACAGGCCTGTTCCTCTTTTGATCATCAACGTCGTCGCTCCCCCTTTATGCTTCCGCTCCTCTGTGAGAGACGCGAGACCGGTGTGCTACCCAGGTGTTGCTCATTAGCAATCGCACCACCGGCCTCGTGCCGTTCTCTCACGTCCTTCGGCCGTCCTTCGCCACAAATATTATTTTAGGTAACACTTTATTTTGAGTGCACTTTAGACATTCTGTAAGTAACTTTAACACTTTATTTAAATGGTCCTCCAACAGACATTCTACTGACCAAATGTTAGGGCTGCTCGATTATGGCAAAAATCATTGATTATCACGATTATTTTGCTCAATATTGAAATCACATATTTAACATGATTATGTGGGTGATATGATCAGTCTGATTTCATGATATGAGTAATTTTAAATGTCACTGAAATTTCACAATTATCAATACTTCAGAAAAAATTAATACTAGGTTAATTAATGCCATTAAAATACCTTAAAACAGTTACAGAAAACAAGTTAACAGTCAGCAATACAATAATAACAAAAAACTAAATTAAAAACAAAACCAACAAAAAATGCAACAGAACTAACATACAAATTAAATAAATAGTGCTTTAGTTTTCTCAGGAAGATGTAATTTAAGATCCTAATGTTTTTCAGTGGTTTTCAGAAAGCCAATAACAACAGAAATTAAATAAAGTAATCAAATGTAAAATAACACAGCTGTATAGATTAAATATAGACTAATCCTTATTAAAACTACTTTTCATTCAAGAGCAGTGAGTTATTTTATCTTTGTCTTTTGTTGTTTGATTAACAGTAATGATAAATATAGAACAATAATCTGCAGCAGATTTAATAGGCGGCTGTAATTTTAAGACCTAAAACACGGACCGAAATCGAAAATCAATTACGATTAATCGCACAGCCCAACTATAGCCTATGTTACTTTGGAAGTAAATGTATAGGGCCCTACATCCCCGCAATGCGGAAAACACAGACTGAATCGCGAAATCCATGCATTAAAAATGGAATTTAATGTAGCCCTATTACACGGAATTTCACGGAATTTGTCAGATCTTGGATGAATAAATCAAAAGTAGGTAAGTAAACTTAAATACAATCGTGATTAGTGTCTGTGAATAATAAACCGTGGAAAGACCATTTAAATATGAATCCTGCATGTTCTGTGTGTCTCTGCGTGAATGAATGGCGCAGACTTGCGGGTTCATTTCATACACACACACACACACACACACACACACACACACACACACACACACACACACACACACACACACACACACACACACACTGACTGATTGACTGAAGCACGCGTGACGCTTGGAGTCTTTTCAGCCTCTGCCGTCTCAAATGAGGACATGAATGCATGAATTTCATCTCCAGAGCCGCTCTGAGAGTCACTTCATGAGCATTTTACCATTTCTTTTGAGAAAAACTATGGTCATGTCATAAACTGAAAATCAACGGCAGTATGGTTTAACCTGAAGAAATCACAACAGTTATATTATTGTTGTTCAGTAGAATTTAGCCTACATCTCAATGTAATAATTATACCTTAAAACATTTTCTTCCTTTTTTAATTTTAACAGTAAAGCTCTGTTGTGCAGCATTTGCTTGAAAATTTTTAAATTCATATGATTAAAAGATAAATTAAATGAACGTTTATGCCTTCATTCCAGAAAAAAATAATTAACATAGTATTTTATTTTAACTTATATCTAAATTACGACATATGCTCTCATTGACAAATGCGGAACAATTAGTTCATGCGTTCATGACATTAAGGCTAGATTATTGTAATGCTCTACTGGGTGGTTGCCCTGCACGCTTAATAAACACATTACAGCTAGTTCAAAACGCAGCAGCTCCAGTTCTTACCAGAACCAGGAAGTATGACCATATTAGCCCGGTTCTGTCAACACTGCATTGGCTCCCTATTAAAGCTGCAGTCCGTAGTTTTTCCTCTTTGTCGCCATCTCTGTTCGAAATCTATAATTGCAGTTATTCGCGGAATTATCAACATTACGTGGGTTGTGCCTCGGCACGGCACAGCGTGGATGAATCCAATGTTTTGAGGAGAATGTGCTGTCAGTCACCGCGCTGGTGTGGATACTGGCATTCAGAATCACAAGTTCTACTTTTTGAAAGTATGACCAACATAAGCATTTCCACTGGGAAATGTCATCTGAACAAGTAACGTCCACTTTTGTTCTGACCAACTGGGAAAAAAGCATTGCAGTAAATCTCGCTGATTAAATCTAACAATCGCTTATCATATCACGTCAAACCTAGCAAATTATACTTTGTTCTCAAATTGTTAATGTTAACAACATCAGCATTGCGTGACGATATTTAATGTGTATTAGGGCTACCTGTAGTTCAGTACTCCATAACTGTATGAATTAAGCGAACAAGTGCGCTGCAACCATTGAAATGTCTATCCTGTCCAGAAGAAAAATAGCCGTCTCTGCGTTTCTTTTGAACCCCTTCAAAACACGGAGTTCACGCCACCTTTCAAAAGCCCTTCCGATCCTTGTTTTCGCATGGGGCGGTTGCAGTCTCTTTTTTTTTTGTAGCCTCTCCGAAGTCTTTTGCATTTTACAATCGGGTGAATCATTTGAACCTATCTGGAGCCACCATCAAATTGAAAAGTTCAATTATATCGAGTTCTGTGAGAAAAGGCTATAAATGTCCACCTCCAACATCCTCACACGCAACATAGCCTACTAGCCGAAAAACCTTCTTTATGTGGACAGATGTGATGTAATGACCCAAAGACATGCTCAAATTTCCCGCGGAAATCCACCAGTACCTCTGGAATTAAAAACATTATTACAAGTTTACCGTTTAGATTCGAGCTACGGCAAGAAGTTTGTTTTGAACACTGGCTAGTTATGTACTTGCGCAAAAAATTCTTTTGGATAATTTTTAACCCAAAAAAGTTACGGACTGCAGCTTTAAACATCGTGTAAATTTTAAAATATTGCTGATTACTTACAAAGCACTAAATGGTTTAGCTCTGCAGTACTTGAGCGAGCTCTTAACGCATTATAGTCCCTCACGTCTATTGCAATCTCAAAATCCGGCCAGTTAATAATACCTAGAATATCAAAATCCACTGCTGGCGGTAGATCCTTTTCCTAAACTTTGGAACAATCTTCCTAACATTGTCCGGGAAGCAGACACACTCTGTCAGTTCAAAGATAGATTAAAAACACATCTCTTTGACCTAGCATTCACATAATACATTATCGACTTCTATAATTCAATGTAAGGCTGCATACATTAGGTCAGCCGGAACTGGGAACACTTCCCTTAAATCCTGATGTACTCGTTACATCATAAGAAGAATGGCATCTACGCTAAATTTTAGTGTCTTTGTTTATCCCGAGGTTTTCCCGCAGCCTGCCGGACCCAGGCTGTATCCAGATCTGACGAAGGACCTTCGCCTGGCCCCGAGGACAATGCAGTGCTGAAGTCAACTAGCCTCTCCCTATGGAGTATCCCTTTACCACTCTACAGATAAAGCGCTGTGGGGAATTTCGGTTTGCGTACATAACCCGAAGTGATAAAATTAAATAAAATTCTGTATCAAATTTATAGGCAAGACAAGTAGTTTGTTTAGGCATGGTTTGTAGGGAATTACAAACCTGCGCACATGTATATTCAAATGCACATAACTATAGAATCAATTCTTAATGCGCATGTGAACTCCATCAGCGTTTATCACAGGTTCGCATTTAAAGTCTGTTTAGAGAGAACGGCTTCGTCTTAGCGGCCCCTGATTTAATAACAAATGATAATTTCAACGTAAGTGTATCAATCAAAACTAACTTTAGCTGGAAAATAACATTATTCAAGAACCGCTATAAAGCCAAAACAATCTCTGTTACCTTAAATTATATGTTTACCTCTGTAAAGCTGCTTTGAAGCAATCTAGATTGTTAAAAGCGCTATATAAATGAAGATGACTTGACTTGACTTCTTGGGAAAACAAAACATTTAATAGAATAAATCATTGATTGTTAAATTGTTGATTATTAAAATTTAATTAAACCGTTAAAATGGAATACAGAAAACTTAAAACAGAAAACAGAATTTGATGGAAAAAACGTATTTCATAGGGCCCTAAACATATTTTTTATTTTAATAAATGATTGTTAAATTGTATAAGTTTAATGATTTCAATTAATTAGACATGCTTTTTGATTACTAAAATGTAATTAACCAATAAAATGGGAGTCCAAAAAAAAAAAAGTGGAAAAACTGAATTTGGGAAAAAATAAAATGGATTTCATAGGGCCCCGCATGTCAACCTATTCTACCAACCCTCAACGTAACCTTACAATGAGTAGTTGCAAATTAATGAGAGTTAGTTAACATGTAGTTGCCAATTTTTTTTTAGTTAGTAGAATGTCTAAATCTAAATAAAGTAACTATATTATATTATATTAATTACGTTATATTATATAGTAATAATACACGTTACTTATGTTCATGTTGCAATTTGTCTGTTTATATTGGTTTTAAAAGAATCTTACATTTTTGGGATAAAGTAGACAAACAATGACATTTACTGCATTACCATTGATGCCAAATATTTGTTTGCAGGACACTTTTAAGGAACAGTGTGAACAAATATTCCATTATGTGCTTCTATTGCTTTTACCTTTTAATTTGTATTTCACTGTCATTGTAATAATGCAGGTGAATATGAAAACTATTTCATCAGATATCTGAAGAATGTCAAGAAACCCAAGAGTGATTCACACACTGTTGAACAGGAATATTTGCTTAGACAAATCTCTCTGTCAGGGCATGTTTTCCTTTTCACAAGGTATTGTTCAATACACACAACAGTTTCTAATTACCCTTTGTTCTTTGATATGAGATTAGGGAGGAGGAATGGTTAACTATTTACTCCAATGCCTTATCCTATGTGTTTGTCAACACATCGTTAGTGAGCCACAGAAGCTAATTATTTGTTTTAACACTAAGGTGATTAAAGGCAAAAATCGCATTTTCTTTCACAATGACATGGAGGCATAGACTGGCCTTCGCTCATAACAGTGCTCATTTCCCTCTTTGTCTTATTCTGAAAAATAATAAATCACAGGAAACAGACTTCCCACTGAAAGATCACTGACAGGTATCAAAGTCTGGCACAAGTTGATAATATAGTATAAAAATGTTTTTCAAAACTCTTAATGCTCTACATAAGTAGTATGTCTGTGAACAAAGAAAAAATATGGACTTTACATTGTCAAACCTAAATATGTGCTGTTGCGTAAAGAAATATAACTACTTACTCAATTCAATTAAATTGTAACTTTATTGTTGTAATTTCTTCCAAAAAATTGTCTCTCATCGCACAGAGTTTACTGTCTCACATAAATTAACAACACATCAGTAATACACGCGTAAACATACCCTTAGTTGTACTCTCATCGTAATGTTTCACTCAACTAAAGGTATGGTGTTTGCCAGATCACTGAGGGGTGCTGTCTGTGTAATAATTTCAATGGATAATTGACAAATTGCATCTATAAGATTACGGTTTTGCACACAATATGCAAAATTTGTAAAAACAACCAGTATAAGCCTTTGATTTACAATACACTTACAAGATTTTTGATACAATATATATACTGTATATATATATTTGTTACTGAGTTTGCCCATGGAGTTTTCAGTCTCTGAGGCTTTTCTTTCTTCTTTGTATTTGACTTTATTGATTTGCTCTCATTCTAAGCAATAATATCTCGTGTTTAGAGGCCAGGAATGCAAGCAGACATTTAAAATGCCCCAGAGACTGCAATGAAGAGGCAAATGTCTCAGATAGAGAAACTATTTTATTACACCAACTTCGCATGAAGAATAATTACCAAAGACACAGGAAGACAGCAATATATACAAATGTAATTATCTTAATTAAGATTATAATTACCTTTATATATAATTAATTAAATGCAGTTATTTTCTTTTTTTTAAATAATTATTTGTATCTTACATGAGGTGTTTTCAGAGGGACTATAGTATTAAATAGTGTGTGATTTATTACACTTGAAAGGAAGAAACTGAGTCCTCATCATCTCAGTGAGATGTTGGGATGAATCAAACTGAAGGTTTGAACAACATGATGGATGTCTTTGTTTTGATGCCATCTCCCCTATGCTCAATTGCTGGTGTGCAGCTGAGCTTAAAGACTTGTGAACAAGAGCTGCCTGGGCCAATACAATTAACTGAGTTTGCTTATCCACATGGAGCTCAATCTGTTTTCCCCACTTCTGTCTGTGTTAAACATTAGCTTGCACTAGTCTAGCTCTGAGTTAAATTCAGCTAAACAATGGTTCTCTCAATACAAAAATTGTAAAAGAAACCAATAAACACATAATACATGGTTGGATCCTGTTTACCATCGGCAAACTTGACTCATTTATTCAAGTAGAATTGCTTGTTCTTTTACAGAGATATTTTGTTTTAGCTTAAATGTGGATTGCACGCACTGCCTTGAATGCATGGCAACCGTGTTTTCCCCTCCCACCATGGAAAGGCTCCGCTTTGTATTTTCAATGGCAGGGCTTGACTTCCTCAGTTTGTAATGATCTAGATGACTGATACTTCCAGATAATTACCTTTATCAGGTAATGTTTTGACTGTGATAAGGAGGTGACGTTTTAACTGTGTCAGATATTTGCCATGTTGAATCCTGCATAGGTTGCACTGCCTTTAAAATGACATTTCTCAGATATGGTCATTAGACCTGTACTGTACCGCATTGTGAGCAGTTATTATACTGCTTACTTTTCAAAATTCCCACGCCAAGCTCCTCATATATATAACCAGGCCCCCTGTGGTGGCAATCATCAACTTCTTTGTTCCTTCCTGATACTGCAAGTGAAAATTAATTAGTCTGAGAATACATCTGAATTTTGTTCTGCATTTTCTTAACCACAGTTGACCAGTGCATGAAAAAAATAGCAGTTTCAAATAGAACATGGAAGACGTGTCAGCTAGGGCTGTGTATCGGCAACAAAGTCACGTTACGATACGTATCCCGATACAGAGTCCACGATGAAATATTCTGTACATCACGATACACGGTACACACACTAAATCTCACCTCAGCAGAATTTAGTATAACAGCTGTTTATTAAACACTGTATAGTAACTATAGGCAGAGCAGAGCTGCAGTTCCCCTCTGCATTATAAGGGGCCTCTGTAGCGCTGTATAACAATAGTGATGGCGTAGGTTTTTAATATATATACTGATATGCACTGTAAAAAAAGTTTTTCGAATTTGGTACTTGCCATTTCTTTGCATTTATTGATGAAATTTACTAGCAATTTCTGAGTGAAAATTGATTTAAAATAAATCCTACAATTGTGTGTGTTTTTTTTTTATTCTATGTTCTTTACCTGTTTAATTGTTTGATGCCTTGGAATGCACAATATATCATTTCCATATCAATTATCAGATTAGATTTATTTACATTAAATATGTAGTTCATGCTCATTTTCTGTATTTTTAAATATAGATTACCAAATAGATTACCTGTGTCACCCAACAACACTTACTTAAAGTTGATGTTTAAAAACACAAATAATTTAATAATAAATAGCAAATCTCAAAAAATTAATATTAATTTTTCATAATGCACAATATAATGATATGATGGCTAAATCGATTTTTTTTTCAGTGTGATATTTTTATTTACTGGCCAAACATAAAAAAAATAATAATCTGCTGATCTGTATTAGACAGAATTTTAATATTGGTGCATCCCTACCTGTTTCTTTCAGAAAGAGTCTATACTAGTAGTTTTTCTTTTCTTTCTGTGGTTGTGGTTTAATGCATGCGTCAGCAATCATCTTTTTGCTTTCCCAAGAGCTGTGTCTTTTTCTGAAGTCTTTTAACTCGTAGAATAGCTGGTTTCGACCCTTTTCCCTCAGACGAGATATCAGAACTTACTGAGGTCATCCTGAACTTCTTGTTGGCACCTTTTAAAAATAATATTTTTCTATGACAGTTTCCCAAGACCCCATTTCCTTATTCCTGTAAGGATGACTACCTAACCCTAAGAGCTAGATGAAACATAACTCAGTCAGAATCTTTGCAGATGAAAATAAAACTTCCATTCAAATACCACTAGAAATATATTCAGCTATTCAAATAAAAGGATGCATTACACTGCATTTAACACAAAGCTTTAAAACCCCAATCTGATTTCTGATTTGTTCTCTGGGCTGAACATGGTTGTGCTTTCAGGTGAAAATTGCAACATTTTACAACTGCTTTTGTTTAGGCTAAGGTTTGAAGCGTTGCTCTTCATGAATACACATGGAATAACTTTACCCAGCAAAGTGTGTCTACTTCTAACAATAATGAAGCTTCTGGTTCTTCAGTGACTCATAATTACCCTAACATACTTAACAATACTTAACAATCTGCTATCATTTTAAGACCACTTTAAAAATGGGATTTTTTATTATTCACTTTAAAAAGGAAGTTACATAATGGAATTTCAATGAATAAAGATGTGTGTTCTGTCAGTCTTTGACGTCAGCTCATTTGTATGCACGCCAAGACTGTAAAATCAATTTTGAGTTCGTCTATCTCACTGTCCTTAAAGTCTCAGACGTTCTCTCAAATATCACACATCGCAGCGCCTCACACTGCCCGCTAGCAGCATTACGGTTGGGACAACCTGACTTGTATGTTCACCTCCTCTCAGCTGTGAAGGTTTTGCTTATGTTTGAATTCATTACGGGCACAAAAAAAGGTTTTAGATAGAATCTTGTATCAGAAACTGTGAGCTAAAAATGGAAGACTTCGTGAAAAACTTGACATCGTCCAATTGTGTTATTCATTATCTACAGTAAATTACAAAAATATTTGCCATCGGAACAGTTGGTTATTTCTTTTAAAACATGCATTTGTGAGGTTGGTTATGCATGTGTCCTTTTATAGTGCAAAACACAAACTATGTACCAAATGTGCTTATTGAGTCGTCAGTGCTTTTGCGTCCTCTTTTTTCTTTTCTTTTTTTTCTTTGTCAGGACTGAGGCTGTGATTCACTTCTCTACTTGTGTCTCCTACACCTCTTAACCCAAAAAGATTTCCAAAAAACCCTATTATGACAACTCTCATGGCAAACTGCTAAAAGCATCAGTGAATTTTGGCATGTCTGCACCCTCTCCCCTATAAAGAGCCTCTTCTGGGCTGAGCCTGCGTTGTGCAAATAACTGTTACTTGCATTGAGGGTGATACCCCGCAAATAAAGAAGACAGAAACTCAAGCTGTAGGGTATGTGGAATCTATTGTCAGGCTAAACAATAGACAAAAACCAGCATGGCTGGCAGGGGAAATTTGAGTCCGCAATCTGTTAGACTTTATGCACTGATAAGAGATGGGATTCGGCCGCGCTTATTGAGGAAAATACAGTAAACACAACAATCCAGCCAGTGCAGGTCATTGAGAGTCTCCCTCGCCTTGGGCTTAACATGACACTTAAGTACTACTACAAGGAAAGAGAAAAGGCAATTCTGCACACATTACACACTGTCTTTATTCTGCGCCTGGATGCTGAATGTCAGAGGAGGTCTTTCATGATAAAAATGCAGACAAAAGGAGGGGGATAGTCCATGGTGATTTGTTGCATTTTCATTACAACTACTTTGTAGGCAGTAATCGCAGATCTAAATAGCTCTGAGAGTAACTGTTTTATACTGTGAAATTCAAGCCAGCGCCCCCTCCCCCCCCCTTCAACAAATGAGGCAGTGTTTTCTTCTTGAAAATCCTTTGCATTGAAAGTCAAGGCACCTCTCCGAAAACATTCACTTATCAAAATGAACTCAAGAGGAATGCTGTAACAACAAACTCGATTGAATTCTCTTTTTCTTGTTGTCACAGCACCCTATTGTATTATGACCATTCCCAAGTGAAAATTCCATTTGCTTAGTAATCCTGGTCCATTAGTCATCTATGTGGAGGAATAAGAACTAATAGAAAGTGGATTGGTTTGTAATCGTTTGTAAATCACATTCTTAATTGAAACTCTAAAACTAATAATTTTATTTTATTTTATTGTTATTACATTGTTAATTGTTATGTAATTGTATTTAATATGTAGTGTTCAAAAAGGTGAAATATTAAGACTTTTGATTGTACTGATTGGTTATCTTGAAATAAATGCTTATAATATGTTAGGGTCATTGAATTACCAGAACTTGAGCTTCATTATTGTTAAAAGACACAGTGGTCCTCATATATGAAACGTACGTTTGACAGAAAGTGTGCGGTCATTTCCACGCAAAACGTGGGGTTTATCGATATGGACGACGTGAGCGGTGGCTACTATCAAATCATAGGTTTTCAACTCAAAAACTACTCATGTTTTTGAGTTGGCAGCATAGTAAATCATAGAATGAAAACATGAAGCCAAACCATACAATTAAAAAATGTGTTTCCAATGGTAAAATATTCTATTGTCAGTGTCATATAGCCTATCCATTTCATTAAAAATATTTTTCTTATATTTAATACTTATATAATAATTTAATTGTTTGCAATTACAAGGTTAACAGGTGTTTTTGGTTTAAGATTAATTTGTCTTTTCCATGATGTTACTTCCTCTTCTTTGCCAGGTTACTCTAGGGGAAAGACTTCTAAACTGTGAATTTTTAGGGGTGTGATATTTTAATGATGATTGTTTTCAGCCTCCGCATTTATCAACATCCGATTGTTCATACGATGGGAATTGGTGGCATACAAATGTTTCATGAATCACACGTGAACCATGTCGTAAGATGATTTCTGCAATCGTTTCTGCGCTAGATTCATAAATTTGTTATTCCATCTGTATTTATCCAGAATAATCCTTAACTCCTTTTCTAATCCTAATCCTCATCTATGAATACACATTATTTGCATTCATTGCATTCATTTGGAAGCAATATTTGATGCAGAATACTGCCATGTTTTTTGCTTGTTTGTGTAATTTATGCATTTTCCCTGAAATATGTCTTCAAAAAGTCTACGTATCTGACTAAATTAGACTTTTGTTGCAAACATTATGTTAATTTCTTCTACTTTTCATCAGTTCTTTTTCATGCAATCAGAGTAATCCAAATTTTAGCCTTCGTTTCCACATTTACACCATCTTTCAGGATGCATGTGTGAAAATGATTGTGGGTAATTGTTTTTTGTGTTGTGATTGTGAGCATATAAGCATTTTTTTGGACTATATATACTCTATAATAATCTTAGAATAAGTCAAATTTTCAAGTCAAGTCAAATTTATTTGTAAATAACTTTAATACATATTTTTTCAAAGCAGCTTTACAAAATGTTTATGTTTCAAATATTGTAATGTCTTTATGCTTTATAGTCACATTTAGCAGAATAGTATAGTATAGTATAGTATAGTATATATTGCCCTAGGCTATCCAAATGTATATAAAGAAATAAGAAATAGGCAATAATATAGATGCATTTTGCGACGAAATAAAAAATCAAGCAGTTGATATATATATAAACAACAAAGACATGAGACCCTTGTACTTATGTGACATTAAAAAACAAGGCTCATAAACAAGATCATATTTTAGATATAACCAATATAAGAGAATTAAAAGAATTGCAACGCGTCCAATCTTCACAGTATTCCTAATGCAATCTTCTCCGTGTCTGTATGGAGACTCTGTCCAGCCGTCACAGTCCTCGTGTGTGTCAGGTACAGCCATCAGACAGACTTCAGGCTCCTGCTCTCCTGTGAGGCTTCACTACAGAAGGGTCTAATTAATTTGAGTGGAGATGAGCTGACTGGGTCTGCTTGTGGGGTTTATTCCCTTTGTGGGTTTTTATCAGGGAGGACACTCAGGCCTAAATCTCATTGCTATAATGTGCCTGAAGAGAAAGCAGTGCCTAGCCTGGTAATGAGGGATCAGTAGACTCCCCCTCATTTGATCTTATCGCTTACTCTTCTGTCTTAGCTCTTTTTCCCCTGTTCTTTCTTTTTTAACCCTCGTAACCAAAAACCTATTGCATGGAAATGAGTAGGTGGATGCAAGGTGCTTTACAGAACCTCATTTGTTGCCTCTAATTAATATGGAGAAGTTACTGAACCCCACTGTCCCATTCAGCGTATCATTACTTAGTACTCAGAGAGGGAGGGACCCTTTTTTACATGTATATGTCTAAACATACGTCATTTTAATGTTTTTTTTATTTCAATCAGCACCCCAGTCTGCCAGCTAAGACATTATATCATCTTGATATCAGCTTATTGATAATGTTAATAAATACAAACCATGTCTAAATCTTAGGAACTGTGCATGCATCATAACTTTACTCAGTTAAATTATGTTCACACAGTACTGTGCAAAATCGTAACTACAGTATTCAAAATAAATAGTTCTGGATGCTTCTAAAATGTAGATGTAACTGCAAAAGATTATGAACTTTACCGAATTAACTTAATAAGTAATGTAAATTCCATATTTACACTGTGAGACACAGGCTCGATAAAAGCTGTCCAAAAGCTCACAAACAATTTTGAAGAGATCAGTCTGTCTCTCAGTGTTAATACAGTAACTTAATGTTTATATTCTAAACACGTTTTTAGAGATTGTTATGAGTTTGTTACTTTTCAGTATTTGAAATTTCCCATAGAAGAAACATGGTTTATGAGAATCTGTAATGGGCATTTTATCTTGCTGGTTACTCTTTTAATGAAGACACGCATGGAACACAGACTGCTTGTCCATGGAGTATTAAGCAGATACACAGACTTCTATGTAGATTTTATGCTTTAATATGCATTTATTTTGACATTTTAAAAACCATTACATAAGAATGTGTCTTGAACAATTAATTCTTTGTGTGTTAAGCAGATACATATGGCATTACAATTACACAGCAAAGCATTCTGCCTTCCTCCAGCTACTGGTCTGTGGTCCTTTCTTATACAGTATATGCCACCATACAGTCACTAATTTGATTCCAATATCTTTGATATAGCAAATAGAATAACTTTATTTTCTTGTTTGGAACTCCAACAAGAGTAAATAAACATATAGAACAAATCATTTATTTATGGTATATTATATTTGTGTCATTCCAATCCAAGATATAATTCCAGTTCTTTAAACCTGGAAATATAAATTCCATTACATTTGAGATTCAGTGTGAGCAAATGACACGAATGAGCTTTACTAAAATGTCAATCTTAATGTACAGGTGTCCACTTAAAATCACAGGCAAAGCTGACACTAATGGATTGCTTTGTATGGAGCATCCAGAGAATGGAACAGGATTGGAAGAGCTTAAGTGTTGAAGCACCCTGCATGTGCTGACTTTCTGCATAAAAGGAGTTTAATTTCTACAACTCGTGCATTTGCCAGATTTAACCTTTTACTGACTCTCTGTCTCAGGGCGATGGAAATTAACCTCCTCGTCATATAGGTGAAGCCAGACATATTACATGACTAAAGATCACTCGGTGTTGTTCTTTAAAATCTATCTTTTTAACTAGAGTTCACCCCCGCAGGTGAATGTGTGAATGTTTATTGTGCAATTTCATGAGAAGAACTTACTTTTCGTTCAAACTGCCTTTTTGTCAGCGGGGGCGGGGGAGATCTATTATTCATGTCAGTCAGAACAGTAATAGTGAGCCTCATAATGTAAATTGGGCTTCCCTATTAGCCTAACCTAAGATATTAAAGACATTTTGATGAGTTATATATTAGCATTGAACAAAAATAACTGTACTACAACTACAACAACTACGTTTGTTCTGTTGTTCATTGTGTGTTTGTGTGTATATATATATATATATATATATATATGTATATTAATATGTATGTAGTATGAATATGTATGTAATTCAACTAGTTTATTATAATTAGTATAGAATTCATAGCATATATTGTTTCTATATTATTGTTTGTTTATTAATTAATTTGGAAGCTTTCATAATAAATGTGCACATGCATTGGCTTTAAAATACAAAGCAGCGTTTAGCTGTTTTTCCAATGCTGGTTCGATATTTTATTCTGTTTTGTCTGAGATTAAATCATCCTAAAATTTTCAAATATTCACTTACCTGCCCATAACATTTTCCATGAATTACACCAATAGATATATTTCAGCATGAAATCACCAGGGATTAAAGTTCTCCGTCTCTACGACAATTTCCATTAATTGCAGCGAGTCTACGACGGATTTCCGTCAATTCTAGGGTTCCCGTCTGTCCTTATGTCTTAAATTCACTTTTCATAATTTTAAGGCCGTAAATATGCTTACATTTCTCAAATAGTGTAATAAATGTCTAAATTAAGGAAAGATGAGGTGTATTCAATGTGATCAAAGCCTGGAGTGGAGCAAATCACGTTCCTCTCTGCACTCTAATAGTAATCACTCCCCCAAGTCCACTCCGGGTTTTCCATACCCACTCATGGAAAAACTGCTCGATTTTAAAAGTTATGCTAATATGTTTATATATATATATATATATATATATATATATATCATTAACGTCTGGATTTATAATACTATATGTAACATTTATAATACTATATGTAATGGTTTGGAAAGTATTCTACATGTTTAATATAATTACACAAAAACGTCCAAATAGTGAACACGCCACATTTTATTCGGATTACATAAGAGAGTAGTCTGTTTCTATTCGTTTTGAATTGTTTTGCTTAAAAGTAGACATTTCAAGCTTTCTATATCATGCCTGTGAAGTAGCCTATACGCTGAGTTTCGGTTCATTTATGAGACGCGTTCCAGTTCACTTGCAATGCAATATCGCGCCGGCGGCTCCATGATTATATTGTCTGCTATATTTGCTTGTCATTTATTAAATCTAGGCAATTGGTTGATGAAACATTGATTCAAATTAAGATACAATTTATACAAAACAAAACTTAATGAAGTGGTCAAAATCATGTCTGACCCACACCCTATGTCTCCCGATATATTGCGCATCTAATGATCCTATTTTACCCTAGTCATACTGTTCACTTTTCATATAATCAACATAGATCAAATAAAAAAAAAAAAACTTTATATTATTTATTTATAATGGCTAGGTTAAAAACAGATATTATATTATGTATAGTTTGTGATATTAGCTCACTTTTCAGCAAAAACTCTGTTGGCTTTTATTATTTGAGAAATAAAAACTTGTGTTAAAGTTATGCAAATGGTTAATTATTTGTATGACTACATCACAAAGAGTCAAGTTTGAGTGATTATAGTGAAAACATTGTGTGTGTAACAAGTGTGTAAATAATAGAAACACAGCTCAAAATGGCCTTTCTTTAAATGCAAATGTTCTTTGAGTATTTCATTTATGAAGGTAAAGCATGTACTCACTATACTCCTAATGTGGAATGGGAATGGTGTTTAGCCGAGGAAAATTTTTCAGTCAAAAGATTTTTTGTTGTTGTTGTTGTTGTTTTGCTTTAATCCCTGAATCACCGGGCATGGTATGTCCTACCCAGCTTGGAAAGGTCTTGCTTTCATTTGAAGCTGTGAAAAATGTCGGCCAGTGCTATGAAATTCCCACCTGGACAATGATGTCTGAAATTCTGTTCAATTAATTTCCATGGCAACAGGGGTAAAACACAAAAGAGGGTGAAAAGATGGCAGGAGCGGGCTGACTAAATCTGCTGCCACAGTGGTCCCCATGTCTCATGAATACGCAGCCTCTCTCTCCACATATACTTCAGGGCCAGAAGCCTACAAGGTAATTATATGCTTTGGAACACTCCACTTAAGTGCACCCAACAATAAAGTGAGTGCATATTCTCTGTAATCTCTTACCTGCTGAGTGAATGAAGATGTGAACTGAAAAATCGTTGTTGTTTTTTTTTTTATATAAATCCTACCGTTATTCTTAGAGATCTGACTTGGAAGCCTTTGCAGTATTGTAAATCATTTGTAACAGCAATATGAATTGATATTGTTCATTTTAGGATTTTTGACCGGATCACAGATTCATATGCATTCCCCTTGATAAAAATCCAAAAATTCCCCAGCTCACATTAATACCAGATATCAATGCAGTCCTCTGTATTTTCCCTGTAATAATTGGTAACCCTGTTTAATGGATGATCGCTTTAATGAATCAATAAATTCCATGCAATCATGGTGGCATCTAGTGGTGAGCATCTATAACTGCATTGATTAAGTCTCTTCGTAGCCTTCCTTTGCCCTTTTTGGACTTGTTTATTTTTAGTTGAGTTGTTTCCTTCCCTTTTCTCCCTCTCTGCTGATTCGAGGGTCAGGTCAGTGACAGCAAGATCCCCTCTTTGCCCTTCAACCTGTCCCTCTGATAGTGGCAGTTCCGGGTCAGTGCGTGTCACTGATGAGTTCAGCTGACATGCTGGGGTGTGAGGCCGTAGTCCACCCCCTATTTAGACGATCCCGGCTGAGTGACTAGGTGTTGTTAAGGGACATCCACTGCTAGTGGAGAAGGCTCCTCACGCTTGAGCGAGCGGCACTCAAGAGAGGCCGGCAGATTGAGTTGGCATGCTAACAATCTGATTGCAGATGGCAGCTAGGAGAAAAGGCTGATGGTAAGGAAGGTCTCGGCTGATCCTGCCGTCCACTCTGAAAGACAGAAAGAGCTGAATGGACAAGAAAAAAAGTTCCACATTTAAATCGTATGACATCTGAGCATGTTTTTTGTTAGGTTTTTTGTAGAAAAACATGTCAAAACTAAACATGGCAGAGCAGCACAATGATCCATGTACTGTATGTACATGAAAAAAGGCTGCATTGTGTCGTACTATTGAACGCTGTTATTATATGATAGTATGACAGCCCTTTCCGTGCGGCACAGTGCCATAGAGCTGGGGGGATGTGCTCTGGATGTGACATGCTAATTAGGGGAGCTTTGTCTGCCATTGTTCATGAGGGCTCCAGTGAACAGGGTGGGTTTATGGGGGAGGCGTGAAATCAGAATGTCACACTCAGCAGGGATCACCAGCAACATGCACCACGTGCGGTCTTCCTTAAAAATGTAATTCTTCCAGGTAGAATCGGACGGTCAGTGCACAGACAGCTTACATATTCCACATTTTTACATTAATGTTGCTGACAAGAATTTGACTTGTTTTTGCAATTGCAAATCAATGCATGTGATCATCCTCCAAGTTTTAATGGGAAGTAATAAGTAGCAGCCAGATTAGAGGGATTGGTTTTCCAGGGTAACACCAGCTGTTACAGATTCATGTTGAAACAGAATCTCTGTCATGAGGGCAGATCATGATACATACCTTTCAAAGAAATTTCTTTTTCACTACGCCAGCATGTAAAAAAAAAACACATCCTGCCAATGGCAGGTGAATCAAGAACATTTATGGCCATGAAACTGCACTGTTTTTCCCCCCTTGTCACTATGCAAAGTCATTTTGTCACTTGTAGCATCATATATGAGATGAGCCGGTCTCTGTCTCGCCATGAAACGGCACATTTACTCACCCTCATGTTGTTCCAAACCAATAGGACTTTCTTTAATCTTCAGAACACAAATTAAGATATTTTTGATGAAATCTGAGAGCTTTCTGTCCCTTCATTGACAACTACACGACTACCTCTGTGACGCTTCAAAAAGTTCATAAAGAGATTGCAAAACTAATCCATATGAATTGAGCAGTTTAGTCCCAAAAAATTCTGAAGAGTCACGATTGCTTTATATGATGAACAGATTGATTTTAGGCTGTTATTCACATATAAACATTCATCAACATCAGTTGGTAAACGGAAGCTTGTGCGAGAACCAATGAGGATCATTCTCCTGTTACCCAGCACGTTTGAGCTTCCACAAGAGGTTTCTTCTCGTGCGCCAAGCAGGTTCGTTGAGCTTCTGTTTATGTTCGCTGGACAATATGTGAATAAAAATCTAATTTAAATCTGTTCATTATATAAAGCGATCATTCATAAAACAGTACTATTGTGTAACATTATTACAATTTAATATAACTTTTCTATTTTAATATATTTTAAAATGTAATTTATTCATGTGATGACAAAGCTGAATTTTTAGCATCATTACTCCAGTCACATGATCCTTCAGAAATAATTCTAATATGCTGATTTGCTGCTCATGAAACATTTTTTTGCTATTATCAATGTTACAAAAAGTTGTGCTGTTTAATATTTGTGTAAACCATGATAAATGATTCAAGGATTCTTTGATAAAAGTTCAAAAGAACAGCATTTATTTCAAATCTTTTTGTAAGATTATAAATGTTATCACTGTCATTTTGATCCATTTAATATATCCTTGCTAAATATGAGCATTATTTCCTTTTAAAAGACTCTTACTGAGTTTTTTCAAGTCAAATTAACCTTTGGGAGGGACGGAACAGCAAGTGTACCACCCAGTCCAGTCAATAAGACCCAATAGTAATTTCCCTTTGATCCAAAACTTTTGAATGGTAGAGTATGTTTTTTTTTAATCACTAACATCACTTTTTATTTCATATTAGTGAAGGTCAGACTATCACTATACAATTATCAAAGTTGATTGTGCTTATTATGCATTAAAAACCACTATCAGCTATGGGAGTTTTAGCACAGATGGAATGCTGTATTGACCAATCAGCAGCCAGGACTGGAACTATTCAGTGTTGCTCTAATGACATTAGAATGTTCATTTTTGTAGTTCAATGATCAAGTAGAGTTGAGTTCAGCATCTTTTTAGTCCACATCCTTAGAATGTTAAGCAGTTCTTTCCATTCGATTCACATTTTTATGTCTTCTCAGAGATTCTGATATTACAATATTAGACAAAAGTGACTGAATATGAAGCTACAAGGTTATGCAGTGAATGCAGCATGGTGTGAATAACATCACAAATGACCATGTAACATTTATCATCTTACTCTGCTGCTCTATTTAAGTGCTATTATTTCTTCTTTGACCCATCTCTGTATAAATGTTGTCAGGAGGAATGATGTTCTCATTTCAAAATCAATCACAGAAGGCATAAAAAACAGCCAACATGTACAACATTTATGCATAGTGGAGTGTGATCATCAAGAACCCCTTGACATATCTGATTAGCAGCAATTTGAGGGCTGTGATGAATGAGCCTGCTGTCATTTTGACCCTGCTTAACCTCTTGATTTTCTGGGTTCAAGTCCAATTAACCTTTGGGAGGGATGGAACAGCAAGTGTACAACCCAGTCCAGTCAATAAGACCCAATAGTAATCATTTCATTTTCTGGTTCATCAAATGAGGTTTGGCCCAATTCACCCATCTCAGTCAATGGCAGTCGTTTATCAATGTTCAGCTAACACCACAACAGTAGAGTATTTGGTCACTGCATGGCGGCTCTTAGAGGAATATTCTCTTCAGACTGGACCGTCACATTCACTTTTGCCTCGCCATTAATCCACACGGCTTGCTCAAGGTGTTGTGACAGGTTTCTTGAAGTCTTTTTTTTTGTGGGAATCCCATTCAGTAAGCTTTTTTTCTGAAAGTCTGCAGTGTCTAATGAAAAGATGACTGACCCACAGGTGATTGAATATAAAGTTTTAATTTATATTAAAAATAAAGGATTTAATTAGACATGGTAAGCTATACAGAATGCAAGGAGCAATGTGTGGTAGATTACAGAAAATGATTCAGATAGAATCTGCAGTGGCTAACAGTCTTGCAAATAAAATAAAAAAATAGGTACTTTTTGCCTCTAGATGCATAGGCTATTTCAATTATCAATTCAAAATTGATATTTGTAATTGTAAATTCAATTTTAGCTGATTTGGATCTGAACAACCTAGTAAATTATTATGAATAAACAATGATGATAATGATTATTATTATCAAAATTAATTCTTAATTCTTCGCCGTAATTCTTCTTGTCATTCCTTTCTCTTCTGTATGCCAGATTGATTCTTCAGTACACACAATCAGGTAAAGATCCTTAACGATATATGACATTATGTTTTCATTGGATATTTAAGCAACACTAGATCATCTACAATAGCCCAGAACACTGTTTTGCTTTGAGCTGAGGGAGGGGAAAGCTACATGTCAGATTATAACTGAGCTGTCCTACAGTTGTGACTACTTCCACCCTTAGATTCAATCTAAATAAAGTGTGCCCATCTGGTGCGCTCAGAGGGTCATGAACCACCTCCCTGGGACCTAAAATCACCAGGTCCAGGATACGAATTCACAGAGAGCCATGGCTCTAGCACCACTGAGTGGATCACAAGTCATCCCGTCCCTTGCTGTGTGCTAACAATGCATTGCTGCATGGGTGGCTGCAGGGAGGGATGAGGACTCTCTCCTTTCATGTGCCACATGGCTAGAGTCTGAATATGGGCCAGAAGGGGCTTGTTAATACCATTGTTCCCCTGTGCGGTGGCATACGTCCTCACCATATAAACTTTGTTCCGATAGTTTGCCCTTTTCCCCCAGCCCTAATTCCCTAGTGGCAGATGCACTTTTATTCAAGGACGTGTTCTTTGGTTGTTAATCTCAAGAGCTCAATAGGATTAGAGTGAGTTGTCTTTTCATTTATCAACATCATTATGTCTTTTATGTTGTAGGCCTAGTGTATGTGAATGCCTAATAACAAACAAGACTGTTCATTTTGAGTTTTGTATCTCGCTTAAATAATAGGTCTGTCAAAATTAACATGTTAATTGCTGTATTCCTGTAGTAGTTTTGCTAATGTCTTTTCAGCAAATCCTTTGGCTAGCGTTACAGTGTATGATTACGCTATCTGTGGGCTGCTCACCAGCTCCGTGAAGTGAGAGTGAGCGGCTGACTGAGGATTGTCCGCATGGTCTTTTGATCAGCCTCGCTCATTCCCACAACGTGCAAGACCCACATGAAGGACGCTTGTGCGTTGCAAACTCCATCTGACTTCCTGTTTAGGATCCTGTCAGTAACATGCCTGTCTCAGTGATTAAGCCACACCGGTGTAAGTGTGGACATAAGTTTGAATACTTTTGAATGCAATATCGACGTTGTTTCGAGAGGATCAATCTTCACATAAAAATATTACTACCAAAATCCCCATGTAGTCAATAATTTTATCCCTTAAAACCCATGAATGACATATTTAAATGTCTTTTCCTGTGAAAAAAATTCTTTTGCAGTTTATGCAAATTAGCCCCGCCTCCACTCACTCACACCAGCTCAGAGATTCACTCGGTCAACTTACTGAGGTAAACGCTGCACAATGGTATTGCACTCTTTACAACGTCAGAGACATGACAGTAATTAATATGATTAGCCTTTTGCTTGTACGTTTTCAAATAGCAAATAAAGTGTTGCTAATGTTACACAACTCATGTTTTCCGTTCATCATAAAAATCAGCATCCTTCCAAACGCTTTGAACAACTTAGAACGTCAGTGGAGAAAGGCATATCACACGGTTCACATATTTCACGCGCTATATTGCTAAATGTACCAGATTTTTCATATTAACAGAAATTATACTGCGATAACCTGGCTTCTCTTGAGACTCCCCTGCTTCAGAGCATAGTTAATGATATGTTAAATATGCGATATGCCCGCACGTTGACGGGATTAGTTACAAGGTTGTTTCTGACGTAAGAAACACCAGGGATTTCAGACTGTCTTTGGTTCACTGGACTTTTAAGGAGAAAATACTCAGCAATTGTGTTGACTTTGACTTTGACTTTGAAAAACACCACATATACATATAAACAACATTTAAAACTTGATTTTCACCACAGGGGTTCTTTAACTAGTAATTTTATTACTAATTTTTCATGAAAAGTAATGCATAAAATAAACTTTCAAGTGGAGAAAATTTGACTGATATCTCTCATTCAAACCGAGATAGCTGATAGAGTATTGACAGAGACAGAAACATCACCATACACTCTAAATGAAAGCCACAGCTAAATGTGACATCTAGTTTTATGGATTTATGTGAACATTGTTTTTTAAGCTCACTTAAATGAAAAAAGTTTTTATAAGAATTTTTATTAATGTTCTGTAATTAATTCTGATCTGATATTTTGCAGTTTAGACCTACTAAGTTAAACATAAGGACCTTCAATTATACTGAATTGTTGAATTGTTGAATTACCCATTTTGTCCTCAGAAATCGAAGAAATAAAATTCCATTTAATAGAGGCATCATTATTTGTATTATTGGTACTGGCCTTCATTTATAGTAGTCATTCGTTACTAAACAAATATTTAAAATATACTGTCTTTATTGTTTCTACATTCATTTGGAGTAAAACTCCAAAAAACAAAATCATGGCACTTCATTCTAACGAGATGACAAAATGCCAGAATATCAGATCATTTTGACAAAACCAATCTCTAAGACCAACCTTATGCTCAGAGAATTTCTCCCCTTCAAACTATGGGCAAAGTGTATAATTCCATCCACTCTGCCAAATTGGGAATCACAATAGAGATTGCTCACATTCACCCACTGTACATGACAATGGTGCAATTGCCGTCTGATTATGTGGACGACATGCCTTTAAAAGGCAAATTACAAGCAATCCCATCTGATGAGAGGGCCACCAGGCTTGTAGCTCCACATGTGTGTGTGTCCCTCTCCACACCCACCCAGAAGGCCTGAAAACAAGCATGACCATTCAAACAAGCCCACACTACATCTTTATGGCTCGCAGCAGCTGATTCATTTTAAAGACAACAGAGGGAACATGGGGCTCAATTACACAGCTGATATCATGAATGGCAGTCACCCTCAGGGCTCCACTACATCTGTACAAGAGCTGTAGTCCCAATAAAATAAGTGGATGGAGATAGAGCTGTGAATAGAGCCTGTAAATATGTCAAACAAATTCAAAGTTTGATCAGTAAAACTTTGTAGGTTTAAAATGTAAATTTTTTGGGAGGGCAAAAAAAACAGACAATGCATTTTTCCCCTGCTTCTTTATATCTGTCATCTCATATATACAAAAAAGCATTTACTATTTGGAAGCGTATTTAAAAACATTGTCTTTGAATCTCAAAAAGAATCCACCTTTTTTACACTCATTTTTTTCCCATCAAAAACAACATCATGTTGTTATGAATCTGTACAAGGTTGGTATAGAAATATTGATCTTTGGATCTTTTTTTCTCCCCTTATGGCATTAAAAATCCAAAAGAATTTCAAACAAAACCTCTTCATATCCTAAATGCTTCTCAGTCAATAAATTGGAGACCCTTATGACATCTGAAGAATGAATATGGAGTTTTATATATCAAACTTTTGCTCCCATTCTGGCCCTCTTTTTTTATTTTCTCACCTTTGATCTGTGAGCTCCCAGGAAAAAAAGATTAATTATTTTTACCATTGATTGTCAACAAGACTAATAAAATGAAGCGCTTTAATGAAAGACTACTATCTGGTGAAGTGACCTGGTGGCCATTAACCCTGCTGAGATGGAGTCCAGGGAAGATCAGTGGAGTCCATGGTCAAATCAACTCTACGAAGCAAATTAGTGAACACCATAAAGTATTGGAGTGCTCCTGCTAGGAGCCCCAGTTTGACCTTTGCTTAGGGAGTGTTACATTTGACCTGCCGAGGAAATCTATCAAAACATTTCAATTAAAGGCTGGCAGGCATACGAGGCAGGTGGCCATCCTGCTGTATTTGACCTTGCATCCAAGACTATTTTAGATGTGTGCTTTCAAGCAGATCCAGCGTTGACCACACTGCCCTTTACTCAGTAAAGACGGCAGTTAAAACAGGTTTTAATCAGACTCAAATGCTTTGAAATGTTTGGCATAGCAGCAATTCAGTCATAGTTTCCTTTTTGTCTTCCTCCAGCATTTTAAAATGCAATGTGGCAGATGAAAACAAATCTTTCAGAACATATACCCTTACTATGAGTGCTTCTGGAAAGGACCTTTAGCTCACAGTAGATATCCATCTAGAATCATGCAGGTCATAACTGGGCAGAGGGCCAGCTTCTTATCAGCCTGGTCATTTGAGGTGTTGAGATGTGTCCAAACAAATGAGTGTCCAATTTCCCCCTTTGTCAGGCTGACCTGAGGGGTAACGGAGACTCTCTCAAAGGGCTTGTTTGTAGACGTTGTCTATCATAGCCTAAAGTCTCCACTTGTTTCCCTTAAAGTGACTCCATCCTTCTCAGTCATCAAGGGGGGCCGTGGGAGGTGTTCTCATAGCCTACTGGCATGTCCTGTATAAGGATGCACAGTCTGTGGGTCTCCCCTGTCCCCTGATTGTTGCCTTTATCAGGTAGCCAGTTGAGCAGTGACCACGAGATGACAGACACATCCTTTCAGAGGCAGAAGAAAGAGAGATAAAGACTTTACAGCGCTATCTATAGGTACAGCCCATTTTTACTGTGGCTCCACAAATTCTCTTGTAAAACAATAGAGAGATTTTTTCCTTTTGTCTAAATATAATTATTGACACAGTCTGGCAAAATTGTTACATTTTAAGCACATTTTTTTGTCTAAAACTGATCTGATTCGCAAACAGAACTATGTAGAAATCCATAATAATAATACTAATAGTAAGTCTAATAAAAATATATCATTTGGCCAGCCGAAAATTGCTTGCTATCACTTTTGTTATTCGATACTCACTTTTATAAATATAATAATCATGGCTAATAATGGGTTTAAACATTCGCTTTTGCTTCATCTGCATCGCTAGTTGTCAGTAAAAGTAAAAGTCGACTGTCATTGGCCATCACAACATTAAAAAAGAATGCACCTTTACTATCAGGGAGTCAGGAATTAGCTCATTAGGGCCCAAGCCTTGAAAAGGCGAAGGCCCTATTGTTTTCCTAAGGATTATTCTTTATTATTATTTTTAGGGCCCAAGCCTTGAAAAGGCGAAGGCCCTATTGTTTTCCTTAGGATTATTTATTATTAGGGCCCAAGCCTTGAAAAGGCGAAGGCCCTATTGTTTTCCTTAGGATTATTTATTATTATTATTATTATTCCGACTTATTATTATT